>CM062817.1:7251483-7882074 GCA_031772625.1 Pinus tabuliformis
GCAACCTCCACTAGTAAGGGAGCAGGCACACCTCCTGGATCACTTTCCACTGTGCTCAATACACTTCGGATGGAAGAAGCACACTTGGGTTGCCCCCCATTCTTGTTATCTTTTGACATTTTCAACTGCAATGTTCATAACTATTGGCGCGGCAACCAACGTCATGTCGTTCTCCAATGCCAAAAGCAGTAATGCACGATGGAGTGAAACATCTGTGCGAATCATCTAACTTGATCAAACAATAGTACTAGCCATTGGTGAACTGCGAGATGTGATCATCCTACTATCTCATGATAGGGGAGTCCACCAATGCATTAACATAGTGGTTGTGGAAATTCGGGAAGCATATGGTCTACTACTCAATAGAGATTGGTCGAGGAAGCTAGAAAGATATTTTGCTACACACTCGTCTCACATGTGGCTTATGTACAAGAGAAAATGAAACCAAATACGAGTAGAGTTAGAGAGGTACATGAAGCATAATGTCACTCCCCTCAATGGCGAGAATGAATCGTTGGCCTTTGCACAACTCTTGTTTGACAACTGCCTCCTTGAAACCACATTAGGGTGTTATCCTTCACAGCAAACTCCAGCCCCACTACACACGTAGTTGGTACTCCTTCCTTGCCCAACTAATGGTAATGAAACTTGTATAGTACGTTGTGGTGATAGTAGAAGTAGTAGCAGCAGTACTAGCACATCAAGCGGTTCGTGTACAAACAAGATGTTGACCTAGACTATCATTGATGTTAATATGGAAATATTCTCGATGAGTAAACAATGATGTGAGGCCAAGGATAAGTAGAGTAGATCCATGAATAAACAGGAGGAAGAAGCCATGAGGAGAAACCAGAGGAAAGCCAAGACAGTCAATCCATCGAAGAGCATATCGGAAGTCATAGGAGCTATCACAGCAGAGCTATCAAAGCAGAGAAGAGGTATTGGAGCAGTATTGGAAGCCACAAGAAAGCCAAGTAAGTGTAAGAGTAGGAGAATGAGGAGGAACCATATCGGAGTATTGCATGTAATATATGCCAAAGAAGTTAACATAGGAGCCAAAAGAGCGAAGGAGTATCTAATATGAGCCGAAATCAAGAAGACGAATGAAGAGTGAATGCACGTGGTTATATTCCTAAAGGCGGGTTTGTAATAGTGGCAGTGGTTTTCGGGCGGATGTTAAGCGGTAAGTGGTATTTATAGGAGAGTGCCCAATTCCATTCAATGGGAAAATGTAGCACTCTAGTGGAGAGATAAGACCACTTTTTCGACTGTTTATTTCCCTTGTAAATTTCTCACAAGAAATTCATGCAAGCCATTGGATCCAGTGTGGGTTGATCGATGGCGAAGGATCAATAGACGGTTTTGGGTTGATCGGGTTAAGTGTTGACTATCGGATCGTGTGTATATCAACGGTGGAGGATCGCTAAGGAATATCGCTTAATATCATATCATAAGTTATAAAGGGATGGCACATTAAATATACGATTGCGATATATATATATATATATATATATAGATATGATATAGATGCGATACAATACTCGGGCCCAAGGATTCCATTGTAATACACTTTAAAGCTACATTGCCTCCACCATATCACAAGACTCTTATAAAGGCTTGCTACATTGAAGGTGCCGATTGCGATAATATACGGACCGACTCGACCATTGCAATATAATTTAATATATTATCGCATCCGTCGCATATCGCAAGCCTCTTGTAAAGCCTTGCCACATTTAAAGTGCCAATTGTGATATATATATATGGACCCAACAAAGTTATTAAAACAATTTAAAATAATATCACTTCCGGGTATCGGGGAATTGTCTATGTTATGTGCAAATCTGCCAATTGTGATAGAGTTGTGAAGAAGCGGACCCGTTGAAGTTATAGATGTGGGCGTAATGCATTTGAAGTCTCGCCTTATGTGTTCAAAGGGTGTATTTTCCGTGTATTTCATGTGCATCCTTGTATTCAGATATATTGTACGGTCTCGGGTTTAAGGCTTGAGGCCTTGCCATATTAAAGCGACGATTGTGATAAAAGGATGATGTAGCATGTGGGACCTCTATATGGCTATAGTCTCTCTTATATCGTTTCTGTGAAAAATTAATATGAAGCCGAAGAGTGAGTACATAGGAAGCTCGAAGATCAGGCAAGCGTTGACGAAGCTGAAGAGCGAGTGGAGAAAGGAAGCCAAAGGTGAGGGGTATCAAGAATATAAAACAAAGAAAAAGGAAAATTTAAAGTTACTCACAAACTGTAAGAAAATAAAGGAAGCCAAAGTTTTGGCAGAAATGGAAGGAAAGCAAGGACAGAAGTAGGTCATAGGCTGAGCAAGGTTGGGAGCAGAGAATCACAATGAAACAGATCCTCACAGTTTACAACAGAGGGTTGGAGCCCTTGGGGTTAGTGCGTGAGAACTAAAAGGATTGGTGTCCTCGGAGTTGGTGCTCCTAAATTAAAGGTTGGTGCCTTGACAAGATAGAGTTGGTGCTCTGGAGGTTGGAACCTCACAAAGATTCCAAGTTGGTGCTTGGAAACTGATTCAAATCAAACACACACACACACATATTGTACTTGATTTATTGCAAAGATCACATTAATAAAAGTATCTATTCATGTTATCTATTTCTGTGTTCCAAATATAAATGTTTTTTAAATGGCAAAATTTATAATTGAAAAATAAATACTAATTCACCCCCCCTCTCAGTATTTCCAACATGAGATGTGGACTATGTACTTTGACAGATCAAAGACACGGGACGACTGAGGAGCTTCACGTGTCTTGATGGACCCTCACAACAGGAAGAATATGGTTTCAAGTCACTTGGAGTTTGAGTGCACAAACAACATAGCTGAGTATGAAGTGCTCATGTTGGGCTTGCAGAAAGCCATTAGCCCCAACGTGGTCACACTCAAAGTGGTAGGTGATTCAAAGATAGTGGTATGGCAAGTACGTAACACCACTCACTATTTGTCACCACATCTCAAAATTTACCAACAAGAGGTAAGGTGACTAATCTCAAACTTCGAAGCATTTAATATCATTGTTGTACCACATATGCGTAATGCAACTACCAATGCACTCAAAAAAGTAGCTTCGAGAATGTCACCAATCAGGGATAGATTTACTATTGAAATTTTGTACAAACCATCTATCCCGAAAAACATCACTAACTTATGCGTGTTTAATGATGATCAACACATAATGCATTTCATGGCCAATGCTCATGTCATCAAAGATGCAGTGATAGATGATGACGAGCACGAGCGCTCTTTGCAAGTAGAAGCTAGTGATAGTAAAGGCCACCTTATGGCAAAAGGTGTGGCAATGTTGGAAAAGCTTTATGACTTGCAAGAACATTTTCAGGGGCCAAGGAACAGCAAGACCCACATTTCCACCATGAGGCACGAACTCATAAACCTCGGAAGAGAAAAAGACTCAAAGTTTGTCAATCTTCGTACATGTACACAATAAGAGCAACAGGCCTTTATCCCTTGTTCAAACAATACCGAGATGCTTTCGTGTGGATGTATTATCTCAAAACTTATGACGCACATATCATCCAACATATCATCCCAATCAAAGAATTGGTCAAGCCATATCAATAGAAGCTAAGGAAAGTACATCTGTCGCTTGAACCCCTCATATAGAAGGAGCTTGCTAAGTTGTTGGATGCGTGGATCATATAAAAAGTTCACCATTCCACATGGGTCTCCAACCTTGTTCTTGTATAAAAGTAGTAGTGGGAAATGTTCTTGTGGGTCGTCGATTTCTGGAACATAAACCATGCCTCACACAAAGACAACTACCTCCTGCCGTCTATGGACCACATTTTGCAAAGAGTATCTCGAGCATAGATTTTTTCTCTTCTTGAGGGTTTCTCACGATACAATGAGGTTGTGGTAGTAGAAACTCACAAACTCAAAACTACTTTCCATACCAAGTGGGGTACGTTCGCTTATAAACGAATGTCGTTTGGGCTTGTAAATGCTCGAGCAACATTTCAACTCACCATGGACATCACCTTTCATAGACTCATTGGACAGAGCCTTGCGGTATATCTCTATGATGTGATGGTATTCTCAAGAATACTAGAAGACCAGGTACACCATGTGAAGAAAATATTTGAGCGATTATGGAGATAAGTTATTTCCTTGAATCACAAAAAGATCTATTCGTGGTGTGGGAGGGGAACCTCCTCACACACATTATCACTAAAAGTGGGATCAAGGTGGATCCAAACATAGTCCACACCATTACACATATACCTTACGGAGCCATCAAGAAAGCCATGTAGTCCTTCTTGGGCAAGATAAACTTCCTTCAAAAGTTCATTTGAGATTATGCACAAATAGTTATGCCCATTCATGATATGATGAAAGATGTATTTTACAGCTAGGGTAAGAACGAGAAGTGCACATTTGCGAGAATCAAGGAGGCCATTGAAGAAGTGCCTTCACTCTAGAGCCTAGATTTCAAGAAAGATTTCGTGCTATACACCATTTCCTCCAATAATTCACTAGTTGCACTACTCACTCAGAATGATGAAGCTAATATGAATGCCCCATCTCCTTCATGAGTACAAGCATGCACTACCCGGCCATTGACAAGAAAGAGTGTATGCAGTTTAGAAGGGGGTGAAGCACTTCAGTCCCTACTTGCTAAAGAAGCATTGCATAGTCTTAGTCCCTCCCCTACCACTCCACGTTTGTACAACAAGAAGTGGGTGCGAACTAGATGACACACTTGCAAGAGTATGATCTTGAAATCAAGTGAGTGTACACAATCAAAGGACATAAGCTATTAAGGCTTGCACCTCAAGTAGTACATGCTCACTAGAGTGAAGAAGAGCTATCTCACTTAGAACACGAAATGGAGATGCATGATGTAAGGGCCTAAACACCCACATAAGGCTTAATCTCTTGGTAAGTAGATGTGTGGGAGTACCTTGAGCAACACATTTTTTTTTCTCCTTTTTTACTATGGGCCACAAATTATTTCCCTATAAAAAATCTTAATACCTTGAATTTCCAATTTGCATAATGGCCTTCAAATTTGCATAATTTCCTCTATCAAGCCTTTTGGACTCATTCAAAACAAAAAAAAATGTCACCGATCAACAAAATGCACCCAAATCCACTAGATCTACACCCAAATCCACTAGACCTACATCTAAATTCACTAGATCCAAAACCAAATGAAGACTATCAAAAAAACAAGACTTAATATTGGTTCCAATAAAAAACAAAGCTGAAAAAACACTTCTTATTTCTCATTTTTTTACCAATCTTATTTCCAAAACTTTGATTTCTTTTCTAATCAAATACAACCAATATTTAACTTTCACCCAAAACCAAATATTTAACTCCTAATATCACTTAAATTCTTTTTCACCATTAAAAAAATAACTAATCCCATACAACTCATTGAATGTATAGCACCATACTATTCATAAGAAACAAATTCACTTTATGGTTGGCTTGGTTTTGTAAACCTAAAATCCTTTTGGAAACATGAAATTGGGCATTCCACTCACCCATATGGAGATAAAAATAGGGAAACTACTACTCACACCTTATGCAACTTTAGCAAAGGAGGTTTAAGAACAACTTTCACCCCACCCCTTGTTCAGCTAAATGGATCAAACTGTCCACAATTTTATTTATGGGGCAAATCACACCTATGCATCCAAGGAACTTGATCTTTTAAAAATTTTGCAAATCACTGATGAGGGTGAGCCATGAACCACTGCCCTCTCATTAGAAAATTAGTACAACTTCTAGTACAATCTAGATCCAAATAATTAGGATCACCAACTCACAACCTATGTTACTAGAAACCGGAAACGGAAACGAACCAGAAACTAGAACTAACAAAGTTTGTAGGTTTGGTGTATAAGAAACTAGGAGAGAGAAAAAACAAGATGTTGAACATATAAAACACAACATTAATCATAAAAATCTAATGTTGTTACATGTGAAGTTTTAAAGAAACATTTATAAAGAGTGATTTACTTTTAATTTAGTTTTAAAGAATCAATATTTCCAAAGAAAAATTTGATATTGTGGTAGAAAATATTTCTCCTCTTGATATTAAAGATGAGAGAGCTGAAAAATATAAAGGGAAAGAACAGAAAAATTTGATATTGTCATAGAAAATATTTCAACTATTGATTGATATTAAAGATGACTGAGCTGAAAAATATAAAAGGAAAAGAATAGAGTAGAAACCCCGATTTTGAAAGTGCTTGGGAAACTTGGTGTATAGCCAAGTATGATCATATAAATGATGGCCCTTACTTAGGTAAATTTCAATCAATAAACTGTCCAATTACCAATCTTGACTGTAAACATAAAAATGATATATTGGTAATAGTTTATTATTGGAATGCACAGGTTTCTACACAAAAGGCCATAAGAAAAACACAGTGGTTAGATTTATCACTTAGAATTACATGGGGATTCCAAGGCAATCTACAAATCTAGTGGTCCAGATTGAAAAATCTAGATAAGCTAAAACTTTTGGAATCTAAAGCAGTCCTTGATGAATTCTATGGGGAATTGGCTGTAGACCATAAAAATTACTCATATTTGTTTATGAACCAAATATTGTGTGATTTAAATACATTGAATGAATTATTTTGTACTATGCAAGACCTGTTATATAAAGGCTCTCAGCAGGGTCATTTTGTCTTTGTTTGAAAATAAATGTTACGGTATTCTATCAAGAAATAATCTCACCCCTCATTTAATAAATGAACATATTTCATGGTATGATATTCTTTAAATTCAACCAAAAAAATCGAAATCAGAACTAAAATAAGAACACTGATATTTTTTAAATTCAACAAAAAATTTATTTTTTAAATTCAACAAAAAATGGAAACCACCACAGCTAAAATAAGAACACCATTCAATAGCCAAGCTCACAATAAGCATGTTAGTGTTCTACACAACAATGCAAACTATATTCAATGTTAGAAACAAAAATCCATTATCAATGCAGTAAGAGAGCAACCAAGAAAAACATACCAGTGAATTGGGAATTCTCACCAATCCAGAATGCAATGGACTCTGATGCGCTCCTCTATGCTTAAACTGTTCTTGAATGGCAAATCTACTCTGCTCTCAGCTTAAATCTTGGTCACACCTCGCTTTAAGGGCAATCACTACGCTCCTATCAGCTTAAATAGTGCTCACACAGCCCGTGACTCACAGAACTCAACTTGGAAACTGTTACTTTTGAAATGGATCAACTGGGCAACTTCTGTTTTTTAAATGGGATTTAACACCAATTGAGGAAAAACTGAGACCGAACCAAAAATTTGCAGGGAAAATGGATAAACATTTTTGCATAAAAAGTTGTGGGAAAAGATCAGTTTCGCCAAAAACCAGTTTCCTGTCTATAAAAACCAGAAACCCGTACACAAACTATTAAGACACAATTCATGATAGATAGACTCAAACACTAACTACCAACATATGATTTCTACATTATTCCAGCATATATATATATATATATATATATATATAGATAGATGTAGATGTAGATTTTAGATGTTTCAAAATTGTAGGATTTTCATCAAAACATAAGGCTGAATACAATATTGTCCCATAAAGTGTCTATGAAATAAAAAAATGCAGGCAATTAAGAAGTTATTGCTGGATTTCTATGACTTCAATGTTGTTGAGTCTATCAGTAGCCCATTTGATTGGTTGGCATTGACTTGAAAATGATTAATAATTGTTTTAGCACAGTGTACTATAATCTTTAAAATTGAATTATATAGTTAGAAAGCCAAAACTGATTGTAAATTTTAGAATATAACTTATCAACATATCATATACAATAGAGTTACATAAATTATACTTGAAATAAAATAAATTTATCATTTTTCTTTGTGATGAAGAAGACTCCTTAATGAAATTGTTTCCTGTTACAAGTCATTACTTAACATCAACATTTTCCAAATGGAATAAGGTTTCTTTTACATTCTCATGATGGTATAGTATGCAAGCTAATCCACTAAATCTTTTTTTTTTCTTCTTAACTAAAGACAATATCATGGATAATGTGGAAAAAGACATATGCATATCACATTAAATAAATGATACCCTGGAGTCAACCCAAAGACAATGGTCATATATTTTTGTCATACATTTTTTCAGGAAAAAAAAAATTACTTTCCTTATTATCAAATCAAAATATACAAATCCTTAAATAGTGCACATGTACTTTGCAAAAAAAAAGACTATTCAACTTTTATTAAAACAAAATCAGCTTTCACCCACCCTTTTCAAAACATAGAAAAAAAACTGCTCCACAGAAACCACTATAATAATAATTTAGATAACATTCACAAGAACTCAAAAACATAAACATTGCTTCTCTGGATAACATATGAGCAACCTAGTTAGGGTCTCTGAGCAACTTAGTTAGGGACTCTGTAAATATGTCTTTATTCTGACAAAGCACACCATGGTTAATAATAATAATAATAATAGTTTTCCATCTTTCCAGAATTGTTCTGTATTTCTTTTTGGGAGTTGATGCTTAATCCTTGAAACATACTTTTCAAAATATAGAAAAAACACTTCTCAACAAAAACCACCACAATAATAATAGTTTAGATAAAATTCAGAAAAATTCAAAAACATAAGCATTGCTTCTTTAGATAACATATGAGCAACCTAATTAAACTCTCTAAATATGTCTGTATATGTCTCTATTCAAATAAAACACAAAAACATTAATAATAATAATAACTTCTTTTAACCTATGAGCAACCTAGTTAGAGTCTCTAGATATGTCTTTATTCTCCTAAAACACAATAATAATCGTCTGCCATCTAATTTGTGGACTTGTTCCGTTTCGGTTTCGGAGCTGATGCCCGATTTGCTTCCGAAGTTTCGATGTTGAAAAACGTTACGGCAACTGGCAGTCCAAGTTTATGGTGAGCCGCAAAACCTTTGGTACTGAACCCCTCGCGCTTCTTCTCTGATTTCAACGCAAGGATGGATGGTAGGGACTCGATCGAGGTGTTGAATATGGTAACAACTATCTTGCGTGCATCACCCCTTGGAGGTTCATAATAAATGATATCGGCCTCTAAAATTTCTGATATTACAGGACAGCCAAACCGAATGTAGGTTAACATTAGGCAGCTATTCGATCTGTCAAGAAAACAAAAACAAGAAAAACAAAACATAGAATACCTTCTTCACCATCCCTGACGAAGAAATACGCAGTTAACCTGCACAGCAACATAACGATTATTTAATGTATACTGAATGCGAAATAATCAACATACCTTCTGAAATGATTTTTATTGTATTCTGGATGCGAAATAATCAACTAGTATTTACCATTGTAGGTACTCTCCTCCAGGAGCATCAGGATCTGTCATTACCTGATAATGTGGATTTGTTAACAGGGTTATGATTGAATTCAATTGGACAAAATACAAATAATTGTTGACAAATAACTATTCAAACAGAATCATAGTTTAGCTTACCAGAACCGCTAAGTTACGATCTGTGAAGTTTTCATAAGTTTCGTGTTGAATCCGAGTAGGCATGTGCACAATTTCCACATGCGTTGCTCCCTCACCGAATCTGATTGGCTTATTATTGTACCACAAAGTCAACTCGAGAAGCGGATCGAAATCGTCAACGACGCCTCCAATTATACCGGACTCCACCAGCTGTCGCTTCATGTTCTCCATTGTTTGTCCACTTCGCTTCATGTTCTCCATTGTTTGTCCAACTGGAAGATCACCATTAATCACGAAGAGAAACCAATCAGATCAAGAGCAACTTTTTAATGTTTGTGGTCAGTTGCATATAGATAAACTGTTAAATTATGGTACGTTCTATGGTTAGAGTAATTTACTTCAAATTTTCTTATTAGTTTAATGTCAATTCTCATTATAGCAATCACATTAACATATAAGTAAAATGTTGATAGAACATAAATAAAATCAGCATAAGACAAGCTAAGACAAGAGGTACAAAATGTGGCAGTTATACAGGGAAAAACCTCAATGCAGGGAAACCTTTTGATCAATTCTTATATATTCTTCAATAATTCAGTAGAGAGATAGTATACAATATCACAAATCTGTGATTTATAACAGCAGCAACATAAAACAAATCAGCAAGGTCAAAGCTGGTCAAACAACTCACCAATGACCTAGGATAACTAGGTCTCCAACAGAGTATGTGCAGCCAAAACAGTTGAAGAAAGATGGCAAATCAGCAATGAATGCTACAGCCAACTGCAGCCAGCCCTAACCAGTGAACCCATCTCCAAAAGTCAACGCAACGCTTTGTCTAGCCTAGGAGAGGCTGCCCATGCAAAGTTGTAGTCAAGGAGGGTAATACACTTGTCAAAGCAGGCCTAAATCACCCCAAACTATGGTTGTACCCTCCTCCCTCCTGGCTGCCCTAATCTGCCTAGAGATCTAGGTCCTTCTTCAAAGCTGCGCAAGAGATCTGAGTCCTCCTTCCTTTTGTAAATCCAAGAGACAAGGAATAGATGAGAGGATGAGAGTGAGTGAATGCCTCTTTATTTTATATGCAATTTTGAAGTTAGCTAGTGGTGTGCAACACAATTTAACTTGTTGGTCGACCTTCACAATTCCTCAAGAAATAAAAATAAATTCATATCTCCATGAATGCATGTCCTAAAATGATGATCATCCTTAGATCACAACTGCACTAGAGGAATCCAAGAAAAATATCATCTTCCATAAATAAGATGACCCATATGGAGTTTGGCCCTTGGGAGAAACCATTCAGATCAAGAAGAGAAACCATTCAAAACAAAAAGTAATTTTTAAATGTTTTTGGTTTGTTGTATATAGTGTTCTAGTTTAAATAACTAATAAATTTAACCAACAAATAATATAATAATGAAAGTTAAAGTAATTTAATAAGGAATACAAGTTTATTTATAATAATAAATCTAATGAGAAAAATTACACATATTCTAAAAAAAATAATTTATAAATTTATCAAATAAACAATATAATAGTAAAAGTAGTTGTTAAATAATTTAGTTAATAATATGGGTATGTAAGACTCTATAGGTGTTATATTTTGGAGGGTTTTCAAGTATATCAGATATTGTGTAATTTCTTTAGAAACTATAATTCAATAAAATGATGTGGATATATTAAAATACACTAAGAATAATGTGGTCTATATAAGATTTTAAGAAGATTCTTTAATATTTTATCTCTATATTTAAAATGAAGGGAAAAAATGATTCCCAACAATGGGTGTGAGAAAATGGTTATCATCTTCAACTTTCTTAGAATGGCTCTAAGGCAAAGTGTTTTGGGAATCAAAGGTGCCCCTCAACCAAAGCCCAATCCAGCCACTAACTCAAAAAATTATTGCTTCCTCTAACCCAGCCTTGTCCCCTAGTTCACATGGTTAAACCAAGGCAGGGACCAGTTTAAGGCTAAATTGTTATGGGACAGGAAAAAGATCAAACCTGACTTAAGTCTTACTGGTAATGATCTCTATATCCATGTGGTGGAAAGCTCTTACAACTCAACTCTCATGGCTACTGCTCAAGGTTATATAGTGGGCAATATCCATTATTCCCTGGCTCTCACTAGGCCACAATTAAGATTTTTACCATTATGGGTGCCTCCTCACTGTTTGAAATCAACTGTGGACATCTGTGTGGAGATTTCTTCTATGGCAAGTCTACTAGGAAGTCCTTCACATACATGGTTCATCCAATGAACTCCCCCAAGATATAAAATTTCACTTCATGGAGTCTAAAACCAATATGGCCCACCCAAGTGTATCCATGGGGATTTCTTCTAGGGCAAGTTTACTAGGAAGTCCTTCACATACATGGTTCATCCAATCAACTCCTAGATATAAAATTTCACCTCATGGAGTCTAAAACCAATATGGCCCACCCAAGTGTATCCATCTTGTGTTACACACTCCTCACTGTTTGAAATCAACCAACTCTAGTTTCTTCTAGGGCAAGTCTACTAGGAAGTCGGGCAAGTCTACTACGAAGTCCTTCACATACATGGTTCATCCAATGAACTCCCCCTAGATATAAAATTTCACTTCATGGAGTCTAAAACCAATATGGCCCACCCAAGTGTATCCATGGGGATTTCTTCTAGGGCAAGTTTTCTAGGAAGTCCTTCACATACATGGTTCATCCAATGAACTCCCCCTAGATATAAAATTTCACCTCATGGAGTCTAAAACCAATATGGTCCACACAAGTGTATCCATCCTGTGTGACACACTCTGCACTGTTTGAAATCAAATGTGGACATATGTGGGGATTTCTTCTAGGGCAAGTCTACTAGGAAGTCCTTCACATACATGGTTCATCCAATGAACTCCCCATAGACATAAAATTTCACCTCATGGAGTCTAAAACCAATATGGCCCACCCAAGTGTATCCATCTTGGGTGACACACTCTTCGAGGGTGTTCAAACTCTCTTAGAGAGGGAACACATAACAAAGGGTATGCATGCCTCTCTAGTTACAACAAGGACATAAAACATTTCAATGACCACAACCCACCATTACAAAGCAATCTATGACATGTAGATCTATTATAGTTACAATGTGTGACTCATAATACATCATGCTAGTGAGTCTATTCCACAAACTCACACAAACTCAAACTTAGTTGTCCATCATCATTTAATTTCTAGTGTGACTGTTGCACAAAAAAAACAATATTTTCTGCACTTCAACCTCATTATCCACCATATAGTGTCTTTGCATCCTCTTTCTTTTTCTAGTTCAATTGTTGTCTTGAATTCTCTTGAGCTATTTGTTAAGAGTGACTAATTCTAACAAAACCACTCCATTGATTTAGCAAAACTCAATATATATACTTGTAATTCCAAAACATTTATAAATACCCCTTCTTTATTTTCTTGAACATTTGTAAATATGCCATCATAACCATTTCAATAAATTTCATTTCTACATTAAGTTGATCAAGCTCAAACTATTTACCATCCCAAACTCCAATTTTGTGAGGTTGACCTAATATTTCATTATTTATTGCATTGCAGTTGATGTAGCCTGCTTCTAGTTTTAGAGGATGGTTAAACCGAGAGCTCAGGCCAAAGCCACATAGCCTCTTCAACTCCAGCAATCTCTGTTCTCGGCCTCCCATGATATGCTGCTGCCAGCCGTCAGGATCGATCACCAAAATCGAATCTGCAAATCTGGAAATTGATCCACTAGACAGACTTGGAGCTGCGGATCTGAGGATAATAAACTCACTACCGGCGTCGTGTCACCTAAGAAAAATTTAAGAGAGCGTCCATGCTTCCACTGCATAGATCCACGCTCACCGCACCACAGATTTTTTAAAACATTGAACCCAACTCCGAATCGGTGTTGCTGGAACCTGACGCTCCACGCTTTGAACGCTTTGCGTGCAGGAGCTTTCCTCTTGTGGAATGTACGCAGCGGCCTCGACCTCCACGCTTTGAACGCTTTGCGTGCAGGAGCTTTCCTCTTGTGAAATGTACCCAGCGGTTTCAAACTGCAGTCGACCATTGCCAGAAACCGGTCAGCAAACCCACCGGAGAGCTCTCGGGTCGATTTCAGGCAAAGGTACTTTTCCGATGTTTGAACCCGAGAAATTTTGGTGATGACACGTGGTTCAGCCCTGACGTAACGCAACGTCATTTTCTCGGAGGTTAACGTTCAGCACTTGTTGGTCTTCCGATATGGTTATCCACCGTCGGATCTGCTCCACTTTCCTTCGCCGTTGATCACCTGGAGCTACATACGGACCCACATCAATTCAATGTTTTGCGTGGAGTAAAAGGTTTATGGTTGACCGCCGTAGGTAAAAGAATTTAATGGTGGTACGAAGATTTTGGTGAGGCTCGTTTTAATATGGGTATGGGCGCATAAGCTCTTTAGTTAAGTTTTTTTAAATATGGGTATGGGCACAATTTACTATATGTTTTTTATATATATTTTTCATATACGGCATGTATTAAAGTTTAAAGTCGTATGTAATAAGTTTTATTTTATGAGTGTTGACTTTTATTAATAAATGTATATGGCACACGGAAGGAGAGATATATGTATATTCACAGCAGCGTAAAAGAAGGATGGGGGCAGTAAAAGGAAAAACACACAGCAGTGTGTAAAAAGACAAGAACCAGGTGATGTAATTTTTGGAGTAACGAAAAACCATGTGTGGTTTTTGCACAGAAGTGCATAAAGAAAATGTTGCAGTGAATTTTGTAAGCCTGTGTAATTTTGTTTTTCACAGCAGTAAACTTATGTAAATCTTTTTATTACAGCAGTAAGTTGTTTTTCACACCAGTGAATATAAAAAGGGATTTTACAGTGGTAAATCTTTGCATCAGGTTTTAATGAATAGAATGTTTTTATGGTGGTGAAATACTCTGTCTCTCAGTGAAATTTTTTTTTGAGTCTTCCTGTGCACAAAAGGATCCTGGAGTAAAGTAAAAAAGAGCATTGTCTCTGTGTGTGTTTGAATGTTTGGTTTTTGGTATTTTCCCCATCAAAAATACCCAACAGTGGTATCAGAGCAGGCTTAGGCTCTTTAAAGAAGTTAAAGAAGCTGAAGGGAGAAGGTTGTTGCTGCAACAAAACTTCTCAGGCAGACAGAAGACTCAGACAACAAAGGATTCAGGTATTCTTCATAGCTATCTTGTTTGTTATTGAAGAGACAGTCAGTGTTTTAAATACACAGTCAAGGAATGGCCAGCACAAGCACTGGTATGGGTTTGTTTAACACCCAGCTCCCACAGTTTAATGGGAAGAACTATGACTATTGGGCAATAACCATGATAGCCCTGTTTGCCTCTCAAGATTTATGGGAAATAGTTGAATCTGGTTTTGAGGAAGTAGCAGATGAAACTGAGTTCAATGCACTAACTCAGGGAGAGAGAGATCAGCTGAAGAGCAATAGAAAGAAGGATTCAAAAGCCCGTATGTTGTTGTATCTAGCAGTAGACCAGAGTGTGTTTCCAAGGTTAGCAGCAGCTAAGACAGCAATTGAAGCATGGCAAACCCTCAAGACAGCTTATCAAGGCATGGAGAGAGTGAAGACAGCAAAACTACAATTGCTGAGAAAGGACTTTGAGAATCTGTGCATGAAGGAGTCAGATAACATTGACTCATTCTTCACTCATGTGATTGGTGTAATCACACAAATGAGAACTCATGGAGAAACCATTGAAGATAGAAGGATTGTGGAGAAAATATTGAGGGTCTTACCCTCAAAGTTTGATGCCATAGTCACCACCATCGAAGAGACAAAGGATCTCTCAAGTTATTCAGTTGATGAGCTACATGCATCACTGATAACACATGAGCAGAGGTTGAGTAGGAATGAAAACTCATCCCTTGAGCAAGCCTTCAAGACCCAGATGTCCTTTGGAAGAGGAAGAGGTCAAGGAAGAGGAAACAGAAGAGGAAGAGGCAGAAGCCAGAACAGAGGTGGAAGGAACAGCCCATCAAATGCACAAGGAAGAGGCAGCAATACAAATCAGAACCAAGGCCAAGGCAGCAGCCAACAAAGAGAACAGTTTCATGCTCAAGGACAAAGGTATGATAAATCTAATGTTCAATGCTATTATTGCAAAAAGTATGGACATTATGCAAGTGATTGTAGAAAGAAACAGCATGATATGAACAGTAGACAAAATGCAAATGTTACAAGAGAAAACAACAGTCAAAATAATGTCCTGTTAGCTTGTAACATGGCTGAAACACATAGCGAGGACATATGGTTTTTAGACTCAGGCTGTAGCAACCATATGACAAGGAACATAGCCCTCTTTTCAGCCTTAAATCAGAATTTGAAATCAGAGGTCACACTAGGAACTGATAGTAAAGTGTCTGTTATGGGAAAAGGGGAGGTAAAAATATTTACAAAACAAGGAGAAAGGAAAACCATAGCAGATGTCTACTATGTCCCCGGAATGAGATGTAACCTATTGAGTGTTGGACAGCTTATCCAAAAGGGTTACAATGTTTACTTTGTAAATGATGTGTGCACCATCATGGATATACCACCCAGCAAAAGATGCATTGCTGAAGTGAAGATGACAAGGAACAGGATGTTCCCTCTCCGGATCAGGGCAGACATGAAGAACAAAAGGGAAATGGCAGCAGTCACCGAAGAGGCCTTCCAAAGCGTGCCAAAGGATGAGAACTGGTTATGGCACTTGAGATTCAGGCATCTAAATTTTGGAGGCCTAAACTTATTGAGCAGAAAAGGAATGGTAAGAGGATTACCATTGATAGAGAAACCTGACAGCCTATGTGAAGGCTGCATTTTGGGAAAACAACATAGAGAAAGTTTTCCATCAGGGAAGAGTATAAGGGCAAAGACACCCTTAGAGATTATCCACTCAGATTTGTGTGGACCAATGCAAGCTCCATCATTATCAGGCAGCCAATATTTCCTAACATTCATTGATGACTGTACAAGAAAGACTTGGATATACTTTCTTAAAAACAAAAGTGAAGTCTTTGAGAAATTCCAAAACTTCAAAGCATTTGTTGAAAACCAAAGCAGGCTGCACATTAAAGTTTTGAGAACTGATAGAGGAGGTGAATATATCTCCAAGGAATTCCTAAGATTTTGTAGAGAAAATGGAATACATAAACAGTTTACAGCAAGGTACACTCCACAGCAAAATGGAGTTGCTGAAAGGAAGAACAGAACCATCATGGAGATGGCAAGGAGCATGTTGAAGGCAAAGCATTTGCCAAATGAGTATTGGGCTGAAGCTGTACATTGTGCAGTTTATATATTGAACAGGTGTCCTACAAAAGCAGTCATGAACAAAGTGCCAGAAGAGGCATGGAGTGGGAGAAAGCAAGGTGTCACCCACTTGAGAGTTTTTGGATGTGTGGCCTATGCACACATTCCAGATCAGCTAAGGAGGAAGTTGGACAGCAAAGGGGAGAAATGCATCTTCATTGGATACAGTGATGAATCCAAAGCCTACAGGCTGTACATCCCATCTACCAAGAAGTTCTTTGTAAGCAGGGATGTTCAATTCATTGAAGAGGAAGCTTGGGATGGAAGCATAGAGAAAACAGTGAATGTTAAAAATTGTTTGTCTCATGATGAAGATGGTGAGGAGGTGGTTGAGATACATCCCCAAACAGCAGCGCCAACACAAGGACAACAAGGGACACCATTGAGGACAACACAAGGACAGCAAGGTACACCATTGAGGATCAATGAGAGTGCTTCTCCAAGCACACCACAAGGAGGAAATTCAAGTGCATCCTCAAGCACTTGCACACCAAGTGAACGAGGTAAGAAGTTTAGAAATCTAAGTGAAATTTATGATGAAGGAATGAATTCCTTATTTGCCTTGTATTGTCATGTTGATGATCCTATTCATTTCGAAGATGCAATTAAAGATAGGAAATGGATAGAAGCTATGGATGATGAGATGAATGCCATAGAGAGAAACAAAACATGGGATTTGGTTGAGTTACCAAAAGGCAAAGAAGTCATTGGTGTGAAATGGGTCTATAAGACCAAGAGCAATGCTGAAGGCAAGATAGAAAGGCACAAGGCAAGGCTGGTTGTCAAAGGCTACAAGCAGCAGTGTGGGAGAGATTATGAGGAGACTTTCGCACCGGTTGCAAGAATGGAAACCGTGAGAGCAGTGCTGTCCATAGCAGCTCAAAATAAATGGAAAGTCTACCAAATGGATGTGAAATCAGCATTCCTAAATGGAGTGTTAATGGAAGAGGTCTATGTGGAACAGCCTCTCGGATATGAGAAGAAAGGAGAAGAGCACAAAGTGTGCAAATTGAAGAAAGCTCTTTATGGGCTGAAGCAAGCGCCAAGAGCATGGTACAGCAGGATAGATTCATATCTATTGGATAATGAATTTGACAAATGTGAAGGAGAACCCACAGTCTACATCAAGGAAAAAGATGGTAAAATTTTAATTGTTGTTTTGTATGTTGATGATGTGATTTTCACAGGTAATGATGATCAGCTCATTAAAAATTTTAAATCAGTCATGAAGGATGAATTTGAAATGACTGACATGGGTTTCTTGAGATACTTCTTAGGCATAGAAGTAGATCAAAATGAAAAAGGAATTTTTATATCTCAAGCAAGATATGTAAATCAAGTTTTGGGCAGATTTAACATGCAAGAGTGCAAGGCAGCCATCACTCCCACAGTAATGGGATTAAAGCTCAGCAGAGAGGACAGCAGCAAGGATTTTGATCCTAGCTTGTATAAAAGTATTGTAGGCAGCCTTATGTATTTAACAGCTACTAGGCCTGATTTAATGTATGCTGTTAGTTTAATTTCCAGATTTATGGAGAGGCCAAAGGAGGCACATTGGCAGGCAGCAAAGAGAATTTTGAGGTATGTCAAAGGCACCAAAATGTTTGGAATTTTATATCATGCCTCAGAACATTCAGATTTGGTTGGATACACAGACAGCGATTGGGCTGGAAGTGTAGATGATCGGAAGAGCACTTCCGGTTATGTTTTTAATATGGGTTCAGGAGCTATTTCATGGGCTTCTAAGAAGCAGTCCATTGTAGCATTGTCTACAGCAGAGGCTGAATATGTGGCAGCTACAGCAGCAGCATGTCAAGCAGTGTGGATGAGAAGAATGTTGAGAAGCTTAGGCCAAGAGCAGGCAAAAGCGACAGTGATATTTTGTGACAATAGCTCAGCTATTGCATTGTCAAAGAATTCTGTGTTTCATAAGAGAACGAAACACATTGATACCATGTTTCACTACATCAGAGAATTGGTGAACAATGGAGAAATTGTCCTAGAACATTGCAGGACTCAAGAACAGGTAGCAGACATCTTGACAAAGCCATTGGATCAGAAAAGCTTTAAATTTTTGAGAAAGTGTCTGGGTATGACTGAATGCCCAGCTGTTGAAATTAAAGGGGAGTGTTAAATTTGTAATTTCAAACTGCAGTCGACCATTGCCAGAAACCGGTCAGCAAACCCACCGGAGAGCTCTCGGGTCGATTTCAGGCAAAGGTACTTTTCCGATGTTTGAACCCGAGAAATTTTGGTGATGACACGTGGTTCAGCCCTGACGTAACGCAACGTCATTTTCTCGGAGGTTAACGTTCAGCACTTGTTGGTCTTCCGATATGGTTATCCACCGTCGGATCTGCTCCACTTTCCTCCGCCGTTGATCACCTGGAGCTGCATACGGACCCACATCAATTCAATGTTTTGCGTGGAGTAAAAGGTTTATGGTTGACCGCCGTAGGTAAAAGAATTTAATGGTGGTACGAAGATTTTGGTGAGGCTCGTTTTAATATGGGTATAGGCGCATAAGCTCTTTAGTTAAGTTTTTTTAAATATGGGTATGGGCACAATTTACTATATGTTTTTTATATATATTTTTCATATACGGCATGTATTAAAGTTTAAATTCGTATGTAATAAGTTTTATTTTATGAGTGTTGACTTTTATTAATGAATGTATATGGCACACGGGAGGAGAGATATATGTATATTCACAGCAGCGTAAAAGTAGGATGGGGGCACTAAAAGGAAAAACACACAGCAGTGTGTAAAAAGACAAGAACCAGGTGATGTAATTTTTGGAGTAACGAAAAACCATGTGTGGTTTTTGCACAGAAGTGCATAAAGAAAATGTTGCAGTGAATTTTGTAAGCCTGTTTTCACAGCAGTAAACTTATGTAAATCTTTTTATTACAGCAGTAAGTTGTTTTTCACACGAGTGAATATAAAAAGAGATTTTACAGTGGTAAATCTTTGCATCAGGTTTTAATGAATAGAATGTTTTTATGGTGGTGAAATACTCTGTCCCTCAGTGAAATTTTTTTTTGAGTCTTCCTGTGCACAAAAAGATCCTGGAGTAAAGTAAAAAAGAGCATTGTCTCTGTGTGTGTTTGAATGTTTGGTTTTTGGTATTTTCCCCATCAAAAATACCCAACAGTCTCGACCTCCACACCGGCACCCGCACTTTCTCCAACAGATCGCAGAGGATCTAAACTCGCAGAACCTTCCGCCCGATCTGGGCTCCTCTTCTGCTCTGCCTCCACACGAGCACGCAGCTCTGATCTGGGCTCCTCGGCCTCCATCAACACCCTCCAACAGCAGCCTTCACGAGGGTTCTGTGAGCATGGCCGGACCATTCGAACTCTGGGCGCAGCTTAAGCTGTCACCACACCGAACCACCAGAATAGCGAATATGGGCCCACGTAGCAACAACAACCTTTACCACAGGTTCCGCTGCGCACCACAGGCCGCTCACGCTGGCTGCTCGAGCTGCAACACCTAACAAAACGCTGTCGAGCTGCAACTTATCTCCTCACACTAGCCCAGATCAGGGAAGCTCACCACAGCATCCACGGATCTCCACACACCTTCGTCGGCTCAATCATACTGCGCTTCCAACAGACACTCTCTTACTAAAAACATTATTAACTTGACTCTTCTGCTTTCGTTCTGCCTCTCTCCAATGCTCATTCCTTCTTTCCTATCCCATGGGACATATTGTAAATACCTCGACCAATCATGGAAAGTTCTTGACTGCCAATCTAATGGGGAATAGCCACAGAGATGATCTTATCATATGGTCCCTTTAATTTTTAGGTCGATCCTGCGCCTCCCGTGGGGCTTTCCACAGGGCAGATTCAAAGGCTTATATCTTAGTGCTATTCGTCACAATTTTCACACTTCAAGTAGGTAATCTTAGAGCACATTCGTACAAAGGCCGAGGGCGCAAGAGCAGATTCACGTTCCCAAATCAGCTCTGTGAATAATCTTAAACGGGCAGGTCACCACGATCAGATCAGACCGCCATAGCGCTCTCTCGCTGTCCGATGCAAAACCAATAGCAAAATCATCAAGTTGCTCAGTGGGCACAAAAGCTACGGTCCACAACAACAGCTCCTAAAATGAGCACCCCCTGATTTGGTGCCACAACCCTGACCACTGCGCCGGCTTCTAACACCGCACAGGCTCCCATAATCGCAGGCCGCCGCCCATAATAATCTTTGATGAATCCTCCCACTGCTGCTCCAGGATCCAGACACCACCGCAAGCACGAACAGGCCCCTCGGCTGTGCAACAGGCACATCCTCCTCTGCTTCTTAGCCCCACACAATCAACTTCCAGGATAACCCTCCATCTCAGCACGCACACACAGCAGTACTGGGGCAACAGCCTTAGCATCAGACATCATCACACACTCTCTGACTTTGAAAGCCCTACTCGATGGACACACTAAAACTTAAAACAAAATATACTTTTATTCCCCAGCACTGGCTAGAGGGAGGCCAGTCCAGGCCCATACTGGCTCTGATATCAGGTGAATCAAATTTCTTAATTAAATTTGAAAAGCTCATTTGGAATACCATTTGGACACTCTTTTAGCAGAATTCTGCTTTACTTTCATTATGAAATATATATATAATTTACATACAGAAGTTAAAACAACATCATAGAAATCAGAATCAGGAAGAAACTCTTAATTTAAAGTTCTTTTGAAAAATCACTCCATTAATACATTTCTTCATTAATCTCAACCACAATAGATTCTGCACTCAACATGGTTGGTGAAACATGTAATTGTTTGGTGATAAGTTAGGTATTTAGCTCAATATTGAACATAGTCCTTTCACCTCCTCCTCAACACAAAAGTAATCAAATAAAAGTTTTGTGATTCAAGTAGCCTTGAGCTACAAATAAGTAAAGAGAATGACATGGGTTTAAGGTCTTAGCTGGATTTGACAAATTATAAAATCACATGGGAGAGAGTCAGTGTGGAGATTACTGCTTTCTTTAGTTCTGGGTACGCTGGATATGGATTTCTATCAGTTACTAGTTATAAATCTAGATCCATACCCAGCTTACCCAGAAGAGAATTATGTATATGGGAATTGTGTAATCTACCTAATTAATTATAGCCTGAATTCATATTTAACAAAAGCTTTCATGAGAATAGGATTTGTCTCATCTACTCATTTATGGGGTGAATTCATATTTAACAAAAGCATTGATCAGATGGCTTAGTAAGCAAAAGTACCCTCTAAGGCTCAACCAAAGCCCAATCCAACTAGTAGCCCAAAAATTTATTGCTTCCTCTAACTACCCCTTTTCCCCGAGTCCAAGTAGTTAAACCAAAGGCAAAGGGGAGTTTAAGGCTCAATTGCTATGGGAGAGGAAAAAGGTGGAACCCTACTTAAGCCTTATTGGGAATGATCTCTATATCCATGAGGTCGAAATCTCTTAGAGCTCAACTCTTATGGCCATTACTCAAGGTTATATAGTTCGAACTATCCAACTCTCAGGGGCCACAATTAAGATTTTACCATTATTAGTGTCCTCATGGGATTTCTTTTAGGGAAGAGGAAAAACTGGTGCAGAGTATTGAGGGTTTTCCAGATGGGTTTGGGGCCACTATAGAGATGTAGTTTTCTAGGTTGTCTAGGTAGTCTCACACGCTCACAATTTCACAATTTCAAGTTATGCATAATTAAAATCAACAAAAAAACCAATGCGCTTATAAACATTATTCAGTGTTAAAATTAACAAAAGTACTTCTCCTACTTAGATTATAATATTGTGAAAAATAGTACATACCTCAACAAAACAGAAAATAGTTCCTGAATACTTAGATGAGAGTAGAAATAGATATATTCTTCTATAGGCCTTCAAACACCTTTAAATAAGAGACCTTGGATACTTGAGAAGAGTAGTACATATACTCTTATGGGGAGGTTCAAATCTCTTTAAATATGAGAGCAGGGTAGATATATTTGTTGGCAGACCTTAGATACTTGATGAGATTAGAAGTAGATATATTTTTCTGCAGACCTTCAAATGCCTTTAAATAGAGTAGAGTAGAGACAAGGGTAGGTATATTTAGTTCAAATTCCTTTAAATAAGTTACATTAGAAAAAAATACCATTGTCCAAACCATTCTTTAGACTAAGGTAAATTTACTATTTTGAGTTAAATTTTATTTAATTATTTTTTTCCTTAATTTATTCTAATTTATAACTTGAAAGAGTCAGAATGTTCACATATGATAATAGGATATTACATCTATTCCACGCTAAGTTGGAAAAGACTTATCTACTAAAAAAATATTAGTTATTAAATAATTTAATGAGGAAAACCCTTTATGGTGTAAAGCATTTTGAAATAATAATCACATAATAATAAAATGTAGTTATTGTGTCAAAAGCTCTATTTTCATCTTTAAATGTTTTATATGTAAACATGATCCGAACCAACAAATGTGGTTCATCCAAAATATGAAGAATGGAATCAAATCAGGGCAACAAGTTAAGTAGAGAGAAAGATCATTCAACTACTATAAAAACAACTACTTTTGACCAACCAAACAGCTACAAAGGACTCAACAACAACTTCATTTGACTTGACCAAGAGGGAGGTAAAAGAATATTAACTAATTAACTAATTAGTTCATTAATTAATAAATATTTAGGATTATTGCCTATTTATCCCATGATACCTTTAGTAAACAACAACTTCATTTGACTTGACCAAGAGGGAGGTAAAAGAATATTAACTAATTAACTAATTAGTTCATTAACTAATAAATATTTAGGATTATTGCCTATTTATCCCATGATACCTTTAGTAAATGAAAATAAATAAATTTAATATTTAAATTAACTAATAAATTATAAAGAATTTATTCCATAATTCTTCATAAAATTAGCTTTTATTTTATTAGGTGTTTAGTTACATATATAGTGAAAATAAATAAATAAGTAAATAAACTTAGTAATCATGTTAACTAATTAACTAACTAGTTATTAGTTTTTTAATAGTCCTATAATAATAAAAAAAATTGTGTAGTTTATTTTTAAAAATATTAAAGAGGATATTAAATTATTTAGGTTTTAGGTTATGATTTTAAGTTCATTAAAACAATTTAGTTAAATATAAACAGATTTATTTGTTAGAAATAAAAATAATAATGAATTGATTTAGCAAAGGAACTATTTAATTAATTTATTAACTAATTAATATTCCTTGAGATGTCTCTTGGTCCATGCAGTTGCCCAATTCATTGTAGGGGTTTCCTTGGTAAAAAATAGTTGAACCAAAAAATGTGGTTCATGACAAGATGAAGAATCAAATCAAATCATGGCAACAAGTTAAATAGAGAGAGAGATCATTCAAAGGCTATAAAAACAACTACTTTTGACTAACCAAACAGCTACAAAGGACTTGCAACAACTGTAATTGACTAGAACAAGATAAAGGGGAAATAATATTAGCTAATTAACTAATTAGTTGGTTAATTAATAAATATTTAGGATTATTCCCTATTTATCCCATGATACCTTGAGTAAATGAAAATAAATAAATTTAATATTTAAATTAACTAATTAATTATAAATAATTTATCCCATAATTCTTCATAAAATTAACCTTAGTTACATATATAATGAAAATAAATAAATCAGTAAATAAACTTAGTACTCATGTTTAACTAAAAAGTTATTAGTTTTATAATAGTCCTATAATAATACAAATCTTTGGGTAGTTTATTTTTAAAAATATTAAAGAGGATATTAAATTATTTAGGTTTTAGGTTATGAGTTTAAGTTCATTAAAACAATTTAGTTAAATATAAATAGATTTATTTGTTACAAATAAAAATAATAATGAATTGATTTAACAAACTAACTATTTAATTAATTAATTAACTAATTAATATTTCTTTACTTGTCTAGTCAAATGCAGTTTCCTTTGTACTTGTTTCCTTGGTCAAAAATAGTTGTTTTTATAGCCATTGAATTTAACTTGTTGCTAGTCATGACCATGCCATGAACCACATTGTTGGTTCTAAACTCTTAGACAAATGAATTTTGATCCCCAAATCCTTCTTAATAAACATATGTAAACATTATTTAAATTCATTTTTTTATTGTAATTTTATTTTTATTCATAAAATTATGATGAAGTAATTTGTAAATAAAAGAAAATCATAACATACATATCACCTTAAAATGTCTAACATATAAATAGTAGTTATAAATTAACATATTTTTACCATATAAATTAAAATAATGATTCCATAACAATATTTAAATTTAATTAATAAAGGCATAAAAATTTAATGCTTATAAATATTCATGACACTAACAAGTAGTGACCACGAACCACACTTGTTGGTTCTAAACTCTTAGACAAATGATTTTTGATCCCAAAACCCTTCTTAATAAACATATGTAAACATTATTTAAATTCATTTTTTTTATATTGTAATTTTATTTTTATTCATAAAATTATTATGAAGTAATTTGTACATAAAAGAAAATCATAACATACATATCACCTTAAAATGTATAACATATAGATAGTAGTTATAAATTAAGATATTTTTACCATATAAATTAAAATAATGATTCCATAACAATATTTAAATTTAATTAATAAAGGCATCTAAATTTAATACTTATGAATATTCATGACACTTTGCAATGAATATTACTAAATTCTAAATAGACTTCCTTACAATACCATGGGCCAATACCATGGCTTATCAATACTACATTGCCAAAAACCATAGATCATTTCAAAATCAAAATATTTATAAATATTTTAATTTAATTTTAATTTATAACATTTTAAAAATTAAATAAAAAAACAAAAGGTAGTGGGAGATGTTGAAGTGATAATAAAGGAGTAAATGAGTTTAAAGATTTAAATGTTTGATCCAAATTGGATCCTAGAACACTCTCTAAGTTTTCATGAAATCTTCAAAAATTATGCCAAAGGCTACAAATCTTATGAAGATCAAACTTATGAGAAGTATCCTCGTAATAGTTGCAATTGGTGATGAGGGTGGAGCAACAAGGACCGTCGTTCAAGCATGCATACCGTCGGCCCATGGTAACACGTGCTATTGCAAATCAACAAATCTAGAGGCCATTTCAAGAAACGGGAGTTGTTTTTGAGATTCGGAGGGCAAACCCCTCAAAGAAGGAAATGCCACAAGCACTCGGACCCGAAAAATCATAAAATGCAATGGATATTGTTCTCATTCCGTCACAAGCAAGGTCCCACAAAAACTGGCACGATATCGGAAGGGCTTAGAGCAGTAAGCATTTTCAACCGAGTCCCGCCCGATGCCACATAATGGTTGCCATGCGTGTGGTTAAAGAGAGAGAAAACCTCTCACATCGGAAGGATAAATATCATGTTACTTATCCCCCCGATATGGGTGATGACCATAAGATTTGGAGGCTCGAGATCAACGGCGGAGACGTGTTCTAATGGATGACCAGATTTGACGAGGTTAATAGGGAGAGTTGTATAGGATTTGAAGTCCGATATGGACGATGCATTGGCACAAGGTCGTGTTTCGCGAGCATTCTTGGCGTTAACAGAAAAAATGGTCGTTTCAAATATGTCCAAGAGAACTAACACTCATTCGTTATTAAATAGGTGGCCACATCCCTGTGAGGTGTTATACAGTGATTGATTACGTAGAATAGAGGGATTCAAATGGACAAAGGTAGGGGAACAGTGAGAAAGTAGATTGGATTTAAAGCCACGAGCTATGAGAGAGAGAGGAAAGCAAGTTAAGTAAGTTAAGCAAGCAGAAAGCTAAGAGCACAGAGTAGAGAGAAGAGGACAAGCTCACCTACAGAAGCAAAGGCAACATCGAGCCAGAGTTAAGATAGAGACAGAAAGAGTCAGAGAGTCTGTGTACTCCAAAAGGCTTGGGAGGTTCAAGTTCACTCCTGTGTAATGCATGTCATGTATGAGTCTCAGATTGGGCTCATACTACTGTGAACAATAGAGGTCGAGATTTCAGTGAGGAGAGTATGTGTACTTCAGAGACTCGGGGAATCCAAGTACAGTCTTATTGATTTGTATCGGCTGAGTGAGACTCAAATTGAGCTCACTATTGTAAAAACTCTGCTTTGAAAACATAATAGAGAGGCCACGAGTGAAGGCTGGACTAGGGGACGTAGCCCAAGAGTATTGGCTGAACTCCTTATTAAAACTTTTGTGTTTATATGTTTGCGTGTTATGTTTTCTTTAACTACTTCATTTCCTGTGTATTTTTCAATATTATCGATCCGTTGCGTAAAATAACATAGGCATATCCATGCACATGAGTTTGTAATACCTTATTAATTGTCTTAGACCAATTTCAAATCAAGTGGTATTAGAGCTTTAGGTTGCTAAGGTTAGACAAGCTTGTACTCGAGTTTTTTTGTTGAATGCTAACTAGTACAAAGCTCAAATTAGGAGAAGGAGAGTTGGTTGAAGCTAACCTAGAAATTGGAAGAGTCTATCCTAAGAGGAAAATGGAAGAAGAAAGTCCCTTGGAATCAGACTCCTAGTTCATGGACAGTTTCATGACCATGAGAGCCATGGTAGAGGATATGTATAGAGAATTTAAGAAAGGTCGAAGTGAAGATTCTTTAACTTCCCAGCATGACAAAGGGGTAGAAGAATCTCTCCTAAATGACCATTCTAAAGGTAAAGGGAAAGAAGAAAAACTTCCCACACCTCCTGATAGTCCTGAAAATAAAAATATGAAAGCATCTTTAATTAAAGTAGATGTTAAATTTGATTTGCCAATATATGATGGAGAGTTAAATGCAGAGAAGCTCGATAATTGGATTAGACAGATTGATGTATATTGTAGGGTGCAAAGCATTGATTCAAACAGAAGTAATATTTAGGTGGCTAGCCTACGCCTTGGAGGAACTGCCTTGGTATGGTGGGAAGACAGAACACAAGCTCACATGAAGAAGCATGATAAAATTCTTTCTGTCTAGAGTGAATTTGTTTCTGCAATTAAAAAAAAATTCTATCCACTAGCTTACATCGAGTATGCTATTATGAGTTGGCAAACTCTTCGCCAATTGAAAGGGAAAAGTGTACAAAGTTACACCCAAGAATTTAGAAAAAGATCTTTTATTCTAGGCATTCCTTTAGACTCACCTGAAACTCTCTTGAAGTATATAGGTGGTCTACACAGTTATTTAAAGCACACCATTCTCATGTTTAACCCTACTAGCATAGATGAGATATTTGTTCACGCTACACATCTAGAGGCTAGAGGCAAGAATGTGAACCGAGAAGTTGGGGGATCATCATCAAATTCCAGTGCAAGCCAGAAAAAGGAAAAGAGAAAGCAGAAATGGAAAGAGAGGAAGACAAACACTATACGAGAGACCAAGCCTTCATGCACTCATTGCAAGAAGGATGGGCATGATGATGAACATTGTTGGATTCTGCATCCGGAGTTGAGGCCCAAGAAGTACGATGGCAAAAAGAAGAAGACTGTTGCAGCTATTTAGAAGGATTTGGGGTCATACTCAGGGGATGAAACAACGATCATAGCCACGGGTATAAAAGGTAAAAACTCTAAAGCGTCTACTAGTAATTCTGCAAAATCTACTGATAATGAAGAAAATGAGAGGAAAAGACATGAGCTTTTTCATATTGGAGTTATTTCCAAGCATCAAAAGATTGATACTTTGTTTGATAGTGGCTCACAAGTAAACTTAATTTTTTAAGCAATTGTAAAGAAGTTGGGATTACTAACCACACCTCACAAGAAGCCATATCCATTGGGTTGGTTATGTGATAAAGCAAAGCTACAAGTGACTAGACAATGTAAACTTAGGTTTTCTTTTGAGTCAACATTTGTAGATGAGGTTGAGTTAGATAGAGTTCCCTTGGATAAATGTGGAATTTTTTTAGGAAGTCCTTACTTGTGTGATAGAAAATCCATTTTCTATAGAGCTGAAAACAAGTATCAACTCATTAAATATGGAATTGAATAGACTGTAAGAGCTCATAAACTCAAGAATAATTATACTCTCATAAACTCACGGGAGATAAAAAGAATTGTAAATTCATGCAAACAATTTTTACTCATGGTTGTAAACAAAAAGAAACCTGACAAAACCAATGTATCTAAAGGTTGTAATGCTAAACAACAAACTTATTTAGAAAAAGTTGTTTCAGAATATGATATGCTATTTCAAGAACCTAAAAGTCTGCCACCCAAAAAGGAAATAGTACATGATATTAATTTGCAGCAAGATGCTCCATTGCCTAACATCGGAATGTATAGGTTGTCTGCTTTAGAGAATGCAGAAATCAAGAAGCAGGTACAAGGGCTCCTCGAGAAAGGGTTCATAAGACCTAGCACATCACCATGTGGGTCTCCAATTGTCTTGGTGAGAAAGAAAGATGGCTCATGGAGAATGTGCATTGATTACCGAGCATTGAATAAGATAACGATAAAAAATTGTTATCTCCTTCCTCTCATAAATGATCTATTAGATCAGTTGAAAGAAGTTGTTTACTTTTCCAAGTTGGACTTGCATAGTTGCTACCATGAGGTGAGAGTTGCAGAGCAAGATGCATGGAAGAATGCTTTCAAAAAAACGCAAGGACTGTATGAGTGGTTAGTTATGCCTTTTGGCTTAACTAATGCTCCTACTACTTTCATGAGAGCAATGAATGATATACTGAGGCCTTTTATTGATGATTTTGTCATTGTATATCTAGATGACATTCTTATATTTAGTAAAACATGGGAAGAACATTTGAAGCATGTAAAGGAGACTTTAGATGTTTTGAAAAGAGAAAATCTTTATGTTAAGTTATCCAAATGTGAATTTGGCAAAACGTCTTTGAATTATTTGTGTCATATTATAGGGGGTGGTGAATTGAAGATAGGTCCCTCTAACGTTGCAGTCATTGTAAACTCACCTTAACCCAAATCTGCTATAGAAGTTAGAAGCTTGCTAGGAGCAGCACAGTATTGGAGAAAGTTTATTGCTAACTTTTCCTTGATTGCAGCTCCCTTACATGCTTTAACAAGATTGAACAAGGTGTTTCAGTGGGGAGGCGAACATCAGAAAGCCTTTGACACCTTAAAAGAAAAGATTAGTACAACACGAGTACTAGCACTACTCGATCTTCAAAGACCCTTTGACATTGAAACAGATGCCAGTGACTATGCCATGGGAGCAGTGTTGATGCAGCACGGTAAACCCATATGTTATCATTCTGAGACATTTAATTCTGTAGTAGTTAATTATCCCACATATGATAGAGAATTGTATGCATTAGTATAGAGTGTGAAAAAGTGGAAACACTATCTAATGGGAAAAGAGACAGTTATACATACTCATCATCAACCACTTCAATATTTACACTCACAAACTAAGTTGCAACAATCAAGACACTATAGGTGGATGGGTTTTCTACAACAGTTTCATCTTGTCATCAGATATAAAAAGGGCATACACAATAAAGTTGCAGATATGTTGTCGAGACCAATCATAAATGCATCTACTATACTTAAGCATAATTCAGTATTGCATGAAAGTTATATTGAATAGTATGCTCAAGATATAGATTTCAAAGATGTATATGCAACTTTAAGTCATGGCAAACAAGTAGAAGAATTGGATTATCATGTTAAGGACCAAATCTTGTATCATTTTGGAAAGTTATGCATTCCACAAATTGAAATAGTAAAGATAATTTGAGAAGCACACTTCTCTAATATCAGGTCACTTTGGTGTAAGTAAAAGAGTTTAACAACTCCAAAGATTTTGTTATTGGCCAAAAATGAATGAAACAGTTTCTAGATATGTAAGAGGGTGTACCATGTGTGCTACAAGCAAGCGCAATAATAGAAAACTAGGCTTGTACACCCCACTACCAGTTCCTTCTCATCCTTGGGAAAGTGTTTCCATCGACTTTGTTGGGGGACCGCCTAAATCTAGAAAAGGTCATGACCATTTATATGTTATTATGGATAGGTTTAGCAAAATGTGTATTTTAATATCGTGTAACAAACATATTACAATTGAACAAAATGCAAAATTGTTCTTTTAGCATGTATGGGTTCATTTTGGATTACCCACTTCCATTCTATCTTATCGAGATTCTCGATTTGTTGGGAAATTTTAGTCGAGTCTGTGGGAATTCATGGACACCACATTGAAGAAGAGCACAGCCTTTCATCCACAAATAGATGACCAAACAAAGGTGGTCAACATGACAACGATCTAGTTGCTCAGAGGCTATTGTAGCAAGCATCCCAAGCTTTGGGATGAACATTTGTGTTATGTGCAACATGCTTACAACCGAGCTAAACATTCTTCTACACAGAGATCTCCTTTTGGGACATGTTTTGGTTTCACACGAAGGTCTCCCTTGGATTTTGTCTTTGGTAAAGACATAGCGGTTGATGGACACAGTAATGTGGACAAGGCAACCAAGTTCATTGAAAAAATCCAAGAAATTCATGAGGCAGTACAAAAACAACTGGAAAAGAGCCAAGCCAAGTACAAGGCAAGGCATGATAAGCATCGGATTGAGCATAGTTTCCAGGTTGGTGATCAAGTCTCGTTGTCTATCAACAAAGACAAAATGCAAGGTGAAGGTAGGAAGCTGAAACCAATAAGGTATGGACCTTTCAAGATACTTGAGAGAATCAGTGAGAATGATTTTCGCCTTGATTTTCGAGCTTACATGCACATCTATTCTGTTAGCTACCTATACCAATAGGTTTCATATTTCATGATTGGCAAGAGAAGTTCCAAATATGCTCTGCTTTGGCTATGCAAAGATCCCATATTTCCTGAAAGAAGACAAGGTATGAAAAGAGCTCGACCTAGTTCCAAATTTTGATGGATGATTCAACAGTTTAATCTGGATCATGCCATGTTTGAATTTTCTGTTGTAGAATAGAGAAGGAAGTCTGTCCAAACTGTTTAATCTTGGCAGACAAAGTAGTTCAGGTAGAGAATAGAAGGCTCCCAACAGCTTAATCTGGGACCTTGGAAGAAATAAGGGCAGAAGTAGATAGAAAGCAAAAGAAGAAAGCCAAAGAAAAGAAAAGGCAAGTAAGGGTCTGCAAGTCCAAATGCACCCTCCAAGAAGGAATAAAAAATGCTAGGCAAATAGATGGGTAGGCAATTGGAGTTGCAGAAAGGTCATTTCCTACAAGTTGCATGTGTGCTGACTTGGTTGACCAAAGCAAAGTCAATGAAATTCAGATGGAGTTACTCTTCATCAAGTTACAACAGTCAAGAGGCATGTCTAACCTCCCTTCTCCCCCTCTCCATTTCATTACTAACACTCCCTCAACATCTGAGTTTCATGGGATAGATTATGGCTTCATAGTGGTTCTTAATCTTTTAGAAGCCACATTTCTTGTCTAAAAATCTTTTCATTTTGATCTACTCTCTAAACTAAGTAAGTTTCAAATAAAGCTTAGTGGTTTCCCTTCCATTTACCCCCTCATCCATATTAACTCTAACACTACTATGTAAACCCCCTACATTACCTTTCCCCTACTAGCATTAACACCATGGTGTATAAACCCCAAAATTTGTATAAATATCCCCCCTTTGGCATTATAGCCAATAAGTTCTCTGTGAGGGATCAAATGGCATCTGGTCACTTTGATAAACCTAACCCTAACCCCCTCCCCTCCTCTCAATTCATTTGGCCCCTTGGAAAGCTTCATTTGATAAAAAAGAGTCTCACAAATGACCTGGTTTTGCCTATACCCACTTCATTTACAAAAAATAACCCCTAAATACCCACTTTGTTCTCTTATCCAAAGTATTGGGGCTGTCTTATTGCGCATCTGAAAACCTTACAAAACCCCTTTATCCATGAAACCCCTTTGAAACTACCAAAAAACCCCAAAAAAACCCACTTTCCGCTGCTTAACCAAAGTTTGCGCATATATTCGATTTTTCGGAATATATTGAAAAGACATTAAAAAATATATATTTATTCCTCCGCCCGCAGGCCCTATCCACCTATCATGTCATCATCCCGTCCACCGTCAGATCAGATCCAAGAGATCCGACGGTCCTTATGGATATCGGAGCGTTCCTCGCGACAGAGGTTTAGCGCCCGAGAAAGTGACGTTGCGTTACGTCAGTACGCGGCCACGCGTCGCCCATTGAGGGCTCTCGGAGCAACCTCTGACAAATGTAGGGCCGTATCATAACCGCACCGAGAAACCGTAACTGTTAGGGCTAAACCGTAACCGTTAGGTCACTCACCGCCCGGTTTGCGGGTCCAGCGTCATCCCCACGTCATCACCGTGCCTGCCACCGCATCACACTTTTGTCTGCATCTGTGCCAACGTGCCTGCCACCTCATTACCCCGTGGACCAATGGCAGCCCGCCACCTCATCCGATGACGTCATGCTGACGTCATCCGAGGCTGACCCCACCCTATGACGTCATGCTGACGTCATCACAGAAAAGGCGCCAAATTGCAAAAAGTCCATATTTTAGCCAAAAAACGCGTTTTTTCATACTTTTCGCTCATTTGCTATTGTTTCCTCTGCATGCTATTTCACGTCCTGAACTGCGCCACCTGCGGGAATCGACCTGAAGACCTCCAGAGCACCAATTCCACCCATAGTTACGACCTCTGTTCGCGGTTAGCCAGGTATTTCTCATAGTTCATCCTCCATACGCCTAAATTCACTGTAAATTGCTCAGAACGCTTAAGGAACACTGAAACTCACTATTTCACCGACAGTTTTCCTCTGCAACACTTCTAAATTACAACTGCAACCTTGAAAGCACCGGCTGAGCCTTCATTTCCCGAGTTTTGGTCGAAAAACGGTAAACTGCTCGCGCAAACGTGAGACAGTTGGTCAAGCTATTTAAAACCTGCCATAGAAGACAGAGGGAGACCAGGCATTGGTCCTATTCATAATTCGAGCAGTATTTCAATTGCTGCGTGTCCACTCCACCCTCTGGTCCCTATAATTCACAGTTGCATTGCAAAAAGTCACCTCTATGCTGTACTGCTCACTTGAACTAATTCACCTGCAAGACAGAAACTGAATAGACCATGGAGACTCCAATTGCACTGAACATCAAGCCTCTCAATGCCCCTCACCAGGAATTAGGATGGAAAGCCCTAGGAGATATGGATTATCAAATGCTAGACTGGTTTCCATTAGGCTCCAAATATAATATTCAGATGCTGAATGAGTTGAAAGCCCAGCACCTTAGTGGAGCTGACATCCTAGGGATTTGGGACTCAAACTTGCCCATCTACAACGTCCCCCAGGTAAATCCTATGCCAGAGTTGATCTACAGATGCCAGGAGTGCTATGATCCAGGCCAAAGAGCTGTCCTCAGCCCTACAGGCGCAATTCTGTTTCATATCACCCCAGAAAGCATAAATGAGATGCTGCACTTCCACATTGCAAAGCCATTGACCCCCCTCCACATGCAGAACTTGATAAAGAAGGGGAATAAGTTGTCAAATGACCAGACCATCAAAATCAACCAGTTGTTTGTACAACCAGGGTCTGAAGCCATCAGAACTCCTCCTATTGGATATCATTACTTGAATGAATTGGGCAGAATGCTAGTGGATTTGATCAGCTATGTCCTAGGGTTCAAGGGAATGGAGGATGTGGATGAAATCATAATGGCAATGCTGTCTATATTCTCTCCTGGAAAGCCCCCAGCTGTACATTATGATTATGCGACATACATTGCAGATAAGATCCATGACCAGCTCATGAATTTGAAGAGGGAAAGAATGTTCAGGTATACTTCATACATATACCACCTATTCTTGTTTTATCAGCCAGCCAGCTTCTCTATTCCCTTGAAGCAAGTCAATGCCCAGGGGAATCCAAGGTCAGTTGTGTTTTGGACCTCTGTTTTTCATTGTGCCTCTGTATCACCATACACATACTCTGAGTTCATAGACTTATTCATTCATCCAGCCATGACAGTATTGGATGGTGTTCCTCCTCCAAGGTTAACTGATGACATGAGGAGAATTCTCCACCTGAACAAAACCTACAGCATTGGTAATTGGTACCTCTACCAAGACCACACAGTCATCAGAGTATATGGCTGTGAGTTGAAGCCTTTTAGGTTGCCAAGGTATGTCCCCATGAGGCTTTTTGCCTTAGAATATTTCAGGCAATTTGGGAATGCCGACTACCTCCACTTTCAAAGCAAGAACAAGAAGGCACAGTTGAAGGTAAGGAGCCAGCTGGGCCCTTTCCTATACAACAGAAAAGAGGAGGGGTGGAAAGAGGCAAACAATATCCTAGAAGCCCTCAAACTGCAAACTAGCTTTGAATGGATACCCTATGACCCCAATCACTTTGTCTCCCTCAGGAGGATAAGATACAAATTGGGAAGCTATTCACACGTGAGGCAGCCTGAGATTGAGCAGTATGCCAGTAGATTAAGCTGGGAAGAAGGTACCCTAGAAGAGGAAATTACTAGTGAGGAGCTGCTAGAGAGAGAGGCTAGAAATATTCAAAAGAAAGCTGACTTAGAAACTTGTGGACAGGTTCCCCTCTCATACAAAAAACAACTTGGAGCAGCTGCCTCGTCCTCAACAACGCATCATCAAGCTGCCATGAATCCTCCACAGACAGTCAACAAAGGCAAAGAAAAGCAGGTGGAACAGCCACCTCCTATGACCCAAGAGCAAATGGAAACCCTAATGCAGCAACAAGAAGAGATGGAGCAGCAGGGAGAAGGGCAGCAGCAAGAGGAGCAGCAACAACAACAAGAACAAAGGCAGGAACAGCCTGCCCAGCAAAAGCAAACAGTGGAAGCCCCTAAATCCACTTAACAAACTGAGCCTCCAAGGCAAGAGACTTCAGCTGAGGCATCTACACTCCAGACTCCACAAAAGGAGGACACAAGCAGGAAAAGGGACAGAGAAACTCCCCTTACAGCATCAGCAACTCATGGGGAGAAGAGGCAGAGAATCAATCCTCTTTCAGAGGAAGAGATGCCAATTGGGCAGCCTCTGGGTATGGTCCCACCCAGCAGGGAAACATCAACAAGTTCCTTTCAACATGAACAGGATAGAGCAACGGGAGGAGAAGTGAGTTCCTCTAGGCAGAAAAGGGAAGGTGGGCCTAGTATTAAACAACAGTTCATCGATATTAAGATAAGAAATGAGCCCATCAAGAGACAGCTGTACAACCATCTGCTAAACTTGGCTCCCACCAATCAGCAAAGACTCATGTCTGCATATGATGTGCAGGAAGGCAAAATGATCATGAGTCATTTCATGCCAATAGTAGTACAGCCCCAATCTGCCTCTGATTATTTGAGGACTAACTTGGAAGTCCTTGCCAAGGATATCCACCCAATGGACAAGATAGAACTGCACAAGCAAACGGGTGAGATGGTCTATGCTTCCCTGGCAGACCAAACCTTGGATAACTATAGGCTACAAAATAGCCTTAACAATACAGCCTCTCAACTGGAGTTGGAGAGGGCATCATCCCAGGCAAAGGACAACAGAATAAGGTCCTTGGAAGACATAATCATTGAGATTGGACATGATCCCAAAGATATCAAAGGGATACAAGAGGTATTGAAGTTGAGGGATGCTGACATGGCAGCCTTGAGGAGAAAGATCAAACTCCCTGCCACAATCCACCCTCAAACAGATGAGGTTGCCCAGCAAAGGCATGATCAAGAGGCCACAACCCTGTTGATATCTCTATACAAGGAGCTAATCCGGACTCAAGACAAACTAGGAGAATCAGAGGCTGCAAAGGCAACACTACAGGCAGCATTGAAGCAAAGAGAAGAGGGTCAAACCTCCCAGCCTCCTCCTGAAATAATCAATCTTGAGGAAGCTCCTCCAACAACTGCCCCTCCTCCTCAGCAAACAGGGCCTACAGCACCAACTACATCAACAACTGCACCAACAACAGAGCAGACTCATAGTCTGGATATGCAGAAGCTCCAAAATGAAATTCAAGTCCTGGAAGCTCAAATGTTGGAGCTCAATTCAGCCAAAGAATCTTTGGCTAAAGTAAATGAGAGATATGATAAGAGAAAACAGAATGCAGCTGAAAAGGAACGAGAAATAAAAGCTCTAAAGAAGAGGATAACCGAGCTTGAGAAGGAGCTCACACTAGAAAAGGTGACAGCAGAGCTAAAAACAGTCCTTTGGGCCAATATTGGCCAGTCTATCACCAATCAGTGGCAGTACATTGAGACTATAGATGAACAATCAGCACTCATTGCAAAGGCAAACAGGGAAATACACAGAGCTAGAGCAAGCCTTGGCAACATGCCTGATGCTGCCACCAGAATGATCAATATTTTAAATAACAGGACAAGCTCTCAACTGGCCACCATGGGAATTGCTCACAGGACTGAGACAATCTCAATGGTTAAAAGGGTCCTGACACTACGAAACCTGGTTGGAACATTGGAAAGAAGAACCCAGGATATGCAGACTGAAATCAACAAGTTCATGGACAGATTTCAGGCATTACAGAACAGAGGCCTCCCCAGCATATTAAGCAGTGTAGGATGACTGCTTACCCTTGAAAACTATACCAAGAGGGTTGATGCCTATGCTGCAGGACAAATTGTAGGAAAGCCCAGCACTTCAGCAAAATCAGGGCCAGCATCAGGGCAAACTTTATACAATAGGGTGAACAACCTATTTTTTATTATGAATGAGATCAATCATCTATTTGATGTGCCTCCAAATTTTTATAAGTATACAGAAGCAGATGAAACCATAGAGGCAATTGTGAAGCACCAATTGCCCACACAGGAAGTCTGGAAAAAATTGACACAGATGATATTATCAAGCCAGAACCTGTAAATGTTAATTTTTGTCCAGTTTATAAGTAGTCATACACAGGCAGAATTTTGATAGATAAGCATACAGAGCAAAGATGAAAGGCTGAGCCAACTCAGCAGGGCTATTCGGTCACCACAGCAACAATCACAGTCACAGGTGGTAAACCCGAGAAAATACAGCGCAGCAAACATAAAGACGCGTTCGCCAGCATTAAAGCAGAGCGGCTCAACCGACTCACTGACCTCCAAAGGTCAAAATTATCCTCTGACAGACTTAAAGAGCATTTATGCTGCATTCAAAGTTGTAATAACTTCTTTTCTACTTTCTGTACGAATTTATGAAGATATTTTCTCTCTCAGATGACTCAATGCCTGAGATATTTTGTATAAACATTCCTATAAAGTCCCCTTCGCATGAGCTTGCAAGGGTTGTTGTTGATTTCTCCTGAAGAAATTCTTATGCTGTAATCCTTTCAGAAGTTTAATAAAGAAAGTGATGGAATTTCTCGGATTTCTGAAGTGTTGAATGCGTTCTGGTGTCTGTTGATAACTGCTGGATTCCTATGTATTTCACCATACAATAAGTCTCTGTAACTCTCTCTGTTATTTGTTTGTTTTGTTAAATTCCATATATGTTATCTGATTTTCAATACTAAGCAACAAGGAAAAAGAATAACTTTCAGGATTTATTCACTGAGTACCCTGAGTTCAATCTGTGTTGTTAATGAATGTTTTCTTCATCTGTAATCTAGATAAGTGTAATTCTTAATTGCTGCACTTTCAGAATACACCTTTCACAGTGGCCTTTGTCACAGGAATTCAAGTTTGCTCCTGTGCAGCGTGTTCACTTTCACCTCACCAGCTTAATAGAAAATTCTTAATTTCTTTCTGTTGGTTGACATACATCACCATTTAAGCTAACTTTGTTTGTCTAAGATACACAATAGGCCCTGCAGTTTGAACACCACCAATCCTGCATATCAAAACATTTCACAACTCCAGACTCCATTGCCCAATGGTATTTTACTCTCTAAACAATATATCATAAGACCTGAAAGAAATCCTTCAACCAAAACATAAACCAAAACCTGAGCATAATAGCTAGCCTAAAAACACCATCATAACAGAGACAAATCATAAAGAGAGAGCCCTCTTTGATTACAGTTTGGCTAGAAGCTGTGATCCAAAGATTGGTTAGTGGTTACCTCGGCCGTATTCCCTTGGGAGTCATAGGGAACAACCTGGGTGTTAACATAATTGGCGACTCCACTGGGGATTGCTTGAGACTATTTTCAATTACTATATATTTTCCATAGCTACTATCAAGCCTGAGATAAGTCAAGAGGCCTTTAATCTGTTTCTGTATTACATTAACAGTTTTAGGGAGGAGCTTGTTTAGGGAATCTTCATCTTAGCTCTGAGAATATATAGCCATTCCAAAATCCTCATCCAGTCCTTCAGATATAAAAATTTCCCACAAAATCCTAAAAAACAGTTAGAAACTGGGTCCTAAGAAAAATCCACGGCATACTAGGGCAAATCCTGACCCTAATCCTCCTATCATTGTTGATAATCCAAATACCATCCCAAGGAACATTAGGAGGCTGCAAAAGCAGGAGCAGCCTGCTGATTTAACCTCAGAGTCAGATCATCCTAGCCTTATATCTACCCCATGCAAGGTCCTCTTCCGGTCTACCCCTAGTTCCCCTAGTTCACCATCCACATCTCAAAGTCCTCCACTCACATCTTCATCCACTGCACATATCCCCTCAACCAACCTTCTAGGTTCACCCCTACTTATTACCCCTGTGATACCCACTGTTCCTATTATCCCAGCTGCCCCTGTAAATCCTCTAAATCCTGTAAATATGGCCAATAGATATGCACCCTTGCAGATACCAGCTAATGCTGCAGCCCTACCCCAAGATTACCAAACCAAAATTTCATATTTTGACTCCAATGGCCCTCTGCCAGCTGCCCAGCACGCCAAGAGGATGCAAGACCATTTTGAGACCTATGAAATAGATGATGACAGTGTCAGAATGAGGATGTTTGTTCAAAGCCTAACTGGGGATGTAAGAACTTGGTTTAGATCCCTGAATGCAAACTCCATTACAACTCCTGCTGAACTGTATTAAGCCTTTACTAGTAGATGGGAGAAGAAGAAAGATCCTCTGCACATACTTGGGGAATATGACACTATCAAAAGAGGTCCCCAGGAGACTGTTTTGGAGTATTGTGCAAGATTTAACAATGTATATAACTCAATTCCACAAAATTTAAGGCCTCCTCCTGATTTAACCTTGTACAAATTCCCTGATGGTTTTGACCCTGACATGGCCTATCAGTTGAAGGAAAGAGACTGTCAGTCCCTTGAAGAGGCCCAAAGGGTTGCTTTCACAGTGGAAGCCAACCTAATTGCCAAAAGAAACAGGGCAAGGTTGGAAAAGAGGACTGTTTTCAAAGAGGAACCCTCTGCCTTTGATCAAAAGCTTGATGCCATATTAAATGGAATGAAAAGATTAGGTGATAGAGTGGAATCGATTGAAACAAAATCATCATGGGAAGCACCACAAAACAACCCTCCTAGGAATCCAAATTTTAGGAGAACTCAAAACCCAGACATTGGCAGAACCAGTGCTGATCAAGATATAAGACCCCCTTTCCAAGAAAATTATGCTGAAACCTCCACTTCAGCAGAGCCCAATGAAGATCCTGAGATTAATTTAATAGGGCTAGATGGTGAAAGTCAAGTTTTCTTAACACAAGAAGATCATGAGGATGAGGAAATCAAACTGTTCCAAACTAAATCAGGTGAATCCTTTGACTTTAAACAAGGCTATGACACTGCCGTTTATGAAGTCCATAAACAGTACAAGCTAAGGAGCAGAACTGTGAATGTTAGCCAGCCTGAAAAGAAAAAGGATAATCAGCAGCCTGAAAGAGTTATAGTCACAGAACCTAATGACAAAATAAATTCACCTACAGAAGAAGTGATTGTTGAGGAGATCACTGAACCACTGTCCTTAAGACAGCAGTCTCTGGACACTTCATCTTCTCATCCTAATTTAAATATTACTCCTCAAGAGATGAGTAAAAAGGATAAGTCCCAAAGTCAAAACAAAAATCAAGAAGAAGATGTAATGAACAAGGAAAGAACTGTCACCTATAACCCCAAGACCCAATCTGAAAAACCTTTTGATCTTGAAACAGAAATTGGCAAAATAAAAATAGTTATTCCTCTCTTGGAATTAGCCAAGCATGACATCTATAAATTGCAAATCAAAAGGTCCCTTCAACTCACTAGCAACAAAGATGATGTCAATGTGCTGGATGACACCCAGAACTCCTGTTCGGCGCAGAAGTGGATGGAAAAACAGTAGTCACAGGGGTACTGCCTTTCTATGTCAGTTTACATATTCATGACAAAATATTACATAATGCAATGTTTGACTCAGGTGCCTCTCACAATATCATGCCAAAAGCAGTCATGGAGAGATTGAATTTAGACATAACAAGACCATACAAGGATCTGTTTTCCTTTGACTCCAGCCAAGTCAAGTGTCTAGGTCTCATAAAAGACTTGTGTGTGTCTCTAGTTCAATACCCAAACAAGACAATCCTAATGGACGTGGTAGTTGCTGATATCCCACCTAAGTATGGAATGCTGTTATCAAGATCATGGGGAGCTAAACTCCAAGGTTCCCTGCAATTAGACATGTCATATGCCACCATCTCTGTTTTTGGGCAACCAAAAAGACTGTACAGAGAAACTCTAATGAAATACATGGTCAGCATTGGTGACAAAGTCCTCAAGTGGGATGCAAGAAGAGAGGAGAAGGGAAAACATGGAAAATTCGGTTCCCTTTGGAGAGGACCATTTGCTGTCCAAGCAGTACAAGGAAACAACACTTACTTCCTTAAGAGTCTCAATGAAACTGATTTGGATGAAGGTCCTGTGAATGGCAGGATGCTGAAGCACTATTTTGAATATCACCCATGAGTGCAACCTGATTCTCCCATGTAGATATGCAGATGTATATATTATTTTCTGTTCAAAACTGTAAAAAATGCAGCTTTCTTACTTTATTGACTGTCAGCAAAAGGTAAATAGAATCAGAGGTCTTCCAAGAAAAGAAGCACACAATTTGGCACTTCAAAGCAGCAAACTTCAAGAATGATATGGGCAGTCAAAGAGCAAGGCAATCTGACCTGCTGTTCTTGGTCTTTCAAATGAAAAACCATCCCCATGTGGAGCCACTGTTAGCTACCTATACCAATAGGTTTCATATTTCATGATTGGCAAGAGAAGTTCCAAATATGCTCTGCTTTGGCTATGCAAAGATCCCATATTTCCTGAAAGAAGACAAGGTATGAAAAGAGCTCGACCTGGTTCCAAATTTTGATGGATGATTCAATAGTTTAATCTGGATCATGCAATGTTTGAATTTTCTGTTGTAGAATAGAGAAGGAAGTCTGTCCAAACTGTTTAATCTTGGCAGACAAAGTAGTTCAGGTAGAGAATAGAAGGCTCCCAACAGCTTAATCTGGGACCTTGGAAGAAATAAGGGCAGAAGTAGATAGAAAGCAAAAGAAGAAAGCCAAAGAAAAGAAAAGGCAAGTAAGGGTCTGCAAGTCCAAATGCACCCTCCAAGAAGGAATAAAAAATGCTAGGCAAATAGATGGGTAGGCAGTTGGAGTTGCAGAAAGGTCATTTCCTACAAGTTGCATGTGTGCTGACTTGGTTGACCAAAGCAAAGTCAATGAAATTCAGATGGAGTTACTCTTCATCAAGTTATAGCAGTCAAGAGGCATGTCTAACCTCCCTTCTCCCCCTCTCCATTTCATTACTAACACTCCCTCAACATATGAGTTTCATGGGATAGATTATGGCTTCATAGTGGTTCTTAATCTTTTAGAAGCCACATTTCTTGTCTAAAAATCTTTTCATTTTGATCTACTCTCTAGACTAAGTAAGTTTCAAATAAAGCTTAGTGGTTTCCCTTCCATTTACCCCCTCATCCATATTAACTCTAACACTACTATGTAAACCCCCTACATTACCTTTCCCCTACTAGTATTAACACCATGGTGTATAAACCCCAAAATTTGTATAAATATCCCCCCTTTGGCATTATAGCCAATAAGTTCTCTGTGAGGGATCAAATGGCATCTGGTCACTTTGATAAACGTAACCCTAACCCCCTCCCCTCCTCTCAATTCATTTGGCCCCTTGGAAAGCTTCATTTGATAAAAAGAGTCTCACAAATGACCTGGTTTTGCCTATACCCACTTCATTTACAAAAAATAACCCCTAAATACCCACTTTGTTCTCTTATCCAAAGTATTGGGGCTGTCTTATTGCGCATCTGAAAACCTTACAAAACCCCTTTATCCATGAAACCCCTTTGAAACTACCAAAAAACCCCGAAAAAACACACTTTCCGCTGCTTAACCAAAGTTTGCGCATATATTCGATTTTTCGGAATATATTGAAAAGACATTAAAAAATATATATTTATTCCTCCGCCCGCAGGCCCTATCCACCTATCATGTCATCATCCCCTCCACCGTCGGATCAGATCCAAGAGATCTGACGGTCCTTATGGATATCGGAGCGGTCCTCGCGACAGAGGTTTAGCGCCCGAGAAAGTGACGTTGCATTACGTCAGTACGCAGCCACGCGTCGCCCATTGAGGGCTCTCGGAGCAACCTCTAACAAATGCGGGGCCGTATCATAACCGCCCCAAGAAACCGTAACTGTTAGGGCTAAACCATAACCATTAGGTCACTCACCGCCCAGTTTGTGGGTCCAGCGCCATCCCCACGTCATCACCGTGCCTGCCACCGCATCACACTTTTGTCCGCATCTGTGCCAACGTGCCTGCCACCTCATTACCCCGTGGACCAATGGCAGCCCGCCACCTCATCCGATGACGTCATGCTGACGTCATCCGAGGCTGACCCCACCCTATGACGTCATGCTGACGTCATCACAGAAAAGGCGCCAAATTGCAAAAAGTCCATATTTTAGCCAAAAAACGCGTTTTTTCATACTTTTCGCTCATTTGCTATTGTTTCCTCTGCATGCTATTTCACGTCCTGAACTGCGCCACCTGCGGGAATCGACCTGAAGACCTCCAGAGCACCAATTCCACCCACAGTTACGACCTCTGTTCACGGTTAGCCAGGTATTTCTCATAGTTCATCCTCCATACGCCTAAATTCACTGTAAATTGCTCAGAACGCTTAAGGAACACTGAAACTCACTATTTCACCGACAGTTTTCCTCTGCAACACTTCTAAATTACAACTGCAACCTTGAAACCACCGGCTGAGCCTTCATTTCCCGAGTTTTGGTCGAAAAACTGTAAACTGCTCGCGCAAACGTGAGACAGTTGGTCAAGCTATTTAAAACCTGCCATAGAAGACAGAGGGAGACCAGGCATTGGTCTTATTCATAATTCGAGCAGTATTTCAATTGCTGCGTGTCCACTCCACCCTCTGGTCCCTATAATTCACAGTTGCATTGCAAAAAGTCACCTCTGTGCTGTACTGCTCACTTGAACTAATTCACCTGCAAGACAGAAACTGAATAGACCATGGAGACTCCAATTGCACTGAACATCAAGCCTCTCAATGCCCCTCACCAGGAATTAGAATGGAAAGCCCTGGGAGATATGGATTATCAAATGCTAGACTGGTTTCCATTAGGCTCCAAATATAATATTCAGATGCTGAATGAGTTGAAAGCCCAGCACCTTAGTGGAGCTGACATCCTAGGGATTTGGGACTCAAACTTGCCCATCTACAACCTCCCCCAGGTAAATCCTATGCCAGAGTTGATCTACAGATGCCAGGAGTGCTATGATCCAGGCCAAAGAGCTGTCCTCAGCCCTACAGGCGCAATTCTGTTTCATATCACCCCAGAAAGCATAAATGAGATGCTGCACTTCCACACTGCAAAGCCATTGACCCCCCTCCACATGCAGAACTTGATAAAGAAGGGGAATAAGTTGTCAAATGACCAGACCATCAAAATCAACCAGTTGTTTGTATAACCAGGGTCTGAAGCCATCAGAACTCCTCCTATTGGATATCATTACTTGAATGAATTGGGCAGAATGCTAGTGGATTTGATCAGCTATGTCCTAGGGTTCAAGGGAATGGAGGATGTGGATGAAATCATAATGGCAATGTTGTCTATATTCTCTCCTGGAAAGCCCCCAGCTGTACATTATGATTATGCGACATACATTGCAGATAAGATCCATGACCAGCTCATGAATTTGAAGAGGGAAAGACTGTTCAGGTATACTTCATACATATACCACCTATTCTTGTTTTATCAGCCAGCCAGCTTCTCTATTCCCTTGAAGCAAGTCAATGCCCAGGGGAATCCAAGGTCAGTTGTGTTTTGGACCTTTGTTTTTCATTGTGCCTCTGTATCACCATACACATACTCTGAGTTCATAGACTTATTCATTCATCCAGCCATGACAGTATTGGATGGTGTTCCTCCTCCAAGGTTAACTGATGACATGAGGAGAATTCTCCACCTGAACAAAACCTACAGCATTGGTAATTGGTACCTCTACCAAGACCACACAGTCATCAGAGTATATGGCTGTGAGTTGAAGCCTTTTAGGTTGCCAAGGTATGTCCCCATGAGGCTTTTTGCCTTAGAATATTTCAGGCAATTTGGGAATGCCGACTACCTCCACTTTCAAAGCAAGAACAAGAAGGCACAGTTGAAGGTAAGGAGCCAGCTGGGCCCTTTCCTATACAACAGAAAAGAGGAGGGGTGGAAAGAGGCAAACAGTATCCTATAGGCCCTCAAACTGCAAACTAGCTTTGAATGGATACCCTATGACCCCAATCACTTTGTCTCCCTCAGGAGGATAAGATACAAATTGGGCAGCTATTCACACGTGAGGCAGCCTGAGATTGAGCAGTATGCCAATAGATTAAGCTGGGAAGAAGGTACCCTAGAAGAGGAAATTACTAGTGAGGAGCTGCTAGAGAGAGAGGCTAGAAATATTCAAAAGAAAGCTGACTTAGAAACTTGTGGACAGGTTCCCCTCTCATACAAAAAACAAATTGGAGCAGCTGCCTCGTCCTCAACAACGCATCATCAAGCTGCCATGAATCCTCCACAGACAGTCAACAAAGGCAAAGAAAAGCAGGTGGAACAGCCACCTCCTATGACCGAAGAGCAAATGGAAACCCTAATGCAGCAACAAGAAGAGATGGAGCAGCAAGGAGAAGGGCAGCAGCAAGAGGATCAGCAACAAAAACAAGAACAAAGGCAGGAACAACCTGCCTAGCAAAAGCAAACAGTGGAAGCCCCTAAATCCACTGAACAAACTGAGCCTCCAAGGCAAGAGACTTCAGCTGAGGCATCTACACTCCAGACTCCACAAAAGGAGGACACAAGCAGGAAAAGGGACAGAGAAACTCCCCTTACAGCATCAGCAACTCATGGGGAGAAGAGGCAGAGAATCAATCCTCTTTCAGAGGAAGAGATGCCAATTGGGCAGCCTCTGGGTATGGTCCCACCCAGCAGGGAAACATCAGCAAGTTCCTTTCAACAGGAACAGGATAGAGCAACGGGAGGAGAAGTGAGTTCCTCTAGGCAGCAAAGGGAAGGTGGGCCTAGTATTAAACAACAGTTCATCGTATTAAGATAAGAAATGAGCCCATCAAGAGACAGCTGTACAACCATCTGCTAAACTTGGCTCCCACCAATCAGCAAAGACTCATGTCTGCATATGATGTGCAGGAAGGCAAAATGATCATGAGTCATTTCATGCCAACAGCAGTACAGTCCCAATCTTCCTCTGATTATTTGAGGACTAACTTGGAAGTCCTTGCCAAGGATATCCACCCAATGGACAAGATAGAACTGCACAAGCAAACGGGTGAGATGGTCTATGCTTCCCTGGCAGACCAAACCTTGGATAACTATAGGCTACAAAATAGCCTTAACAATACAGCCTCTCAACTGGAGTTGGAGAGGGCATCATCCCAGGCAAAGGACAACAGAATAAGGTCCTTGGAAGACATAATCATTGAGATTGGACATGATCCCAAAGATATCAAAGGGATACAAGAGGTATTGAAGTTGAGGGATGCTGACATGGTAGCCTTGAGGAGAAAGATCAAACTCCCTGCCACAATCCACCCTCAAACAGATGAGGTGGCCCAGCAAAGGCATGATCAAGAGGCCACAACCCTGTTGATATCTCTATACAAGGAGCTAATCCGGACTCAAGACAAACTAGGAGAATCAGAGGCTGCAAAGGCAGCACTACAGGCAGCATTGAAGCAAAGAGAAGAGGGTCAAACCTCCCAGCCTCCTCCTGAAATAATCAATCTTGAGGAAGCTCCTCGAACAACTGCCCCTCCTCCTCAGCAAACAGGGCCTACAGCACCAACTACAACAACAACTGCACCAACAACAGAGCAGACTCATAGTCTGGATATGCAGAAGCTCCAAAATGAAATTCAAGTCCTGGAAGCTCAAATGTTGGAGCTCAATTCAGCCAAAGAATCTTTGGCTAAATTAAATGAGAGATATGATAAGAGCAAACAGAATGCAGCTGAAAAGGAACGAGAAATAAAAGCTCTAAAGAAGAGGATAACCGAGCTTGAGAAGGAGCTCACACTAGAAAAGGTGACAGCAGAGCTAAAAACAGTCCTTTGGGCCAATATTGGCCAGTCTATCACCAATCAGTGGCAGTACATTGAGACTATAGATGAACAATCAGCACTCATTGCAAAGGCAAACAGGGAAATACACAGAGCTAGAGCAAGCCTTGGCAACATGCCTGATGCTGCCACCAGAATGATCAATATTTTAAATAGCAGGACAAGCTCTCAACTGGCCACCATGGGAATTGCTCACAGGACTGAGACAATCTCAATGGTTAAAAGGGTCCTGACACTACGAAACCTGGTTGGAAGATTGGAAAGAAGAACCCAGGATATGAAGACTGAAATCAACAAGTTCATGGACAGATTTCAGGCATTACAGAACAGAGGCCTCCCCAGCATATTAAGCAGTGTAGGAAGACCGCTTACCCTTGAAAACTACACCAAGAGGGTTGATGCCTATGCTGCAGGACAAATTGCAGGACAGCCCAGCACTTCAGCAGAATCAGGGCCAGCATCAGGGCAAACTTTATACAATAGGGTGGACAACCTATTTTTTATTATGAATGAGATCAATCATCTGTTTGATGTGCCTCCAAATTTTTATAAGTATACAGAAGCAGATGAAACCATAGAGGCAATTGTGAAGCACCAATTGCCCACACAGGAAGTCTGGAAAAAATTGACACAGATGATATTATCAAGCCAGAACCTGTAAATGTTAATTTTTGTCCAGTTTATAAGTAGTCATACACAGGCAGAATTTTGATAGATAAGCATACAGAGGAAAGATGAAAGGCTGAGCCAACTCAGCAGGGCTATTCGGTCACCACAGCAGCAATCACAGTCACAGGTGGCAAACCCGAGAAAATACAGCGCAGCAAACATAAAGACGCGTTCTCCAGCATTAAAGCAGAGCGGCTCAACCGACTCACTGACCTCCAAAGGTCAAAATTATCCTCTGACAGACTTAAAGAGCATTTATGCTGCATTCAAAGTTGTAATAACTTCTTTTCTACTTTTTGTACGAATTTATGAAGATATTTTCTCTCTCAGATGACTCAATGCCTGAGATATTTTGTATAAACATTCCTATAAAGTCCCCTTCGCATGAGCTTGCAAGGGTTGTTGTTGATTTCTCCTGAAGAAATTCTTATGCTGTAATCCTTTCAGAAGTTTAATAAAGAAAGTGATGGAATTTCTCGGATTTCTGAAGTGTTGAATGCGTTCTGGTGTCTGTTGATAACTGCTAGATTCCTGTGTATTTCACCATACAATAAGTCTTTGTAACTCTCTCTGTTATTTGTTTGTTTTGTTAAATTCCATATATGTTATCTGATTTTCAATACTAAGCAACAAGGAAAAAGAATAACTTTCAGGATTTATTCACTGAGTACCCTGAGTTCAATCTGTGTTGTTAATGAATGTTTTCTTCATCTGTAATCTAGATAAGTGTAATTCTTAATTGCTGCACTTTCAGAATACACCTTTCACAGTGGCCTTTGTCACAGGAATTCAAGTTTGCTCCTGTGCAGCGTGTTCACTTTCACCTCACCAGCTTAATAGAAAATTCTTAATTGCTTTCTGTTGGTTGACATACATCACCATTTAAGCTAACTTTGTTTGTCTAAGATACACAATAGGCCCTGCAGTTTGAACACCACCAATCCTCCATATCAAAACATTTCACAACTCCAGACTCCATTTCCCAATGGTATTTTACTCTCTAAACAATATATCATAAGACCTGAAAGAAATCCTTCAACCAAAACATAAACCAAAACCTGAGCATAATAGCTAGCCTAAAAACACCATCATAACAGAGACAAATCATAAAGAGAGAGCCCTCTCTGATTACAGTTTGGCTAGAAGCTGTGATCCAAAGATTGGTTAGTGGTTACCCCGGCCGTATTCCCTTGGGAGTCATAGGGAACAACCTGGGTGTTAACATAATTGGCGACTCCACTGGGGATTGCTTGAGACTTTTTTCCATTACTATATATTTTCCATAGCTACTATCAAGCCTGAGATAAGTCAAGAGGCCTTTAATCTATTTCTGTATTACATTAACAGTTTTAGGGAGGAGCTTGTTTAGGGAATCTTCATCTTAGCTCTGAGAATATAGAGCCATTCCAAAATCCTCATCCAGTCCTTCAGATATAAAAGTTTCCCACAAAATCCTAAAAAACAGTTAGAAACTGGCTCCTAAGAAAAATCCACGGCATACTAGGGAAAATCCTGACCGTAATCCACTTATCATTGTTGATAATCCAAATACCATCCCAAGGAACATTAGGAGGCTGCAAAAGCAGGAGCAGCCTGCTGATTTAACCTCAGAGTCAGATCATCCTAGCCTTATATCTACCCCATGCAAGGTCCTCTTCTGGTCTACCCCTAGTTCCCCTAGTTCACCATCCACATCTCAAAGTCCTCCACTCACATCTTCATCCACTGCACATATCCCCTCAACCAACCTTCTAGGTTCACCCCTACTTATTACGCCTGTGATACCCATTGTTCCTATTATCCCAGCTGCCCCTGTAAATCCTCTAAATCCTGTAAATATGGCCAATAGATATGCACCCTTGCAGATACCAGCTAATGCTGCAGCCCTACCCCAAGATTACCAAACCAAAATTTCATATTTTGACTCCAATGGCCCTCTGACAGCTGCCCAGCACGCCAAGAGGATGCAAGACCATTTTGAGACCTATGAAATAGATGATGATAGTGTCAGAATGAGGATGTTTGTTCAAAGCCTAACTGGGGATGTAAGAACTTGGTTTAGATCCCTGAATGCAAACTCCATTACAACTCCTGCTGAATTGTATCAAGCCTTTACTAGTAGATGGGAGAAGAAGAAAGATCCTCTGCACATACTTGGGGAATATGACACTATCAAAAGAGGTCCCCAGGAGACTGTTTTGGAGTATTGTGCAAGATTTAACAATGTATATAACTCAATTCCACAAAATTTAAGGCCTTCTCCTGATTTAGCCTTGTACAAATTCCCTGATGGTTTTGACCCTGACATGGCCTATCAGTTGAAGGAAAGAGACTGTCAGTCCCTTGAAGAGGCCCAAAGGGTTGCTGTCACAGTGGAAGCCAACCTAATTGCCAAAAGAAACAGGGCAAGGTTGGAAAAGAGGACTGTTTTCAAAGAGGAACCCTCTGCCTTTGATCAAAAGCTTGATGCCATATTAAATGGAATGAAAAGATTAGGTGATAGAGTGGAATCGGTTGAAAGAAAATCATCATGGGAAGCACCACAAAACAACCCTCCTAGGAATCCAAATTTTAGGAGAACTCAAAACCCAGGCATTGGCAAAACCAGTGCTGATCAAGATATAAGACCCCCTTTCCAAGAAAATTATGCTGAAACCTCCACTTCAGCAGAGCCCAATGAAGATCCTGAGATTAATTTAATAGGGCTAGATGGTGAAAGTCAAGTTTTCTTAACACAAGAAGATCATGAGGATGAGGAAATCAAACTGTTCCAAACTAAATCAGGTGAATCCTTTGACTTTAAACAAGGCTATGACACTGCCGTTTATGAAGTCCATAAACAATACAAGCTAAGGAGCAGAACTGTGAATGTTAGCCAGCCTGAAAAGAAAAAGGATAATCAGTAGCCTGAAAGAGTTATAGTCACAGAACCTAATGACAAAATAAATTCACCTACAGAAGAAGTGATTGTTGAGGAGATCACTGAACCACTGTCCTTAAGACAGCAGTCTCTGGACACTTCATCTTCTCATCCTAATTTAAATATTACTCCTCAAGAGATGAGTAAAAAGGATAAGTCCCAAAGTCAAAACAAAAATCAAGAAGAAGATGTAATGAACAAGGAAAGAACTGTCACCTATAACCCCAAGACCCAATCTGAAAAACCTTTTGATCTTGAAACAGAAATTGGCAAAATAAAAATAGCTATTCCTCTCTTGGAATTAGCCAAGCATGACATCTATAAATTGCAAATCAAAAGGTCCCTTCAACTCACTAGCAACAAAGATGATGTCAATGTGCTGGATGACACCCCAGAACTCCTGTTCGGCCCAGAAGTGGATGGAAAAACAGTAGTCACAGGGGTACTGCCTTTCTATGTCAGTTTACATATTCATGACAAAATATTACATAATGCAATGTTTGACTCAGGTGCCTCTCACAATCTCATGCCAAAAGCAGTCATGGAGAGATTGAATTTAGACATAAAAAGACCATACAAGGATCTGTTTTCCTTTGACTCCAGCCAAGTCAAGTGTCTAGGTCTCATAAAAGACTTGTGTGTGTCTCTAGTTCAATACCCAAACAAGACAATCCTAATGGATGTGGTAGTTGCTGATATCACACCTAAGTATGGAATGCTGTTATCAAGATCATGGGGAGCTAAACTCCAAGGTTCCCTGCAATTAGACATGTCATATGCCACCATCTCTGTTTTTGGGCAACCAAAAAGTCTGTACAGAGAAACTCTAATGAAATACATGGTCAGCATTGGTGACAAAGTCCTCAAGTGGGATGCAAGAAGAGAGGAGAAGGGAAAACATGGAAAATTCGGTTCCCTTTGGAGAGGACCATTTGCTGTCCAAGCAATACAAGGAAACAACACTTACTTCCTTAAGAGTCTCAATGAAACTGATTTGGATGAAGGTCCTGTGAATGGCAGGATGCTGAAGCACTATTTTGAATATCACCCATGAGTGCAACCTGATTCTCCCATGTAGATATGCAAATGTATATATTATTTTCTGTTCAAAACTGTAAAAAATGCAGCTTTCTTACTTTATTGACTGTCAGCAAAAGGTAAATAGAATCAGAGGTCTTCCAAGAAAAGAAGCACACAATTTGGCACTTCAAAGCAGCAAACTTCAAGAATGATATGGGCAGCCAAAGAGCAAGGCAATCTGACCTGCTGTTCTTGGTCTTTCAAATGAAAAACCATCCCCATGTAGAGCCACTGTTAGCTACCTATACCAATAGGTTTCATATTTCATGATTGGCAAGAGAAGTTCCAAATATGCTCTGCTTTGGCTATGCAAAGATCCCATATTTCCTGAAAGAAGACAAGGTATGAAAAGAGCTCGACCTGGTTCCAAATTTTGATGGATGATTCAACAGTTTAATCTGGATCATGCCATGTTTGAATTTTCTATTGTAGAATAGAGAAGGAAGTCTGTCCAAACTGTTTAATCTTGGCAGACAAAGTAGTTCAGGTAGAGAATAGAAGGCTCCCAACAGCTTAATCTGGGACCTTGGAAGAAATAAGGGCAGAAGTAGATAGAAAGCAAAAGAAGAAAGCCAAAGAAAAGAAAAGGCAAGTAAGGGTCTGCAAGTCCAAATGCACCCTCCAAGAAGGAATAAAAAATGCTAGGCAAATAGATGGGTAGGCAGTTGGAGTTGCAGAAAGGTCATTTCCTACAAGTTGCATGTGTGCTGACTTGGTTGACCAAAGCAAAGTCAATGAAATTCAGATGGAGTTACTCTTCATCAAGTTACAGCAATCAAGAGGCATGTCTAACCTCCCTTCTCCCCCTCTCCATTTCATTACTAACACTCCCTCAACATTTGAGTTTCATGGGATAGATTATGGCTTCATAGTGGTTCTTAATCTTTTAGAAGCCACATTTCTTGTCTAAAAATCTTTTCATTTTGATCTACTCTCTAAACTAAGTAAGTTTCAAATAAAGCTTAGTGGTTTCCCTTCCATTTACCCCCTCATCCATATTAACTCTAACACTACTATGTAAACCCCCTACATTACCTTTCCCCTACTAGTATTAACACCATGGTGTATAAACCCCAAAATTTGTATAAATATCCCCCCTTTGGCATTATAGCCAATAAGTTCTCTGTCAGGGATCAAATGGCATCTGGTCACTTTGATAAACCTAACCCTAACCCCCTCCCCTCCTCTCAATTCATTTGGCCCCTTGGAAAGCTTCATTTGATAAAAAGAGTCTCACAAATGACCTGGTTTTGCCTATACCCACTTCATTTACAAAAAATAACCCCTAAATACCCACTTTGTTCTCTTATCCAAAGTATTGGGGCTATCTTATTGCGCATCTGAAAACCTTACAAAACCCCTTTATCCATGAAACCCCTTTGAAACTACCAAAAAACCCCGAAAAAACCCACTTTCCGCTGCTTAACCAAAGTTTGTGCATATATTCGATTTTTCGGAATATATTGAAAAGACATTAAAAAATATATATTTATTCCTCCGCCCGCAGGCCCTATCCACCTATCATGTCATCATCCCGTCCACCGTCCGATCAGATCCAAGAGATCCGACGGTCCTTATGGATATCGGAGCGGTCCCCGCGACAGAGGTTTAGCGCCCGAGAAAGTGACGTTGCGTTACGTCAGTACGCGGCCACGCGTCGCCCATTGAGGGCTCTCGGAGCAACCTCTGACAAATGCGGGGCCGTATCATAACCGCCCCGAGAAACCGTAACTGTTAGGGCTAAACCGTAACCGTTAGGTCACTCACCGCCCGGTTTGCGGGTCCAGCGCCATCCCCACGTCATCACCGTGCCTGCCACCGCATCACACTTTTGTCCGCATCTGTGCCAACGTGCCTGCCACCTCATTACCCCGTGGACCAATGGCAGCCCGCCACCTCATCCGATGACGTCATGCTGACGTCATCCGAGGCTGACCCCACCCTATGATGTCATGCTGAGGTCATCACAGAAAAGGCGCCAAATTGCAAAAAGCCCATATTTTAGCCAAAAAACGCATTTTTTCATACTTTTCGCTCATTTGCTATTGTTTCCTCTGCATGCTATTTCACGTCCTGAACTGCGCCACCTGCGGGAATCGACCTGAAGACCTCCAGAGCACCAATTCCACCCACAGTTACGACCTCTGTTCGCGGTTAGCCAGGTATTTCTCATAGTTCATCCTCCATAAGCCTAAATTCACTGTAAATTGCTCAGAACGCTTAAGGAACACTGAAACTCACTATTTCACCGACAGTTTTCCTCTGCAACACTTCTAAATTACAACTGCAACCTTGAAACCACCGGCTGAGCCTTCATTTCCCGAGTTTTGGCGAAAAACGGTAAACTTCTCGCGCAAACGTGAGACAGTTGGTCAAGCTATTTAAAACCTACCATAGAAGACAGAGGGAGACCAGGCATTGGTCCTATTCATAATTCGAGCAGTATTTCAATTGCTGCGTGTCCACTCCACCCTCTGGTCCCTATAATTCACAGTTGCATTGCAAAAAGTCACCTCTGTGTTGTACTGCTCACTTGAACTAATTCACCTGCAAGACAGAAACTGAATAGACCATGGAGACTCCAATTGCACTGAACATCAAGCCTCTCAATGCCCCTCACCAGGAATTAGAATGGAAAGCCCTGGGAGATATGGATTATCAAATGCTAGACTGGTTTCCATTAGGCTCCAAATATAATATTCAGATGCTGAATGAGTTGAAAGCCCAGCACCTTAGTGGAGCTGACATCCTAGGGATTTGGGACTCAAACTTGCCCATCTACAACCTCCCCCAGGTAAATCCTATGCCAGAGTTGATCTACAGATGCCAGGAGTGCTATGATCCAGGCCAAAGAGCTGTCCTTAGCCCTACAGGCGCAATTCTGTTTCATATCACCCCAGAAAGCATAAATGAGATGCTGCACTTCCACACTGCAAAGCCATTGACCCCCCTCCACATGCAGAACTTGATAAAGAAGGGGAATAAGTTGTCAAATGACCAGACCATCAAAATCAACCAATTGTTTGTACAACCAGGGTCTGAAGCCATCAGAACTCCTCCTATTGGATATCATTACTTGAATGAATTGGGCAGAATGTTAGTGGATTTGATCAGCTATGTCCTAGGGTTCAAGGGAATGGAGGATGTGGATGAAATCATAATGGCAATGCTGTCTATATTCTCTCCTGGAAAGCCCCCAGCTGTACATTATGATTATGCGACATACATTGCAGATAAGATCCATGACCAGCTCATGAATTTGAAGAGGGAAAGACTGTTCAGGTATACTTCATACATATACCACCTATTCTTGTTTTATCAGCCAGCCAGCTTCTCTATTCCCTTGAAGCAAGTCAATGCCCAGGGGAATCCAAGGTCAGTTGTGTTTTCGACCTCTGTTTTTCATTGTGCCTCTGTATCACCATACACATACTCTGAGTTCATAGACTTATTCATTCATCCAGCCATGACAGTATTGGATGGTGTTCCTCCTCCAAGGTTAACTGATGACATGAGGAGAATTCTCCACCTGAACAAAACCTACAACATTGGTAATTGGTACCTCTACCAAGACAACACAGTCATCAGAGTATATGGCTGTGAGTTGAAGCCTTTTAGGTTGCCAAGGTATGTCCCCATGAGGCTTTTTGCCTTAGAATATTTCAGGCAATTTGGGAATGCCGACTACCTCCACTTTCAAAGCAAGAACAAGAAGGCACAGTTGAAGGTAAGGAGCCAGCTGGGCCCTTTCCTATACAACAGAAAAGAGGAGGGGTGGAAAGAGGCAAACAGTATCCTAGAGGCCCTCAAACTGCAAACTAGCTTTGAATGGATACCCTATGACCCCAATCACTTTGTCTCCCTCAGGAGGATAAGATACAAATTGGGCAGCTATTCACATGTGAGGCAGCCTGAGATTGAGCAGTATGCCAATAGATTAAGCTGGGAAGAAGGTACCCTAGAAGAGGAAATTACTAGTGAGGAGCTGCTAGAGAGAGAGGCTAGAAATATTCAAAAGAAAGCTGACTTAGAAACTTGTGGACAGGTTCCCCTCTCATACAAAAAACAACTTGGAGCAGCTGCCTCGTCCTCAACAACGCATCATCAAGCTGCCATGAATCCTCCACAGACAGTCAACAAAGGCAAAGAAAAGCAGGTGGAACAGCCACCTCCTATGACCGAAGAGCAAATGGAAACCCTAATGCAGCAACAAGAAGAGATGGAGCAGCAGGGAGAAGGGCAGCAGCAAGAGGAGCAGCAACAACAACAAGAACAAAGGCAGGAACAACCTGCCCAGCAAAAGCAAACAGTGGAAGCCCCTAAATCCACTGAACAAACTGAGCCTCCAAGGCAAGAGACTTCAGCTGAGGCATCTACACTCCAGACTCCACAAAAGGAGGACACAAGGAGGAAAAGGGACAGAGAAACTCCCCTTACAGCATCAGCAACTCATGGGGAGAAGAGGCAGAGAATCAATCCTCTTTCAGAGGAAGAGATGCCAATTGGGCAGCCTCTGGGTATGGTCCCACCCAGCAGGGAAACATCAGCAAGTTCCTTTCAACAGGAACAAGATAGAGCAACGGGAGGAGAAGTGAGTTCCTCTAGGCAGCAAAGGGAAGGTGGGCCTAGTATTAAACAACAGTTCATCGATATTAAGATAAGAAATGAGCCCATCAAGAGACAGCTGTACAACCATTTGCTAAACTTGGCTCCCACCAATCAGTAAAGACTCATGTCTGCATATGATGTGCAGGAAGGCAAAATGATCATGAGTCATTTCATGCCAACAGCAGTACAACCCCAATCTGCCTCTGATTATTTGAGGACTAACTTGGAAGTCCTTGCCAAGGATATCCACCCAATGGACAAGATAGAACTGCACAAGCAAACGGGTGAGATGGTCTATGCTTCCCTGGCAGACCAAACCTTGGATAACTATAGGCTACAAAATAGCCTTAACAATACAGCCTCTCAACTGGAGTTGGAGAGGGCATCATCCCAGTCAAAGGACAACAGAATAAGGTCCTTGGAAGACATAATCATTGAGATTGGACATGATCCCAAAGATATCAAAGGGATACAAGAGGTATTGAAGTTGAGGGATGCTGACATGGCAGCCTTGAGGAGAAAGATCAATCTCCCTGCCACAATCCACCCTCAAACAGATAAGGTGGCCCAACAAAGGCATGATCAAGAGGCCACAACCCTGTTGATATCTCTATACAAGGAGCTAATCCGGACTCAAGACAAACTAGGAGAATCAGAGGCTGCAAAGGCAGCACTACAGGCAGCATTGAAGCAAAGAGAAGAGGGTCAAACCTCCCTGCCTCCTCCTGAAATAATCAATCTTGAGGAAGCTCCTCCAACAACTGCCCCTCCTCCTCAGCAAACAGGGCCTACAACACCAACTACAACAACAACTGCACCAACAACAGAGCAGACTCATAGTCTGGATATGCAGAAGCTCCAAAATGAAATTCAAGTCCTAGAAGCTCAAATGTTGGAGCTCAATTCAGCCAAAGAATCTTTGGCTAAAGTAAATGAGAGATATGATAAGAGCAAACAGAATGCAGCTGAAAAGGAACGAGAAATAAAAGCTCTAAAGAAGAGGATAACCGAGCTTGAGAAGGAGCTCACACTAGAAAAGGTGACAGCAGAGCTAAAAACAGTCCTTTGGGCCAATATTGGCCAGTCTATCACCAATCAGTGGCAGTACATTGAGACTATAGATGAACAATCAGCACTCATTGCAAAGGCAAACAGGGAAATACACAGAGCTAGAGCAAGCCTTGGCAACATGCCTGATGCTGCCACCAGAATGATCAATATTTTAAATAACAGGACAAGCTCTCAACTGGCCACCATGGGAATTGCTCACAGGACTGAGACAATCTCAATGGTTAAAAGGGTCCTGACACTACGAAACCTGGTTGGAACATTGGAAAGATGAACCCAGGATATGCAGACTGAAATCAATAAGTTTATGGACAGATTTCAGGCATTACAGAACAGAGGCCTCCCCAGCATATTAAGCAGTGTAGGAAGACTGCTTACCCTTGAAAACTACACCAAGAGGGTTGATGCCTATGCTGCAGGACAAATTGCAGGAAAGCCCAGCACTTCAGCAGAATCAGGGCCAGCATCAGGGCAAACTTTATACAATAGGCTGGACAACCTATTTTTTATTATGAATGAGATCAATCATCTGTTTGATGTGCCTCCAAATTTTTATAAGTATACAGAAGCAGATGAAACCATAGAGGCAATTGTGAAGCACCAATTGCCCACACAGGAAGTCTGGAAAAAATTGACACAGATGATATTATCAAGCCAGAACCTGTAAATGTTAATTTTTGTCCAGTTTATAAGTTGTCATACACAGGCAGAATTTTGATAGATAAGCATACAGAGCAAAGATGAAAGGCTGAGCCAACTCAGCAGGGCTATTCGGTCACCACAGCAGCAATCACAGTCATAGGTGGCAAACCCGAGAAAATACAGCGCAGCAAACATAAAGACGCGTTCGCCAGCATTAAAGCAGAGCGGCTCAACCGACTCACTGACCTCCAAAGGTCAAAATTATCCTCTGACAGACTTAAAGAGCATTTATGCTGCATTCAAAGTTGTAATAACTTCTTTTCTACTTTATGTACGAATTTATGAAGATATTTTCTCTCTCAGATGACTCAATGCCTGAGATATTTTGTATAAACATTCCTATAAAGTCCCCTTCGCATGAGCTTGCAAGGGTTGTTGTTGATTTCTCCTGAAGAAATTCTTATGCTGTAATCCTTTCAGAAGTTTAATAAAGAAAGTGATGGAATTTCTCAGATTTCTGAAGTGTTGAATGCGTTCTAGTGTCTGTTGATAACTGCTGGATTCCTGTGTATTTCACCATACAATAAGTCTCTGTAACTCTCTCTGTTATTTGTTTGTTTTGTTAAATTCCATATATGTTATCTGATTTTCAATACTAAGCAACAAGGAAAAGGAATAACTTTCAGGATTTATTCACTGAGTACCCTGAGTTCAATCTGTGTTGTTAATGAATGTTTTCTTCATCTGTAATCTAGATAAGTGTAATTCTTAATTGCTGCACTTTCAGAATACACCTTTCACAGTGGCCTTTGTCACAGGAATTCAAGTTTGCTCCTGTGCAGCGTGTTCACTTTCACCTCACCAGCTTAATAGAAAATTCTTAATTGCTTTCTGTTGGTTGACATACATCACCATTTAAGCTAACTTTGTTTGTCTAAGATACACAATAGGCCCTGCAGTTTGAACACCACCAATCCTGCATATCAAAACATTTCACAACTCCAGACTCCATTGCCCAATGGTATTTTACTCTCTAAACAATATATCATAAGACCTGAAAGAAATCCTTCAACCAAAACATAAACCAAAACCTGAGCATAATAGCTAGCCTAAAAACACCATCATAACAGAGACAAATCATAAAGAGAGAGCCCTCTCTAATTATAGTTTGGCTAGAAGCTGTGATCCAAAGATTGGTTAGTGGTTACCCCGGCCGTATTCCCTTGGGAGTCATAGGGAACAACCTGGGTGTTAACATATTCAATAGTTAATGCAGAAAGCTAAAGTCTATTTGAAACTTCATCAATTGAAGATCCCAAAGAGCAAAGTTAGTTGCCTTCTATTGATGATCTGTTGCCTGAATATCTTAATGAACTATAGGAAGATACAGTTCTTGACAGGAAGGTGAGAAATACATGTAGAGGGGATGTTGAGTACCTCACGATTGGACTCAAAGGTTCAAAATCAAGCAGTGAAAGATGGATAGAAATTGGGCAAGCGAGGAATCTATATCCTCACTTGATTGATGCTTAAAAACCAAATTTTGGTGGTCCAAAAGATTTTTCAGTGGGAAGGTCGTGATCCAAATTGGATCCTAGAACACTCTCTATGTTTTCATGAACTCTTCAAAAATTATGCCAAAGGCTACAAATCTTGTGAAGATCAAGCTTATTCGAAGTATCCTCATAATAGTTGCAATTGGTGATTAGCGCAGAGCAACGAGGACCGTCAGTCAAGCGTGTAGACCATCGGCCCATGGTAACACGTGCTATCACAAATCAGCAAATCCAGAGACTATTTCAAGAAACGGGGGTAGTTTATCATATGTGACTAGCGACAAGTTGCTAATCACATATCGCAGGGCAAACCCCTCAAAGAAGGAAAGGTCGCAAGCACGTGGACTCGAAAAGTCATAAAATGCAACGGATATCGTTCTGATTCCATTAGAAGCGGGGTCCCACAAAAACTGGTAGGATATCGGAAGGGCTTCGAGCAGTAAGCAGTTTCAACCGAGTCCTACCTGATGCCACACAATGGTTGCCACGCGTCTAGTGGAAGAGAGAGAAAACCGCTCACATCGGACGGATAAACATCATGTTACTTATCCGCCCGATATGGACGATGACCATAGGATTTGGAGGCTCCAGATCAACGGTGGAGACGCGTTCTGATGGATGACCGGATTTGATGAGGTTAACAGGCAGAGTTGTATAGGATTTGAAGTCTGATATGGACGATGTGTTGGCAGAAGGTCGTGTTTCGTGGGCATTCTTGGCGTTAACGGAAAAAATGGTGGTTTCAAATATGTCCAAGAGAACTGACACTCATCCGTTATGAAATAGGTGGCCATCTCCCTGTGAAGCATTATACAGTGGTTGATTACGCAGGATAGAGGGATTCAAATGAGGAGAGGCAGGGGAACCGGAAAGCTGAGAAGTCGAAATGAATAGGCAGAAAGTAGATTGGATTTAAAGCCACGAACTGAGAGAGAGAGGCAAGAAAGTTAAGTAAGTTAAGCAAGCAGAAAGGTAAGAGTAGAGAGCACAGAGAAGAGGCCAAGCTGACCTACAGAAGCAAAGGAAGCATCGAGCTAGAGTTAAGATAGAGACAGAGAGAGTCAGAGAGTTTGTGTACTCTAGAAGGCTTGGGAGGTTCAAGCGCACTCGTGTGTAATGCATGTCATGTATGAGTATGAGATTGGGCTCATACTACTGTGACCAATAGAGGTCGAGAGTGACTTGGGGAATCCAAGTACAGTCTTACTCATTTTTATGTGCTGAGTGAGACTCAAATTGAGCTCAGTGTTGTAAAAAATCTACTTTGAAAACATAATAGAGAGGCCACCATTGAAGGCTGGACGAGGAGACGTAGCCGAGGAGTATTGGGTGAGCTCCTTATTAAACTTGTTGTGTTTATATGTTTGCCTATTATGTTTTCTTTTACTGCTTCATTGCCTGTGTATTTCGCAATCTGATCCATGAGTTGCATAAAATAACATAGGCATATCCATGCACATGAGTCTGTAATACCTTATTAATTGTCTTAGATCAATTTCAAATCAATGTTAGATCAATTAATAATAAAAGGATTAATAATAAAATGTTTAAAGTAATAAAAATAATAAAATTCAATATGTTATATGTAATTTATTTTTATTAAAAAAATAACTAACAATTCTTAGATAAGAGATTTGGAAATTTATTTCAAAAGATAAAAGTTAAGAAGCTACAAGAGTTTGGATGAGCACCGAAGATAGCGAACAACACTAGGGTTTTGACAGAACCCTGCAGGCGGCAGGTCTGTCGAACCAGGTACCTGCGGCAGCTTCTGGTGAGGCAGGGTGCAGGCGGACGTGACCATACGGGCAGGAACAAATGGTTCCCCCCCAGGGGGAGGGCCAGGAGCCTCCCCCGTCTCCGGGTAACAGCGCACGGCAAACGGCGGATTGGGAGAACGCAAACAGGGTTAGCGGCAGCACAAGGGACAACATACAGCAAAAGGGTAAGGACATTGATACAGAGAACAGAAATAAAGCAAGCTCCTCAACTTGCAAACCTGTTGCTACCAATAGACCACGGGTGTACTTCCCAAGTGAGCGAATCAATGCCCGAATACAGTACATGCGAGATCATGCGCTGATCGGCAAGTTTATAGGGATTTGGCCAACAGAAAGAGCTCTGAGAACTTGGATCAGCACCACATGGCGTCCAAAAGGGGATATATCTCTGCATTTGGGAGCCAAGGGCTTCTTCACTGCCGTATTTAACTGTCTAGAAGATCGAACTAGAATTTTGGAGGGAGGTCCATACTTTTTTAACTCTGCAGGTCTATTTCTCAAGGGCTGGGTGGAAAGATTCAACCCCGATAAGGAGGATCTGAGTTGTGCGCCAGTGTGGATAAGGCTTTACTCACTGCCATGGGAATATTGGGAGGAAAAGTCTCTACAGGAGATCGGAAATGCCATTGGTGAATTTGTAAGGGTGGCAGAGGAAACAAAACTCTGCAAACACACTTCATATGCTCGGATCTGTGTATACATGGATCTCAAACAACCACTGCCAGACACGGTAAGTTTCTTTCATGAAGACTCTGAATGGGTTCAAGTCATTGATTATGAACAGGTGCCATTTAGATGCAGGAAATGCCATGATATAGGACATCTCTATAGAGACTGCCCTCTAAATAAGATACACTCCTTTCCAGACAAGTCTGACAATCATACCCCAGATGGATTCACAAAGGTAGTCAATAGAAGAAGAGGAAACAAAAAAGCCACCAGCAACCCCAAAGCAAATCCTAGCAACAAAGCAACAACAAGCAACAGATTCGAAGCTCTAAACAAAACCGATGAGAAGGGTTCGGACGAGGAACAGGAGAAAGACGAAGCAGTCCAACAAAAGCAACCGGGCGAAACATCAATGCAAGGAGGACAGAAAATCACAAGGCAAGAGCACTTGATATCGCAGAACAAAAATGTGTCAAAGCAAATTGAAGGAATGGATATGGAGTACTCTCAGCCAAGCGAAAAAGCCTCAATCGAAACTGAGGACATTTTTCAATCGCCCCAAGTCATGGAGGAAGACCAGGAGCCCCTAGATATAGGGGAGCTGGACATTTTAGGCTTGGAACATGCTTGTCGCACAAAGAACTTTGAAAAAATCCCGGAACAACAAGTCGACAACCTAGTAGAAGTGTTACACAGAGCACAGAAGAAATACTCTCTAGGGGTCCAGATCGGTAGTCCATGGGATGGCAAATTTATCACCAAGGACAGCAAGAAGAGGGGAAGGAAAACAACCCTAGAAAGAACAATCAAGATAGGAGAAATACTGGTGGAGTCAGGAAGGTATGCCAAACTGACTAAGTACTTCACTGCAAACCCCCACCCTTCTCAATGAAGTTAATATCTTGGAATATCAGAGGGCTCAATGGCCCTAGGAAAGGAAGAATCTTAAAAAATATGCTGAAGCAAGAAAAACCCAGTATTCTCTTTTTGCAGGAGACGAAGTGTAGCTCCACAATTTTGGAAAGAATAGCTGCGAAGGCTTGGCCAGGAGGGCTAGTCACAGCGGGGAAAAGGTGCCTGGGGAGGCCTAGCTATACTTTGGGATGCCCGGATCATCCATCTCAACAATATTCAAGCTAACAAAAACTTCATCCAAGCCACATTCCACCTCTCAGGTACGAATGCTCATGGACTGCTAACTAATGTTTATTTCCCTCAGGACACAGCTCAGAAAAGCCAACTGCTGAATACATTGTCAGAGCTCAATAGAGACAGACCATTTCCACTATGGATATCTGGAGGGGATTACAATATGATCGCCAGCATGGAAGAAAAGAAAGGAGGCAGAAGCAACACAAACAATGATGACTGCCTTCTAAAGGAGTTCATCAACAGCAACTGGTTAATGGACATCCCAACAAGCAACGGTATCTTCACCTGGACAAACAAGAGAGTAGGAGCGCAACAAATTGCATCGCGCCTTGATCGTTTCCTAATCTCAGACAATGCAACTCATATCGGAGGGGAATTTACAGCTTCCATTCTCCCTTTCTCCGGATCGGATCATTGGCCCATCGAGCTCCAATGGAACAGGCCAGGTAACAACCTCAGACGCCCTTTTCGTTTTGAAGAATTTTGGTTCTCCCATCCAGAATTTGAAAAGCTAGTCAGATCAAGCTGGACAAATTTCAATCCGACCGAGGGGACAAGAATGTCCAGGTTCCAACAAAAACTCAAGTATCTAAAAAGGGCCATCAAACAATGGAACCACAAGATATTTGGTAACATCTTTGCCGACCAAGCTCTGCTCAATACTGAAATGAAGAAAATACAACAATCCATTATCAATGAGGGGCGAACAGAGGAACTCTCCAAACAGGAACAAGCCATAGAATCAAAAATTCTAGAAAGAGCCAAGCAGGAGGAAATACTATGGAGGCAGAAATCCCGAATTCGATGGCTGAAAAGCGGAGAAAAAAACACAAAATTCTTTCATAAAACCACTGTTCAGAGAAGAATGATAAACCAAATTACTCATATTAACAATGAGCAGGGAGAGAAGATTGAAACGCATGAGGGCATTGAAAAGGAATTTATAAACTACTTCAAAAAAGCCCACCAGGAGCCCGACTTCAACAGAATGCCAGCCATCAATCAACTTCTCCAGAACATACCCAAGGTCATAACGGAGGAGCATAACAGCTTACTGATCAAACCCATCAATCTGCAGGAAGTTGAAGAGGCCGTGCAACAAATGAAAGAAGGAAAAGCGCCAGGTCCGGATGGCTTCACAGCAAACTTCTTTCACAGATTCTGGGACCTGATAAAAAATGAAGTTTGGCTGGTTGTGGAGGAATCCAGAGAGCTCAGATGGATGTACCCGGGATTAAATGCTACTTTCATTGCCCTAGTGCCTAAAGGAGAAGATTCCAACACCCCTGACAAATACAGGCCCATAGCCCTATGCAACATGATATATAAAATAATTTCAAAGGTCATTGCTACCAGGCTTAAAACGCTTCTTCCACTCATCATCTCGCCTGAGCAATCGGGCTATGTCGAAGGGCGCCAAATAACGGATGGAATTATTCTCACGCATGAACTAATTCACTCCCTAAAGCTGACCAAAAAGCCAGGTATGCTGCTTAAACTAGATCTTTCTAAAGCATTTGACAGCCTCAGTTGGGTCTACATACAAAAAATTCTTATTGCTTTTGGCTTTGCTCACTCGTGGGTTAGATGGATCTACAGTCTAATATCCTCAGCATTCTTCTCAGTGTTAATCAATGGCACCCCTTCAGCCACATTTCGACCTTCTAGAGGCATTAGGCAGGGTGATCCCTTATCTCCCTTTCTTTTCGTAATTATGGCTGAGGGTTTGGGTAGAAGCATCATGGCTGCTAAGCTTAATAGGCGGTTAAAAGGGCTCTCATTTCACAATTCCCCGGTCCACACCCACCAGCAATTTGTAGATGATAATATGCTTTTTGCTCACCCTTCGGTCCAGGAAGCTCGTCTTGTAAAATCCATTCTATCCACTTTCTCTGACGCTTCTGGTGCCCTCATCAATCGAGTCAAATCACAAATTTTTTTCTTCAATACCCCTGTTTCTACACAAAGAGCTATTGAGCGTATTCTGGGCTTCACCTCTGCCTCTCTGCCTTCCAAATATTTAGGTGCCCCGCTTATGAGCTCAGCTCTCAAGCATTCCTCCTGGAAGCAGCTGTTAGAAAAATTAGAAGCACGTCTGTTCCTATGGACTAATCGAACTCTGAACATGGCCAGCAGAATAGTTCTCATCAAAGCTGTTCTTCACTCCATGCCTCTGTATCTCTTCTCCATTCTAGCTGCCCCCAAATGGGTCCTTAAAGAAATCAAGAATCTACAACGTAAATTTCTGTGGGGAGGCTCAGGACAGAATCGAAAATGGGCTCTACTTAAATGGGAGAAAGTGTGTCTTCCCAAGCATGCAGGAGGCATAGGCCTTAGAGATCCTGAGCATAGTAACAAAGCGATGGGAGCTAAAATCTGGTGGCGGTGGTTGGCCCATCCTAATACTCCATGGGCTTCCCTTTGGACGGCCAAGTATGCAAGTAACTATCCAATGGAAGAAAGATTGCGTATGACTGAGACTAGTTCGGGATCCGCAATCTGGAACGCAGCCATACAACACAGATCTCTCATTCAAGAACACTGCTTCTGGGAGATCAAAAATGGGAACACAGCACGGTTCTGGGAAGATTCATGGCAGCAGTTGCCAAAAATCAAAGACATTCTCCAGGAACTTCCAGCCGATGAGAGAGGGACACACCATCTGGCCAAAGTTAACCATTGCTGGACTTCCGCTGCTGCTCAGGAACACCGGAAGTGGAAAGACATTCATCAGCTCCTACCGAATAGCTCAGGACAGACTCAACATCTACTAGAAACAGAGTTACAAAAGAGGCAAATAAGAGTCTCAGAAGAACCGGACATTTTAAGATGGGGCTATGGAGAAAAAGGAATTTTCACAACCAAGGAGGCTTACAATATAATCATACAAGGGCAGATAAACAAAGACAGCTTATGGGAAAAAGTATGGCATAAATCTAATTGGCCGAAAGTTTCCACATTTCTATGGCTTCTATGTCACAACAGAATCCTAACGTGGGATAATCTCAGAAAGAGGAGTTTCTCGGGACCATCCATATGTCACATGTGTCGACAGGAGGAAGAAACAACACTTCATCTTATGCAGAATTGCTCAGTTGGAAAGAAATTATGGGAGAAGATTGCTTTCCGCTGTCAAATTGAAAGAAGAGAGCAAGACGACCTCAAAGGAACCATTAGCAAAGGAAGTCAAACCCCATTTCAAAGTACTCTTCTCAATGCGTTGTGGCAACTCCTTCCTGGTTTACTGATGTGGACTCTATGGAAAGAGCGCAATCGAAGAATATTCAAAGATCAATCGATGCCGCTGGACAAACTGTGGAATAATTTTCATCAAAACTTAATGGAGACTCTTTCACTCAAAGACTGGCATCCTGAAGACTTTCCAACTCTGCCACAGGAAAAAGCTGTTTGGGATAACTGGCAAATGCGGATAAACCACAATTCAACTAACGGCAGAAATCCCAACAACCACAGACAGGAAGCAAGTTCTTGGAATCCACCTCCCGTTGACATGATCCAACTCAACTTTGATGGGGCCTCTAAAGGAAACCCAGGACAAGCAGGTTATGGAGGAGTCTTCAGGGATCACAATGGCAATCCTCTAGGCATCTACATGGGTTCGATAGGCTGGGACACTAACAACTCAGCGGAATTGGAAGGTCTATGGCGAGGTCTCAAAATAGCACACAGAAAAAACTTCTTTCCCCTCATCATAGAAGGAGACTCGCAGATCATAATCAGAATGGCCACAAAGCTTCAACAAGGCTCTCCAATTCATAAGGTAAGCAGCAGCTGGAGAATGGCCCAGAGGCTTGAGCTGATCAATCACTGGCTCTCTCAGCACCAAGCAATCACTTTCAAGCATACCAGAAGAGAAGGGAATAAGCTGGCTGATCTTCTAGCCAACCTTGGAGTGGAGGCAAAAGAAAACCACTTTGAAGGAGCTATAGACAGCCTGCCTCCCAGAGACCAGATGGATAAGCTGAGGGAAATTGTCTCTCAGGACAAATCTCTGATAGAGAATTCGCACCCGGATGCGGGTGCTTTTACTTGCCATTAATCATGGCACTCGCCACGACACCTGGGATGAGGACGGAAGGACGACACCTGTACGCGGAGGCCTGCAGCGGAGGATATCAGTTAATGCAGAAGGCAATTGAATCCAATTTGAAACAGAGCCGAGGGGACGGCGCATTCAAGTCGAGCATGGTAGCTCTGGACTCGATGCAAACCAGGATTATGGCTCAACGCTCTCCTCCTGCGGAGATATCGGTCGCTACTCCTTATATTGGGACCGCCATGCCAATTTATGACCAGAATTTTCCCATTGCTGCTGGTGTTCTGAGAGGGGATACTCTGGCTTTCAGAATTCGAGGGGTCGAAAAGCGTTTGGGGTCTCTGGCCTTAGGCACCATGCCGCGAAGCAGAGGTGTGCCAAGACGGGGAGGGAGGTCCGGTATCCGAGTTGGCCCTGAACTTGAAGAATTGCATCCAATTTCTCCCATGGCCTCTGTTCCCCCCTCGTCCCCTAGCTCAGAGCAGGAAAGCCTTGTTCCGCAAGGCACTTACCAGACTTTTCGTCTCAGGTTTCCTAGCCGGCTCGTCAGACCAGAGGTGGTAGTTAATCTCACGGTGTACATTTCTGAGGAAGAGCCTGGAGATCCCACATCGACCTCTCCTCCCTCTGTAAGTGTTCACGACAGTGACATACTCCTGGGGGATATGAATGGCCTGGTGTATAGAGCTCACCGCAACGAGGAAGCCCCGGCTCACGACACCCTGGTTCAGCATGCCCCGGCTCAGGAGGTCTCGGTTCATGCTGCTTCGGTTCAAGAGGTTCTGCCACCACCTAATTCTGCTATGGAAAGGGAAGTGCTCAACGACCAGCTCAGCATGGATTGGGAGAGCTGTTTCAGGACGGGGAAGGGCTTGTCATCTGGCTTGACTCGCCCGGTCCGGAGAAGGGAAAGCAGCCAGCGTCGCCTAGCCAACCAGCCTAAGCTTCAACGGGTGCTTCTGTCTAGTTTTTTGCAATTATGTCGATGATTATGTTGTTTTTTCCTTCTGTTCATTTATCTACTGTTGTAAGTCACAGGTTATTACAGTATGCTTTCTATGTATTAGAGTCAATGGTGTAAACTGGTTCTGTCGTGCCAGTATCAATGGTGGTTTTGTCAGTTCAAGCCCAGGTTATCTGAAGTCCAGGAAAAATCATTATGGACTGTGTTTTGTAAATCAGTTTAAGCATATAGATAGTATGATCCAGCTTCTATTGTTTGAGGACTGGCCTCTGCCTCCTCAGAAGGTCTAATCCATGTACATATTTTTACTTTCTTTAATATAGATCTAGCCTTTACTTAGAAAAAAAAAAAAAAAAAACAATTCTTAGATAAAATAAAATCATGATATTTCATCAAAATATATAACATATAAATAATAATTATAAATTAAGAGTTTTTAAAATATTAATTAAAATAATGATTTAGAAACAATATTTAAATTTAATTAATAAGCACACATAAAAACTTAATAGTTACTATATAACAAGATTTTTAACTATGAATATTGAAACAATTTTACTCCATGCTAATAAATTATAAATAAGCTTTCTTAAAATACCATGAATTTTGTTTATAAATATTTTATTTTAAATTTATTTTATAACATTTTTAAAATTAAATTTTAAAACAAAAATGTATAGGGAGACTTTATATGTAATCTTTTCTAAACATTTACATGTGGCTTAAATTAAAAAATCATAAAAGGTTAAAAGTAATTATGGGTGGAGAGGTGTTGTAATGTTTTAGGTGTTGTCTATCAAGATAAAAATTTGACCAAGAGATCAACAATCCCACTAATCTAGTCATTTAGGTTTTCCAAAAAATCTCATATTACTAGTGCCCTTGAATTTTGTTTTTGATGGTGGAAATAGATAAAAAACTCTTAGGTCTTCCAAAATATTGAAGCTTGACAACTCTAACCCATATTTTCAAAAATTATAAAACAAAAAAATTAATAATAATAATTATCAATAAAACATTTAGACTTGATCAAATTACATAAAACTAAAAATAAAATAAAATATAAAATATAAAATTAATAGCTATAATTATAACCAATTATAATTAATAATAAAACTACTCTACATCCATATTAGCTCTTACTAAATGACATAGATCAAATGAGGAGATGAAAGCATATTTGAAAGTGAAAATAGGTTCGATCCTTCTACATGCTTAGCTTAGAGTTAAGATGGATTTAGATTAGTTAAATAATGTAATGAAAAATATGAGATATTGTATAATGTAATTAAAAATGATAAGGCATGACTAGATTATTTGCCGAAGCTATACAATCCATAACATAGTGTAATTTTTTTTTGTTTGTAAATTTATAACAAAAGATAAAAAATATAATAATAAAAAGTAGTTATTAAATAATTTAGTGTAGAATATGAAGTATTATATAACTTATTTAGAAATGATAATACAAAATTGGTAGTTAGTTAATGGATACAAATAAGTTATGTTTGAAATTGAAAGGAAGGAAGATATATGTTTATAAAAATTTAATTTAATATAATAAAGAATATAGATATATGTATAAAATAAAAGTAAAACAATTTTTTTTTATAATGATAATGGTGAGTAAAATATTTACCTTTAGTCTATTTAAATTAAAAAAAATATAAAATATAAAATTACATAAAATTAAATATAAAATATAAAATTAATGTTTATAAAGTAAACATAATTAATAATAAAACATTTAAGTTTGGTAAAATTAAATAAAAAAAATATATAAAATTAATAAATCACATAAAATTAATGTTTATAAAAGTAAATATAATTAATAATAAAAACTACTTTAGGTCCATTTTAATTCTGAATTTATCAAGTCACATGGATCAAATCACTATTCAAATTTTTTTTAGATTAAAAATGGATTTGATTCTTCTCTAGGCTTGGTAGATCGAGAATTAAGATGAATATAGGATAGTTAAATAATTTAATGAAGAATATGGGATATGGGATATTGTATAATGCTTTAAGAAATGTTAATACATGACTAGATCTTATGGAGAACATATACAATCCATAATATAAAGTAAACCAAAATTATAAATTTATCACAAAAATAAATAATATGATAATAAAAAGTAGTTATTAAATTAATGAACAATATGAAGCATTTATTCTTATTTAGAAATGATCATACATAAATGATAGTTAATTAATGAATAAAAATAATTTAAGTTTGAAAGTGTAGAGAAGGAAGATGTATGTTCATAAAAAATTAACTTAATATAGTAGAGAATATAGATATATTGTTGAATAAGAAATATAAGTATTGTGTAATATATTTATAAAGGATAGTATAGATTTATGAAATAAGTTAATAGCAATTAATAAAATTTATTAGAAAGTAATATTTTTAAGTTTGTTATGTAATGTGACTTATGAGATGAATGACAGGTTTAAGCTGTGGCTTGAGTAATGGAAACCTAGGGGTATTTAAGTCATTTAAGTCATCAAAATTTAGATTGCCTTGATTTTTTGCTAATGAGGTTTAGAACTCTATGGAGTGGCCTAATAGAATAATCTTCCTTTGTATATCCTACATATGTGGACTTAATAAAAATTAATATAATAATAAACCATAATTACCAACCATTAAATGAAAAATATGATATATTATGTAATATATCTTTGAATGATGAAATAAATTCTATAATTAATTAATATCTAATAAATAAACCTGATTTCATGTTTCTTTATTAATTTTCCCACCTTTACTTTATATTATATTTTGTCCATTTCTTTCTACTTAAGTCTTATTTATTATTAAATAGTTTTAAAAAGGGACAATTATCATAAAATTCTAAGAATATTAATAAAAATATATAAAAATACAAGTGTTATTATATTTTTCTTTTTGTAATTTAGATAAATTTATTGTTAGCAAAACAAACGAGAATTTCATAGTTGTTTTAAGGAGAGAGCTAAGGAGATATTTGTTAAGTCCTTCACATACAAGAGGATTCATACATCTCTACTAATATAAAAATAAAAAATATCGCTCATCTTATCTCAAAATATAAACAATTAAACATACATACCACACATTACAATGCATAATAGAATGAGAAGAAGAGATGGGACAACTCCAAGAGGAACATGACTGTCGAGTCTTGAGTTAATCCTCTCCATTGTAAAACATTAGTTCCACAACATCCTCTTGATGTATTCCAAAGAAGCAAACACTTTATACATTTCCACTTGTTTATCTTTCAATATTAGACCAAGCAAAGTGTTCATTACCAAGGAAGAGAAACATAATTGAGATATTATTTTTTTCATCCCCTAGTATGACTAGGGTCTAGAACCCAACAAGAGTCCAAATCAAAAATCTAAGATTTGGAGTAGGACTATGTTTCCACCCCGCCTTGGGTTTCTAATAAGGGATAGGGAATATATAAGTTACACTAATAAGAATTTCATAGTCTTACATTATATGGCTTTGTGATCAAATCAAATTATTAAGGAATATCAAGGTTACAATAAGAATAAGAATGGTTATAAGGGAGATAATCTATAATGAGTTAGGTTATAAGGATTCATCACTAGTGACAATAGTTTAGGGTTAAGGATCATTATACATAGTCTAAGGGTTTAGTTGTTATTTGTGTTAAGGGTCATATTACATGTTATAGATTTAAGTGTTTAGGGTTAAAAGTGTTATGTTGTATGATAGTTAATGGACAAAATGTTTAATAGTTACTAATTAAGGTTATTGATGTTGTATTTCAAGGGTTATAGGTGTAACGTTTTTTTAGTCAATATTAAATGTTATAATTATAAAATCTCATAGAGGTAATAGCTAAGGGGTTATCATAGTTAAGGTTAAGGGTGTTAGTTCTTAGTGGTTATAAGAATCATGGGTTAGAAATTATTATGGATAAAGGTTATATGGGATATTATATATCAATAATTTTTAAAGGATATTAAATATTAATGTTTCATCATTATATATGGTTAGGTGATTAGGTGATATACTTATAGGGTTAAAGATAGTGTAAGGAGTTTCACCACATCACATTTAAGGGAACGATTGAAAGAGATTTGTTAAGGAGGTTGGTAATGATGAAGGTGAATAAATATATCGAGCATCCCTAAAGATAAGGAAATGAAATATGGTACTATAGAGAAGAGCAACATAGTGTCAATGGGACATTACACGATGTGAATATCATTTTAGAAGTTGCAACCTTGTTTAGAGAATATAAGAATTTTTCCATGGAGCTTATAGATATGAATGGAACCAAAAAAGAGTTAGGGGAGAGGAAAATCAAGTTGAACCAAATGTAAAACTTATTAAGAAGTGGTCCTAGATGATGTATTCTCTAGTGAGGAAGAAATTAAAGGAGGAAATAGAAAAGAACGTTATTTATTGTAATATTTTTTTGTAGAAGATTAAGAGTGGATTACCTTGATTGTAATTATGGATAAGAAAACAAGAGAAAGGGTATGTGTCTATGTGGTTGTCTAGGGATTAAATGATTCTTATATCCATGGCACTTTCTTAATCACATTCAATTTTTATGTGCTTGACCATGCTACATGAAGGAAACCTATTCTTTCATTAAGGGGTTATTAGGATAGTATCAAGTAGTAGTTCAAGACAAAATTTTCTACAAAATGGGGTTTAGACAATGTCATGCATTTTGACATAAGGATGCCCCTACAATTTTTTCTAAGATGGCCATTGTAGCATTCAAAATACATTCATAAGTTTTTGGAGGTTTATCTAAAATCTTGGACAATATACAATATACTCAAAGACCATGTAGCCATTGGGGCTTATCTTTGAGTAATATTCATTGTCATACATATCTTTCAATTTGACTCTAAAAGATTAATAACAAACACAAATGACATTACAAGGATATTTGAACTATGAAGGGTAAGAAGTTTTCTCAAATGGAAGGGCAAGGAGGTTTCTTAACCTCTAGTATATGAAGTACATTATAAGCTAGTTTCTCCCATTATGTAAAGACGCATAATATTATTAATATCATCATTATTTATGACAACGAGGAGGATCATGACAATGACAATGACGATGATGACGACGACGATGATGATGATGATGATGATGATGATGATGATGATGATGATGATGATGATGATGATGATGATAACAATATGATGATGAAGATGACAAAGATGATGGCAATGATGATGATGTTGATGATGATGATGATGACAAAGATGACGATGATTGCATTAATGGTGATGATAATTACGATTTTGATGATGATGATGATGATGTCAATGACATGGATGACGATTGAAATGATGATGGTGATGAAGATAAATATGTGATTATATGGTCATGACCATGATGATTTTCATAATGATGTTGATGAAAAAGTTGCTGATGACGACAATTCCAATGGTGATGATAAAAAATATGACAATGATTGCAATGATGATGATAAAAAGATGATGATGATTTTTATCTCTTAGTAAGTTTTCTTAGTTGTAACATAAAACTTCCTAAGGTAACCTTTTCAAACCAATCATGCAGATTGAAGGCTAGCCCCTTCAATCGAGAGAGGGATCTCTTTGACAACCTAATCACTAAGTTTAGCAACTAGATGTATCTTCCAAAAATGGCTAGATATTTAGTAGGGTTGTGCTGAAAATAGGGTTTGGTTGGGATGAAGCAATTAATCCATTGGGAAATGGGGTCAACAAATAAGGTTTTTAGATGTAGTTACCAAGATATTGACTATACGATTCAAGAATGATAGAGGAAGGATGGATGGAAAAATGTACACATATAAAACATCATCTGAATGGTAGTAGAAGGAGAAAACAATCCACTATAACACGACATGAAACATGAATATGATAATCTTTAGGAGAAAGAGCGCAAATGTATAAATCATATGAACCACAACATTAACTAATGAATTATGTCACATAATATCATTTAAACATTAGAAGGTAAAATATAAATGATATCACATTGAAAGAAAACTATCACATAGGAAAATTGATTGAGTATACCATCACATGAATATTTGTATCATGAACACAATATCCTAGTCCTCTTGATGCTTGAAAAGATAAATAACTTGATCACACAAAATAAAAAGAGACTATATTATTTGAGAGTCCAACCCATGGTCCTCCTTTTACATTTAATTTATAGAAACATTACAGAGGTTTTAGATCTACAAACTGTGGAAAGTCTTAATTAGAATAATCCTCAAATCCAAAAGAAATGGATTTGAAAAACCTCTTCAACCATCCTTTGTTTTTTGTTTGAAATAATAAATGAGGAGATAATCTCTAATCCCCAAGTCAAATTTGATGAGGTGTCGTTCAATTGTTGACTTAGAATTTGTATTGGAAACATAATTTCAAAAAATATGGAAAAATAATCCTCAAATATACAGTTGCCTTAAGGGGGCTTCGCCCACATTCATTGTGTACTGTGCACAAGAAAAACCCTCAACCACTCGCCCTTTTGGCAATGACCTCGAAGCATTTCGCAGTCTCACCCGAAGCAACTATGGGAGGTTGCAGAACCAGGGTTCTACAACTAGAGGGATACTACGCTGAGGCACTTGTGTGTTTACTTATGTTTTATTCTCATCTACAACTTCGCATACATAAAAGACTTCACGTTGATACTTCACATATTGGTACTCATCGCACAAACATATCAACGAATAGAATAAGGTGTATTATTTCACATAATAAAATAAAAACATGCATAACACTATGTATAAACAGAGATAATGAACATAGATATAGAAGATGGTGCCCAAAACTTCTTCTTATTTATTAATATGGATCTCCAATACATACAACTTCTCGACTTGTGCACCCAGCTCGAGGTGGTTTGCGCACTTGGATACAGACTCTTCCAAGCCTCCACGCACTCAATTGTGGAGTCTTTCCAAAAACAAAGATAAAATAATCGATCACTAATATGCTCTCATCATATCATCTTTTTTTCATTACCTAGTTATCTTAGATAAGGCATTACATGTCCTTGAATACATTACATTACTACCAAAAACGATGGTCCACTGTTATGGGTGGGAACACCCTAGGGCCTTGGGTTGAAAACCCAAATAGAGCAGAGGGTATACATCAGCAAGAAATGTGCAGACAAACAATCTAAATGCTTAAACTACTGAATTGGGAAGAAGTGGTATTACTGAGAGGTCCTACGTTCGAGATGGATCCTGTAGGGTCTAAACCCTTTGCTTCTTCTGATGCCTTTAAAACTTGTAACTTATTCAAGAAAAGAATATAAAACAGAATTAATAGAAACAATTTTCATGATATATGTGTTACATAGTATAAGAAAATAAGCAATTATGCATTAACATAAGATTTATGAGAGAATCACAACATGAATCAATGCATAAACACAATAAATATCAGGAGCAGAACAACATTTCTTTATTGATGTAAGCTAAATGAAAGGTGGAAAACTACAACGTGAGTCTTCCTCCAGCTCCAAGTGGAACCGTCCTCCAGATCTGTCTTGTGCTAGCCTCAACAATCTTCCTCTATCGATACACACAAGGATGTCATAGGAGGGATGAAGGACATCTCAAAAGAGGAAACAAAGGTTTCCTACAACTTGGGAGTGTAGGAGGCACAGGGATTTCTTCAGATTTGATGAGGGAAATCAACTATAATATCAATATCTCATCTCTTCTCTCCTTAGGCCTTCCCATGGAGGTTTATTGATACTTATCCAAATTATTTTTCTTAGTTATACAGATTCAGGAGTAGAAGAACCCTCAAACTCGGACCATATCCTTTGTACCTCCCAAATACTAGGGCACAAATGAGTAAGATGGTATCTCTTACATACCTTACAAGGGAACTTAGGTTTAAAACTTCTACACTTAAGTTTCTGATCAACATACATTCCACCAACATGACTAGAAGTGGCTGGTGGAAAGTCCCTAACATGACTCGCACAGGTTAGTGACTCTTTCCCAAGAGCGATAGGAATTGTGCCCCTAGCCATACTCACAGAAGCAGGTAAGTCAACAGAAATATGACTCACAGAGGTAGGTGACCCATTTCTAGTATGACTTACAGTGACTAGACTTATGCCCTCAGCATGACTTGTAGCGGCTGAAAGATCATCTCCAACATGATTTGCAGAGGTTGATGATGATTCATTGCTAGTATGAATTGCAATGACTAGGCTTATGCCCCCAACATGACTTGCAATGGCTCAAAGCTCATCTCCAACATGACTTGCAAAGGTTGATGATGATTCATTACTCGTATCACTTGAAATGACTAGAATTATGCCCCTAGTGTGACTTGTAGCAGCTAAAGGCTCGGATCCAACATGACTTGCAGAGGTTGGTCATGAATTTCTAGTATGAATCACAGTGACTAGACTTATGCCCCCAGTGTGACTTATAGCAACTAAAGGCTCATCTCCAACATGGCTTGTAGAGGTTGGTGATGAATTTCTAGTATGACTCGTAGTGACTAGACTTATGCCCCCAACATGAATTGCAGTGGCTTAAGGATCGTCTCCAACATGAATTGAAGAGGTTGGTGATGAATGGATAAAATTATTCTTCTTCTTCGTCTTCCTCTTTCTCTTCTTCTTAGATCTCTTATTACAAGAGAGGAGAGAAAGAGGAATCCTATATTTATCTTTTAAAGAAGATGACCAATTAACACCCACTTGATGCCCTTGAAATAAAGAATTCGTCTCAAAATCTTCAAGAACATCTGGAATATTCGGAGTGGACCACAACCAAACTAGCAGTCCAACATTCAATCCAGGAATATTCAAAGTGACCATCAAGGGGGTACCAATGTTTCCAAAGAAAGGAAAAACACAAGGATCCAATTTTTAAAGGGTACCTTGGTTGTTATCGACAATAATATTGGCCATATCTAAATTATTTGCAGATCCTTCCCTTATGGAAATGTACAAATGACTTTCCAATGAAGAGAGATGCACAATCAAAACCTTTTCCCTTAAGGAGGTAACTCCACAACTTTCAAAAGAAAGATCAAAATCCTTTCAAGATTAACAGAGTGGTAGGTGAGTCAATTAGAATATAAGGTCCAAAAGTGACAAGACAAATCCACCTAAAGTCAAATAAATACAAAAATAAAAGAGAACTCGACTATAAAGTCCCTAAATATAAAAATAATCAAGCAACTTCCAAGTATTTCCACTCCGAGTGATGAGGACCAGACACCAAAATACAAGACAGTGAAGTAAGGGACCTTCTGGAGATAGTTTGGGATAATAATGGCCCAAGCCTACGAGTGAAGGTAACATAAATAGTTATGCTGACCTCCAGACAAAAGCCTTTGCTGGTGAAAGCACCCAAGCTTCGCAAGGGTACCCTCTAGAAGTACTAATGAATGTGATGCAATGTCTGCCTCAGGTGCCATGGGATTCCCCTCCGTAGTTGTTAGGTCCCTATACTAATAGTGTAACCCCTTATTATTATTAGTGCAACCCTCTTATTATATTGTTGTGCCCATGTAGTCCCCATATTGTTATTATTGTGCCATATAGAAGCCCACTATTGTTATTACTATGTCCTTACATTATTATTGTTATGTCGGCTCTGATTATATTATGACCCCTTAGACTCATATATATAGCAATGAGGTATTTTCATTTGTATCATTCAAGAATTGTTCATTTATGTAATGTAAAGGAATTTTTCCCCTCAAAGAGGCTGATTTCTAAGGTGTTGATATTTCTTTTCTATCTTTTTGTTAGATTGTTTCATAACATTTGGTATGAGCGCTTTGGATTCTGGGGTTTCGCTTCTCCAAATAGGCCATCATGAAATTTTCATGATAACTTTGTCTCTGTGACGTCGCAAAAGCTAAAACAAAAACCCATTTGAGAAGAAATATTGCTAAACCTTGGGTCCAAATTTCAGACCTTGTCATGATATATTTTCGGATACCCGACCTGAGGAAGTTAGGTTTTTGCAAGCTATATAATTCCATCTCAAATAGGTCATCATTGAATTTTCACTATAATTGTTGTTTCTACGAAGTTTCAAACTCTTAAATTAAAACCGATTTGAGTCGAAAACATGGTGAAGCTTGGGCCCGAATTTCAGATCTCGTTTCGCTATATTTTCGGAAATACACTCCAAGAAATTTAGGGTTTCTGCAAGCTCCCGAATTAGTTCCTAAATAGGTGACCTTGGGAAAATCGTCATAACTTTCCGTCTAAGCATCAAATTGAAGTTTTGTAACAAGTTACAGAAAGAGGACGGTTTGTGGATTTCAATCAGACTGGTGGCATTGGGAAGAGGACACAGAGGGCTACTATAGGTCGTAATTTCAGAAATAGGAGATCCAAAATTACAGAGTTACTGTTGTTTCAAGATCAAGCTCCTAAAATCAAGAAAAGGCGATATGAGGATGTTAGATGGCAAGGATCTAGTAGATTGGATACTACAAATGGAGCAACATTTTGATCTACATGAGGTGCAACTGTTACAAAAGGTACGTATTGCATCTTTATATTTAGAACCAAATCAATTTTTATGGTATGAAGGGATTTGTTCTCGTAAACCACTTGTCACATGGTCAATTTTCATGGAGGAAATGATAGCACATTATGAGGATACAAAGAGAAACACCTTCTTTAACCAATTGATAAATCTCAAACAGAAGGGTTCAATGGCAGAGCACATTGAACACTTTCAAAAATTGAATATAAGGGTAAATGATATTCGAGAGAAGCAAAGGATTGAAGTCTTCATAGGGACTTTAAAGGATAACATTCAACGTGAGGTTTGTCTTTCGAAATGTGATTCATTGGAGAAGGCATTTAGGTTGGAAAGAAAAATTGAAAGCGGAATTATGGAAACAAGGATCCACTCACAACTATAAATATGGAAGTGTTTTTTCTCCTAGCCTTCCATAACCTACAAGATTTACACCACAACAATTGGAAGAAAAAAGAGAAAAAGGGCTTTGTTACATCTGTGATAGCAAATACACTAAAGGTCATAAGTGTGCTCATAAGAAATCATTTTAAATAGATTGTGAAGAGGAGGAAGAAAAGGATCAAGAAAGATCACAAGAAGAGGATATACACTAGGAACCAACCCCAAAGAAAGAAGAAATGAATCTGACCATATCTTGTAAAGCCTTGGCAATAACTACCACTCCTCAAACCCTCAAGATAGAAGGACATATAAAGAAGAAAAAGGTTGAAGTGAAAGATCACGTCGAGAATGAAGAAATGAATCCAACATATCTTGTAATGCATTGGCCAGAATTACCGCTCCTCAAACTATCAAGATAGAAGGACATATCAAGAATAAAAGGGTAATAGTGTTGATTGATTTGAGCAGTACCCATAATTTTATTCATTGTGTAGGTTTTAACCCCATACAAAAATTACCTGCATACAAACTCCAAAACACAAAAAATAAACAATGCGAGAGCATAACACATAAAACACATATACATAGATATTTTCCCCTGGATCCCAAAACTGGGACTACCAACTTGATTTTTCATTATGTCCTTTCAATGTTACAATACATATTTATACATGCCAAAGCATCTAATAGCATGGACCGAAAACCATCGCGTCCAAAACCATGTGCGAAAACCATGCACAAAACCATAGGTAAGTCCGTCGACCCTAATATAGGGTCCAAAAAAAATTTCCCCGAGGCGCTGCTCTGGACCCCATAGAGGGGGGATAACCTCCCCTCTCAAAGCCCTGGTATAGGGGGGGTTTCCACTCCCCCGTGCCCCCCCTGGCTGCATAGTCGATGCGACAAAGGGGGGGCTCCGCCCCCCCTCTAACCCCGTGGTTAATAGGCAGGCTAGTCATGGAAAGAATATAACACAACCCAACATTCTCCCACTTGTTGTTTTCTTTCCATAGGGGGCCACAGGAGAGCTTAGTAATTTATCTAGCCCTACAATGCTCATTGTTTCTCTACACCAAGAGAACTTCTCAAAGCTTACAAATTTTGTCAATGCATATGCAGTATTCTTCAAAGTGTCCACCTTTACCAGCAACACCTTTTTGTCTTCTATCATATCCCTCACAAAGTGATACTGAACATCGATGTGCTTTGTCTTTGAACGATAAGCAGGGTGCTTTGCCAAGAAAATTTAACTTTAGCTATCATAGTTTGTCCTTATAGCTCCCTGTACTAACCCTATTCTAGAACACAATTTCTACAACCAAAAGTCTTCCTTGCTTGCATGAGTGGTTGCCATGTATTCTGCCTCTACAGTTGATAGTGCGACTACAGATTGTTTCTTACTCATCCAACTGACTGCACCTCCAAAAAGGTTAAACACATACCCACTTGTAGATCTTCTCTAATCTAGATCTCTAGCCCAGTCTGCATCAACAAACCCATGAATATCCAATACTTTGTCGAATCGTGGTATTCCTTGGTAGCACAAGCCATAATTACTAGTGCCATGCAAATACCTGAGAACCCGCTTCACTATTGTCTAATGCTCCTTCCCTAGTTTTGACATAAACCTGCTCAATACTCTCACTGCATGTGCAATGTCTGGTCTAGTACAGACCATCATATACATCAGGCTACTGACTACACTTGCATATGGAACATAGGACATGTCCTCTTCCTCTTCTTATGTCTTGGGACATTGTTCAATGCATAACTTTACACCTACAGGAATAGGAACCTTCACAGGTTTACTATCCTGCATATTAAACCTCTGCAATATTGTCTCAACATACTTCCTTTGGTTTAACTACAGCTTCCACTTTGCCCCATCTCTTTTAATTTCCATGCTCAAAATATAGTTTGCAGCAGCAAGATCTTTCATGTCAAATTTGGAGGACAATTGGGTGATCCTGGATAATTTCTTTTTCATTTCCAACCAACAACATATCATCCACATACAAGACCAGATAGATAACACGGTCATCAATTAATTTAAAATACACACAATGATAGGCTTTGCTTCTCGTGAAGCCAAGTCCTCGTATAAATGTATCAAATTTCTAATACCACATCCCTGGTGACTGTTTTAACCCATACAAAGACTTCTTTAACTTGCATACCATTTCTTTCTTACCCTTCACCGCAAAGCCTTCAGGTTTCTTCATGTATATCTCTTCTTCTAGATCCCTATGAAGAAATGAGGTCTTCACATCAATCTGTTCTATCTCAAAATAAAAAGTAGCAACAACAGATAAAAGTAATCCAATAGAATCTACCTTCTGTTACACGGAAAAGTGTCTATTTAGAACTACTCTATCCCACTAAGGTGTGACAGCTGCCTTAGAAACAAACAGAGAAAAGCTACTTTTGTATTTCCTTTATGAATTATAGATAGAGAGGAATAGAAAGAACCAACCTCTGTCTTGCGCTAATCCTTTGATTCGATCCCTCTCTTGTTTGATAGTCTCCAGCTACCTGCTCCCTAGCATGCCCAGCTTCACCAAGTACTTGTAAGATCACATAAGCATAGCACTATAATAAGACATGGATCTATATTCATAAACAACTTAGGATCAGATTTAAATTTACCATACAAATGTAACAAGCATCAATGATACAAAAGCGTGGAGGAAAAATCAAATAGCTTTTATTGATAAACAAGAAAAGATCCAGGAGGAGTTACAACCAGTGGTTCCGACCTAGCATCAACCTCCCAGCAAAGAAGCCCCTCTTCACCTCAAACAAAGCTTAGATCACCCAACAATCTGATGTTTGTCTCTAGAAACCAACAACAATTCCTTACAATATGCAAAATTCCAGCCTCTCGATCTCTGGGATGAGGGATCCATATATAGATATCTGTAAGGGGGATGAGTCAGCTTGTGATTTGATTAGTGTCTTATCTCTGACAGTTCTTTCTTCCACTTGGAGACTGAGGGCCTCTTACTCATCCTTGGTCGAATTCAGTGAGGCAAGTGTCACAGGAGAAGATTCTGGAAGCTTCCATTGCCTCTCCACCTCGCGAAATGACACTGCCATTTGTCATTTCTCGCCCATCGCACCCCACAGAAGGGACTTTTGAAATGCAACGCACCCTCACAGTGCATTTGGGTGAGATGCAATGCACCTAGCGAGTGGAGCAGCTGTAATGACCCTGTTTTGACCAATTTTGAGTAGTTTTTCATGGAGAACTTCTGGGAGAAGCTCTAATCTGTTGACCTTGTTCCTTTAGGGGTTATAACAACACTTTTAGGGACTTAGGAGCCCTTTTTTTATGGACATTTCATGCTTGGAGTTGTAAGGCACAAAAATGTCTATAACAGTTGCCCCCTAAAGTATGAGGCCGTTAACCTTTTGGTGTCGGGTGAAATGCTTTATTATGAGGATCTGAAGTTCTTTCAATGCTGGGAGGAGACCTGTAATAAGATACAATACAATACATTATCTTCATAATATTTTCATGATCTAGCTGAGGCGGGCATTCCCATGCTCAGCTTTATAAATTCATTTTCATGTACATAGGACAGACAATCGTCTGAGTGTAGACTGATGATTCTGATAGAGCCATCATCCTTTTCGTAGGATGATTATCTGTGCTGCAATGTTGTACATTTAATGTCTTTATTTCCCTGAATATATATCGCAACCCGGATGGATGAAACTAGATCCCGGGTCTTTAATCTCATTCGATCTTCACTCGAAGTACAAGTCGATCCATGTGAGAAATGTTCTGAAGTCGAACATGGAAATACATCGCTTGATTACTAGCCAATGATGTAAAATGTTAACAAGCACGAGAGGAATCATCGATAATGATAATGACCCTCAAGGTACTGCAGTACAATTCACGTGGTGTGAATAAAGGACTTGGTGTTGAACACCATGCAAAATCTTTTGGTCGAAGGCCATTGATGTAAACATGTCACCGGAAGTGAGAAACTTGCCATTGAGGCATGCAAGCTTCAAAGTACTGAATGGGGTGTTCCTAGATCAACTTCTTGGATAATGAGCTGATGTCGACAAGAAGTGATCCGTCACAGGAGGGCCTTAATGAATCCCACATCAATGACACGGAACAGAGCAAACGATTTTGATGGAGGTGAAAACGATCTGATGATACAAGGTTCAGGGTGGCGGTCATGAAAGAATGGAGTATAATGTATGGTAGTGGGTGAGACACGGGTGACTTCTCTGGATGACTTCTCTTGAACATATCGGTGACACTGATGTGATGGACTGGTAGCATTAACCCCAAATGTGGATGGTATGGCATGACCATGGTGATGTGACCGGTGAATGAAACAACCCAACCCGACTCAGACACGGAGTGGAAGTGTCATGTTCAAGAGCGACTTGCTACCAACAAAGTTTCTTTGAGTCTTCTTCCCAATTTTTCCCCAGTCATTACTGACCATTACCTCTTTATTTTTGTCAAGCTTGAGGAGGATAACATATGCTTGTTCTATAATTTTCCCTTCGGGCAAACCCATCGCTATGTTTTAACGAGCCTAGCGATAGTGAAACTCGTTCTCGTCTAAAGATAAGTTTGTCGCTATTAATCTTTTTAATGAGTTTAACGACAAAGATAACTCGGTCCTTTTCAATTTTAGAGAGTCTGAAAAGGAACATAAAGGTAACTCCAAAATTCCTTTTTCGTCATCTAATCCCTTAAGTCTGAAAAAGTATAAAATAATACAGAAGGGATGAATTTCCGATAGTTTTAACGAGCCGAACAAAACAAGCGCTCGATATTTTTGTGTAATAATCCCTCAGGTCCAAAAATATTAAAATCTAGAGGAGGGATAGCACTTCCTGTCCCTTTAATGAGCTGGAGAGGCCAATGGCTCGACAATCTTTTCATATTTTACGAGTCAGTTGAAAAGAGCTTAAAGGAGACTCGTCTTTTGAGGAACGAGTGATAAAACGGGTAGCAGCTGATTCCAGGTAAGGTTTCCAATCACGGCAGTGTCACAAGGATGGCTAGTGAAATCACTCTTTGCAGATGTTCCTCAAAATGGGTAAACAATCAAATGGAGTTGAATGATCGGCCAATGAAAAAGTGGAGGTGATGGTGCAAACACGACCAAGGCTTTAATGGCTGAAGTACTACATTCACGATGGTTATTTACCGGGGAATAGTTCATTTTTTAATGAGCTTAAACACGGGGGGAAACATTTGCTCATCGCTTATGTTTATTTTTTAACGAGCTTGAACTATGTGCTAAAACTGCTCGATGCGGGTTTATTTTTTAACGAGCTTGAACCTTGCGGTAACACTGCTCGATTAGATGGTCGTATTTTGATTTTACCATAAATAGCTTCGTTCTTCCAAAGATCGTACTATATTTTCAACTTCTTCATCAAACTAGTCAGAAATGAACAATATATGCTTGAAAATGAGTTAGAACACTAATATTTTACTTTGAACTACGTAAAAAGTAATGAAAAAGTGTTTTTACCTCTCATCTTACCATTTCATTTGAACTTTGGTTTGTTGGAGCTTTTGAGGTGCTTTTCCCCCTTGATTTTCACCAGCTGATTTTGGGAGATTCTGTGGACGATTCTTGGCGTCGTCTAGATCAGGTAGGAGTTAAAACCAAGCTCTTTCATTTCATGGTTTCCATTTTGCATTTTGAGCTTGATTCCCAGCTTTTCTGAGTCCCTGGGGTTTGAAGAACTCGTTTTTCCTTTAGCGCACCCTCTGTGTATCGAAAGCTGCATTGAATGTTGACTTGTCTAAAGGATATTTGACATTCAACGCACCTATAACACTATTGCAGGTGCGTTGGGCCCAGAAAAGGAATTTAGTGCCCAATTTTTTGATGGAAAGTTTGCCTGTTTCTTACCAAAGTCAGGATCTAACTCTTCTCTTGTTTGTTTTTCAGAGATCTTTGGAGTAAGATGACCATTACATGGCAAGAACGTGAGCATGAAGAAGAGGACATGCTTTCCCTACATGATCTGGTTACAGTAAACGCACTGCGGAACTGTGGCTTGCTGAAGTTTTTTCGCATTTCTAGCATGAGTCAGCAGATCAACTTACTACAATATTTGCTCGATGCTTGGGATCCTACCAACCAGGTTTTCCATATCAGGGGAAAATCTATCCCCTTTACTGCAGTAGACATCTATTTCTTGACTGGCTTGTCGAGGCAGGGTGCCCCCATCTCTTTGTTAGGTTCGGCCCGAGGAGGCGACTCTGTGAGAGATTATGTCCACCAGTACTGCAGAGAAGGATCTCAGCCGAGTAAAGATGGCAAGATCATCATCAGTGATGTCACTGACAGGTCCCTCAGAACTATTCTATTTACTTTTGGTAGGATGGCCGGTGGTGCGGCTCTTCATGTAGCCAACTGATCCTACATGCAACATGCCTTGGAATGCCTCCAACTGAAGGTGTTCAACTGGTGCGGCGCAGTACTTCTTGTGATTAAAGAACAGTTGACCAAGATAAAGAGCGGGAGGTTGAAGAACTTTAGGTATGGTTCTATTTTGACCGCCTTTGCCTTGGAGAAGATACCACTGATGCAGCCGCAGTACATTGCACTCGATTTACCTTCTCCTACTGAACCACGTATGCAGAGATGGGTTGACCATATGTCTAGGCATGCTGGCCAGTCTCAGATTTCATTTTCTGATACCTTCTTCAGGTGGTTTGATTGTCAGAAGATGGTTTATTCTGAGTATCCATACGCTGGCATGGACTGCCGGGGTGATCCAGATTTAGTACTGCTAAATGGCGAGCAGTGGGGCGCCATTGGTAAAATCTTTGACCATATCCCTGTTTATCGTTTTTGTTTATAATTTCCTTGTGCTTTATTCTATCAAGACTTTAATCAAACTCATGTGTACATGTAGATGTTGGTCTTGTTCGTCCAGTAGTTCGCTTGAGAGTACCGGCTGCTGCCCCAGCAAGAGAGGCCGTCGGAAGGGCTATCCTTCGCGACCTCGATGTGGCTGAGACTCTCACAGCGTTACAGGAGCTGGTTGAGGGCCTCACTCTTGGTATTCCAGATGTGAGGACTGACAAGCTACCTTTTTGGTTACAACGACATACTACTGGTGTTCCCAGACGATGGACTCGTCTCTTACACATGATCGCATAGGCTGTGACTTGCTATCACGAGCATCATTAGACTAGGGTGCCCCCTAGCATTTTGAGTTTTTGGGTCATTTGACCGATTTTGTCTCGGTTACAGAAAATTACATGTAAACCATAAACAGTTATATATATTTTTGATTTTCGGAGTTTTACTTTGGTTAAGTTACATGATCCAAATGCAAACATTGATGGTATGTTTCTTTTTATAAATGTTCTAAATGTCTGTCTAACACATAATTTGCTAATGAGTCAGCTAATGTGTTTAAGTTTCTGGAAATATGTTGATATTGAATAAAATCAAATTGTCTTTCCAAAATCTTAACCCTTAGGAACATGCGATAAATAGCTGGGTTTCGGACGGAATATATACCATTGAGTTGTAGTATTACGAGCTGTGAGTCTAGCCTGACAATTAGTTGGCGTATACCATGTGTGATGGCATGAGAGAGAAGTTCTATCAACGTGCTATATTCAGCGATGTTATTTGTTGATCGACCAATACATACCCCTCTGAAACTTACTAACTCGCCGCTTGGATAAAAAATAGCCTAGGCTGCAGAAGATAGGTTCTGCGAACTACGACTCGCTCCGTCGTCATATCCAACACATGACTCCAATAGGTTTGACATCTGCAACAAATGTAAAAAGTGGATTACTTGACCAAAATAAACACTTTAGTGAAAACAAAAACATAACAAAAGCACACAGGTTACCATTACGCATAGTAACGCTTGAGGTACAACCCATTACGAGGTTGCGCCAGTGGAATTCCATCATAATCCATTAACTCGTAGGCTCCTTTTGCTAACACTCGTTTAACAATATAGGGGCCCATCCATAAAGACTTAAATTTACCTGCTCCCAATTTATCGGATTCTTGGTCGTAAAGCAAGACCAAGTCACCTTCTGAGAAGACACGGGGTTTGACATTTTTGTCGAACTGTGCCTTGACTCGTTTCTTATGGGCTTCGTTAGCCAAAGCGGCATCACGACGGGTTTCATCCAATTGGATTAATTCCAAGAAACGAGCTTCTTCTTCTGAAGTTCCGGGGAGGAGATCAATTGCGAGTTTGAGAGACAAGATTTCACACTGGATTGGTAAGACTGCTTCCAGGCCATATACCAGTTGGAAAGGTGTGAACCCGGTTGCATTCGTTACCGATGTTCGGTAAGCCCACAAAGCTGAGTACAGGATTAGGTGCCATCTTCTTTTGTGAACTCCAATCATCCTTTGCAGCATGTGTTTGAGGACCTTGTTGATTGCTTCAACTTGTCCGTTGGCTTGTGGATAATATGGAGTAGAGCTGTCATGAGACAACCCTAGTTTGGTAGTTAATTCGACCATCATGAGATTGCGAAAATGCAATCCATGATCTGTGACTATAGCCTGCGTCACGCCGAATTTAGCGACTACATGATTGAAAAAGAAGAGGGCAGCTGTTTCACCAATATTATCTAATGTAGGCATTGCCTCGGCCCATTTGGTAAAATAGTCAACCGCGACTATGATGTACCCATGCCCCCCGGTCGAGGTGGGGTTACATGTCATGAAATCGAGGCCCCATTTGGCGAATGGACCAACAACAACTATTGGTTGCAGAGGTGCGGGTGGTCTTCTGGTTTTGCTATCGAAAATTTGACAAGCATGGCAACTTCTAACTGCGGTTATGCAATCTTTGAACATTGTTGGCCAGAAGTATCCTGCTCGTAAGATTTTTTGCGCTGTAGCATATCCAGATTGATGTCACCCCACACGTGCCTGAATGACAATCATTAATGAATTTTTCGGCCTCCTCATGGGTGAGGCACCTTCTCAAAACTGTATCGATACCACAACGGTAAAGTGTATCACCGACGATCATGTAGTCTTTTGCTTGGTATCGAATATGTTTTTGCTCGGAGTGGGAGGTGTTTGGCATGTATTTTTGGGTTTGGAGATAAATGATTATATCTCCATACCACTCATTTCTTGCAGATATCAGAAACAAACTTTCATCCACGATTGTTTCTTCGGATGTGTCATCGTTAGACGACGATGGGAGATTGCACAATAATTCTGCGAAAACTAGAGCTTTCTTTGACTTGGATTTTACAAATTCGAGATCAAACTCTTGTAGGATTGCTATCCATTTTGAATATCTGCCCCCCAGCAACTGTCACTACAATATATAAGTCATGGGGTTGCAATGTTACAGAATGGTAGTTTTTCGAAAGAGGACATAGTGTTGAAATCTCTGTATCGCTTGAACAGCTGCAAGTGCTAGCTTTTCAACGTAAGAATATTTTATTTCTGTATCATTTAAGTTTTTACTTAAATAATATATAGGATGTTCAATTCCATCGGCTTCTTGAACTAAAAGCATTGCAATGGTCGTATCTGCTACAGCCAGATACAGGTTAAAATCTTTTTGATAATCAGGAGCGTACATTAATGATGCTTTCATTAGGGAATCTTTTAAAGCATCAAAGGAAGCTTGCAAAACCTAATCCCAGACAAAGGGTACTTCCTTTTTCAAAAGACGTGTATAACCTTTAGCAAGTTCGGCGTAATTTGGAATGAACCTCCTCAGAAAGTTCGCTTTCCCTTGGAGTTTCTGAATCTGAAGCAAATTCGAAGGTGGAGGCAAATTTATGATTGCCTAGACCTTACATGGGTCGAGACGAATCCCGTCCTTTGAGACTAAAAAGCCAAGTAAACGACCAGAACTGACGCAAAATACACATTTGTGTGGATTGAGTCGTATCTTGTAGTGTCGGCAACGTAGAAATATCACTCTTAAATGCTGCGGGTGATCAGTCTGCTTTCGTGAATGAGCCGGAAGGTCGTCGAGGTATGGTTGAATGATGTTTTTGATGTCATGGAAGGAATAATTCATTGCCCTCTGAAACATCACCCCTACGTTCTTTAAACCAAAGGGTAATTTTCGATATGCGAATGTGCCCCACGGACAAATAAATGCAGTCTTTGACTGGTCCTGTGGGCGGATATTTATTTGATTATACCCGGAGAATCCATCCATGAATGAAAAGATTTCGCATCTGGCGCATTCATCAATTATCTGGTCAATGAAGGGTGTAGGGTAGTTGTCTTTTGGGCAAGCTTGATTTACATCCCTATAATCGTCGCACACTCTAATTGTTCCTTGTTTTTTCATAACAGGGACAATATTTGATACCCAATCGGTCAGAGGAACTGGGTAGATGAAACCAGCATGGAGAAGTTTTTCAACTTCTGCCTTAATGGCAGCGGCTTTCTTGGGGTGCACCTGCCGTAGCCGTTGTCATACTGGTTTGACATCTGGATACACCTTAATTTCGTGTTCAACGATACTCGAGTCAATGCCTGGCATTTCGTCATATGACCAAGCAAAGACATCTCTGAATTCGCAAAAAAGAGCGTTATATATCTCTAGTTCTGAAGGAGAACAACATTTTCCGACATAAATATTCTCTACAACATCTGTTTTGGTTGAGATATTTATGGCGATAGTCTCTTCAATATTGGACAAATTTCACTCAGAATCCACTGTGTTTGCAGTATTTGATAGAAAATCAAAAATTGAAGGATGATAAAGGTCATCTTGAGTATCTTCTCCACAATCCGGAAGAAGGGAATGATGGTGGGAATCATTCCATGGTGCTCCTTCAATTACCATTGATTGGAAAATTCCTTCGTCGGTGACATGCACTTGCGACCAAGGATCTGAAGGGGTTCCATATTTTTTAGACCTATCTATCCAAATGCTTGATGAGCGTTGATTTGGGTTTGCCTCCCATGCTAGGAACATTGATTGCTACAATATTTCCGTTGGGCTTGGAGGCAAAACCATTGCATGATCCATGTCGATATCGTTTTCCGAGATCTTTTTAGAAGATATCATGTAGCAGGTTCCTATCGACGCCACTTCTACCAGGTTGATTGGAGGTGGAAGGGTGAAAGTTCCCATCAGTATAGGATCTTTTAATAGGCCTACTGCGATATTTTGAAGCGAATGAGGGTTTCCATGGATCATGGTAATGCTTCATGTAACTTGAGAACTGTTGGGGAGGAAGTTTTTTTGATCGAAGATTGTAATCCCTCCTTGAAAGGGAAATGCAATCTTCCTAAAATAGGTCGACACAACAGCCGCCATAGCATATATCCATGGCCTTCCTAGTAGGATGTTGTAATCAAGATTTCCATCGATTACTTCAACATCTATTTCTACCGTTTTCCCTCCTAGTTCAATTTTCAAGTTACTTAGAATACCATATGCGGTATATGTCCTTCCGTCGAATGCTTTTAATGTCATCGAAGATCATGACAAGGTTGGAGATCCTAAAGTTTTCCAGCAACTCATTGACATGATGCATGTAGATGCCCCCTCATCAATAATTGTTCGATGAACAGTTTTGTTGAGGGATTTCACTTGAACAAGGAAAGCTAGTTGAGCTGGTAATTGACGATCGTATCCTTTATGATCGAAGGATGCAATATTGGAATCCTTTGGGTCTATCCCACCAATGGATGATAATAAAGCTTGCCTTTGGGATGGGCAATTCTGCAGTACTTCAAGAGTCGACATAGTGGATGGCGATTGGGCCAAATCTTCCACTATATTATAATGTTGTGCTGCTCTAGCGCGGGGATTAAATGTCGACTTGTGTACTACTCCCTTTGGCGGTTTTATCGTCAATTCAGGAATGGTAGGTGGCGCAACTTCTGTCGAAGTTGTTGTCGAACTACTAGGTTGATCTTTATCCTTGTTGTTCGACAGCTGTGGATTCCCATAATCTTCGTTCCTTGTCGATATCAAAGCATCATTTTGTTGTTTTGAAACCGACAACATTAGCACTTGACACGAGGAAGCATTTTCACTTTCAACTAGATTTGTTCCTGGATTTGGAAACGAATCAGTTAACACTATGGAGGTTTTCGAATTCTTGAAGAATTTTTTAACCTCAGCTCTGTGTGGACAACTTGTGGTCCAATGATCCTCATCGCGTATCAAGCATGGATTTTTTGGTTTCCTATCTCCAGGAGGGTTTGAAGAAGATTTTTCAAGTGATGATTCCTCCTGTTTCTTCTTCTTCCCTTTTCCTTTCTTCTTGCTCCCTGGTTGTTTGGTTTCTTTGCCTTTATCTGTCGATATGGCATTTACTTCCGAAACAAGAAGTTCATATTTTGCATTTTGACCTGAAATATTACGGGCCTTTTTGGATGCAACCTTTGTCGATTTCGTGTTTGTTGTGTCAATCACGTCGTCGCCGGCATGAGAGTCATTGTTCGATTTAGGAGGAGGAGGAATTGAGAATTCCGGTCTAGGGGCATCAGGTATTTTATCATAGAGCGTGCCAGACTGAGTGTAAATCAAGTCCAGATATTGCGCACGAGCGATAACTTGCTCTTTTGTTACGACTCCCCCCTTTGTCACATCTTCCGTGATGGAAGGTAGTAATGACTTGATAAACCATTCAAATAATAGCTGACCGGGGACATACGTTTTTACCATTCTACGATGATGTCGCCACTCATGTATATGATCAGATATGTGAGTGGCCGTTGTCTGTTTGAAATTGGTAAGAAGTTCTGTTCCCGTTTCGTACCTTATTGGTAACTGAAAATGGGTTAAAAAGGTTGTGGCTAAGGTACTGAAGTTGTCAAACGAAGCTCTAGGCAATTCGATGTACCATTTTGCCGCCGGACCCGTTAACGTCCTCTGAAAGAGACGAAGTCTTATCGAATCATCATTTAAGGTGTTTGATGAACACCATAGATGAAAGGTCATCACATGATTCGATGGATCTTGACCCGGATTTCCATTAAATTTAGGAATATCTGATGGAATTTTATGCGGAATTGCTAGCAACCAAGGGGCATAAGCGATTGGATCGTTTGTTAACCGATTTAAATCAGGTAACTCTAAAGTTGCCAAAAAGGGTAACTATTGGTTCAGGTTAGGTGAAGCATACCCAGGATAAGATGGGATTGCCTGAGCAGTTGGTCTTTTCATACCGGCATAATGCATTTGATGCTGGTAAATTTGGTAAGGTTGGTGGGCATGACCATTGTAAAATGGTTGATTTTGACCGTTTTGAATGTACGGTTGCCCACTATTAGCAAAGATTTGTTGCTCAGAACCTTGGTATACTTGTTGGAATTATGGTTTTTGTTATTGTACTAGCCATGGTTGTGAGGCCATGTGTTGCTGACCGATACTAACAGTTTGACCAAGATGAGGGGTAATTGTACCTGTATAAACCTGTGTCATTCCACCAGTCGGCGATTGTGGTTGAGTTGCAGGGTCAAGGGGCTGTTGCATTACAACCTGAGAAACCTGAGGTTGGCATACAACAGGCAGCGCTTGACATTGTGACACCGTCACAATAGCTGGCGTAGTCGGTATGTTTGACATAGGTAAGCATTGTTGCATGGAATACAAAACTCTTGGTTGTTGAGGTAGTATAGGTACCCAACTGCTTGAGGTAATTCCAGTATAACCTGAATGTTGTTGTGAACTCACGTATGGATATCCTCCCGGAGGGGATAATGAAAGGGCATACTGCCCCCCATACGGTGGTAATCTAGAACTCAAGGGAATGGTTTTCCCTTGGGGGCCGGACTGCCCAAATTGACTTCCAAATGGATCAATTTGTTGAGACTCAACATAAGAGTTTCCGGATATTATTCCGGATGAAAAAACAGGAACAAACCATATTGTCGAAGTAGCCCCTGAGTGGGCTCCTTCTAGCGGTTGAGAGCTATTCGGGACAAATGGTATATCGGCGAACATTATCGGAGTGATATCAGGGAGTTCTGCCGTCGCCGTGTCAAACGACACAGTCCTAGATGTTGACGGTTGTTCAGACATTTGTAGTCTATCCAAAAGATTACCTAGCGATTCTACAGGAGCTTCCGCTGGTGGTAGGCTAACTTCTGATGAAGAAGGATATAGAGTGATCCCGACTCCAAATTGGGTTGGAGTACTTGTTGGAGGATCTTCTACAATTTCTTCTATGGCAATCAGACCAGGTGGAAGGGGAAGACCGTCAGGTCTGTAAAATATTTCTGGTGCCGAAGAAGGTGTGAAATCGGCAGCGACAGATGGTTGAAGAGCAAGACTCTCTGAACCGGTTGTAGATGGAACTGGTTCGGTAACACAAGTGTTTACTCTCAGACTAGGATCAGTATCAATGTCCTTCTGTGGCTGCTGAACTTCTTCTGTAGAGGTAGGGATTCCAGAAATTTTTGGAGTAACCGGAGTCTTTGATGTCGTTGGAACACTTGTTCTAACTTTAGTAGGAGATTTGGAACTGGTTAAACGAGTTCGCTTTGTTCGTACTGGCTTCGATTCCGGAGACAAAGACGGTTGACTCGTAAGCCTCCGCGAATGACAGGGTTTCAATTGAATTTCTTCCACGATTGTGGATTACTCGATAAACTAAAATAAAGGGGAATTATGTTTCCGAATTAAATGAATTTTAGACGCTTTGACACAACTTGTTTTTTCAGTTTTTAAGAGTCGAGAAAAAACAAAAGATGACTCTAGTCGCCTTCGATTTTTAATGAGCCTGAAGTGACAAGTGCTCAGATGGACCTTTTTTGTTAAGGAGTCTGAAAAGGAATGAAAGGGACTGCTCTGGAAGTCTAGGTAGAGGGAGTACCAAACCAATCGCAAAACTGCAGAATACTTTTTACGGTACGACAGTCAATCTTCCTGAATGTTGTATTCAGTACATTGTGATCGATAGGGCGGCAGACACGGCTTCCTATGGATAAAGGATTTAAGCCTATAGGGGTCTCCCAAAATATACTCAACGGTACGTGGGAGCACAAGTCCGTACTGGCACTTATCATCTCAAAGTGGAGGAATCACCCAACCATCAGTGAGAACAACAATTACCAGGCTTTATGACGCCGGAATACGTCTCTAGCCTAGACCTCTAAATGTTGTCCGTTAAGTTCCAAAGTGTTGTTAGATTCATTGAATTTATTTTAAGTTGATCTTGTTTATGAAGTTTGCCTTTCGGGTTCACCACGCAATGTAGATGTAATTCCTAAAATGCAATCTAAAGATGATAAACAAACTTTTTATCTCTTTTGTGCAATGAAAATCCTAGCTACTAGGGAAAAGAAAGATAGAATCTTTTCACAAAGAGCAAAGAGCACACTGTAAATGCACTTTCCTAAATCAAGCCAAACGGACTGTCTATATGCAAATGCACATGCATGTATTTGTTTTTCGACTTTCTTAATATATAGATGCTTAAAAAGAAAGTTGATGTACAAATCTAAATTTCTTTTCAAGCGACAAATATAAACAAGCTCCTTTTTGAAATCAAAAATAGAGACGATTATGACACTTTATGATTTTGAAATGAATACTTGTTTTTGACACTAGAAAATTACAAATTTAGACCAAAAGCAATAGTAACAGGATAATCGACCGTCAACAACAATCAAACTTTCTCCTATGATCGAAATCGACACTTGCGACAGATTCAAATCAAAGGACGACAGTATGACTATGCTACTTTTGCAAAGGAAAACTTTAAATGACTCAACAAACACACAAAAACATCTACAGTTCTTTTGTACAAAGGAGGCGGAATAACAGCAAGGAAAAGGGGTTTCAAATAGACATATAGTGATCACAGGTAGCAAAATTCAGGAATAGAACTGGAAAGAATGATCCACAGAAGCCACAACTGCACAAAGCTAGTCTGATTAGCGCACCTGTAACACAGGGAATCTGAAATTAAACGCAGGTTGCCCCTTCGGGAAGTGCGCTGAAATCAGAATCTCTGAACAGTACCTGCGTTGGGCCAGAAACGAGACTCTATCCAGGTTCCGGGTCATAGTTTACAGTTCAGTTCTTGGTTTTTGGCCGAGTAAAAAGCAATCAGTAATGCAAAAATCAGAAGTAGATCTAAGGAGGATCTAAGAGCTATCACAAGGGCAATCAGATAGTTTGTGAATCAGCTGTTTAAATCATAAATAGATCCAGTGGATGGATTGAAGCAGTAGTTATCTACTTTGCATTTGTTATGGCAAATGCAGTTCGAATGCTACTTGTAAGTTTATGAAACAAACAATAAAGAATGATAAACAAACAAACTAATTATCTCCCCAACAGAGTCGCCATTTTGTTACAGGGGAAAGTGTCTATTTAGAATTGCTCTATCCCACTAAGGTGTGACAGTTGCCTTAGAAACAAACAGAAAAAAGCTACTTTTGTATTTCCTTTATGAATTATAGATAGAGAGGAATAGAAAGAACCAACCTCTGTCTTGCGCTAATCCTTTGATTCGATCCCTCTCTTCTTTGATAGTCTCCAGCTACCTGCTCCCTAGCATGCCCAGCTTCACCAAGTACCTGTAAGATCACAGAAGCATAGCACTATACAATGACATGGATCTATATTCATAAACAACTTAAGATCATATTTAAATTGACCATACAAATGTAACAAGCATCAATGATACAAAAGCATGGAGGAAAACTCAAATAGCTTTTATTGATAAACAAGAAAAGATCCAGGAGGAGTTACAACCAGTGGTTCCGACCCAGCATCAACCTACCAGCAAAGAAGCCCCTCTTCACCTCAAACAAAGCTTAGATCACCCAACAATTTGATGTTTGTCTCTAGAAACCATCATCAATTCCTTACAATATGAAAAATTCTAGCCTCTGGATCTCTGGGATGAGGGATCCATATATAGATATCTGTAAGGGGGATGAGTCAGCTTGTGATTTGATTAGTGTCTTATCTCTGACAGTTCTTGCTTCCACTTGGAGACTGAGGGCCTCTTACTCATCCTTGGTCGAATTCAGTGAGGCAAGTGTCACAGGAGAAGATTCTGGAAGCTTCCATTGCCTCTCCACCTCGCGGAATGACACTGCCATTTGTCATTTCTCGCCCATCGCACCCCACGGAAGGGACTTTTGAAATGAAATGCACCGTCACAGTGCATTTGGGTAATATGCAACGCACCTAGCTAGTGGAGCAGCAGCAATGATCCTGTTTTGACCAATTTTGAGTAGTTTTTGATGGAAAACTTCTGGGAGAAGCTGTAATCTGTTGACCTTGTTCCTTTAGGGGTTAGAACAACACTTTTAGGGACTTAGGAGCCCTTGGTTTATGGAAATTTCATGCTTGGAGTTGTAGGGCACAAAAATGTCTATAACACCTTCGCAACAGGAGAAAAAAATATCACCAAAATCAATTCCTGACACGTGGGATTAACCTTTTGCTACCAAACGAGCTTTGTATTTCTCCACCTTTGCTTTTGCATTTGTCTTCTTCTTGAACACCCATTTGCTTCCAATGGGTTTCCTTCCATTCGGTAACTCCACCATATCCCAAGCCTCATTTTTGTGCAAAGATGCCATTTCATCAACCATCGCCTCTTTCCAGAGTTTTCCATCCTCTGAATCTACTACTTCCTTAAAATTTTTGGGATCATCATCAGTAATAGATAAATAAAAATTTGAACAAAAATCAAATGGACTATACCTTTCTCGCTGCCTTATTTCTTGAACTCATCTTCTCACACTCAGAGTTTGTGGCTCTTCATCTTCTAATTCCTCCTCTGCTATAGAGTCTGATTCTTCCTCCTTAAGCTCAAGCTCTATCTTTTCAGGTTCCTTTGGAGTCTTATCCTCTAATGGTGATGAAGGTGATCTGTTGACGAAGTAACATGTTGTCTCCACCGCCTCCACCTAGAATTCCTGTCCTAACCCGACACCACTGAGCATGCCTCTTTCCATTTCCATCAATGTCTTGTTCATTCTTTCTGCAACTCCATTTCTCTCGGGTGTGTATGTAGTAGTCTTTTGTCGTGCTATACCACACTTATTACAAAATTCTTCAAATTCCTTGCTGCAAAACTCTCCACCCTTATCTGACCTCAACACCTTTATCTTCTTCTCTGTCTGATTTTCCACTAGAGCCTTAAATTCTTTAAACATGTCAAAGACTTCAAATTTCTTCTTAAGGAAATATATCCATGTATTTCTTGAGAATTCATCTATAAATGATACATAGTACATAGAATTACCCAGTGATGGAACCTTCACAGGTCCAAACACATCACTGTGCACAAGCTCTAATATCTGTTTCGCCCTCTTACCACCAGAGGGGAAACTCACCCAATTCTGCTTCCCATATACACAATTTTAATAGAAATCAAAATCCAGAGAGCTGTTAATCATACCTTCTACCATACCTTTACCATGAAGTATTCAAATTCCCTTTCTCCAACATGTCAAAGCCTTTGATGCCACATCATGGTCTTCTCTCGAGAGACCACTAGATTTTCTGCTCCACTTTCAAGAACCACAAAACAGTTGCACCCATAAAAAATAGTGCTACCTTGCAGCTTGTACAGAGTTCCAATCCGAACTCTCTACACCAATACCAGTGCTCCTCGAACCATCTTGTAGGTATCCTTCTTGAATGCTATTTTTAGACCTGAATCATCCATTTTTCTTATGGAAATCAGATTTCTGGCTAATGCAGGAATATGCAGAATACCCAGAAGTGTTCTAACCCTTCCACATTGCAACTTCAACTTTAATTTTCCGCGACCAACAATTCTAGCCTTCCTGTCGTCCCCCAAGAAGACATCACCACCATCATATTTCTCATACTCGCGGAACCACTCTCTATGGGGAGTGAAGTGAAAGGATGCACCTGAGTCAATCAACCATGCCTCATGATCTAAATGTGCACTTGAAGAATCCAAGTACACATCCCCACCTTCATCTGAGGTGGTTTTCACCTCTGCGAAAGGAGCATCATCAGATCCCTTTCCTTTTTCAGGAGCTTTAGATTTATAGTCCCTTTTTTAGTGCCGTTCCTTTCCTCATTTCTAACAAACTACCTTTACAGGCTTTCCTAGAGATTTAGATCTCCCTCTAAATTTAGATCTCCCACTCGATGACTTACTTTTGTTTCTATTCTGGGACCGTCCTTGTACAGACAAGGCATCACCATTCTGGCTCTCCATATTTTTTCGTCTCATCTCCTCCATCAACAAGGACGAGAGTATTTCATCAAACTGTAAGCCAGTTGCATTGCTACCTATTGCAATAACTAGACTAGCCGACGAATCTGGTAGAGAACACAACAAACTGATGCACTTATCTTCATCTGAAATTTTAATATCAAGAGATAATAACTGACTTACCATAGTATTAAATGCGTTTAGATGCTTTGTCATCGAGTCTCCGTCTTTCATCCTCATGTTATACAACTTTTTCCGTAGGACCCGTTTATTCACCAGAGACTTCTATTGGCACAAAGTCCCTAACTTGTCCCACAAAGCCTTAGTTGTAGCTTCCCCTGATACATTGAGCAATACTGAATCTGAGACACATAATCGTATTGTTCTCTTTTCCTTCCGATCCAACTTCTTCCATTCTTCATTGGAAACTCTCGTTGGTTTAGTACTTAGATCTACCGTGATCCACTGATCTTTATCCACCAATAGATCCTCCATATTGATTTTCCACAACTCAAAACTCTGACCATTAAATTTCTTGATCTCTATCTTTTCACTGCTCACCATCTTCTTTCACCACAAGAATTGATCCCACAGATCTCCCATTGAACAGGGTCTACCACAGGCCTGAGCGAAACCCCTCAGCAACAAAGGCGTCCCCTTGAAGCCAAAACAACTTTGACACCAAATGTAGGTTTTAACCCCGTACAGTAATTACCTGCATATGAATTCTAAAACATAGAAAATGAACAATGTGAGAACATAACACATAAAACACATATACACAGATATTTCCCCTAGATCCTGTTATCACTCAGGTTGTCCTTAAAGCTCCATAAAAGGATACGGCCGAGGTAACCACAGACCAACTTTGGATTGCAGGTTCTAGCCAACCTGCAATCAGATAGGGCTCTCTCTTTACGATTTAGCTTTGTTTAAAAGGATTTTAGGCTAGGTCTCGAGTTCAGAGGGTTTTTGTTTTGTTTTGTGTGGGAAAATTGATGTGTTCAGACAGAGAGGCAAGGCATAGTCTGGAAGTTTCAAACCATTGGGTGTGGAGTCAAGGAGTCAGACTGCTGGTGCGTTTTCTTAGTTACAAGAGAAATAAGGAGCAAGGTAGCTGCTCATGAAACAACACTTAAAGCTTAAAAGGATGGAATGAGGGATAAGGAATGAGAGGCAACAAATAATCTCTCACTATGCTTAAAGGGGGAAAGTGAATGAGCTCTATCTAGGAGCAGTTAATAATTCCTAGACAAATATCAAAGATGAATGGATTAGGGGAAATATGAGCTGAAGGGAATTCATATTCATGACTGATCCAGAGGAAAACATAAAGAAACAACAGAAATTGAGCATAGAGAGTATTTAAACTAATTCTAAGCTATTCTTTCTTCCTGCTATTTAGACAGTATATCAAATGAAAAAACAGAGATAGGAAAACTTATTGAGTCATGTTGCAGCACATGAATTCCAAATTCACTTCTTGAAACCATTAGACACAGAGCAGACAGTCTTTCCTCCAAGCTTTTCAGCAGTCTTTGATTACAGAAAACATATCAGGTATACAGTGCGAGTCTCCACTGAAAAACTATCAACCAACCCCCCCTTTAAACGATATAGAGGGTGGTATATATAGGGAAGATTTATCCAAAATTATCTATTACAGCCGTCCTAGTAGGTCTGACAGAAAATTGATTACTTTAACCTAATCCTATCTAGAAATAAATGCCAGAAAATATCTTTGAGCTTTGCTGGGGGTAGCTGTATCAAAATGAGTTAATATCTGTCCTGGTGGCTCTATGCTCTTCATCTGCTATAACTGTGCGTTGGTCTTTGCACCCTTGCTGTTCGGTGGTTTTAATGCCTTTGAATGTGATTTGAGAGCTAGGATGGGCTTACTCCTCTTGATTTGACTTTCTGGGGGGCTCATCAATGTTTAAGTGCTTCGAGCCCCTTAAAAAATCTTCGACTGATACTCTTTGGCTCTCCTTTTTCCTCTGATACCCTTTGGCAATAATGTGATGTTGTTCTGAGGTGCTGTGGGTCTTATTCACAAATAAATGGCTGTTTTTCGGCCTCTGTTTCTTTCGAAACTATTTTCTGCCCCTTCTGGCAAGCTTCGCAAGGAAAAATGGGTCATTCGGCGCCTTTCGGGCTTACTGGGGGCCGCAGAATGAAAAGATTCCCTGAAGATTCCCCATTCAGGCCCAAAAAATCTAGCGATGAGCGATTTGCGCTAGGCGCAAATTGCTCATCACAATCGGATTCCAGGGCTCCGAAGTGCGATTTTCGCGCCTTTGCGCCCAAAAAGTGCTGATGACGTCAGCATGATGTGACATTGTACAACGAGTGATGTCAGCATGACGTCAACAGGACGACGTGGCGGGATGACATCATCATGTACGGATGGTGACGTGGAAGGTACGGTGGCAGGGATACGTGGCGGTGACGTGGCAGGAGGCCACGCAGGCAGGTGACTCGACATAGTGACTGGGCAGGGGGTGACGTCACTGGGCAGGTGGGTGACGCAGGCAAGGGCGGTTTCCGGTTTTGTGGCGCACCGCTTATGGTCAACGGTGGTTTTGGGGAAGAGGGCTCCGCCAAGGCCCAACACTTGACGCGTGGCGGGAGGTACGGCGGCAATACAGCCCATCTCCCGGATGCTAATGCTCGGGCGTTTTGGAGATGGGACGGCCCGCCCACCATAGATCTGCGGGGCGGGAGATCCAACGGTTGACGGTAGATGTGAGGTGGCGGCAGGTTAGCGGGCGGGGATATTCGTGGGAATATTCCCATTTAAATATAGCGCGCGGTGGGTTTAGACTTAGGAAATGGCGGGTTTATGGGTTTTTTGAGCACGGGTTAGCAATTTATGCCCAAAACTTGGGGTAAAGGGATAAAAAGTGGGTTTGTAAGGGTTTTTGAGTTAAGGAAGAGGTTATTAGTCTGACGAGGTGTCAAATTAATCCCTGCTGTGACTTGGATGGGCTAAAAACATCCCCAGATAGACCATTTTTTCCTGGACTTTATAAAAATATGGCTACATTGCCAGGGAGGGAATATTTACATAGGGGAGTTTTATATGCATATTTTAATAGGGGAATGGGAAAACTGATAGGGATTTACATACTACTGTTAGTAGTTAATATGAAGGTGATCAGCAAGCGCTAAGGTCAGGGGCCTTAGGCTAAATTTTGGAAAAAGGACTTGTAGAGAACTAAGATCCTTGGGTGAAGCAGATCTTCACCAAGGCAACTGATATGGAGTATGATAAGACTAAGAGGCAAGCAAATCTTGACCTCTTTGGGAAGTTAGTAAGTGGCTTTGGGGAGTTTAGAAGAAAGGGGAGTTAGTGATGTTCACCTTTGAGCCCTTTTGCATAAAATTGTCTGCACTGTGATCTGAAAAGATAAAACACTTTGTACCACAAAACTGATCACACATTATCATTCTGCAACCACACAGCTACCTACCCAGCCTACTTTTTTAACATTTTTTCTTATTTTTTTTATGGGTGGGTGCATTTAGACTTGCAGACCCAGCTTTACAATTTTTCTTTTTTCAATTTTTCCTATCTAAATCTACACTTATTTCTGCCAGGGCCCAGATTAAACAGTTGGGTCCCTTTGATTCTCTACTTATCTACTAATCTGCCAAGATTTAGCTGTTTGGGCAGATACATTCTCTATATTCTACAATAGGAAATTGAAATCTAAGGAGACCAAGATTTAGCTGTTTGGTCTTCCCTTAACTGAAAAAAATCATCACAAATAGAATACAGCAGTGGCATTTGGACCAGCACACTTTCATTTCTTATTGTGGAAATATGGAACACTGCAGCTTGCAGAGTATGACATATTTGGCATGTAAAAATGTCAATCATGAAAAATGAATACCTGCTGTAGCAGGAGGCTAACAGATCCCAAAAGCGGGACTACTAGCTTGATTTTTCATTATGTTCCTCTCAATTTTACAATACATATTTATACATGCCGAAGCATCTAATACCATGGACCGAAAACCATCGCATCCAAAACCATGTGCGAAAATCAAGGAAAAAACCATAGGTAGGTTCGCCCAACCTAATATAGGGTCCAAAAAAATTTCCCCTGGGCACTGCCCTAAACCCCATAGAGGGGAGCTAACTAGCCCCCTCGAAGCCCCCTTACAGGTGGGGCTACTGCCCCCCTATAACCCCCCTACTGCACAGTCGCCGTAACAAAGGGGGGGCTCCGTCCCCCCTCTAACCCCCCGGTTAACTAGGGAGGCTAGACGTGGAAAGAATATAACACAACCCAACATATTGTAAGATAGCCAAGGAATTGAATTGCTTCCTATATCCAGAATGAGAGTGTCAAGTGATGGTTGCAAATGGAGGAACCATAAATTTATCTATAAAGTGCCATAATATCAAGCTATCCATGGGAGAATATGTATTGAATAGCCCAATGCTTTCCGTTCGGTGCTGATGTTGTACTAGGAGTCTAATGGCTACAATCCTTGGGTACAATAGCTTTTAATTTTCAAGAATTTTTCATGAAATTACCTTCAGAAGGAAAGGAAGTTGAATTAAGGGGTATCATAGGGAAACTGAGAAAGATAATCAGCTCTAACGGAGTGACAAAGCTTCTAAAGAAATAAAAACGAGGTGTAATTGCACAATTATGTTCGTTAGAGGTTCCCACATCGAAATCATCTATTTCTCGATATGTCAAAAAGTCTTGGAAAATCATTCCAAGGAATTTGAGACTCCCAAAGGCCTCCCACCTATTCGTGATCATGATCATTTATTTCATTTGATTCTAAGAAGTGTTCCTCTAAACATCAGGCCTTATAGATATCTCTATGCCCAAAAGAGTGAAATTGAATGTATGGTTCTAGAAATGTTAGAGGCTAGTATAATTCAACCTCGTCAAAGTTCTTTCTTTGCTTCAGTAGTATTGATGCATAAGAAGGATGGGTCATGGCGCATGTTTCCGGGTTATAGAGAGCTCAACAAACTCACTATTAAAGATAAAATTCCCATTCTCATCATTGATGAATTATTGGATGAATTTGAATTGCATGGATTAATTTACTTCACCAAGTTGGATCTTCATTCAAGATATCATCAAATAAGAATGAAGACTGAAGAAATTATGAAAACAACATTATTGAAGAAAGATGCATTTTCATGGACTCTAGAAGCAACAAAGGCTTTTGAACATCTTAAAGAGGCAATGTGCCAAGCACCAATCTTAGTTATGCTAGACTTCACAAAAACCTTTATTGTGCAATATGATGCATCAAGAAATTGAATTGGTGATGTTTTAACACAAGAAGAAAGACCCATTTCTTTCAAAAGCCGTCCAATCAAAGGAAAGTATTTATACAAAGTTATTTATGAGAAGGAAATGTTGGAAAGACTACATGCACTTAAGAAATGGAGACCTTACATAATGAGAAGATCCCAGTTCAAACAATATTGCCAAAACTTCATGAGGAAGGAAAATTCATATTCGAACCTCGAGAAGTCATAGAAACAAGAACCCGGCAACTATGAAAGCGATAAATTTTAGAGTACCTCATCAAGTGGAAGAACTTACCCGTTGAAGATTCCACATGGGAGGACAAGAATTTTATATAGAATCATCTAGAACTACTCAAGCATTGAGGACAACACTTTTTGAAGGAGAGGGGCATGTTAGGTCCCTATACTACTAGTGTAATTGACCTAGGTGGCTCTAGAGACATACAAGACAAAGAGAGCTTATGGAAGCTCGAAAATCAGAGTGATCAAAATGGTTTTGAACTATGACCAGAGCGTAGATCTCATCGTCTTGATCATAGCGGTGCGAATAGTTCGTCAATCCAAGCTCGTATGAGGGAGAACGAGCCAATCAAAGTTTTGTTCAAAGTTGCACTGTAGGTGAGGGTTAAGTGTCCTACAATTTGACCGACCCCGGGGGCATGAAACCTAGCTCTCAAAAACGGTTGAAATTGTGGTCCCGTTAATATGCCTAATATCTCTTATTTTTTAAAGATTTTAAAATCTCCCCCATTTTAAATAAAAATTAAAAAAAAAATGAATGTGGTGGTGGGCCACCACCCCTGCCACCACCAAAACCATATAACAAAAAAAGTTAATTAAAAGGACTAACGACCATGACCCCGTTGGTCCAACCGCACCCCACATATATCATTATATTATGGGGTGGGCATGGGCCACCTCTGGTGGATCCGGAACACACCCCCAAAACCACCACACCTCATGTGTCATATTAAAATGGAGGCCGGTGGGAGGGCCGACCCTGCCCACGTGGCAGCCTCATATGCCACCTCTCCAATGTAACAGTCATGCATGTACAAACAAACCTCCACCAGTTCCAAAGTTAATGCAACCAACAACCCATAAAATTGTGCACCGTTTGTAATTTAAAACAGTGCACCAAAACAATAAAATATTACGCTCCATGTTTGGGGGGGCGGGGATTTAAACCCTGGACCCCATGGTCCCCATTGCTAAGTTTTGACCAATGGACCAAACAAATTTCTTGTTTACTCCACCACTAGTTTAATATATAAACCCGAACTTTATTTGCATGGCAGGCAGGCATGGAGGAACTAGGAGCAGGCACGGAGAATGAGACGATATTTTTTTTAATTAATTTATTGCAGGTTGAACCATCACTGAGCGAAATTTCCAACAGGGTGAAATTTTTGTAGTGTCTAAATTGGACAAACTTTATATCAATATTACACCTGTCGGCGACACGAACCTGATGGCACAGTCAGTTTCCTTAGCTGAGCAACAGATTTTCAGAGGACCCAGAGGAGGGAATCTTTACAGAATCTAGGGGGAAACTAAAAGATTCCTTGAGCCCCAGATTTTCATTTTCTCAGAATTCAGAAATTTGACAGTCGATTTTGCACTATTCGACACCACAAATATAATGGTGTGTTCAAATTTTCCATTTTCGCATTCTATGTTTCAGCCACTTTTCTAAGTGGAGTGCAGGTGTTAGCATTCAGCGTGTGAGAAGTTATTCCATGAGATTCAATGCAGCGAGGTTGATGGTACGACCAACTTCAACCGTTTAACATTCTTTTCTTCAGATGACCACTGGATGTGAGGTATATGCAGTGCGTTCATGTACTTCTTTTGCTATGTATTGTGCTGCACAGATCCCTGTTTGATGTTTGATGTGGGATCTTGTTTCTTACTTGTTTTCATGATTCCTGCTTGATGTGATGCAGAATCCTCTGTGTGATGCACTTGTTGTCATGATTCGTCATGTTTTATTTGAGATCCCTTTGTCATTACATTGATGGGATACTCATGTTGTCGTCATGTAAGTTTGCATTAATATCCATTTTATGCCATGTTGGCGGGATGCTCATCATGCATGAGTTTCTGTCATACTGATAGGAGTCTTTTTGACTCAGAGTTCCTGTAGCAGAACATCAGTCTTGCGTGAGGGCATTTTCCTTGTATGATAGTGACATCACCTCTTATGTACATCATCACTATTGACAACACTTAATGCAACAGCCCACCATCTTGACACCAGTGCCCGTAGACATAGTCCCTCCTGGACAAACTCCATTATCAACATCTTGAGTTTTATGTTGATGATGATTGACATGTTCCTCTTCTTTACAGTATGTAGATGCATTCATTTATGTTCTTTTAAAAATGCAATTTAACACATCATGAAAGTAAAATGTCTTAGAAGGGTCCTTTGTCACACCCGGACTTGGATCAAGTGGTATCACAACTGTCTTTGCATGGATGTGAATTTCAAGCATGAATAATGGAATGTGCAGCAACAGAGGATGAAAAAGCAATGTACGAGACCATGCTGAAAATTTCCAAAAGTGTGGAAATAATGTATGAAACTCTATAGAGAGACAAAGGAAAAGGAGCGATTGCAACTTCAGTTGCGAGCCACGGAAGAGGCCTTGGAAGAACTAAAGCACAACAACCAAAGTCTTCAAATAGATAACGCTGAATTGAAGATGCTCCTACATGAAGAGAAAGAGCAGAAACATAGTTTGTTATGACAGCTACAAGCTAAGGATGAGGCCTTGGAAAAGCTGTAGCGTAACCCATGTGAGGTAAAAATTAATTCTCTAAATTCATGTATGTGTCCTGATGATGATTTCTCTATTTTTGAAAATCATACCACAGGAATTGGCTCCAAACTGTTGAAGGGAATGGGGTATGAAGGAAAAGGCTTGGGCATTAATGGCCAAGGAATTGTCAACTCCATCAAAGTAGAAGAATTACCCTGTCAAACAAGACTTGGGTATGTCAAAAAGGAAGTTGGGGAATGTGCCGAGACAGATAGTGAACCACCAACAATAGATGATGAGAAGACCTCATCAATTCTTTCCAAATCGATAGAGGAGGTAAAAGATGTTGATTTCCTTTCAGTTTCGTCTTCACATAGTATGATTTTTGTTGGAGATTTGGAGATCCCAATTATAGGGACAAACATGAGACTCCTTATGAGGACAAGGCATGAGGAGGAAAAAGAAATTGGTGTTAATAACCAAGGCATAACTCAACCATTGGAGGTGGTGCAGAGACCTCCATTTGCAGGCTTGAGATACATCGAGGGAGAATGCTCAAAGGTGTTAGATTCTTCCGAGACATCGTTCAAATCGTCGAGGAAAGAGAATGATGGGAACACATCCCCATCATCCCATGGTAGTGCCCATGGTAGGGAAAGAGCTCAGGCAAGCTCTCATCGCCATACTTACAGCAGAGATGGCAAGGAAAGGTATAACCAGTTTCAATTTTCGAATGTTCATTTTGATTATAATCATGTTTTTAATGATGAATGTAAAACATGGCATCAAAAAACATGTACCTTTTATGGATTACATAACCATACATTTTCTAAGTGTTGGACAAGAATGGCAGCACACAAAAGGATGAGGCGTGAAATAGCCACTCAATAGCAGGTAAATAAACATGTTAAGCAGATCTGGAGAAAGAAGATGTATTTTGGTCATTGCAACAAAGATGGCCATCAAAGAGCCACTTGTTGGAGGCTCCATCGAGAGCAGCGCCTTAAAGACAAAGCGTTGGTGCATGAACTAGGTGAAACAGTTGTTCGACCATCGAATGTGCCATAAGGGGGTGACCCATTCACCTTGATAAGTGAGAAATGGTTTCTTGGTATGTTAGCTTTTCATGGTCGTTCTTCTGTAAATCATTTGTTGCATTTCAAAAATGTAAAAGTGATGAGGTGTTTTCCATAACTTTTTCAAAAAAAATGATGTATGGTCTTATTTTGTGTTGCATGATAAACTATGAAAGTGATTACGTATTTCCATCACTTGTCAAAGAAACAATAGTGTTTGGCCTTATATTTGTAAATCATGTCCTGTAGTGATGAAGTGTTTTCCATCACTTGTTGAAGCAACAATGATAAGTTGGCCTTGTTGTCATAGCTGGGCTATTGTGTCCATTTCGATTTAAACTTGACCACCGAGTATGTGTTATAAACTCGTGGAAAGTATGGGATGCTTGGGTCATTAGTTCGTCATGAAAATCAAGCATGTAATTTGCAAAACAATGTTCTACAAGTTGCAGAGGTTGCAAGTTTCGGCTCACTGCTTAAGGCTCCGAAGAACAAAGGTGAAGGAGATGGAAGCGAGGCCTTTCAGGATGCTTGTGATGCAAATAAGGTATAGAGAAGTTGCATATTTTTTTCCATGATTTTGGAGGAGCAAAAGCTCCTCAATCAGCAGGATTGATCGAGGTGGCTCTAGATACACACACACAACAAAGAGGGCTTATGGAAGCTTGAAAATCAGAGTGATCTGAATTGTTTCAAAATATGACCAGAGTGTAGATCTCATCGTCCTGATCGCAGCGGTGTGAATGGTTCGCCAATTCGAGCTCGTATGGGGAAGAACGAGCTAGTCAAAGTTTTGGTCAAAGTTGGGCTGTGGGCCAGGTTTATGTGTCCCACAATTTGACCAACCCTGGGGCATGAAACCTAGCTCCCGAAAATGGTCGAAATTGTGGCCTCGTTAATTTGCCTAATATCTCTTATTTTCTAAAGATTTGAAAATCTTCCCCATTTTAAATAAAAATTAAAAAAAATATGAATGTGGTGACGGGCCACCACCCCCAAAACCATATAAAAAAAGTATTAATTAAAAGGACTGATGGCCATGACCCTGTCGATCCAACTGCACCCCACATATATCATTATATTATGGGGTGGGCACGGGCCACCTCTAGTGGACTTGGCCCACACCCCCAAAACCACCACACCTCATGCGTCATATTAAAAGGGAGGCCGGTGCAAGTTGAACCCACGGCCGGCGGGAGGGCCGGCCCCGCCCACGTGTCGGCCTCATATGTCACCTCTCCAATGTAATGGTCATGCATGTACAAAAAACCTTCACCAGTTCCAAAGTTAATGCAACCACCAACCCATAAAGTTGCGCACCATTTGTAATTTAAAACAACACACCAAAACAATAAAATATTACACGCCATGTTTGGGAGGGGCGGGGATTTGAACCCCGAACCCCGTGGTCCCCATTGCTAAGTTTTGATCAACAGACCAAACGAATTTCTTGTTTACTCCACAACCAATTTAATATATAAACCTGACTTTTTTTTGCACGAGAGGCAGGTATGGGGGAACCAAGAGCGGGAATGGAAAACGAGACGATATTTTTTTAATTAATTTATTGCAAGTGGAACCATGACTAAGTGAAATTTCCAGGAGGGTGAATGTTTTGTAGTGTCCAAATTGGACAAAATTTATGTCAATCTTACACCTCTCAGTGACACGAACCCGATGGAACAGTCAGCTTCCTGATCTGAGCAACATATTTGCATAGGACCCAGAGGAGGGAATATTTGCGGAATATAGGGGGAATCTAAAAGATTCCTTGAGCCCTAGATTTTCATTTTGTCAGAATTTAGAAATTTGACAGTCGTTTTTTCACTATTTGATGCCAAAAATCTGGTGGTGTGTTCAGATTTTCCATTTGATCATTCTATTTTTTAACCACTTTTCTAAGTGGAGTGCATGTGTTAGCATTCAGCGTGCGAGCAGTCATTCCATGAGATTCAAGGCAACGAGGTTGATGCTACGACCAACTTCAGCAGTTTGACATCCTTTTCTTCAGATGGCCCTTGGATGTGAGGTATATGCAATTTGTTTATGTACTTCTTTTGCTATGTATTGTGCTGCACAGATCTCTGTTTGATGTTTGATGTGGGATCTTACTTCTTACTTTCTTTCATGATTCCAGCTTGATGTGATGCGTAATCATCTGTGTGATGTACTTGTTGTCATGATTTTTCATTTTTTATTTGAGATCCCTTTATCGTTATGTTGATGGCATACTCATGTTGTCGTCATGTATGTTTGGATTGAGATCACTTTTATGCCATGTTGGCGGGATGCTCATCATGCATGAGTTTGTGTCATACTGATAGGAGTCCTATTGGCTGAGAGTTCCTGTAGCGGAACATCTCTTGGAGCCACTCCTATGTGAGGGAATTTTCCTTGTATGATAGTGACATCACCTCTTATGTACATCATCACTATTGACAGCACTTAATGTAGCGGCTTACACCATCTTGACACCGGGGCCCGGAGACGTAGTCCCTCCTAGACAAACTCCATTATAAACGTCTTGAGTTTTATATTGCTGATGATTGACATGTTCCTCTTATTTACAGTATGACATGTTCAAAATGGTACAAGCACATAGTCCATTATTTATGTTTTCTCTCTTGTCCTCAATCTTTGGATAGAAAAAAATATGGAGCATTAAAGATCAAATCACAACCATATGTGATTGTTGAGGGCAGATTGTATTGGAAGGATCCTATGGGAATTTTATTGTTATGTTTAACATAGGATGAATTTACAGAGACCATTAAATATTATCATGAGAAGTTATGTGGTGGACATTATAGTTGGAAATCTATTGCACATAAAATCCTCCAGGCAGGGTTTTATTGGCCCACCCTATTTGGTGATACATATAAATTTGTCGGAAGTTGTCAGAAGTGTCATCATTTTGCTAAGAAGAAGAGGTTAGCTCCCTTGCCTTTGATCCCTGTCTTCATAGAAGAACCATTCAGACAATGGGGACTAGATTTTGTTGGAGGGATTAACCCACCTTCAAGTGGAAAACACAAGTGGGTTCTCACAGCTACTGATTATTTCACTAGGTGGGTAGAAGCTATACCTACTATGTTGGGTTGTGTTATATTCTTTCCATGACTAGCCCACATATTTAACCAGGGGGTTATAAGGGGGCCAGAACCCCCCCTTGTTGCGCAAATTGCATAACGAGGGGGGTCACAGGGGGTTGGAGGGGTGCAGGTAACCCCACTCTATCGGGTCCGAGGCAGAACTGTTGTTGGGAAAAGTATCCAATACGGAATGACCCTATCCCACTCTAAGGGTGATAGTACCTCAGCAACAACTGAATGCAAAGCTATTCAAGATTACTTCTTTATGAGATGTAAGAGAGAGGAGGAAGAGATCCACTAACCGTTATCTTCCGCTAATGATTGATCCAATCTTCCCTCTTTGCTGCTTGCTCCCAGCTCCTTGCTCTTTCACTGGCCCAGCTACACGAAGATCCTGTAAAAGCACAAGAAAAGGAAACTACAAGAAGCATACATCCATAATTGATTCAAGGATTAGAATAAATCAAATACACAAGCATCAATACGCCACAGAGACACATGCATATAGAAGAACCTCAAATACTTTATTAATGGAAGAAGTAAAGTTCTGAGAGTGTTACAACCATAATAGGCCCAATCCAGCAACACCTCTCAGCAGAAAGAAATCTCCTCTTCACCTCCTTCAAGCAAATCACCCAATAGTTCTATACTCAAACCAACAGCACTTCCTTACAGTCACAAGATTCCAGCCCCCTTAGACCTCATGAGAGAGCTCTATATATAGGAGTTTTGGAGAAAGGATGAGTCAGCTTGAGGCTGGCATGAAGCTGACTAGTGTCCTCTCCTACTTCAGTTATTCTTCAGTTCTTGAGTCCACTTGGAGTTTCTTGCTTCCACTTGGAGATCAAGATCCTCTTACTCATCACAAGGCGAATTCCCTGATCCAAGTGTCATTTTGGAAGCTTCCTGGGCATTTGACACCTTGCAGAATGACTGTGCCACTTGGCCAATCTCGCCCATCGCAGGTAGCCTTCATTAGAGTTGACATTCAACGCAGGTACAGAGTGGAGCAGTTGACATTCAGCGTAGATGCTCAGTGGAGCAGCTGACATGATCCATAATTAACCTGTTTTTGAGTGTTTTCAGGTGGAGAACTGATTTTTAGTGCTGTGGTTTGCTGACCTTGTTCCTCTAGGGGTAGGAAAAACATGTTTAGGGACTTTGGATCCCTTAGATTATTGACATTTCATGCTTCATGCTGTAAGGCACAAAAATGTCTATAACAGTTGCCCCCTAAAGTATGAGGTCGTTTATCAGGTGAAATGCTTTATCAGGAGGATCCGAAGTTCATTCAATCGCTGAGAGGCGTCCTGTAATAAATACAATACAATACATTATTTTTCATTCTGCTTTCATGATCTAGCTGAGGTGGGGATTCCCATGCTCAACTTTATAAATTCATTTTGGTACATATAACAGACGACCGTCTGATGGTAGACTGATAATTCTCGGCTGAAATTATCATCCTTTGAGTAGGATGATCATCTGCTGCAATAATGTACATATCAAATGTCTTTATATTTCCTGAATATATATCGCAGCCCGGATGGATGAAACTAGATCCAGGGTCTTCAAACTCGTTCGATCTTCACTCTAAGTACAAGTCGATCCATGTGAGAATTGCGCTGAAGTCGAACATGGAAAGACATCGCTTGATTACCGTTCAATAGTGTAAACCGTTAACAAGCGCGAGAGGAATCACCGATAATGATAATGACCCTCAAGGTACTACAGTACAATTCACGTGGTGTGAATAAAGGACTTGGCGTCGAACACCACGCAAAATCTTCTGGTCGAAGGTCATTGATGTATACCTATCGCCAGAAGTGAGAAACTTGCCATTGAGGCATGCAAGCTTCAAAGTACTGGGGGGGGTGTTCCTAGATCAACTTCTTGGATAATGAGCTGAAGTCGACAAGAAGCGATCTGTCAAAGGAGGGCCTTAATGAATCCCACATCAGTGACACGGAACGGAGCTAATGATTTTAGTGGAGGTGAAAACAATCTGTGAGATATGATTCAGGGTGGCGATCATGGGTGGATGAAGGATAATGTATGGCAGTGGATGGGACACGGTTGACTCTTTCTGAACAACATCTCTTGAACATATAACGACACTGATGTGATGGATCGGTAGAATTAACCCAAATGTGGATGGTTTGGCGAAGACCATGGTGATGATACCGGTGAATGAAACAACCCAACCCGATGTGATACGGAGGACAAAGTGTCATGTTCAAGAGCGACTTGCTACCATTAAAGCTTTGAGGTTCTCCCAATTTTTCCCCAGTCATTTCTGACCAGTACCTCTTTATTTTTGTCAAGCTTGAGGAGGATAACATATGCTTGTTCTATAACCTGCCCTTCGGGCAAGCCCATCGCTATGTTTTAACGAGCCTAGCGATAGGGAAACTCGTTCTCGTCTAAAGACAAGTTTGTCGCTATTTAATCATTTTAACGAGTCTAGCGACAAAGACAACTCGGTCCTTTTCATTTTTAGAGAGTCTGAAAAGGTACAGAAAGTTAACTCCAAAATTCCTTTTTCGTCATCTAATCCCTTAAGTCCGAAAAAGTATAAAACAATATAGAAGGGATGAGTTTTCGATAACTTTAACGAGCCGAATAAAACAAGCGCTCGACCTTTTTGTGTAATAATCCCTCAGGTCCAAAAAGATTAAAATCTAGAGGAGGGATAGCTCTGCCGGTCACTTTAACGAGCTCGAAGGCCAAAACTCGGCAAAGTTTTCATATTTTACGAGTCAGATGAAAAGAGCTCAAAGAAGACTCGTCTTTTGAGGAACGAGTGATAAACAGGGATAGCAGCAGATTCCAGGTACAGGTTGGAATTTTCCAATCACGGCAGTGTCACAAGGATGGCTAAATGAAATCACTCTTCGCAGCTGTTCCTCAAAATGGGTAAACAATCATATGGGGGTGAACGATCGGCCAAATGGAATGGAGGTGGCAGGTGCAAACATGACCAAGGCTTTTCATGGCTAATAAATTTACGATCACAATGGTTATTTACCGAAATAGGTTCATTTTGTATTTAAAAATGAGTTTAAACTCTGGGGGAAACATTGCTCACTGCTTTTATTTATTTTTTAACGAGCATGAAGACCGCGTTAAAACTGCTCGGATCTTGCGTTTATTTTTTAACGAGCATGAACTTTATGCTAAAACTGCTCGATATACCAGTCATAAGATAAGAAATGTCTCCTGTGAGATCTCTATTTTTTATAGAGCTTCATCTTCACTAAGCTTTGCTCCCTCTCATCCTTTCTTTATGCAAGTTCGGAAACGGCTAATCCTACGAGTTTAAAGGGTTAGACCTACAGGTTTAAAGGGAGGACCTAAAAATTTAAAAAAATAAATAGTCGTCCCTTGCTTGCATTCCAAAAGGTTGCATGCCCCCAGGTATAAAGTACAATTTCAAGGCTGCCCCTACTTATCCGATAAAACATTTGTTTTAAAGGGTGAGGCTTGCCTCTTTCTGGTTACCCAAAGATTGTTTTGTTAACACCATCAAACGAAAACATTTCCTCGGCACTGCCTACCGAAGCAGACAATGGTGAATGACTGTTTTCAAACAAGTAACCTTAACAAAAGAATCCTATCCCAGAACAACCCCGCTTCCAAATACGGACGGGGTACAGACTAGTCATATTCTTTCGCGGAAATTCTACCTTATACCCAGGGTTTCCTCTGCCCGAAGCAGACTAGGATGCATGCCCCCTGGGTTCCAGTCCCATCTTTCTGAATCACTCGCACTCATCGGGAAGGAGGACTAGGGGTGGAGACATTTCTTGAGTGAATAGACCATTGAGGGTTGGTATTTGACTATTTGCGATGCGTGATCCCGGAAATGAAAGTTGGTCTACGAGCTTGACCACCCTTCCTTCGTGTGGAAAACACATTACTCTAAAGAGTGAGGAGACTATAGCTCCCATGCAATATATATAATCTCGTCCAAGGAGTAGGTTATAATCCAAGGGTCCTTGAACGACCATCACATTCAATTGAACGGTCTTCCCTTTCAACGTAACAGGCACATTGGGGAGGATCCCTAATGGTCGACTGGTTCCTTTGTCAAAACCCGAGAGATTTCTTATCTCAGGCAAAAGCACCGGGGAACCCAGTGCTTTCCAAGAAATAGAGGAAAGGATACTCACAGATGCCCCTTCATCAATGATAGTTCCGGCCATTACCATTCTGTAGATTTGGACTATGATTCAGAATGGTATACTGGCTGGTAATCGGGGTCTGCCCAGTTGGTTCCAATCAAAGGACACAACCAGGTTGCTTGGTGGTGGGACCGAATACACGGCCGGATACGATCCTGACGATGTTCCTTCCTGCGATAAAGGAATGGGCGCATTGCCCTGATGCTCATCAGAATCTGTGTTGATGAAAAGAATCTGGATGGTGTCATCCTTATTCTCTTCAGTGAGGGTGTCATTTGAAGATGAATCTTCAGTGACGATGTCATTTGAGGATGAAACCTCTGAAGGAAGAACCAGGTCAACTGCCGTATCGACCTTTAGACTTTCGTCTGGTCTAGATTCAGTAGGTTCATTTTCAATGACTGATGCTTCAGCCGACCACTTGAGCGAGCCAGCTATATTTTCAACCAACGAAGGACTTGGCACGAGTTTTTTGTATCCAGGAGGAAGTCTCAACGGTGAAACCGGGTGATCTTCCAAAACTCTCTTCGCTTCGTCTAAGAAGGGACAATAGTGGATGGCGTGATCGCCTTCACACAGTCTACAAGGGGATCTTGCTCCCCCCTTTTGTCTTGAACCTTCACTTTCGTTGGTTGACGGTAAGCATTCAACATGGCTATCAGAGGTTGATGCTCCCGAATTGTGCAACCGAGGGGACCAGTCCCTTAGTATCCGGGGAATACAGGGACAATCTCTATGGAAGTGATCTCCTCTACATATGACGCATGGCGATTTAGGCCCGGTCTGTGCTGTGTGTGGATTTTTGTTAGATGTCTTTTGCTTGCCCCCAGTCGCCTTAGGCTCCTTCTTCTTCTCTTTCTTCTTCTTTTCCTTCTTCTCCGTGGGAGCTTGGCTTTTGCCGGCTCTACCTTTCGAAGATGAAGGATTGGAGGAATAGTTATAGGAAGTAGAAGGCTGGTGGGCAGCTCTAGACTCATCTAACTATTGACTCGACTGTTCAGGAACCATGGTGCTCTGAACTACATTGGTTGAGAAAAGCCAAATAGGCAGGCCAATTGTCAGTCCTGGAAGCGACAATGTGGCCATGTGGGGCGCACCAACTTCTCCCCAAGAGGAGAAAGGACTAGGATTTCCATCATGTGGAATTCCTTGGTTGGGGCGTTCCATATTCTCAACCTAAAGATCAACGTAGGAATAGGAGGTGATTATGTTCCGTTTAAAATAAATTTTATAACGACGCCTTTAGACACAACTTGCTTTTTCACTTTTTAAGAGTCGAGAAAAAGCTAAAGATGACTCTAGTATCCTTCGATGTTTTAACGAGCCCGAAGTGACAAATGCTCGGATGGACTTTTTCAGTTATAGAGTTTGAAAAAGGCCAAAAGAAACTGCTCTGGAGTTCTAGGCAGAGGGTGTGCCAAACTTTTCGCAAAACCACAGAATACGTTTTACGGTACGAGTGGTCGATCTTCATGAATGTTGTGTTCATTGCATTGCGATCAGTAGGGCGGCCGACACGGTTTCCTATGGATAAATGCTTTGATCCTATAGGGGTCTCCCAATATATACGCGATGGTACGTGGGAGCACAAGTCTGTATTGATACTTATCGCTTCACCGTGGAGGAATCCCCAACCACTCAACGCTAATATATCACGTTTAACGACGCCGGAACACGTCTCTAGCTTAGACCTCTATGTGTTTGCGTTATGTTTCAATGCGTTGTTATGTAAATTCAATTTATTTTAAGGTTGATCTTGTTTAGCAGTTTGCCTTTATGGATCACCATGAGATGTATAGTAACACTCCTAAATGCAGTCTAAGATTATAAGCAAGCTTTTCAATCTTTCAACTTTGAAAATCTTAACTACTGAGGGAAAAGAAAGATAACATCTTTTCACACAGATCATAGAGCACACACTAATGCATTTTTCCCTAAATCAACATGCAAACTGTCATAATGCACATGCACAATGCAAGTATTTCTTTTCTCTTTCTTAATGTTTGTGCGACACAAAAAGAAAGCTGTTGTATAACTTCGAATTTAATTTCAAGTGAAAGCAAACAAGCTTGTCCAAAATCAAAAGACACCTTAAGATTTACTTGTTTCGACACTAGAAATATGTAAATTCAAACCATAAGATGAAAGCAAAAGCCCAATCAACTATGAACAGCAAATAAACTAACTCTTAAGATCAAAACGACACTTTATCACAGGTCTAGATCTAAGAGGTCACAGCAAGACTAGTTCACTTTCGTTATGGGAAACTGTAAATGATACAAGAAATACACAAAGAACAAACATAGTTTCTTTATACAACCGAGGCGGAAAAGTGGCAAGGAAAGTTGGTTTCAGATAGGCACATTGACTAGTAACAGGCAGCAAAAACAAGAGTGAAAACAGGGCAAGAAGCAGCAGGAAACCCCAGTAGCACAAGGCAAAACTGGTCCAGCGCAGGTGGTACACAGGCAGTTTGACCTTCAGCGCAGGTAGCCCCTTCGGGAACTGCGCTGAAATGCAGACAGCCTTCACACAGCCTGCACTGAAGAACGAAACTTTCGTTTCTCTTGGTTTCCGGGTCACAGATTGCTCAAAAATTCACAGTTTTTGGCCAAATCAGAAGCTATCAGTCAAGTACACACTAAGGGATGAAAAAGAGGATGAAAAGCTATCACTAAGAGCTTATTAGAGTCCTTGTGGATCAGCTCTTCAAATCATAAACTTTCCCAGAAACTGAGCTAGAGTAGCTGCCCTCTACTTTGCATTTGAAAGATCCAAATGCAGTTCGATTCGGTACTCCCTTTGTTTATGAAATGAATAGCAAAACACAAACAATCAACAAGATACGATCCCCAGTGGAGTCGCCAATTTGTTGTTGGGAAAAGTATCCAATACGGAATGACCCTATCCCACTCTAAGGGTGATAGTACCTCAGCAACAACTGAATGCAAAGCTATTCAAGATTACTTCTTTATGAGATGTAAGAGAGAGGAGGAAGAGATCCACTAACCGTTATCTTCCGCTAATGATTGATCCAATATTCCCTCTTTGCTGCTTGCTCCCAGCTCCTTGCTCTTTCACTGGCCCAGCTACACAAAGATCCTGTAAAAGCACAAGAAAAGGAAACTACAAGAAGCATACATCCATAATTGATTCAAGGATTAGAATAAGTCAAATACACAAGAATCAATACGCCACAAAGACACATGCATATAGAAGAACCTCAAATACTTTATTAATGGAAGAAGTAAAGTTCTGAGAGTGTTACAACCATAATAGGCCCAATCCAGCAACACCTCCCAGCAGAAAGAAATCTCCTCTTCACCTCCTTCAAGCAAATCACCCAATAGTTCTATACTCAAACCAACAACACTTCCTTACAGTCACAAGATTCCAGCCCCCTTAGACCTCATGAGAGAGCTCTATATATAGGAGTTTTGGAGAAAGGATGAGTCAGCTTGAGGCTGGCATGAAGCTGACTAGTGTCCTCTCCCACTTCAGTTATTCTTCAGTTCTTGAGTCCACTTGGAGTTTCTTGCTTCCACTTGGAGATCAAGATCCTCTTACTCATCACAAGGCGAATTCCCTGATCCAAGTGTCATTTTGGAAGCTTCCTGGGCATTTGACACCTTGCAGAATGACTGTGCCACTTGGCCAATCTCGCCCATCGTAGGTAGCCTTCATTAGAGTTGACATTCAGCGCAGGTACAGAGTGGAGCAGTTGACATTCAGCGCAGATGCTCAGTGGAGTAGCTGACATGATCCATAATTAGCCTGTTTTTGAGTGTTTTCAGGTGGAGAACTGATTTTTAGTGCTGTGGTTTGCTGACCTTGTTCCTCTAGGGGTAGGAACAACATGTTTAGGGACTTTGGATCCCTTAGATTATTGACATTTCATGCTTCATGCTGTAAGGCACAAAAATGTCTATAACAGGAACCCCGAAAATTTTTGTTTTTGGACCCTATATTAGGTTGGGCAGACCTACCTATGGTTTTGTGCATGATCTTTCACATATGGTTTTGGACGCAATGGTTTTCGGTCCATGGTATTGGATGCTTCAACATGTATAAATATGTATTATAACATTGAAAGGAACATAATGAAAAATTAAGTTGGTAGTCCCAGTTTTTGGATCTAGGGGAAAATATCTGTGTATATGTGTTTTATGTGTTATGCTCTCACATTGTTTATTTTCTATGTTTTAGAGTTTGTATGAAGGTAATTTCTATACGGGGTTAAAACCTACATTTGGTATCGGAGCTATTTTTGGCTTCAAGGGGATGCCTTTGTTGCTAAGGGGTTTTGCTCGGGCTTGTGGTAGACCCCGTTTAGTGGGAGATCTGCGAGATCGATTCTGGTGGTGAAAGAAGATGGCGAGCAGTGGAAAGATAGAGATCGAGAAATTTAATGGTCTCAGTTTTGAGTTGTGGAAACTCAAGATGGAGGATGTGTTGGTGGATAATTCTAGTGGATCGTCATAGATCTAGGTACTAAACCAACAGGAGTGTCCGATGAAGAATGGAAGAAGTTGGATCGAAAGGCAAAATGTCTCAGATTCAGTATTGTTGAATGTATCAGGGGAAGCTACGATGAAGGCTTTGTGGGACAAGTTAGGGAATTTGTACGAATCTAAGTCTCTCGTGAATAACTGTTCTTGTGAAAAAAGTTGTATAACCTGAGGATGAAAGATGGAGAATCGGTGACAGAGCATCTGAACGAATTTAATACTGTGGTAAGTTAGTTATTATTTGTTGATATTAAAACTTCAGATGAAGATAAGTGCATCACTTTTGTTGTGTTCTCTACAAGATTTTTGGGATAGTCTGGTTAATGCAATAGGTAGCAATACAACTGCCTTGCAGTTTTATGAAATATTCTCATCGTTACTGACGGAGGAGATGAGACGGAAAAATATGGAGAGCCAGAATGGTGATGCCTTTTCTGTATAAGGACGGTCCCAGAATAGAAACAAAAATAAGTCATTGAGTGGGAGATCTAAATCTAGAGGGAGATCTAAATCTCTAAGAAAACCTATAAAGGCGTTGTGCTGGAAATGCAGAAAGGAAGGACACTACAAAAGGGACTATAAATCTAAAGCTCCTGATAAAGGAAAGGGATTTGATAATGCTCCTTCTGGAGAGGCAAAAGCCACCTCAGATGAAGGTGGGGATGTGTATTTGGCTTCTTCAAGTACACATGTAGATCATGAGGCATGGTTGATTGACTCAGGTGCATCATTTCACTTCACTCCCCATAGAGAGTGGTTTTGCGAGTATGAGAAATATGATGGTGGTGATGTCTTCTTAGGGGATGATAGCAAGGCTAGAATCATTGGTCGCAGAAAAGTAAAGTTGAAGTTGCAAGGTGGAAGGGTTAGAACACTTTCGGGTGTTCTGCATATTCCTGCATTGGCCAGAAATCTGATTTCTGTAAGCAAGCTAGATGATGCAGGTGTAAAAATAGTGTTCGAGAAGGATACTTACAAGATGGTTCAGGGAGCACTGGTATTGATGCAAGGAGTTCGGATTGTCTGTACAAGCTGCAAGGTAGCACTATTGTTGATGGTTGCAAAAGCTTTGTGGTTCCTGAAAGTGGAGCAAAAAATTTAGTGGTCTTTGGGGAGAAGACCATGTTGTGGCATCAAAGGCTTGGACATATTGGAGATAAGGGCATTTGAATACTTCATGGTAAAGGTATGGTTGAAGGTGTGAGTAATAAACCTTTGGATTTTGATTTCTGTGAAAATTGTGTATATGGAAAGAAGAATCGGGTGAGTTTCCCCTCTGGTGGTAAGAGGGCGAAACAGATATTAGAACATGTGCACAGTGATGTGTTTGGACCTGTGAAGGTTCCATCAATGGGTAAGTCTATGTACTATGTATCATTTATAGATGACTTCTCAAGGAGTACATGGATATATTTCCTTAAGAAGAAATCTGAAGTCTTTGACAAGTTTAAGGAATTTAACACTTTGGTGGAAAACTAGACAGAGAAGAAGATAAATGTGTTCAGGACAGATAATGGTGGAGAGTTTTGTAGTAAGGAATTTGAAGAATTATGTAAGAAGTTTGGTATAGCATGACATAATACTTCTCCATACACACCCGAGAAAAATGGAGTTGCAGAAAGAATGAACAAGACGTTGATGGAAAGGGCAAGAAGCATGCTCAGTGGTGTCGGGTTAGGACAGGAATTCTAGGCAGAGGCATTGGAGACAACATGTTGCCTAGTCAACAGATCACCTTCATCAGCGTTGGAGGATAAGACTCAATAAGAGGTATGGACTTGTAAGAAACCCTCTCTTTCACATCTGAGGGTATTTGGATTTGATGCTTATGTACATGTTCCAAAGGAGAAATGAACCACGTTGGATAGTAAATCTGAAAAGTGCATCTTTATTGGGTATAAGGATGGTATAAAGGGTTATAAAATTTGGAACCCAGTAACAAGGAAGGTTGTGTACAGCCAAGATGTGGTGTTCATAGAGGTAAAAGATGTTATTAAACATGAATTCCAACCAAAGGAACCTGAGAAGATAGAGTTTGAGCTTAAGGAGGAAGAATCAGACTCTAGAGCAGAGGAGGAATCAGAAGATGAAGAGCCACAAACTTTGGGTGTGAGAAGATCAATTTGAGAAAGAAGGTAGCCAGAAAGGTATAGTCCATTTGCATTCTGTTCAAACTTTTCTTTATCTGTTATTGATTATGATCCCAGAACTGTGAAGGAAGTAGTAGATTCAAAGGATGGAAAACTCGGGAAAGAGGCCATGGTTGATGAAATGACATCTTTTCACAAAAATTAAGCTTGGGATCTAGTGGATTTTCTGGCTGGAAGGAAACCCATTAGTAGCAAATGGGTGTTCAAGAAGAAGAAAAATGCAGAAGGAAAGGTTGAGAAATACAAAGCTCAGTTGATAGCAAAAGGTTATTCCCAGGTGTTGGGAATTGATTTTGGTGAAATTTTTTCTCCTGTTGCCAAGGTAACTTCTATTAGATTACTTCTATCTATTGTTGCTACTTTTGATTTTGAGGTAGAACAGATGGATGTGAAGACAACATTTATTCATAGGGATCTGGAAGAGGAAATCTACATGAATAAACCTGAAGGCTTTGCGGTGAAGGGTAAGAAAGAATTGGTATGCAAGTTAAAGAAGTCTTTGTATGGGTTAAAAAAGTAACCAAGGATGTGGTATTAGAAATTTGATACATTTATATGGGGACTTCTTCACCAGAAGCAAAGCAGATCACTATGTGTATTTGAAATTAATTGTTGACCGTGTTATTTATTTGGTCTTGTATGTGGAAGATATGTTGCTGATTGGAAATGACAAAGAAATTATCCAGGATTTGAAGACCCATTTGTCCTCCAAGTTCGACATGAAAGATCTTGGTGCTGCAAACTATATTTTGGGCCTGGAAATTAAAAGAGATCAGAGAAAGAGGAAGCTATGGTTAAACCAGAGGAAGTATGTCGAGACAATATTGCAGAGGTTTAATATGCAGGATAGTAAACCAATGAAGGTTCCTATTCCTGTAGGTGTAAAGTTATATGCTGAACAGTGTTCCAAGACACAAGAAGAGGAAGAGGACATGTCGCGTGTTCCATATGCAAGTGCAGTTGGTAGCCTGATGTATGCGATGGTATGTACTAGACCAGACATTACACATGCAGTGGGAGTATTGAGTAGGTTTATGTTAAAACCTAGGAAGGGGCACTGGACAAGAGTGAAGTGGGTTTTCAGGTATTTGCGTGGCACTAGTGATTATGGTTTGTGCTACCAAGGAAGACCAGGATTGGATAGAGTGTTGGATATTCATGGCTTTGTTGATGCAGACTCGGTTAGAGATATGGATTAGAGAATATTTACAAGTGGGTATGTTTTTAACCTATTTGGAGGTGTAGTCAGTTGGATGAGTAAGAAACAATTTGTAGTGGCACTATCAACTACAGAGGCAGAGTACATGGCAACCACTCATGCAAGTGAGGAAGCAGTTTTATTGCAGAGATTGTGTTCAAGTATGGGCTTAGTACAGGGAGCTATAAGGATAGATTGTGATAGTCAAAGTGCAATTTTCTTGGCAAACAACCCTGCATATCATTCAAAGACAAAGCAAATTGATGTTCAGTATCACTTTGTGAGGGATATCATAGAAGAAAAAAAGGTGTTGCTAGTAAAGGTGGACACTTTGAAGAATACTGCAGATGCATTGACAAAATCTGTGAGCTCTGAGAAGTTATCTTGGTATAGAGAAACAATGGGCGTTGCAGGCTTGGGTAAATGACTAAGATCTCTTGTGTCCCCCTGTGGAAAGAAAACAATAATTGGGAGAATGTTGGGTTGTGTTATATTCTTTCCACGACTAGCCCACATAGTTAACTAGGAGGTTAGAATGGGGGCAGAGGCCCCCCTTCGTTGCGCAAATTGCGTAGCTAGGGGGGGGGGGTCACAGGGGGTTTGATGGGTGCAGGTCATTTTGTTTTTGGACCCCATATTAGGTTAGGCGGACCTACCTATGGTTTTGTGCATGATGTTTTGCACATGATTTTGGACGTGATGGTTTTCGATCCATGGTATTGGATGCTTTGGCATGTATAAATATGTATTGTAACATTAAAAGGAACATAATGAAAAATCAAGTTCGTAGTCCCAGTTTTGGGATCCAGGGGAAAATCTTTGTGTATATGTGTTTTATGTGTTATGTTCTCACATTGTTTCTTTTCTGAGTTTTAGAATTCGTATGCAGGTAATTTATGTACGGGGTTAAAACCTACATACTGAAAGGGAAAATGACCAGGTGATGATGAAGTTCTTAGAGGAAAATATTTTCACCAGATTTGGATGCCCTGTCAAAATCATAACAGACAATGCTCAAGTCTTCAGTTCAAGTAAGTTTGTTTCTTTTTGTCTGAAGTATAATGTTATTTTATCTCATTCAACAGCTTATCATCCATAGGAAAATGGATTTATTGAATCCACTAACAAAACATTGATGAATATCCTTAAGAAAACTATTGCAGAGAACCAAAACGACTGGGATTCTAAATTAAAGTTTTCTTTATGGGCTGTCAGAGTGACTACAAGAAGGTCTATAGGAGTTAAGGGAATAAGTTCCCTAGAGCTTTGGGTCAGAACCCTAGCAGAGCATGAGTAATCTATAGCAAGAAAAAAACATTCAACTCGGGAAACATGCTTAAATGAACTAACTATGCGAGGATGAACATACCCGTATGTCCTTTGTTTGGGTAGTTCCAGCTAGGGTTCAAACCCTCTGCAACTCCTGATGATCTTCGAATCTACAAATCAACCAATTCGAATACACATAGCAGCATATAGATAAAGCATTTTAGTGAAATCAAATTTATATCATATAAGTAGATGGTTAGTTATACATCAAAATAGTCATTCATATATAAACCATAACAATAACATCTGATGCATAAACAAAGTCGATATCAGGAACAAGACAACATTTCTTTTTATTGTAGAAAACTATAATAAACATGGAAAGAGTTCACCTGAGTCTTCCTCTTCCAGCTCCAAGCGGAACCGTCCTCCAGGTCCATCCAGTCCCAGTCTTCAACAACCTCCTTCCATAACCAATACCATGATATCTCAAGCAAGTGGGAGAATATCAACACTCAAGGAAACAAGGGTTTCCTGAACTTGGGGAAGTGCTTGAAGCACAGGGATACTTTAGACTTGATCAGGGGATAATATCAGTATAGTAATTCTATCATTTCTCTCCTCCTTAAGGCCTTCCCATTGAAGTCTTTTTATACTTCTCCCAAATTAGTTTTTAGTTGGGAAATAGTTGGGAGCAGTTGGGCCACAGGCACTAGGAGGTAATTAACAGGTAAAACCCGTGATCTCCACCCATAGTTAAGGATTTTTTTTTTTTTTAAGTGTTTTAACACATATACGCGGGTTGGGTATAGACTAACTCATGTGTACACACTTTTATCACAGGGAAAAGTAGTGTACAGGAAGTAATACACTGTTTTTAAAAATATTTGGACCAAGTCTTGAAGGAGGGGTTGCCCTAGGCCATAAACCAAGCATCACAAATACAAAGGGTGATATTTGGAGCTATAACAGATGCCCCCTAATATATGAGGTCAGAAGGGGTACATGATGGCCGAAATGTATTAAGTATATGGAAAGGAAACCTGTCAAAAAACTGAGAAGGACTTCACCAGATTTCAGCCTGGAAAGCTAGCAAAAGAAGATCAGAAAGAAACAACTGTCTAAGGTGGGAATACCCATGCTAGAGAAAGTAAAGCATGTTCGCATATCAAGTACAAGTGGATCCAATATGTATACAAGTATAAAGAACTGAAAGTACATAATGGATCATCTGATTGTGATCGAACAAGTACATGTTTGAATATCACATATAAGAAGATGATCAATGAAGCTGTAAGATGAAGATGATCACTGATGTCAAAAAACTAATCCCAATAGTACCAAATGAACATGATGGAATAAGATGATATTACATCGAAACTCTGATGCCAACATATAAAATGTCGTTGTGAAGGACTGCAACATATAATGTGGAATGGTGTCAACTAGCAACAACAGAAGCAACTGACAAGTGAGCCAAAGAATGTTGATGCAACCCCAGGTCTTCACTGACCACCGTGGTACATTTCTACACAATGGGAATAAATGATCTGAAGTCAACCATGTGAGAAATCATTTGATCACTGGTCATTGATGTATACCATTAACAAACGCGAGACTACTCACCAATAATGATAATGAGAGTCAAGGTACCCAATACAATCTAACTTGTGCGAATAAATGAGCTGAATTCGAACACCTGGAAGAATCCATCAATCAGAGGATAATGATGGTTTCCCACTACCGATAGTGAAGGATCTACAACTGATGACTGCAAACCCCAAGGTACTACCAATTGGACTCTAGATCTTTGCCCTAGAGCAATGAGTCGTAGTTGATAGGAAAATATTCGCTAGAAGGAAGGTATTAAGGCATCCTTCATCAATCTACCGTAAGTGTAACCCGTAGGCCAATAATGTGGAAGGAATCAGATGAAAAAAATGTAGTAACCCGACCGAAGCACATTTTCGGCACACACAAGTTGTAGCTAGCGCACGATAGAAGCCCTCTGAACCAACCAATAATGAAAGCTAACACAGAGGCGAGGAATCCACCAATAGGGTCAAATGGAAACCAAGGCACTACACGAATCCCAATGTGTGATAATGAAAGCTGATGTCGAACACAAGAGAAACCACTCAGTTGAAGACCCATGATATTGATTGATGTTGAGCACAAGGTGACCTATCAATAATGAAAATAGGGCCAGGGTGTGGCTCTAGGCCTTCCCTCAGAGCAATATGTCATCATTGATAAGGACAAGACCTGCCAGCAAGAAGTCAATGGAGACCTTTTCAAACTGGCATGAGCAAAGGAGCAATATAACTGATGTGATGACAAATAAGACACTAACAACTAGGGATGGCTAACTGAAAAATAGGTCAAGAGACACCACAGAGAGGCCGACTCAGGCTTACTTCCCTTGAACAAAAGCATGACTCAATGATGACTATGTGGCAGCATATGATAACTCTGTATAAGTTCATCATGCAGGAGGCATGAACGAACTCTCCATATGACTGAAATAGATAACCAATCAGAGGAGAGCTAACTCAATAACAAGGTTAAGGCGTACCTAAGTCAAACTAAATCACACCCAAATGGAGGAGAGACTTCCTTTTGAGTGCTTTGTTCAAGGGCGACACAACTGACTCTAGCTGCCAACAATATATGGAAATGTTGTCCCGTTCCCACTCTTTTTGCGATATATAATTTTTTTTTTTGTATTTTCATTTAAGCTGGAAAAATAATAAAAGAATGCTATAGTATAGTGGAAAGAACGAGTGTCTGTGAAACAAATGATCTTGTTCCTGGGATGGGAACATTCCTATGCTCAATGCAGGGAGGTGAAACTGGTCAAGGACACTCAAAGGGATGTTCTTTCCATGGGTCTGAGGGTGTGTCAAGTTGCAAAAGCTACGGGATTGCAAGTTTGAGTTTGCAAAAGACATGGTCAAAAAGTGGCTTAAGCACGAGTCCAAGTGAAGCTGGCTCAAGGCCAAAAGGTGCAAATGGTCAAAATGCAATGCAGTAGTACAACTCAACACAAAGGAGCCTCTAGGGTATAAGACCGGAACGAAGTGAAGAAGAAAAGAGGAATGAGTCTTCAACGCACAAGTCATGGCGGGACTAGAGAGGACTCCCAAGCCTACTCAATAAAACAACATGGGCAACCAATGCCAGTGAGGTGCTAACTACGATGCCCATCTAATGGATGGCTCTACCATCATGTCATGATTTAAAAATCGGCGAGTGAACATGGTTTACTAACCATAACACGATGGGATTGACTCTATGGCAAGTGTATCAACAATGGAGGCTAGTATGCAAAATGCAATGGAAAAATGATTTCCCTAACCTATATGCCAGTGAGTAAATGATACCTGCCATGATGGGTCAGTAGTCATGGAACCGATGTGAAATTTCCGAAGAAGCATCCAAAATGTCCTGAAAAAAAAACCTATTCCCGACAATCCAAGCTCACAAGTTAAAAGATTCATGAGATGAAAAGAAATCAAGTTTTGAAAAAAATTGACATTTTAAAAGCTATAAAATGACCTTTTGACTCACCATTTGTACCATTTGTGTTGAGAGAAAAAGCTGTGGAGAAAAAAGAGCAAACTTTCCCCCCAAAGAATTGGACTGTTCAAATTGGATCAAAATCATCAGGTAACTCCCATTTCAAGCTTGCATTACTTTATGATTGTTTTTAGAAATTTTTATTGAGGTTTGACCATAGGAATTTATGTTAAAAATTTCAACGCGACGTATACGCGGGTTGAATATTATAGACCCGCATATATGAAGGCCCTACATGCGACTGTGTGTAAAAGGGACCTGCGTATACGCGGTTTGAAATTTCAACACAAAAATCTAACGATTGAAACTTAATTTTCTTTTAGGATGACAATCACCTGGAGAGAGAGGGAGCATACTACCATTGATAATGAAGTTATGAATGATCAATAGGCCTTAGATGCATTGAGGGGATGTGTCTTATTGAAATTTTTCAAAATGCCCAATATGAAGGACAACACCTGTTTGATTGAAATGTTAATCTAGTATTGGAGTATCGAAGATGATGCATTTATGATTAATCAAATGCCTTTGAGGATAGAGGTAGAAGATATTTACTTTATCACTGGTCTCTCCCAGAGAATAGAAGTTGTACATTCGACTGGCCGGACATGAGACAGTCTTTCGGTGGAAGACTACGTACATATATACTATCTTGGGCATCCGGAAAAAAATGGAAGCTAGATTCCAATAAAACATGTGGATATCTTTTCCTTGAGGATCTTACTATTCACCATAGCCAAGATAAATGGATTAGCCTCATTGCACCAAGCATCACAAGTATCCATGAGCTTGGCTATGGAGTGTCTCACCACTGTGTTTGATTGGTGTACACCTCTTCTTACCAACATGAAGAGCCAATTGTCCTCCATTCAAAAAGGGCAGACCAAAAACTTCGGATATGGGCCCATTTTGTGCTCCTTCTTCTTCGAGAAGGTTCCTGGGCTACGTCCGAGAGTATCAGTCTCTATCAGTAGCCCCTGAGATTCATGAATGGGTAGGTGGGCCGACCTGATGAAATGCCTTGGAGGCAGGGACGTGCTGAGGACTACTTTCGATGATGAGTTCTTCTCCTGGTGGGAACAACAAATCATCGTTGTGGACGACTATCCCTATGCTAGCATGGATTTCAGAGGAGATCCGGATTTGGTGCTACCACTAAACGTAGCATGGGGAGAGATAGGTAACCATTTTTTAAGTTTTATCAATTTTTAAGATTTTTTTGTGTTTTTTAAATATGAAAATGAACTTAAAGATATTTTTGATGGGATTAAAATACTGATATAAAGATCATGTTCCAGATGTAGGTCCGGTATGACCAGACGGATTTCCATGGCACAGGCATGGCGAAAGAGGTGCCAAAGAGGCGGCTATTGAGATAGAGAGGTTCTTTTACACAATCCAAAGAAACTTGGTGAGATTGACTCACCATGTACCGATGGTAACCGTAGAAGACCTACCTGAGGAGATGCAGTGCCGCGTGGTAGGAGTACCATGAGACTGGGTTCGCATTCTTTAGTGTGTGGCCAACACAGTGGTCACCTTCTTAGCTGCTCATCCTGAGCCGGGTAATAGATAGACTGGACATGATTATGGGCATTTAGTCCCGATATTGTATATTATTTTTGAAACACTTTATGTACACACGGGCAGTTTTATGATATATATATACAGCTCCATATTTTTGATGTTTGTTTTTATTCTGATGAATGAATGATAGCCCAATCTAATGCTTGATTAGCGATATAATCCGCTAATGAATTTTTAGATTGTGGAATGTGAAAATAAGTAATAAAAATAAATGATCGTTGCAACATCCTCACTCTCAAAAATTGGCGATATAAATAAGGATCCCTAACCCGATAAATGTTATTCAATTGTGACAGTACCAACTATGAATCAATATACACTACCAATGAATCAATTCCATAAGAAATGGCATTGGATAGTAAATTAATGATGGTAGTATATTCGACAATATTATTTGATGTAGAACCAATAGATACTCCCCTTGACACCATCAACTGACTAGATGGATAATAAATTACCCAAGCTGTGGAAGAGAGATTCTGAGTGTGCTGACTAGCACCATCGGCGAATCTGAAATAGACCAAGTCATCCATCAACACCTGCCAAAGTAGATCAGAAAGGTGTCGATATCACAAAAAATCTCGATAAAATAAATACAAAAATACAAAATATACAAAGAATCCATTTCTTGGCTATAACCTACGCAATGTAATTCTTGGGGTAGAGCCCATTTCAGGGCTCTGTCAACATGTTCCCTTCAAAATCGACTAATTCATAAGCTTGTTTTCCTAAAACTCGCTTCACTATAAAGGGACCATACCACATAGAATTGAATTTTCCTACCCCTAATGCGTCTTTATCTTGATCATAGACCAATACAAGGTCACCTTCAGAAAATACTCAAGGACGAACAACTTTATCGTACTGAGTTTTAACCCTTTTCTTATGAGCCTCATTGATTATGGCAGAATCTCGACGTTGCTCATCAAGATGTTCCAAATGAATGAGGTGCTCTTCGAGATAGAGGTCTTTGGAAGAAGCTCAACATCTAGCTTAAGGGATGGAATTTCGCACTCAACAAGAAAAATAGATTCTAGCCCGTAAACTAACTGAAAAGGTGTAAAACTGGTGGCAGTATTTACTGAGGTTCGGTACACCCAGAGAGACGAATACAACATGAGATGCCAATTGGAGTGATTTTTTTCAATTTTCCTTTGTAGGATCATCTTTAGGGACTTGTTTATGGCTTCGAATTGCCCATTGGCTTGAGGATAATATGGAGATGAATGCTCCTACCGAAAGCCCAATTTAAGAGCCAATTCAAACATCAATTGGTTCTGGAAGTCACTGCCATGATCAGTGACAATCTCTCTCGGGATACCAAAACGTGAAATAATCTGATTGAAGAGGAACAATGCCACTGTCTCACTATCATTTTTATAAGTAGTCATGGCCTCAGTCCACTTCGTAAAGTAGTCTATGACCACTATAATGTACTTTTGATTCGCCGCTAAAGGCTAATTACAAGTAGTAAAGTCAATACCCTGCTTTGTAAAAGGAACAATAGTGATAACAGGGAAAACAGGAGTTGGATACGTGCACATCTTCCGAGTATAGACTTGACAAGGGTTGCAACATTTGACTACTTCAATACAATCTTTTAAAATCAAAGGCCAAAAGTAGCTGACACGCAAGATTTTTTGGGTTGTTGCAAGCCCAGATAGATGACCACCACAAGCTCCAATGTGGCAATAATTAAGAACAGACTTTGCTTCCTCTAAGGTTAAACAACACCTAAGGATTGAATCAACCCCTCGGCGATATAATGTATCACCAATGATGACATAATTCTTAGCCAGGTGACATAATTTTTGACGTTCATCCTTGGAGGAAGTAGGAGGGAACTTCGAAGTTTGGAGATAGATTATGATATCTCCATACCAAGGATCTTGTGAAGATATGAGAAATAGATGTTCGTCTGGGAAACTTTCCTCATAAACGACATCTTCTTCACAAGGCAGCTCGGAAATTAATTCCATAAAAACCAATGATTTCTTATACTTGGCTGACAAGAACTCGAGATCAAATTCTTGTAAAATAACAATCCATCGATTGTATTTGCCCCCAATCACTTTCCTACTGAAGACAAATTGGAAAGGATTGGCTGCCGCTAAGATAAATGTTTTGCGTAGCAGAATATAATGGCGAAGCCACTGGACAGCATGGACAGTTGCCAAGGCCAATTTCTCAACCAGAGAATAGCATAGTTCAGGGCCTACCAAGCCTCGACTCAAGTAGTAAATCACATGCTTTGTGAGAGAATCATCTTCCTGAACCAGAACCATACCTATGGTTGATTCTACGGCTGCAAGATATAAAAGGAAATCTCTACCATAATCCGATGGACTCAAAAGCGAGATAGAGATTAACACCTGCTTCAAGGCATCAAAAGATCATTGCGCAAATTTGTCCCATAAAAATGGAACTCCTTTTCTCAGAAAACACATAAATCTTTTAATTATCTCAGCATAGTTTGCTATAAACCGTGTCAAGAAATTTGCCTTCCCCTAAAGACTTTGAAGTTTTCGGATGGAATATGGGGGAGGCAACTAAATTATTGCCTCAACCTTGAAGGGATCAACTCGAATCCCTTCAATTGATACAATGAACGCTAATAACCAACCAGATGTAACCGCGAAAACTCACTTATTTGGATTCAACCAGATCTTGTAAAACCGACATCTCTCAAACACTAACCGAAGGTGACTAGGATGATTGATTCTCTTTCGAGAACAAGCAGCTAAATCATCCAACTATGCTTCGATGACATGCTTGATGTCGTGGAAAGTGTAAGACATGGCCTGCTGAAATGTCGCTCCAGCATTTTTAAGACCAAAATGCATCTTTTTGTATGCAAAGGTACCCCAGGGACGAATGAAAGTTGTCTTATGCTGATCTTTTGGACGGATAGATATTTCATTATAACCAGAGAATCCATCCATGAAGGAGAAAATCTCATTACCCGCACATTCATCAACTATCTGATCAATAAATGGTGTGGGGTAATTATCTTTTGGACAAGCTTAGTTCAAATCCCTAAAGTCAATGCATACTCAGATCATTCCTTGTTTTTTATCAACTGGGACTAGATTAGAAACCTAATCCATTAGAGGAATGGGGTATATGAAACCCACCTTGAGAAACTTATCTACTTCAGCTTTAATAGCTGCTGCTTTCCTAGGATTGACTCGCCGAAGCTTCTAACGAATCGACTTATCATTTTCATACGTCTTGATCTCATGCTAAATGATGGATGGATCAATACCAGGCATTTCTTCATAAGATCAAGTGAATACATCCCAAAACTCTTTAAATAGGTTGGTGTAAATTTGAATCTCTTCAAGGGAACACTTAGCTCCGATGAAGACGCTTTCTATCACATTAGGGTTCCTAGAGATGTTTATCGGTATGGTTTTTGAAATGACCGACATATTACCTTTGGCACATACGTGTGCTAGAGCCAAAGGGTTTGAAACCATACAAACACCGATAGTAAGTAGATTGGAGAACCTGGATTTGACTTCTTGTAATGGGGGAATAAAATATGAACAATGATGTAAATCTTCCCATGGTTGATCTACACCCATCATTGCTTCTAATATTGCTTCCTCAGATGGTAAAACCATGTCTAAGCAATCCATAGAAGAAGTAGAGTCAAGGGTCCAAGCTGGGGCCACATCACCATCTAACTCCTCCTCTAAAAAAGGAGTAAGATGGTCGTCTACAAAGTTAATGATAGATTGATATCTAAGCTCTACTACAGACATAGGGAATGCCATTCCACCAACTTTTCCTTCATCTAATGTGGTTGTAGGTGAAGGGAAGGTCCAAGGGTCTGAAAAATCATGAGTTCGCAAAAACTCTTACCGTGAAGACTCTTTGGAGGACGAGATGGCATTGATTCTAGCTACAGGTGTGGGAAGATCAAATGTACCCATCAATGAAGAATACATCCCAAATCCTATATTCTCGATAGGTTGACGGGGGTTATCCACCAATTAAACATTAAAATCTGAAGTTGCACGAGGGTCAACTAGAGAATAATCCAATTGATCAACTTTAACAACTCTCCCCTCATGAGAAAAACAAAGGACGTGAAACAGAGTCAAAACTATGACATCCATTTCATAAATCCAATTCCGTCCTAAGAGGAGGTTGTAATCGAGGTTGGCATCAACGATATCTACTTGAATATTAATGACCTTTCCTCCAACACATATAGGAAAGGCCAGGATAATCCTGTGTGGCCTATCAGAATGTCCGTCAAATGCTGTCAAGAGAGTGGGTGAAGAAACAACCGAAGGCGATCCAATGGCCTTCCAACATGACATAGACATTACACTTGGGGAAGCTCGCTCATCTATAACTGTTTGAAAAATATTAGTTTTTTGGTAAGTAGACTTTATTTGAAAAGCAATATGATGAGGGAGTCACCTTTTGACATTGAGCATGTGAAAAGTGAGCACTAAAGAATTGTTTGGATCTACTGCCCTGATTTCTCAAAGCAAAGCACTTTGTTGAGCAAGACACGACTGGAGTACCTCTAAAGCAAACATAGCGCAAGGACTTTGAGTTAGATCTTCTACAATGGAGTAGTTCTAGGCTACCCTAGCATTAGGGTTATCTGAGGTATAGAATCGACCGAGGGTCGCTCAATATGATGTGGATTCGTAGTTCCAGGAATAGATTTATCCTTATATGTTTCTGCTTCACCATAATCTCGTGACCATGTAGCCACATTAACATTAGAACTCATCATGAAAACATTTGAGGAATTGTCCCCCTCCAGGTTGCCCCCTGCGGAGGTACCAGGATTTGAGTTTGCGCCAGCAAGTAGCTGCTACCCTTGGGGGAAAGGGTTAATTAAGATAGCCTAGGAGCTAAAAGACCCTTGCTACACTAACAGGTTTTGAGCATCTTGAATTTTCGGGCAGAGATGAGTCAAATGATCTCCACTGCATAACTTGCATGGAAATTGAACTTTCTTCTTAGAATCTTTTCCACCCTCACTGGCACCATTGTCGGGCTTGTTCGCATTACCCTTCCCATCCTAATTCTTCTTTTTACCTCATCCCTTCTTCTTCCCATCAGAATTTTGATTTTCTTTGGGGTTAGAATCTTGAACAACGTTTACGGAAGAAGGTTTGGAAGGTGAAGGAGTAGGCGGTGCAGCCTCATTGGAAGAAGCAGTTTTTAGAGACATCTGTTGCAATTGGTTTAAAAGGTACACCGCATTTGCATCAATCGATCCAACAATACCATCAGCATGAGGGCCTGGCTTCGGTTTGGCTATATCAACTATGGAACTAGGAGCATTAGGTGATATTTTCTGAAGAGTTCCAAACTGAGAATATATCAGTTCTAACTCCTGTGCGCAAAAGATAGCCTGCTCCTTCGAATCAATTCCGAACATAGAAACATCCTTGGAGATCTCGGGTTGTAATGATTTTAAACACCGTTCGAGACGAAATTTAGGTGGAATTTCGGCTTTGATGAGCCTCTTTCTCTATCTCCATTCCGCGATATGATCCAAAATGTGAGTAGCCTTGTCCTGATGAAAATTGGCTAGAAGTTCAGTTCCGGCTTTGTAACAGACAGGCAACTAAAAATGGTTTAAGAAAATGTTAGCCAAATCGACGAAAGATGTAAAGGTGCCCCTTGGAAACTCTACATACCACTTAGCCACATTCCTAGTTAAGGTGCACTGAAATAGTCTCAACCTAAACGAATCATCGATCAGGGAGTTAGATGAACACCATAAATGGAACGTGGTTACATGGTCACCTGGGTCTTCACCACTCTTCCCTTTGAATTTTGGAATATCCGATGGAAGTTTGGTTGGGACCAAAGGCCAAGCCGGATTGTGTCTAATTGGATCGTTCGTCAACTTTGTCAAGTTTGGCAGATTAAGCGTGGCCAGAAATGGAAGTCATGGAGGAGCTTGGAGATTCCACCCAGATTGGGCAAGGTTCCCAAAAGTCTGAAAAGAATGACTTGGATTTTTAAAGGCACCAGGTTTCCCGAAGTAACTGGTAGAACCTACTGAACCAAAAGGTGACCCTTGTGGTCCAAAAAAACTCGGAATTTGACCAACTCCAGCCAAAAAACCTCTGTTACCAGTAAATTTTCCCCCTAACGAATTATTTTAAGGAGTTGACAGCCCCTGGTAAGGGTTCCAATCATTAGCTAAGGGTGGAAAACTTTGAAATGAATTGACTGAGGAATACGACACATTCCCCTGTTGGTCGTAAAACTGATTCCCAGTTCCTATCCCACTAACTGCAGGGTTTGTCCAACTCTGAAAAGGATTACTACCTTGACCTGTGAAAGGAAAAGGCATAGACCATACTGTCAGATTGGAATGTGGTATATGAACACTTCCATATGGGAAACCCTAAAAAGAAGTCGTTCCACTCATCATGGATGTGGAGGCAGTCAATGGTACATTTAATGGAACTGAAGGAATACCTTGAGAGGGCATTCCAAAAGGGAAGAGTCCAAAACTAGATGCATTGGCATGGGAACTTCCACCCGTCGACAGAATAAAAGTAGACCCAAATAAGGATGTGCTAGCATTAGACCCAAATAAGGATGTAGAGAGGATGGAAATTGTTCCTCCCCCTTGCACTGATATGGGAGTCTGCATACTCGTAGAACTCGTGGTGGATTCCATGCTTCCAGCAGTGGTCATCGAAGGGATAGATGTGTGTGGACCTGGGCTTGAAGGCCTATGAGTCAGAGTTCCCACGTATAACAATACGTCGAGATAATTAGAAGGGAGAGGAGAATTCAGAGCCGCAATTTACTTTTAAATCTCTTCTACCTTAATACTATCCTCTAACTGGAAGATCACTTGAGAAAGAACTGGTGTGTTCCTCTCTAGCTCTGCAGTAGTACCAGGTCTATCTTGCAAACTAATGCCCCCAAGCAGAGGATCAATATCCGATGTGCCTGCTGCCACTGGTTGAAAACCACTGGCAGAATCACTCCTACACCTTCTAGGAGAAGGCTTTGGACTCACATGTGAAAGCCCACGAAGTCTACGGGACCACTGAAGTGGTCGGTCAACTACTTTGAATTATTTTTATAAGATCTACTTAAATACTCAAGAATATTGAAAGCTAGGCTGACTAGGAGCACAGAACACACAGTAAAAATGTCCCTAAAGAATTCAGCAATCAAACAACTTCCAAGTATTTTCACTCCGGGTGATTAGGACCAGACACCAAAATACAAGAAAGTGAATAATAAGGGCCTTCCAAAAATAGACTGGGGTAATTACGCCCCAGGTCTACTAGTGAAGGTATTAGAGGTAGTTATGTTGACCTCCAGACAACAGCCTTTGCCGGTGCAAGCCCCCAAGCTTCGCAAGGGTGCCCTCCAGAAGTATCGTTGAACGTGATGCAACGTCAACCTCAGGTGCCATGGGATTCCCCTCCACAACCACCTGTGTAGATCCCTAGGATAGGCAACTAAAGATACCAACTCGTATCAGAAGCCAGGTGGAACAATCATGAGGTAAGATCCAACAAGTAAGAGAGGGGGTATCTCTCGTCCTTATCTTCACAAACCCTCGTGCTTAACTCCCAGTCACGGAGCTTTCCTGATCTCCCTAACACTATTGGATTTCACTCTTTATTCAAACTTCTATGTTTTACAATTTAGAATGGCCTTGGAGAGTTTACTCTCCTCTCACATAATCCAAGGCCCTAAATAAACCTAAAACTTGTTGGTGTCTACTGATTGACAATATAAAAAGTTCTAGTTTATTTTATTAAGTGCTTGATTTTAAGTGTCTATTCTTCTAAGTCAAAGGGACAATATGGAAATGAAACCGATGGTGTTCTTTATGACGCAAAATAAATTAATGAAAAACTAACTTATATGAATGCACTTGTTTGTTCTTCGATGAAAAACAACTTCTACTTGGGTTCTAAGAAACCTCTATAAAGCAAAAACTTTTTTCCTTTTCTTTTCTTATAGCAAACTTCACACTTACAAAAACTAAAATACTATTGATGCTTTAAGAATGCAAAACTACCCTAATGCAATGTGTGCATGATAATGCACAATTCTAGATTACTCTAAAAAGAGATGAAAGCAATTGTTTAAAACCTTTTAATAAGCCAACTTAAATGTTTGAAGAGAATGCAAGTTTCAAATACAAATTTTCCTCCAAATAAGCAAGGAAAATCTCAAAAAATCACAATTCACTTTCACAAAATCGAAGAAACCAAAATAAAATTTTGCAAAAGAAAGCAAAAACAATGTTTTTGAAGAGCTTTTCTTTTTAAGAAGCAATAAAAACAACTTTTCAAAAGCACTCAAAATTCTACTAAAGACTCAAAGACCGAAAGAAAAGCACAAGGAAACTTTGTAAGTTACCAATTCAACATGAATGACAACTTAAACAAAATAGGTGTTTAAACTTGTACTAAATGATCTAAAAGCGGCAAAAAGAGCTTTGAGAAACTTATCAAGAAATTAGGAAAGACACACTTTCAAATTCATCAACAAGAAACTTTTGAAAAGCAAGAAAAAGTGTATGGCCACAAAAATGACAGGAAGAAAAGAAGGTAGACCAAAAATGAAGTCTGACACAAATATTGGAAACAATATTTTGTTCCGGAAGGCTAGAACAATCAAGAACCTCTATAAGAAGCCTTGTGTGTTCAAACACAAATAATAAAACTCACTCAAAAGAAAACCAAGGCCAAAAACTTTTCAAAGCAAGAGAGAATTCAAAACAGTAAGCTCACTGGATAATTAAAATCTGAAGACAGAAACTGACCACTTAGAAACCACACAGACCAAGAAACAAATCTTTCTGGGTAGAAAGATTTGAAAAAAGCATGCAAAAAATTGTATACGCCGTTGTGTCCCTTCACAGGTGCGTGTAAACGTGCTTCTGCCAAAAGAATCCCACATATACGTGGTTTCAGTTCACAGAAATAGGCGTGTGTATGCTTCTGTAAACAGACAAAGTGTGTATATGAAGTTTTACAAGAAAACTAAAAAATGAGGCCTGATGAAAAGGATCAAACTTGAAGTCTGAGTTCCTACAGGAGTAGGAAATACAGTCACAGCAAGCAAACTAAGAACTGAGCCCAGATTGACACTAAACAACCCAAACTAGGAATAACAAGATTGTTATCCCCAGTGGAGTCAACAATTATGTTAAGGGAATAAGTCCCCTAGGGCTTTGGGTCAGAACCCTAGCAGAGCAGGAATACTCTACAACAAGAAACAAGCATTCAACTCAGGCAACATGCTTAAATGAACTAACTATGCGAGAATGAACATACCTAGATGTCCTTCGTTTGGGTAGTTCGAACTAGGGTTCAAACCCTTTGCAACTGCTGATGATCTTAGAATCTACAAATCAACCAATTTGAATGCACATAGCAGCATATAGATAAAGCATTTTAGTGAAATCAACTTTATATCATATAAGTAGATGGTTAGTTATACATCAAAATAGTCATTCATATATAAACCATAACAATAACATCTGATGCATAAAAAAAGTCGATATCAGGAACAAGACAACATTTCTTTTTATTGTAGAAAACTATAATAAACATGGAAAGAGTTCACTTGAGTCTTCCTCTTCTAGCTCCAAGCGAAACCATCCTCTAGTTTCGTCGAGTCCCAGTCTTCAACAGCCTCCTTCCATAACCAATACCATGATATCTCAAGCAAGTGGGAGAATATCAACACTGAAGGAAACAAGGGTTTCCTGAACTTGGGGAAGTGCTTCAAGCACAGGGATACTTCAGACTTGATCAGGGGATAACCTCAGTATATTAATTCTATCATTTCTCTTCTCCTTAAGGCCTTCCCATCGAAGTCTTTTTATACTTATCCCAAATTAGCTTTTTAGTTGGGAAACAGTTGGGAACATTTGGGCCACGGGCACTAGGAGGTAATCAACATGTAAAACCCATGATCTCTGCCCATAGTTAAGGAAATTTAATTTTTTTTAGTGTTTTAACACATATACGCGGGTTGGGTATAGACTAACCCACGTGTACACGCTTTTATCATAGGGAAAAGTAGTGTACAGGAAGTAAAACATTGTTTTTAAAAATATTTGGACCATGTCTAAAAGGAGGGGTTGCCCTAGGCCATAAACCAAGCATCACAAATACAGAGGGTGATACTTGGAGCTATAACAATAGGAAAATAACCTTTTGAGTTATGTGCTGCTATGTTCCCTAGTCAGCTCATGAAGCATGTGATTTCAATGATTCAGGAGGCAAAAGAAGAACCCAATGCTCTGATAAGAAGGATGCATAAGGTAGTGGAATTAAGTGAAAGAATGGATAAGGTAAGAGACAATTTGATTATGTATCAATCAAAGATGAAGAGTATTTTTGACAGAAAAGCCAGAGAAATTGATTTTAAAGTTAGGGACCTCATATTAAGGTGGGATACTAGAAGAGAAGATAAGGGTAAAAATGGAAAGTTTGATCCTCTCTGGTATGGCCCATTCAGGATCATAGAAGCAAGGGCAAATAATACCTTCTTCCTAGAGAATCTTGATGGTGAATCTTTACAGCTGCCTATCAATGGGCGGTACCTCAATCATTACTTCCAGTTCTGAAACACAATCATCCTGTCATTGTAGATAGCAAAGTGAATTCATTGTAGAAATTCCATAGAATTTAAATTGGCTAAGAAATATGTGACTCCATGCCCGAGGTGAAGGCATCGATTTGCAGTTCTTAGTGCTTTTACAGTAAAAGCACTATCCCCAGTTGGAGCCAGATGTTGTAGCATCCATTGTCGTTTGAATTTTATTTCCAGTTTTATCGAAAAAATAAAAAAAATCAAATATTATGCTATAATGGAGAATACGGAAATTTGAAAGAAATGATTTGTTTTATGACTATTGACGGCTTTGAACGCAAGGAACTCGGGAGAAGGTCTAAGCCATCTGATCGACAGGGAACATATCTGACGGTGGTCACATGGTTAACAAGCATGAGGGTTAATTATAAATCGGATGCGAGAAATTATAAAATGGATTTAAAACCTTAGTTAATCGGGGCCGTCCGCTTGAAGACCACATATCTGACGATAATCAGAAGGTTAACTAGGACAAGGTTTAATTCGGAAGACGTGATGGTTTATGAAACACGATTTAATCGATTGAAGTCTGGATCAATCCTAGCCACTGATCAAAAGGTATGAGATCTGATGGATATCACGTCGAAAAGTGCACGGGTTTTATTTTAAATTTCAAACCCAAGAAATCTTTGAGCTACAGTTTTGTTTCCTATTAGGTATGTGGGGAAGGCAAAGGTCTTTGGAAAAGGCAAATGCAATGAGATTATGAATCGGAGTCTAAAGTATTTTCAATTCTGTCGCAAGCCATATTCCACGTAAATCAACTGATTTTGTTGTTTTAGCAGAATAATTAGAATTAGGGGCAGATGACCGAAACTCCAAAGGAACAATGATTGGTCGGGTTTCTTTGTGTTTCCTCTAATTGGAGCACTCCCGATGTATGTGGGCCATAAGGGTTTCTTTATGTTTTAGCCAATCAGAACATTTTTGATACATACGTGGGCCCAAGTCCACGCATGGAGTTTTGTAAAGATGCAGTTTGTTGTGTTAAAATAGTTTAATTATTATCAGAACATCTACAAAGAAACTTCATTAGCAATCAAGCCACAGATCTGAACAATGAGCAACCATCATCAGTTTTCTAATTTCTGTTACTTCTTGTTATTTTGTTTTCTTGAGAATGGGGTGTCTTTTACCCTCCAATGTAATATTCTGTAATGAATTTTACTTTAGACAATTAGGAGATAGTTAGGGAGTTTGATAGTTTTGGTGATTACCAACTGTCCCATAATGTATAAAAAGAGGGAAAATTATAGAAAAAGGGTTCGCATTTGGAAGAACCTGAAGACTAGGCTACTATATTTTTGATAAACTATTGGTTAATGAAAGAATCAGAAGTTTTCCACACATTGTTGGGTATGAATTTGTAACTTCTCAGTTATGTGTCATCATATGTCTTCTTTCCTTTAAGTATAGTAATGAAGTTGCAGGTCTTTGTTTACTTTTGTGAATAAAGTTAAAAGTTCCTTAAAATTTAAAAGTTCCTTAAAAGTTAAAAGTTCCTTAAAAGAGTGCTCCTATAATTAAAATCCCTACCTCTACAATTCTTCTAAGTTATAGATAGTAGTTTATGTTTAAAAAAACATATTGTCTTTAACTTCCCTAAGTGTAACAAATAATATTTTATGTGTAAAAACAACATATTGTCTCTGACTTCTCAAAGCATTCTTCATTCAGCAATTAAATGGCATTCTAAGACTTTCATATCACCTAAGTATTGAGGGTTTAAAACCAGGTCTTTCAAGTCCCTCCTTTGAGAATGCAACATCCAACTAAGTGACATAAACAATGAACATTAATGTCTTAAGCACAATTTCTACATAGCCAAGAAATTGGTTTCTTAAGGGACAACAGATAGCTAAGTTGGTAGGCAGCCAAGGAAGGTGGAAGCTTGATGGTCCAATAGTGTGGAATCCAGAGTTGGTACGATGATTAGAAACCTTTGAAGACAGCATTGCGCACGTTGTCGACCACTGGCTTGATCGAATTATAGGAGGATTTGTTACAGAATTTTTAGTTGATAACCCAATCATCTACAGTGGAGGAGAGCGATGCTTCTTCAAAGTATTGTGAGGTAAGTATCTGAGATCTTTGAATACCTGGATTAAGATGTTGTTGTGTGAGAAGTGGGTTATGAAATTTCCTTGATGTTCGGAGCTACGTGAAGTGGAAAACTCTTCAAAGATCGAGAGAAATCAAGTCCTGAATATAGCCCATTGATTGGACCTCCTTCGAGTGACGACGAGGGAGCGTACAGGCCTCACCGCGGAGTGTTGTTCAACTAATAAGACAGGGTTTTCCGCAGACGCATCAACCATCCACCCCACCTCCACCTCCACCTCCACCTCCACCGCATACCCCTTCACCCACACATCCACCACCACCACTGCCGTTCAACATGTCGAACACAATGAAGTTTCCAATTTTCAAAGGTATAGGGAGTGAAGATACTGATCAGTTTTGGTTTGTTGCGAATGTTGTGTGGATAGCGTGGAAGATTACTAATGACAACATAAAGAAGGTGTAGTTAGTTACTTCTCTATAGGATCACATGCTAATGTGGTATATTAAGTACTGTTCTGATCATCTTGTGGCAACGCTAGCAGAGACCAAGGCTACTTTAAACAAAGAGTTTAGTAAGCCTAAGTCTGACTCGTAGTCAGTAGTTGGATTTAAAGAGATCATGATGAGGGTTGATGAGATGCCTTAGAAGCTAGATCGAAGTATGAAATGTGTGATATGCAAAGCTAATATGCATCTTACAGATGGTCAACATCACGAGTGGTTGATAGCTTCGCTTTTGCCCCACCTAAGGATTTCTTTGTCACAGCAGAAGATAGGAACTAAGGCAGAAGCCCTGGAAATCATGATGAGGTTACATGCGAAGCCTATGCACCATGTGACCCTGGGGGTACAACAAATCCATTCTCAGTTACAGAGCATGTGCTTAGAATTGCATAGCTTGAAGAAAGATAAGGAGGCTAAGACAAAGGTGTGCGAGGAAGTTTGGTGTGTAAAATATAAGAGCCAGGGGCATGATAAAGACCACTGTCCCATATTTTCAAACTATATCATAGGAGGGGGAAAATTCCCCTGAGAATAGAAGCTCCAGCAGGACCAAGCATGGGGGCTGTGGTACGGTGCGCTATTTGTCAGGTGGCTGGAAAAAACACAACGGATAATTGTCATTTGCTTCAAAAGTTCGTTTAGACACCACAACAATTGTTCTGCAACAGATGAGCCTCATCATTGGGTAACTATATGGACCTTAATACACCTCCAAGCTTACTAAAATCAACTCTTCTCATAATTCCTTACATGTTTTAATTGTATTTTTCTTAATGAGATGAGTAAAAGTAGGATGTTATGTCTAGTGGTCTAATGTGCATTGATTGCAGGTTTCTGGGAGAAAATCATGGAAATTTTGGTTAATTAAGGTGCAGGAACTCAAATGAGACAAGAAGGAGAGGTTATAGGAGATGTATCTTCCTCATTAAATCCTCACTCATTCGAATATCACTCAATCAAATCACACTATCTCGAAGTTGCAAGTAGTTGAGTCATGGAGATCATTGGCAGCTGAGCCAGTGATAGTTAAGAACCAGTTCATCTTGAGTTTGGGATCCAAGCCTCCCTAGATTTAAGGAAGTTGTTGGAGACTTCATTTGTATAAATAAGGAGACCAAGAGCCTCATTAGATTCATATTTTTTATGTAAGAGCTCTAAGCATTTTCTAGTTAAAGGATTGTGGAAAAACACTATTATGTAATTCTTTTGATATGATAATGAGAATGAGCATTTCCTTGATCCAACACTGAGTTGACTCAAATGGCTTAATCTCTTGGGTTAGGGCCCAACCCTAGCAACATAGGTTCCTCTTATTGTACTTGTATGCTTAGGTTATTTCATAGATTAATTGTTGAATTGATTTTGGCATTGTTTCATTGCAAGTAGTTGTGAATTTGATTAGTTTTCTTCAATTTGTGCATAGCTTTAGAAGTAGATTTAGAGAGATAAAGGAATACCAAAAAGGTTGATATCTCTGGCTTTGTATTAGATCTCATGGTGTTTCACAATATTCTGCAAGTCTTTCCATGCATGAACTAGGCAACTAAATAATGGAATTATGTTTTCTTATATTGATTGGAAATCTTTCTTATTTGACATGATTCATGGGTAAATGCGAGTGATGTGTGTATTACAGGAGCTTCAATAGTGCAGGAAGATATCATGTCAGCAACCCCAGCCTAACCCGATCCATCCATGATCACCAAAATCCACTAATTCCATAAACAAATTTATCATTTCCTAAGAACAACTTTCCATGTTTGTTGAGAAAATCCAACCATCTTACAAACTTTGGGTTGAGTTCTGAGGAAGTCCTAGCCACTCCCTTGCCTTATTTCTTCCATCATTCACCTTCCCTAAGCCCTATACCACCTTCCAAATCACTCCTTATGATTTTGGTTGGATCATGTAGGAATACAGGGGATGTTGTAGGAGCATTAGGGAATCTTGTAAGACGATCTGTAGTAACCTGTTTTGAGGCCGATTTGTGGAAAATGCATCCAGAAAGTTAGGAGAAGACCCCTGCTTTCCTCCCAATCCATCTGACCCTTCACAACCATCTCTCTCCACACCTAACCCACCTGTCATACCACCAAGAATATTTAGCATTCATATTTTAACAAAAAGGACAAAAAGGAAAAAAGGTTATTGTGTTCATTCATATGCACAACAGTAAAGTGTCTGATTATCTCACATTGCATTCTTACGATAGTTAGGCTTACACATATGTTATCTTAGAATTATTCTGAAGCAAGATCTCTTAACAAATAGGTAGATAAGTGGTGTGTTTAAAGCATTTATTTCAGTCTTTCATTACTGAAGTAGACAATATTTCAATTCTCTCAATAGGGTAAAATTCCCCTTTCTCCATTGGTAATCAAACTTCTTCTAAATCAATAGAAGAATGGTTTGAGAAACCCTAGTGGTCTATCACGAGCTCAGTAGTGACAAAGAGTGGACCCATTTCATCTACTTGTGTATACAACACTGTCACCTCCAAGTTTGTATGAACCCCAGGTTGATAAAGTAAAGTTGGTAGCTCTAGGAGTTGCAACATTCTTGTTGCAATACTAGTGCTCATCACTTTTTGGTGCCATTGTCGGGAAGGTGTCTGAGTAGATGTGATTCCTACTTTCTTTCTTCCATTTCTTATCTCTTCCATTTTTCTATTAGCTTCATTTTTTTTTGCAAAAGTAATTGTAAGTTGGTTTTCTTTCCTTTCCATTCTGCAAGTGAGATTTCATTTAGTAATTAGTTTCCATTTAGTTTTTTATTTCAATTATGCAATTAGTTTTAAATCTTGAAAAACAAAACAAAACAAAAACACTTCTTTCATGGCTCATAGGAATCGGGATAACTTAGGAAAATTTCTACCAAATACCCCCACCACTTCAAACAACCAACCTTCCCTCTTCTTCGATGGTTGTGAATTGGAGGACCCCTTAGGTGAACAACCAGAGATTTTTGAAGAGCCTACATGGGGAATAGAAGAAGGAGAACCCATTCCAACTGACCTAATGGCTGAAAATAGAAATGACAGAGGAGATAGATAAATAATTGAGGGTGTTTTTCCCATCAGAGAAACCAATGGGGATGCCAAGATGAAAAACATAAGGCTCTCTACTCTTCCCCACTTCCATGGCCTGACCTCAGAAGATGCAGATACTTTCTTGTTTGAGTTCACTGTCATATGTAGAACTTATGATTACACCATTGATGATCAAAAGTTGAAATTATTCCCATCCACTCTCAAGGATGAAACTTTGTGTTGGTTCATGGGTTTACCTGGGGATATCATCACCACCTGGGCTTAGATGTAGCAAGCCTTCAACAACAAGTATCGAGACTACTGTAGGTCCAAAGACACTAAAGAGGAAATTTTTAGAATGACCTTAGGGCATGATGAGTGATGAGCCCCAATTTTTGGTACAATTTGGGCTCATATTGGCCTACTTACCTTGCTCAACCATTCATCTTTTATCACTTATGCATTCATTTCTTAGTATATTCGTGTTGTTTGTAGGAAGAAGGGCAGACATTATATCTATGTGGCTAATACATGATGATTTCAGGTTTTTGGCATTAAAGAGAGCAAAAGATCACGCAAAAGGAGACAAGGAGACAACAAAGGTGACATTGCAGGTTCATAGGGAGGTTGTCCATGGTCTTGATGACCTTCCTCCTGATTTTCACCTTAACTCCGAGCTCTAACAGCTCTCCCCAACGAGCTTAGAGGCAGCCAACACGTTCTACAGGATCAACAGTCTTACAGTAGTTTGACTTTCAGTTGGACAGCCAAGCTCCACGAATGGAGGAAGCCATCTTGATCTTCATTTTGTATAAATATGAAGGCCGTAGCCTTTGTTAAGAGATTTTTGAACTTTTGGATTGATATTGTAATTTCTGAGCACAGCTCGGTGTTTGTTCTTGTAAGCCAGTTTTGGCATGACATTAGACTTTTGATTATGAATAAAGGCAAGCAGATTTGGATCTAATTCTGAGTTTTTAAGGGAGCTATAGCTCTCAGGTTAGGGCCCAACCTGAGAGCAATAGATCTCCTCTTCTTGTAGTGTTATTTGCCTTTCTTCCCAGCACTTTGTTTCCTTGTTTGATATGCATTTCAAGAACACAGTCTGCTGATTTGATTTCTTTAATGAGATTGAGTAGGATTAGCTTATGGTTAAATCACTTTCAGTTGCTTAGATCATAATAGGAGGTTTGTAATCCACTGGAGCTCCAAGAAAAGGTTGTTAGCGCCTTCACTGCCATCTCTGTTTAGGGATTGGGGTGCAGTCTATACCAACCACCAAAAAACGCAGTCTTTTTCCACTTTTATGCAAGCTGCAACATAGTCGTTTTAATCATGGATCCTTCCATGCATTTTTCTCTTGAGCCATACTTCTTCATTAAAATTCCATGCACGACTTTTCTTCATGATTTACATTGCTGTTCATTGGTTTAATAGCACAAGTAGCACAGGTTAAGGGATTCTTGTTTTTGGTGCAACACATAAGTAATTTGTTTTATTTACACTGCTCGATATCATTCCACTTCCTTCTTCTTCTTCTTAACCTCGCCTCAAGCCACCTACTCGACCTCTGTTCAGCTCGTTTACCTTCCAACTCATCCATTGCCACGTAGCTTCATCTTTTTGACCTTTCGTTGTTTTCCATCCTTCTATCCACCAACCAACTTCGTGCACTCTTTCTCCATCCTGTTTCTCTGCCCCTGAGTCATCACAAGCTCCATCTCCACCTTACCTATCCACCCATACCATTCCATCACTTCACCATCACCCAAAACTTCCACTTACAGCACATCCTGTAGAAGTTAGCAGACTTCCTGTAGAATTCCTTAGTTTCCTGTAGGATCCCCTGCAGACATCCTGTAGAAGCCTACAAACTTGGTTGCCAAACATCTGAATGTCATAGACTTCTGTGGACTGATGCTAGGGACCCTCTGGGACCTCTCCTAGCCATCCTGACCTCTCCCAAGCTTTCTCTCCCTTCGCACCACCTCTGCACAGCCAAACCCTAATAAGAAACAAAACCATAATCACTCCATCCATTTAAGCAAAAATACAAAAACAATGTTCTTTTCAATGGAAGTAGTTTGAGTTCATGCATTTCACATCATTAGAAGTAATGGCATCCTTTTTAGACATTTTCACTTTCACTATTGCATCATAAAGGTCAAACTAGTCAAATTAGGGTTTACTATGGTTTCATGTTTCGGTTGGCTTTCAGTTCATTTTTGCAAAGTAGATCAATTTCCCTTGAGATAGCCTTCGTCCATCATTTAGAAAGCTTCTTTTGAGAGCATATAGAAGTTGGCTTGAGCCCTAGCGGACTTGTGCCAGCTGACCAGGTGACAACTGCGACAAGAGCTAGTACTTGTGCATACAGCACCGTCGCTTCCAAGTTTGTACGAACTACCGGGTTGATAAAATTAGAGATAGGAAGCTCCAGGAGTTGTAGCATTATTGCTACAATACTGGAGCTCACCATATTTTTGGCGCTGTTGCCGGGGAAGCGTCAGAGTATTAGTAATTGTTGCTTTTCTTCTATTTTCTTACTCTTGCCTTCTGCCAAGTAGTTTATTTCATTTCCATTCTGTAAAAGTAGCATAGACATTTCCTGCTTTCATAGATTAGCATTTCTCGCTTTCATAGATTAGCATTTCAATTCCGTAATTTCATTTCTCCAAGCGTAGATTAGCCTTTTAATTCTGCAAGTGTAGATTAGCCTTTCAATTCTGCAAGCGTAGACTAGAATTTCCATTCCTGCAATTTCATTTGAGCAAAATAGATTAGTCATTTCCTGCTTTCATTTCAATTCTGCATTTTCATTTTAGCAAGATAGTTAGTTGCAGTTCAATCTATTTCAGTTTTGCAAGTAGAAGTAGAAAAAAGCAAAAACAATCAAAAAAGATTTCATTTCATGCCTTGTAGGAGTAGAGATAAGTTAGAAAAATGATTGCACAACCCCCCACTGCTTCACACAGCCAACGTTATCTCTTCTTCGATGGCTGTGATTAAAGAACCCTTGGGTGAACATCAAGGCATATTTAAAGAACCTCTAGGGGAGAAGAAGAAGAAAACATTCCTCTGGAGCAAATGGCTACAAGTAGAGATGTTGGGAGCAACATCTTGTCCAAAGATGAATTTGAAAATCAGATCAAAGATTTCAAGAGTGATATGAGGCAGTTTTTTGCCATGCAACTGGATACCTTGCGGATCCAAAAGAAGCAAGAGGAAGCCAAGAGGGCTGTGGTCATTTTTTGTCCTAGGTGCACTAGAAAGCATCCTAGGAACAAATGTCCATTGTACTCCATAGAAGTGTGTTTTGTCTATGAAGAATACCATCCTACAGATCAGTGCCCTTCCTTACCCAGATTCAAAGCTGCATATCAGAGAGCCAAAGGAGCCACTGAATCACTCTATTACATGAACCAAAGTTGGCTGCATGGACCTAGATCTTACCAACAGGAACTGCAAGGGACACCCGAGACCTATTATGACCCTTATCAAGCCACTTTCATGCCTTCTTGGGGTCCCCCTACTCATCCTTCCTGGTCTACACCTCCTCCTTGGTCATATCCTCCTTGTTCCTTCACAGATCCATATTATTCCCTACCATTTGTTCATTCATTTCACTCTTATGCTCAGCCACAGCCTCAGTGGAATGCACCTTATCAGGAGTGGAGACCCCAGTACAACTCTCATCCCACTCATTGTCCTCCACCACCTGCTCATCCACAACCATCGCCTCCTCCTCCACCAAGGCAACCCCAAATGCCTACCCAACCACAATGCCATCCATCTCCATCTCAATTTCACACCTCCACTCAACTACCCGTACCATTTCCAAAGCCATACAATGGAGCAACTCAACCCCATTGCAAATCTGAGGCACAACATATGCAAACAACTCCTCTTGAGCTCAATGATTTTCACCATAGCTCAGGAAAAGCATTGCAAAAAAGAGATCATCTTGAAAGCATTGAAGGATCACATCCAGTAAAAGAAGATTCAAAAGAGGAGATCAAAGAACCATGGGCTGCACTTGATGAAGATAAGAGATCAGAATCAGAGATTGAGAGAGTTCCCTCATGGTTACCATCAAATCTTCCATGTATTCAAGAGAAAGATCAACAAAAATAGGAAGATCAGAAGGTCATGATAGAAGGTGACATGAAGAATGATCCAGATCGGCAAAAGAACCAAGGATATCAAAGCTATATTGAGACATGGTTCCAAACAGTCACTAAGTTGCAGCAGTACTCTCTTCCTCAGCTATGTTTTGTACTTTCAAAGTCAGATTATTTTGTCTCTGAAATTTGGATAGTTGTCAAAGCATGCATTCCGAGCCTTCACATCATCTTGTCTCTAATCTCGATGTGCACATGGCTCCATTGGAAGTATTCTTATACTTGAAAACGATTTTGTTTTTCACGTAGGTTAGGGTAGAAAAAAGAAAAAAAAGAAAGAAGAGAAAAAAAAAAAAAAAAAAAAAAAATAAAATGAAAAAAGATGAAAATAAAGATCTAAGGTGAAAACCTCCTCGGAGGCGCCTTAGATTGGCTCATTGATTGAAAACCTCCATGAGGTGGTCAATGGGTTGAAAAAAAAAGAGATTGGAAAAAGATCCTTGAGTGAAAACCTCTTTGAGGTGCTTAAGGCAGATGGCAAGGGTGAAAACCTCATTGAGGCGCCCCTGTTATCTTTCAAAAAAAAAAGAGAAAAAAGAAAAAACAAGGTCAGCAGATTCATTATGTAAAATTGCATGCAAGTGTTCTATGGAGGAGAGGAAGCCTCTCAACTCAAAGTCAAGGGTCCTCATCATGCAGTTAGGACACCTCACCAGCACCTCCCCCCAGGAATACTCATTTTCTCCAAGGTATGTGCAATTTTATTACAGCTTGAGTCTTCTACAGGAAGATGCAGACTTTCTACAGGAAGATGCAGATTTTCTACAGGAAGGTGCAGACTCTCTACAGGAGCGCAACCTTTCTACAGAAAGCTCTGTATTTCTACAGGAAACTTCCTGTAGAAGCTCAGAACAGGCCAGAATTCATTTCATGAGGAGATCTAACGGCTAAGGATCGGTTTGGACACATGAAAGCCACTGTTGTCACCCTTGCACAATTTTTTTATCTTGTTCCACCATCCTTGTCGACATGCAACAAAGTTACCTGCACCAGCAAAGAAGATCGATGAGTCTCGAGAAAAAGAAAATTGTAAATGGAAAAAACGCTAGAGATCTCACACCATGTGCATCCCAGTCATCCAGAAGCTCCGGGAGCGTGACCGTGAGGCCATCCATCGTCGTGCAGCATGCACCCAAGGAGGAAAAACTGTTCCAATACATCCCACGGGAGTCCTGTAACAGTTAAGCCTGCTAGAGTGGATACCATTCACAGCGTAGGCCATATGGAATGAAATGTGGGCGCATGCAACTAAAGCATCCCATCCATCATCGGCAGCTCGTGAACATGGACCTTCGGGCCTGTGTAAGTTCGCCAGCAGCAGGTAAATCGACTTATCAGCGTCCAAAGAACCGAAACATCGTGTGCAGCCGCGTAGGTAAGTGTCTCGACCCTTCCTTCCATCAGATTGCATGAATGTTACTTTGATTGATTGCAAAGTGTAAAGGTGAATGGGTTGAGTAGCGGTATGGTCATTTGGCCGGCCACGTCGGCCAGTTAATGGTCTAGTTGGATGCGAGGGTGGCGGCCATGACAAAAAGAATACCAACACGCACGTGAGAGCAATCCCGTCGAAAAAAATGAGTTTAACCGAAGAGGCGGCGGCAGATCTGTGGGAATTGATGCAGCAGCGAGTGAACGCGCAGCTGAATGATGGGATGACGTCACCCAATGGTCCGGCGGGGACAACTCACCCCCGCGCCACGGATTCCGCCGAATTCAAAATCTAATCGGCTAGATTGCACTCATGCATTTATCAACCACCGTTTTGAACTCGAGCAGCTATCCTGATCCTTCTGCAGTTTAATACGCCGAGCCTTTGGCTATCAGAACGATTGAGAATCACACCCAAGGCGCAGACCGACTGCAGTCTCTCCCGAAAATCACGTGCTGCATTCTACAGGACCGCTGTCATTCTACAGGAATGCTGTCATCCTATAGGAATGCAGTTTCTATAGGAAAGCTGGTGCCTCACGTAAAAAAAAGGTGGCCAATTAAAAAGGTAACCCTGAACTCTTCATGCAACTAGTTATTAAAGGTGGCAGGATTGTCGTCCATAGTCTGGTCATAGAAAAACGATGAAATTGTTGTCTGCTGTGCCTATACTGTCATTCTACAGGATGTCGAGTAATTAAACTGTGTTAAGTTCCTCAGGGATAAGTTTTGTGGATTATGTGCATGACATTCTACGCTCTATCTCAGTAAACCAAATTTCTTCTACAATCACCACCATTGGTTAAGGAAGCTGTTTTTATCATGCCGGGTGGGTTTATTAGATGAGAACCCACTGATTCCACCAAGTTAAGGGAAAACCAGGAAGTGGTGGAGCTCTTCACACGGGTTCAATGGATATCTTTTTGTGACAAATTGCAGGGGTACGATGATGAAGTGGCAGAAGAATTTTTGCAGGCTCAGAAGCCGAAATCCAAGACACTGGCCACAGTGAACTTCAGGGGTCTAAGCCTCAAGCTCACCCCGCAATATATCAGTCGAATTACTGAGCTTCCGATGGGTTTGCCATGGGATAAGGAAGAAAGGAAGTTGAGCCAGCAGGCCAAGAAAGAATTCTTTCCACCGGAGGAGGAATTCTCGGAGGACAAAAATGGGGTGCGAAGAACCAGCTTGCTGCCACCATGGAATGAATTTAGCTTGCAAATCATGAAGTATATAACCTGTGAAGGCCATTTTAGCATCGTGTAGGCATATCACTTTCGGTTGCTCACTGAATTGAGGCACCGGATTGATCTTCCTGTAGAAGAGAAACTGAGCATTCCTTATTTCTTGCTACAGTCCCTAATTGAGTGTGCCACAAAATTAAAAGAGGGCATACCAGATCAGGTAGCCCACCATGGGTTGATCAAACTTCTTGTGGAGGATGCGCTTCATTCATATAAGGTTCCCCTCTCATGGAAATCGTTCAGGAATTTGACAAGAGATGGAGACATAAAAATGCTGATTGAAGAAACGGGTTCCTCCAGCAGTGAGGAAAAAGAAGGAGTGGCCGAGGGAAAGAAAGAAAAAGGCCAGAAGACCCCGACCACAGTGCATAAGAAAGAACAAAAGAAGAAGCATGAGGAAAACGATGACAAAGGAAAAGGTGACACACCCATCTTGTCAGCAAGAGAAAAGAGGTTGAAGAGCAGAACGGACAAATTTGAGGTGGTCGACATCAGCCCAAGTACCTCATCAGCACCTGCAACCAAACCAAAAAGTAAAACCCATGCAGCAAAGCAAGCAAAGGTGGTGACACCCGTGTCTACAGGAAAGCAGAAACAAGCTTCTACAGGAAGCCCGAAAATCATTGAAAAAGAGGCTTCTACAGGAAGCCCAAAAATTACCAAAACAGGGTCTTCTACAGGAAGCCTGAGAATTACCAAAACAGGGTCTTCTACAGGAAGCCCGAAAATTACCAAAATAGGGTCTTCTATAGGAAGCCCGAAAGTTATCAAAACAGGGGCTTCTACAGGAAGCCCTGAAAAGGTGAAACCCAAGGAGAGGAAGGTGGACATTCTGGCAAAGGAGGAAGCAACTGTATTAGCTGGCCTCAACATGCCACCTAAGCCAAAGGAAAAGAGGAAGAGGGAGACCCCTCTATACTTTAAAGCTCGAAGAAGCGTTAGGATAAAGACGGGCAAGCCACAGCCTCTGTCCAGCAGCCCGATTGTCATCGAAGATACCCTTGATTCTCCCAAGGAAAAGTCCCCCTCAAGGATAACAGTCACGTACGAGAAGGGGAGTCCAAACAAAAATACGTGGCAAGAAAGGTTAGACCTGTTGACTGAAAAAACTCGGCTACAGGAAGCTGAAAATGTTCTACAGGACACTCTGGCCCGGCTACAGGAAACGGAGAAGAGGGAAGGAGAAGGACCCTCATCACCACCAAGGGAGGGTGAGGTAGAGCCACCTAAAGAGGCCAAAGAAGTACATATACCAGAGCCCAGCCCTCAGCCTAGTCTGAGTTCATACTACACCTTTTTAGAGGCGGGCAAAATCATACCGCAGAAATTTACTGTACCCCTATTTTTTGCATTAGAGGAAGAAAGAGTCCATTCCCACACATGGATGCAGATCGCCAAGTCAAAGGGTGTGGCGGACATAGGCCCTTTACAAGAGCAGCTCAAGGAGGTCAGGAGTGAATTCACCATGGCTAAACATGTGGCTAATTTCCAACGTGTGCGTCTACAGGAAGAAAATCAGAAGCTGAGATTGCAGCTACAGGAACTAAGGGCAGGGGCAGGTACATCCTCCAAAGACACCACAAAAGAACAACAAGGCATAAAGGAGCTGACCACCGGTCTTGAAGAGCCAATGACACTTCTACAGGAAGCATAACAGCAGGCACAAATTGAAGTGCAAGCTCTAAAAGAACAGCTGCAGCAAAAGGAAGCATAATTGGCCTGCATGGCCAGCTGGCCCATGGAGGCAATACAGTGCAGACAACCTGCAAAATCCTATGGATTGTACTTAAAAGATCGATGGCTGCAGTTCCAAATAAATACCGTGGCACAAAGAGGTATTTCTCAGATCCAAAACCCACAAAAATTTTCTGAATTGTGCAGTACTAGTTCGTCAGAAGACAAAGCCAAATTAGCAGAGTTCTACCTCCACAATTTGGCTTTGCCTAATGAGGTCTCCTGGGATCCCAATATTGCCTTGGGTGATATGCAATTGATGGTGTTCGCTTCATGGTTGAACCATGAGGATCAAAGAGCAGCTGAAGCAAAATCGGTCATGAACCGAGAATTAAGCGAGCCACTGTTCATTCAAGCAGAACCAGAAGATCCGGTTGCACTCATCTCTGCACACCAACAATTGTCTACTAATCCCACAGCTTCCTTGAGATTTATGGACCAACAGGCCCAAGCCATAGCTCATTTTGAAGATATGGAAAGATTGTTAGGAGAAAGTGCTGCCCAAGCATGTACACGCAGATGGAATACCTTGGCACATAGTTTGAAAATTCGAGAGTACCATACCCCAATTCGGATGAGGGAAGCTTTGGCAAGGGTAGACCTTTACAAGAAATCCATGCAAAGCCTCCAGGCCAGCTGGATTGGCCTTAAACTCAGCCCACCACTACTGCTAGGGTTGACTGAAGGTAATACAGAGGAGGATGACAGTGAACAATGGGAAGAGGTGAACAGGAAAGCAGGGTTTCATCTCAGCAAAGAGGACACTACCACAGAGGCTTGGGATGTAAGGGAAGCAGTAAAAGCAATGAAGGATGAAGATTTGGATTAAGCTGCTCAAGGATGAGCAAATATTTTAGCTGGGGGGTGATGATGAGCCCCAATTTTTGTTACAATTTGGGCTCATATTGGCCTACTTACCTTGCTCAACCATTCATCTTTTATCACTTATGCATTCATTTCTTAGTATATTCATGTTGTTTGTAGGAAGAAGGGCAAACATTATATCTATGTGGCTAATACATGATGATTTCAGGTTTTTGGCATTAAAGAGCGCAAAAGATCACACAAAAGGAGACAAGGAGACAACAAAGGTGACATTGCGGGTTCATAGGGAGGTTGTCCACGGTCTTGATGACCTTCCTCGTGATTTTCACCTTAACTTCGAGCTCCAACAGCTCTCCCCATCGAGCTTAGAGGCAGGCAACACGTTCTACAGGATCAACAGTCTTACAGTAGTTTGACTTTTAGTTGGACAACCAAGCTCCACGAATGGAGGAAGCCAGCTTGATCTTCATTTTGTATAAATATGAAGGCCGTAGCCTTTGTTAAGAGCTTTTTGAACTTTTGGATTGATATTGTAATTTCTGAGCACAGCTCGGTGTTTGTTCTTGTAAGCCAGTTTTGGCATGACATTAGACTTTTGATTATGAATAAAGGCAAGCAGATTTGGATCTAATTCTGAGCTTTTAAGGGAGCTATAGCTCTCGGGTTAGGGCCCAACCTGAGAGCAATAGATCTCCTCTTCTTGTAGTGTTATTTACCTTTCTTCCCAGCACTTTGTTTCCTTGTTTGATATGCATTTCAAGAACACAGTCTGCTGATTTGATTTCTTTAATGAGATTGAGTAGGATAGGCTTATGGTTAAATCACTTTCAGTTGCTTAGATCAGAATAGGAGGTTTGTAATCCACTGGAGCTCCAAGAAAAGGTTGTTAGCGCCTTCACTGTCATCTCTGTTTAGGGATTGGGGTGCAGTCTATACCAACCACCAAAAAACGCAGTCTTTTTCCACTTTTATTCAAGCTGCAACACAGTCGTTTTAATCGTGGATCCTTCCATGCATTTTTCTCTTGAGCCATACTTCTTCATTACAATTCCATGCACGACTTTTCTTCATGATTTACATTGCTGTTCATTGGTTTAATAGCACAGGTTAAGGGATTCTCGTTTTTGGTGCAACACATAAGTAATCTGTTTTATTTACACTGCTCGATATCATTCCACTTCCTTCTTCTTCTTCTTAACCTCGCCTCAAGCCACCTACTCGGCCTTTGTTCATCTCGTTTACCTTCCAACTCATCCATTGCCACATAGCTTCATCTTTTTGACCTTTCGTTGTTTTCCATCCTTCTATCCACCAACCAACTTCGTGCACTCTTTCTCCATCCTGTTTCTCTGCCCCTGAGTCATCACAAGCTCCATATCCACCTTACCTATCCACCCATACCGTTCCATCACTTCACCATCACCCAAAACTTCCACTTACAGCACATCCTGTAGAAGTTAGCAGACTTCCTGTAGAATTCCTTAGTTTCCTGTAGGATCCCCTGCAGACATCCTGTAGAAGCCTGCAAAGTTGGTTGCCGAGCATCTGAACGTTGTAGACTTCTGTGGAATGATGCTAGGGACCTCTCCTAGCCATCCTGACCTCTCCCAAGCTTTCTCTCCCTTCGCACCACCTCTGCACAGCCAAACCCTAATAAGAAACAAAACCATAATCACTCCATCCATTTAAGCAAAAATACAAAAACAATGTTCTTTTCAATGGAAGTAGTTTGAGTTCATGCATTTCACATCATTAGAAGTAATGGCATCCTTTTTAGACATTTTCACTTTCACTATTGCATCATAGAGGTCAAACTAGTCAAATTAGGGTTTACTAGGGTTTCATGTTTCAGTTGGCTTTCAGTTAATTTTTGCAAAGTAGATCAATTTCCCTTGAGATAGCCTTCGTCCATCATTTAGAAAGCTTCTTCTGAGAGCATATAGAAGTTGGCTTGAGCCCTAGCGGACTTGTGCCAGCTGACCAGGTGACAGCTGCGACAAGAGCTAGTACTTGTGCATACAGCACCGTCGCCTCCAAGTTTGTACGAACTACCGGGTTGATAAAATTAGAGATAGGAAGCTCCAGGAGTTGTAGCATTATTGCTACAATACTGGAGCCCACCAATGAGTCCTTAGAAGATTATGAGGAAATATTCGAGCTTAGCTACAAAACGGACAAGTGCACACTTGATCCTGAGCCACTGAAGCTAGTCCTACTCAGGGCGGTTAGGGAAGATCTTTTAGATACCCTAAACCTGCTAGTAGGAGGCGACATCTACAAGCTACCCTATGAAGATATCAAGACTGTCTTTAAGAACCATTCTAGGTGATCTGAAAATGGTGTTCTAAAGGCTTCTTGTCTAGTTTCGAAGAACTTCTCCCACTTCCAAAGCTTGAATTTTCCCAAGTCTATTTGATTCACCTATGTGGAAATAAGAAATGCTTGAAAATATGGTTGTATGCTTGTATTTGTTTCCAGCTGATTATTTACTTTAAAATCTATTGTTTATGTTGATATGTGAGTGTGCTTAAACTGATATATAAATGCATATAGCAGTAGATAAAGCAGCAGTAAAAATAAACACATAAGATATAAAATTAATTAGGAATTCGCCCACACTCTTGGGCTACATCTCTGTGAGCTCTAGTTAATTCAACTAGGCTCTCCGAGATTATCATGTAAGTATTTTTTACAAGCTCTTGGCCCAACTCCTGTTGTTCTACATAAGAACAGTGGGTTTAGACACCATTTAATCCCTTCTAGCTCTTAAACCTCTGCTCTCTCAGCTCTCTGATGCTACTACTTTTAGCATTCAATAACAAACAATAGCTTGGCCACCATTTAATAACCCAGCCGCAACTCGGCCCCCATCAATAGTTTAGTAGCCCTGTGTCTTTGAAATTCATGGCTTAAAAGCCAAATTGCGCTGCCCATTGGTTTTCCCTTTCAGGCTATGCAACTTTCGGCCATGTCTACTCGAATCCCTTCTTTCGACATTTACAGTCATTGCATAACACTTCACAGGGAGGTGGCCACCTATTCTGCAATGGGTGAGTGTGTCAGGTTCAATGGAATAGTCGTTTCTTTTTTCCGTTACTCCAAGAATGCTCGTGACACACGACTTTTCACCAACGCATTGTCCATCTCAGACTTCAAATCTTGCACAATCTGCCTTATAACCTCATCAAATCTAGTTGTCCATCGGATCATGTCTCCACCATTGATTTGGAGGCCCCAGATCCCACATTCATTGTTCATATCGGGCAGTTAAGTAGCTCGATGTTTACCCGTGCAATGTGAGCGGTTTCCTCTCTCTTCCACCAGACACGTGGAAATTGTTGTGTGGCATCGGGCGGGACTCGGTTGAAAACACTTACCGCTTGAAGCCCTTCCAATATCCGGTCGGTTTTGTGGAATTCCCTCTCCGACTGAATCGAAGCATTATTTTCCGTGTTTTATAATTATTTTGGGTATGGAAACTCAGGGCTTTCCTTTGCTGAAAGGTTTTCCCTGCGATATGTGATTAGTGACTTGTCACTAATCGCATATCGGAATCGACCCCTGGTGACTGAAATTGTCTCTGAATTCACCAATTTGCGATAGCACGGATTATCATGGGCTGACGGTCTGCATGCTTGATCGATGGTCCTCGCTGATCCGCGCTGATCAAAACTTGCAATTGTCACGAGGATTCCTCCGATAAGCTTCATCTCCACAAGATTTTAAATCTTTGGCATGATTTTATAGAGAGTTCATGAAGTCTTAGAGAGTCTATCCAAGATCCATGTTGGATCACAATCCATTTTGGATCACACCTTCCCACTAAGAGAACTTTTGGTCTCCAAAAGATTGATATATTGATCTAAACAATACATGAGAGTACCTCACCCCCTTCTTTCAGTCTCCATACACTTGCCTTGGATAGTGCCTCTGAACCAAGGCCTTTGACCACTCTCGTTACTGGATGTGCTGGTCCACCCAGGGAATAACTGTTTTCCCCCTTGACTTCATGCAGAGCTCCTACCAACAAGTTTACAGAAGGTAGTTTGAACTTCTCTGACTTGATCATTGATCCAAGGTGGTTCAAACAAATGTGAAGTTACATTTGCTTCACCAAACTTTCATTTGTACCTGTTTGACAAGCTTTCAACAACAACAGGATTTCAAACAACAACTGGATGGTTTAAACTCCTGCTTCAACAAAAGAAACAGATTTTCAAATCTTGTGAATTACCTCCATGTCTTTACATCTGTATACAAATGATTGACTAGATAACAAGCCAATAAAACATGCCTTTAAAACAAATGACCCTTCAAGTCAAGCATGTGCAAAAGATCTCAAGGATTCTTTTCAAAAGATCAAACACTTCATCATTATCTCCATTTTGGAGACCCAATCAACCTTTTCCAAGTCAATATCAACATTACATGCATGCCAAAGCAATCAACCCTTCATGTTAATTACACATACATGTTTAAATACAAGGAAACCATCAACATTCCTGTCTTCATGCATATCAAGCTTATGAATGCATTTCATCCTTCAACTTTCGCTTAAGCACATTGTACTTTCGAAGCTGAAATGAAATATAATGTTGTAGCAATAAAGTGAGTCTCTTACTGAACTTTTCCATTCACCTTCTTGGCAAAATCCTACAACTTGCATTCCATCAACAAAGAAATGTAAATAGATGCATAAAAAAAAAACATGCAATCTTTAATTGGATAAGAACTCTAACCATTTCTTACGAATCCATTTAAAAGGTGCTACCTTTGTCTACACATCAGCATCAACATGTGAATCATCCTAAAACACATCAATCATGGAATCTTCCTTTCCATTCCTTCCATTCTTTCTTTCCACCTTCTTCAAGTTTCATGAAAGCATTGTTGGATTCAAAGCTCAACACTTTTCAGCAATGTGTCCTTGCTTATGGTAGTAGGTGCAACACATGTGCTTCCTCTTGACAACATGATTTGCCTTGTCCAATGGACCTTTGGATTCTTGCTTCCTTTCCTTCAAAAGTTTCCTGTATGTGGCCATTCTCTTCCAACATCTAGAAACATTATGGTTATTCAAACCACAAAAGGAACATGCAATTCTTTTCCAATGCTTATATGGAAATTTACCATGCTGAACATAATCAAAAGGAATATGGTTAGAACCAAATTTATACCTTTCTCTTTCACCTTTATTGCCTTCATGAGGAGGTGAACTGAATGAAGAAGTAGCTCCCTTTGGAACACCATCAACCTCTTCAATGGTTTCAGAGTTTCCACAACTCTTTGGTTCAAGTGCATGCTTATGAACATCTACATCTTGCAAATGATGTCTCAAGCTATTGTATTCTCCACAGATACAATCTTCACATTCTTGAGGTAGAAGACCGGAAATGAAACTCCTTCTTGGAACTATTTCAATGATCTTCATGGCAGCTTTGGAACTTTCTCCATAATATTGTCCATGGCCAAGACCCAAATACTTAGACCTTTCCTCAACCATTATTGGCTCAACAATACCCTGTGTGTGTTTACCCAAGCCTTTTCCTTCATAGCCCATGTTGGACATTAACTTGGAACCTATGCCTTTGCTATGTTTTTCAAAAGAACCAATATAAGCATTCTTAGAAGAATTTGAAGACAAACAAGAATTGTTTACCTCTTCTTCAAGCTAATACTTGACCAAGGCTTCTTTGGCAACAAAAAGTTGTGTCTCCAACTCATGCATCCTTTTCAAGTTCATATTTGCAATATGAAGTTGTCTCTGCATTTCCTGCAATTTGTCAGGAAGCAATTGCTTCTCTTCCTTCATGGAATTCAACTACTCTCGAAGTCCAACACTCATTTCTCTCACCATGTCCATCTTGATGAACAAGTCTTGCTTCATGTCTTCATCAAAGACTCTTGTGAAGAAACAAGAGTTTGAGGACTCACTTGTAGAAGTTGTCATTATCAAAATGGACAAAATAACTTCAAACAAGATTAATAAAGAGCTTATTCAAGCAACCTTTTGCAACAAACCTCTTGTTCTTCAAGGATTTCTTTGAGGTCCTTTGGGATAAGAAGAATGACTTCTTCCTTTTTTTCCTCTCCTAGACTAAGCTATCAATAGCTTTCCCTTCACCTATGCAAACTCAAACAATAGTCAGTCTGTAAACAAGCATACAATCAACCTCTGACTGTTTAAACACCTTTCAGACAAGCAATCTTTGCTCTGTCAATCAAGAATTCTGACCTAATACCACTTGCACTGGTATAACCCATTCTGATATAACCTTCTTTGAAGGTGGGGTTAATCAAGCTTAAGCTCCAATACCACCTAATCTGAAAATGGGGCTCTAAAGGCTTCTTGTCTAGTTTCAAAGAACTTTTCCCACTTCCAAAGCTTGAATTTTCCCAAGTCTATTTGATTCACCAATGTGGAAATAAGAAATGCTTGAAAATATGGGTGTATGCTTGTATTTGTTTTCAGCTGATTATTTACTTTAAAATTTGTTGTTTGTGCTGATATGTGAGTGTGCTTAAACTGATATATAAATGCACATAGCAGTAGATAAAGCAGCAGTAAAAAAAAAAACACATAAGACAACAAATTAATTGGGAGTTCGCCGATACTCTTGGGCTACATCTCCATGAGCTCTAGTTAATTCAACTAGGCTCTCTAGGACTATGGTGTAAGTATTTTTTACAAGCTCTTGGCCCAACTCCTGTTGTTCTACACAAGAACAATGGGTTCAGACACCATTTAATCCCTTTTGGCTCTTGAAGCTCTGGCTCTTGGCTCTTGGTTCTGGCTCTTGGCTCTGACTCTTGGCTCTTTAGCTCTGGCACCTGACTCTTGGCTCTTCGGCTTTGGCTTCTTGTCCCTTTGAAACCTTCAGCTCCCTAGCTTTTCACTTGAACTTAAAGTGACCCCAAAGGCTCCCTTAGCTGCTATTTTTCTTCTGTGATGTCTCAACGCTGCCTCCTTGGCTTCTACGCTTCAAAAACTCGGCCACCATCAACAGTTTAGAAACCCTGTGCAGTAGCTCTTTAGCTCTCTATCACTATGCTCTCTTGGCTCTCTGATGCTACTACTTTCAGCATTTAGTAGTGAACAATATCTTGGCCATCGTTCAATAAACCAGCCACAACTCGGCCCCCATCAACAGTTTAGCATCCCTGCACATTATCCCTTTGGCTCTCTGTCACTCTGCTCTCTCGGCTCTCTGTTGCTACTACTTTTAGAATTCGGGAGAAAAAAATAGTTTGGCCACTGTTCAATAACCCAGTCGCAACTCGACCCCCATCAACAGTTTAGTAGCCCTGTGTCTTTGACATTCATGACCTAAAAGACAAATTGCGCTGCCCATTGGCTTTCCCTTTCAGGCACTACAACTTTCGGCCATGTCTACGCGAATCCCTTCTTTTGACATTTACAGTCATTGCATAACACTTCACAGGGAGGTGGCCACCTATTCTGTAACGGGTGAGTGTGTCAAGTTCACTAGAATGGTCATTTTATTCCATTACCCCAAGAATGCTCGTGACACATGACTTTCTGCCCACGCATTGTCCATCTCAGGCTTCAAATCATGGATAATCTACCTTATAACCTCATCAAATCCGGTTGTCCATCGGATCGCATCTCCACCGTTGATCTGGAGGCCCGAGATCCTATGATCATCATTCATATCAGGCAGTTAAATAGCTTGATGTTTACCCGTCTGATGTGAGAAGTTTTCTCTCTCTTCCGCAAAACGCGTGGTAATTGTTGTGCGGCATCGGGTGGGACTTGGTTGAAACCACTTACCACTCAAAGCCCTTCTGATATCCTGCCGGTTTTGTGGAATTCCCACTCTGACGGAACCGAAGCATTATTTTCTACATTTTATAATTATTTCTGGCCTGAGCACTCGAGGCTTTACTTCACTGATAGGTTTTCCCTACGATATGTGATTAGCAACTTGTCACTAATCACATATCATAATCGACCCCTAGTGACTGAAATTGTCTCTGAATTCGCCAATTTGCGATAGCATGCGTTATCATGGGCCGATGGTCTGCATGCTTAATTGATGGTCCTCACTCATCCGCACTGATCACAACCTGCAACTATCATGAGGATTCCTCTAATAAGCTTGATCTCCACAAGATTTTAAATCTTTGGCATGATTTTAAAGAGAGTTCATGAAGACTTAGTGAGTGTATCCAAGATCCATGTTGGATCACGATCCATTTTGGATCACTAGGGCAGCTAGGAAAAAGGGTAGGGGTAGTCAGCCAGTGGCCAACTCATGCTCTTCAAGCACATCTATAAAAGGTGAAATTGGAAATATGTTGGAAGATTTCAAGAGTCAAATGCTGCAAAATCTTGCCACACAGATGGACACTATGCACATCAAGAGGAAGCAGGTGGAAGCAGAGAGAGCATTAGCCATCTTCTGCCCCAGATGAACAAGGAGGCACCCTAGGAATGAATGCCCATTAAACCTTATAGAAATCTACTTGGTTTGTGAAGAAAACCACTCCACAGACGAGTAACCTTCTCTACCTGGACTAAAAGTTGTGTATCATACAACTCAAGGAGCGACTAAATAGATATGTTACATAAATCAAAGGAGGCCTCAACCGTACCAGCAGGTAATGCAAGGGTCAACCTATGCATATTACAACCCTAACCAAAACACATCCATTCCCTCTTGGGCCCCCCCTCCTCATCCCTCATGGGCTACACCTTCTCCTTGGTCTTTTGCACCTTAGTACCATTCCCAGCTGACTAATCAGACATTTTAGCCATATAATCCTCCACAACTTCTGTGGAATGCACCAACCCAGGGGTGGAGGCCCCCATACAACAATGCTCCTACTTTATTGCCTTCACCTCCTACTCAACCACAACTTTTATACCCTACTCCACCTAAACAACCTCATATTCCTACCCAACCGAATATGAACCCGAAAAACAGACATGCACAATAGGTCTACAGTGGAGAGACATCCTACCCTTCTTATGTTATGGAAATGGAGGAAATAAACCTGAGGTCTAGGAGAGTACTCCTAGACAACCAACCTCCATCTCCACCGAGGGAGAGTGAGGAGAAAAGAGAGGAAAGTATGCCTAGAGTGAATCCACCACCCTTTACTGAAAGATTAACTCATCGAGTCCAGCCTACCACAGAAGAGAATGAACTTCTGGGTGAATTGAAAAATCTATGTGTCAAAATTCCACTTATCCAAGCCATTAAGGATGTACCTATTTACAAAAAATTGACTAAAGAGAAGTGTTTCAAACATCTAGGGAGGTGAAAAAGAGATACCCCTACCATTAATGTCATTGGAAAGTTATCCGACTTAATGTTGGGGAAGGTAATTTTCCCAAAGTATTTAGACCCTCGAAGCCCTATAGTAGATGTGCACATCAATGTCACCATTGTCCCACACACCTTGATTGATCTTATGGATGCCATTAATATAATGACTAAGGACACCATGCTCAATTTGAATCTCCAGGGTTATTTAAGAAAGACCGCGACAGTCCTGCAGCTTGCAGACCGATCCACAGTAGCCCTAAGGGGATTGTTAAGGATGTGATGGTCTCCATTGACTCCTAGGAGTACCCTGTAGACTTCCTAGTTCTCCAACCTAATTCCAAGCTTAATGGTTATCCTCTCATACTTGGGAGGCCCTGGTTAGCCATTGTCAATGCCTACATCAGTTGCAGGGCTGGAAACATGACTACAAAAAATGGGCATCTATCCAAGCAGTTGGTCTTGTACCCTCCTTCTCAGCCATCTTTAGAACATGATTTACGTTTATGGCTAGAAGAGGAGGAAGAAGATGAAGTCTACTTAGCTCAACTCTATACCCTAGAAACTGCAATGGGAGGAGGACAACCTGATGAAGATGATTTGATTGAACACATCCTCCAAAATCCAACTCCCAACACCTTGTCCTTAGAAGAAGTAGTGAAGGAAACCAAGAGAAACCATCAGATTGATCTATGCTTAGTTGATTCAAACCCTACTCGTGTCAAGACAATAGAATTCAGCCCTGAAAGAACTTTGAAAATCAACCCCTCTCTTTCTGTACACCAAGAAGAAGAGTTATGTAACATGCTAAGGGAACAATTCGATGCCTTTTCTTGGAGTTACAAAGAAATGAAGGGAGTGCACCCCTCAGTGTGCTCACCACATTTATATCAAAGAAGGTTACAACCTAGTCTGACAACCCCAAAGGAGAATGAATCGAGCTCTCAAGGATATAGTCAAAGAAGAATTGTACACTGCTAGATGCAGGGTTCATTTACCCTATCTCGGACAATGAGTGGGTGTCTCCTTTGGTGTTGGTTCCAAAGAAAAATGGGAAGTGGAGGATTTTTGTTTATTATAGAGAGTTAAACAAAGAAAAAAATAAGGACCATTTCCCTCTACCTTTCATCAACCAAGTGTTAGATGGCCTCGCAGGGAAAAAGTTTTTCTCTTTCATAGATGGGTTCAATGGGTACAATCAAATCTAAATTAGCCTAGAGGAACAGGATAAAATCACCTTCACCTGTCCTTGGGGTACTTTTTCTTATAGGGTCCTTCCTTTTGGTCTATGCAATGCCCCTACCACTTTCCAAAGGGCAATCCTAAGTATATTTGTTGAGCTAGTCCATGATGCAGTGGAAATTTATATGGATGACTTTACACCATGTGGGTGTGATTTCTAGGAGGCTCTCTCCAACTTGGGTAAGGTGTTGAACAAATGCATTGAAATGAACTTATCCCTTAGTCCGAAAAATGTGAGTTCTTGATGACTGCAGGGACTATTCTAGGTCACTCAATATCCTAGAAAGGACTACAGGTTGACCCAAATAAGATAGCCATCATCGAAAGGGTCCCAACTCCACAAAAACAGAGGGATGTCAGAAGTTTTCTAGGTTTAGCCGATACTAAAGGATATTTATAAAATACTTCAACAAGTTAGCTTCTCCTTTATTTGGGCTATTGGCCAAAGACTCCAAATTTTTATTTTCAGAAAGCTGTCAAGAAGCCTTGGACACCCTAAAGGCCAAGTTGACCACTGCACCTATTCTTCGAGGCCCATATTGGGCTCTTCCTTTCCATATACATGTCGATGCCTCTCACAAAGCCATAGGAGTAGCTATTGGCCAGATATATAACAAGATAACTTATGCCATTTACTTCATAAGTAAGAATCTATCAAAAGTCGAGATGAACTACACAGTGACTGAAAAAGAGCTCCTAGTTGTTGTGCATTCATTGAATAAATATAGGGATTACATTGATGGTTACCAAAAAATTGTACATATTTACCATGTTGCAATTAAATACTTGATGAATAAACCTGATGTAAATTCTTGGATTATTATATGGTTACTTTTATTGCAATAGTTTGATTTAACTGTCATTGATAAGACTGACAAGGAGAATATCGTTGCAGATTTTTTATCTAGATTCACTTTGTGTGCAAGGGAGGAAGGAATGGTTGATGATTAGTTACCAGATGAACACTTATTCACTATTTCAGTTCTCTCTCCATGGTTTGCTCTCAAAGAAAATTAATTGGTGTCTACTCAGTTTCCACTAAATTTTTCCTCCAAGGAAAGGAGAAATATCATAAGGAAGAGTGCCCCATTCACTTGGATTTGGGGAAACCTCTTCAAACTAGGCCCACATCAAATCCTTAGAAGATGTGTCAAGGAGGAGGAATTCTTCTGACTTGTCATGATGGGCCTTGTGGAGGTCACTTTGCAGCCAAAAGAACAACATTCAAGGTAATACTACAAGCTGGTTATTACTGGGCCACTCTTCACTAGGATGTGAGGAGGTATACTAGTTAATGTGATCGGTTCCAAAGGATGGGGAAACCTACCCCAAGGGATGAAATTCCTCTACAAACTCAAGTGACTTTTGAGCCATTTAACAAGTGGGGCATGGATTTCATTGGACCCATTGACCCTCCATCCAGGAAAAAGTAGTACATAATTGTCTGAACTGACTATTTAAACAAGTGGGCTTAAGCCAAGGCCATCAAAGCAGCAAAAGAAGAAAAAGTGGCTGAATTCTTAAGGAAAAATGTATTTTATAAGTTTGGGTACCCTAGAGAATTTTTTACTGATCAAGGTAGTCAATTTACATCTCACATGATTGAGAATTTGTTAAGCCAGCATAAGATCAAGCATAGAACATCCACTACTTACCACCCACATGCTAATGGGAAAGTGGAGGTAACCAACAAAGCGCTGGAAGGAATTCTGACCAAAGTGATTAGCAGTAGCAGAAAGGATTGGAAAAATAGATTATTTGAGGCCACTTGGGCCTACAATACCACATGGAAGACCACCACTGGGTTCACTCCTTATGAGCTCGTCTGTGGTAAGAAAGCCCTAATGTCCATTGAATTTGAATACAACACCTTAATAATGGCAGCTCAACTCGATCTAGATCTCACCAGACCACAAAATCAAAGATTGCTCCAGGTCAATGGGTCAGATGAATTTAGGATGCAGGTACTCTTGCACATAGAGGTGACTCAAGTTCAAAGGAAAATTTGGCATGACAATAATATAAAGGACAAACAGTTTCAATAAGGTGATTGGGATTTGTTGTATGATTCTAGGTACAAGGAATTTAAAGGTCAGTTAAGGACTAGATGTTAGGGCCTTCAGTCATAGAAAAATGTCATGATAATGGTGTTGTACAGATAAGAACCATTGATGCAAAAGCTATCCCTTTACTTGTCAATGGGTATAGATTGAAGGTCTACAAGAAGCCCTTGTCAAAGAAATAATTCATCAATGGCATCAACAAGACAATGATGGTGGTGGAGAAATTCTTAGCTTCCACCCCACCAAGTCCCTAAATAAAAAGAGAAAAAAAATAAAGACACTTAGGTGAAAACCTCCATGAGGCACCTGAGTGCCACAGTTGGGTTGAAAACCTCTTGAGGTGGCCCAAGGCTATTGGAAAAAAGGAGAAGACAATAAAATTTTCTCGTGGTGAAAACCTCTTTTGAGGCACCGAGGGCAGGAAACTATGATGAAAACCTCCTTGGAGGTAGACTAGTTGTTTTCTAAAAAAGTAAAAGAAAATAAAAAAATGAAAAAATAGAGAAAATGTAAAAAAAAATTGGAATTTTTTTTTTTTCAGGTTACCAAGAGGAGGATAAGCACAACTTGAGAGGAACAGAAGGACCTACAAGATCCATATTTCAATTCCTCCATCTCATATTTTTCATTATTCCATCCATTCTTCCATTTATGAACCCCTCCAGCTCAATTTACACAGGCTCTGTGTTTTCTACAGGGAATCACATGATTCCCTGTAATCCTATAGGATTCCTTATAAACCTACAAGAGTTTCCTGTAGGAATTACAGTGGCCTTGAAAATCACAAGAAAAGTGGTCCTAGATCAAGGGGATGACAAGCCTGTTTCTAAAAAAAAACCTTTCACTCCACCACATCATTTCTATGCCTTTTATCGCCATGTCACCCATACATCCATCCAATAAGTCAATTAAAAAAAAAATACAGTTTACAAAATAAAAAAACAACAAATAGAAGAGGGAGAGAAGAAGAAAAGAGGAACAATACCTGAAGACCAAAAATCTCACCTACCATTCCCTATAACCATTCTCTACTCATGTCAACATCCCTCATGCTCCAAAATTGAGAAAAACGTATGAGAGGGGAGAGTGATCCGAATTGGATCCTAGAACACTCTTTAAGTTTTCATGAAATCTTTAAAAATCATGCCAAAGTTTCAAAGTCTTATAAAGATCAATCTTATCGGAGGTATCCTTGTAACAGTTGCAATTGGTGATCAACGCGGAGCAACAAGGACCATCAGTCAAGCGTGCAGACCGTCGGCCCATGGTAATGTGCGCTACCACAATTAGCAAAACCATGGGTCAATTCAAGAAACGGGGGTAGTTTCTGATATGCAATTAGTGACAAGTCGCTATTTGCATATCACAGGGTAAACCCCTCAAAGAAGGAAAGATTGCAAGCACCCGAACCCGAAAAATCATAAAATGCAATGGATATAACTCTGATTCCGTTAGAAGCGGGGCCCCACAAAAATCGGTAGAATATCGGAAGGGCTTTCAACGGTAAGCGGTTTCAACCGAGTCCTGCCCAATGCCACACAACGGTTGCCATGCGTCCAAAGGAAGAGAGAGAAAACCACTCACATCAGACAAATAAACATCATGTTACTTATCCGCCCAATATGGACGATGACCGTTGTATAGGATTTGAAGTCTGATGTGGACGATGCATTGGAAGAAGGTCGTGTTTCGCAGGCATTATTGGAACTAACGGAATAAAAAGTCCTTTTGAAAACATCCAAGAGAACTCACACTCAATTCGTTATGAAATAGGTGGCCACCTCCCTCTGAGGCGTTATACAGTGATGATTATGCAGAATAGAGGGATTCAAATGGACAGAGGCAGGGGAACCAGAAAGGTGGGAAAAAGAAACAAAAAGTCAAGAAGCAAATTGGCGTTAAAGCCACAAGCTGACAGAGAGAGCAACAAGCAGTAAGCAGTAAGTTAGAAGCGGAAAGCTAAGAGCAGAAAGAACACGCCAAGCTAACTTGCAGAAACAAAGGCAGCATCAAGCCAGACAGAGCCAGAGAGATTCAAAGAGTCTCTGTACTCCAGAGAAGGCTTGAGAGGTTCAACAAAACTACTCTCTATTGCCTGTCATGTATGAGTCTCATATTGGGCTCATACTACTGTGACCAATAGAGGTCAAGAATCAGTAAGGAGAGTCAGTTTTCTCCAGAGACTTGGGGGATCCAAATACAGTCTTGATGATTTATATCTGTTGTGTGAGACTCAGATTGAGCTCACTATTGTAAAAACTTTTCTTTGAAAACATAATAGAGAGGCCACCACTGAAGGCTAGACCAAGAGACGTAGCCCAAGAGTATTGGGTGAACTCCTTATTAAACTTGTTGTGTTTATATGTTTCCCTATTATGTTTCTTTAACTACTTCAGTGCATGTGTATTTCGCAATATTATCGATCCGTTGCATAAAATAACATAGGCACATCCATGCACATGAGTCTGTAATACCTTATTGTTTTTCTGAGATCAATTCCAGATCAGAGAGGTAGCTACATGACATCCTGTAGGTTTCCTGCAGGAAATCCTGTAGCATCCTATCCCACAAAGGGAACTTCACAAGTTTGTATCCATCTTTAGCACAAGGATTCCAAGGTTGAGGAAGCTCCTCCAGAGGTCAGCAGCAGCAACAAGATCACGAGCATCACTCTCCAGCACCTTCACATCAAAAGAAACCAACATTAGCAGAGGAAAATACACAAAAGAATATGTAGCAAAAACACAACACAAAGACATCACTCTCCAACATGCATCATCATCAAAGCATCTTACCCATAGGTCGTTCATCTTACTCATGCTCTCTCATTAGTACGATATGATCAAAACTGTAGGATTATGTGAGAGTTGGTTTTATAAGTAAAGGTGGCCAGTTAACTTGGCCACCTTCGACCCGTCAAAGAGGAGAAAACAATTAGATTAGTCCATATGCGGCAATAGTCAAATGAGAAGAAAAAGGGAATAAGGCAAAATATGGTTAAGTTACGGAGGAAAGAAGTGGGATATGATTACAAGGTAAGGTGGAATGATGGACTGATAGTGGGACCAAAAGTCCAAAAGGAGGTGCTCGTACTTAGAGAGTGAGCACACCACCCCACACGATCATCCATATATGGAAATAAAACATTGATTCCCATACAAAGAGAGCATTATCAATCTCAAGAATTCATCAAAAAAGAGGTTTCTCTTGGCCTTCTTGAAGCAACACCTATAGGAGAGAGTTAGCATATACAACACAAGAGATCTATAGGATCCCACAGGAAAACCTACAGGATCCTACTGGAAAACCTACACGATACAGAGGAGTCAACCTACAAGATTATTAGTGGGGACTAAGGGAGGAGAAATCAAAGGTTGTCCTCACTAGAACGTAACAAGTAAGGTAGGAGCTATACCTTCCATGTTTTCGAGTTGAAAGAAGAAAAATCCTCAATATGATTAAGGAAATTGCAGTATAGGAGAATTGTATTGGAAAGTTAACATTCAAACCTCTCTCACCTACCAGAATTCTTGAATTGTATTAATACAAGCCTCCACAATTACTAGGGAAAGATGACAAGAGGTTTTAACAAGAGAGAACCCACAAACACAGTAAGGATCCACCAACATCCTCCTGTAGTAGAAATTTTCACAAGGCACCATTGGATGGGGTTATTTGAGAGGATGAGAGGATACAATGATGAGGTGGCCAGAGAATTTTCTCTCTCACTCATACCCCTCACTAGGACCCATGCCACTGTTGTGCTGAAAGGCCTATCAGTAGTTGGGACTTCATACTAGGGTGATCCCTTGAATGTTGGTGGGTCCAACACCATTAACATTTCTAGTGCTAGAAGGAGGGAATCCAGTTGTATATGGTTGAACATCCTCTCACACTCGCTCATTAACCATCTGGTCAAGGTAGTAACTCACACTCCCTCTCACCTATGCGTGAATATGCAGTTGGTTACTCCTCACCTCCGAGGACTGAGCATGAGACTTCACATCATCATCTTCACTCTATCCATCCCATCACTCACCAGTTCGCGAAAGTAGTTTGACTGATCCCAGATAGACAACATCTTCCACACGCATCTAGGGAGCCAAAAGCCACTCCCACTGGAGTTGTTGTATCATCAGTGGAAGAGGCAGTCCTTGCCACACTTGAAGGTCTAGAAGAAGCTATTGAAGTCAGAGAGGAACCTCCGATCTTCCGGCAAGGCGAACAAGACATTCTTGTGATCTTGGGAATAGAGTTTGGTGCTGTAGGCGGTGGTCAAGGCAGTGGCAGAGGCGGAGACAAGCCAACAGACTCATATCCTGAATCATGAGACTATAAAAGAGAGGAGGAGGAAGAAGAAGAAGAAGAAGAGATGGCAGACCCAAATCTTGAATGGATGACTTAGGGACCATTGGCTCTCCCGGTTGTTCTGCACAAGATACTGAAGTGAGTGGAGAGAATGAACATCAAGTTTGACCCTGACAGCACGGTGAAGGTAGAAGATCACTTGGACAACTTCTACCTATAGATGCAGACCCTTGAGGTACAGTATGACGATGTAGCATGTAGATTGTTTCCATGTACCTTGGATGGTCACGCAGCTGCATGGTATCACACCCTTCCACCAAATTCTATACAGAACTGTGGTGCGTTCAAATGCATGTTCCTTGAGAAGTTCGCTCATGACAAGACCCTAGCCATGCTACTCAAATATTTGGGAAGCCTAAAGGTGGAGGGAAAAGAAAAGGTGAAAGACTTCAATTAGAGGTTTGCATGCATGTTAAACAAATTTGCAGTGGACACCAAACCTCATGACTCCATCACTATTGATTACTACACGTTCCCACTGCCAACCAGCGTTGCATAGTTCGTCTAGCGAGATACAAAACAAAATTATCTAGGTGGATATTGGTGGCCACCCACCAATTCCACTTGGACCCCCACCATTGTTTCTTTCATTTTTTTAGTTTCCTTTTTTGTAGCACAATTTACCTTTTTGGCAGTTTTTCGGGTCCTAAACTTTCGAAGCCATTTTGAGGTCATAAATAACGTGTTTTTGGAAAACTAGGAGCAACATTGGGCCATGAACTAATATTTCTCTTCCTAAAGTTGTATTACTCGGATAGATATTTCTAACGAGGTATTGTGCACGTCAAACGAAGATCGTATGCCAAAGTTACAACCCTGGGAAGTTGATGTACCAATTTACCCATAACGAGGCCCATAGTTTGGCACTTCATCTCCTAGGGTTAGGGTTTGTATGTTTAGGGTTTTCCATTGTTTCTCAACAATAAATAGGCCTTTAAGCCTCATTGTAAGATAGTTCAGAGGCACTTAACTGTGACATCTCTCCTCAGAGATAAGCTACCAACATCCGAGCTAGTTTATTTCCATTTCTATTCGTAAGCATATTTCAGTGTTTTACATTAATGAAATGAAGTATTATTTCTGTTGTATCTCTATATTTATAGTTATATATGTAAGTTGTTGCATTCATGTTTAAATTCAGATCAGTGATATCAGAGCGGTCTATTCTTTCTCTGTTTTTCTTTGCATGTCCCCAACGAGGTCGGGATATAAGGAGTTAGGGCTTGAATTGATCGAACCTTTGCAAGACCAGCCCTCATAAATCCCGACGGCCTCCCATGGCAGATGAAAAGAAAGATGAGGAGATAGGAGATGCTTTCAAAATATTTCTCGAAGAGCCTATTGAGTGACAAAGGAAGACGATGATGGACAACTTTACCCATATCCTTCAGTGGCTACCCAGGGGTGACAAATCTACTTCCAACAGCTACTCTGGAAGTGCCACACCCTTTAAGGTACATGTTAACTTTGACATTCCCATATTTGATGGTTGGATAGATGCAGATGATGTAGATAAATGGTTAAATCTGCTAGAAGGGTATTTTTCTGTTCATGGTTTTTCCGGCCGGGAAAAGATTACTTTCGCTCTTCTCAAAGCTAACCCCCACGTCAAGGACTGGTGGGAAACCTACTACGAGCAGAAGGATGAAAGTATGACCTCACTTTTTTCAGCCCCACCTACTTGAAATTCATTCTGGAATGCCATCAAGGACCAGTGCTACCCTGTCAAAATCTATGAGGATAAATGCATAAAGTGGACCACGCTGCAGCAAGGAAGGGACCAAGACGTGCCAAATTTTACCAATAATTTTTCATACCCTTCACACAAATTTGGGTATCAAGGATTCTGAGCTGCATTTGGTACTCAAATATTGTGGCTGCCTACACCAATACATCTAGGACGAGATGGAGTTCCTAGACATCACCTTACTTAGCATGGCATACCGATACGCTGTCAAGATCAAGAAGTTTAAACAGAAGAAGTGATACTTTGTATCTGCAAATCCAAAGCAAGGGAAAGGCACCCTAAAACCGTTGAAAAAAGGACAAAGCCAAGGTGGGGTGGCCTAGGACAACCAGCCAAAGCCTCAAGAAAAGAACAACACTGCGAAGCTAAAGAAGGACACAAGAAAGTGGTGTGAGTTCCATAAGAGCTCCACTCACAACACAAGTGAGTGTCGGGCCAAGCATTCACTCGTGATTAAGCTAAAGTATTCAGAATCAGATGCATGTTCAGACTTTGAGTCAGAACCTGATAAGGGGGATGATAAAGGGAAGAAAATTATTGATGCAGAGCCCAAAGACACTGTTGCCACCACGAAGATCCAGAAGGAGAAACCTGAAGATCCGGAGGAGGAGGAGCGCCTCTTCCACTCCCACATGTGGGTAAAGGGCTCCCCGCTATAGTTCATTGTTGATAGTGGGAGCCAAAAGAACCTCATCTCGACAGAGGTCATGAAGCGGTTGGGCTTACCGACCACAGGACATCCACAACCCTACACCATTGGGTGGCTTCACTAAGGACAGGATCTTCATGTGATCCAGCAATGTTGCCTTCCATACAACATCAAGCCCTTCACGGATGAGGTATCATGTGACATTCCTCCCCTTTATGTTTGTGATATATTATTAGGCCAACCATACTTGTCGAAGAAACATGATGTATATGAGTCAAGGCCTCATGCTGTTATTGTTACTTTGGGAAATAAGTTAGATAGGATATTGGAGGTAGCACCACCTACTGCCATCTCTTTGGTTACTAAAAAATAATCTAGTAAGCTCATTTCCAAAATCGAGATTTATTTTTTTCCTCATGAGATGCTCTCAAGGAAAGAGAAAATGGTGGCTACAACCTCCAGAAAGGGCCCCTCCGCACGAAAACTATAGATGGACAAGGTTGTGGAGGAGTACGAGGACATCTTCACCTCCCCCGCAGGGGTTCCTCTGCACTCTCAGGTCAAGCACTCCATCAATCTGACCTGAGGTGTGTTGCTGCCTAATGGACCAATCTATCGGTGCTCCATTCTGGAGAATGATGAAATCAAGAGGAAGATTCAGGAGCTGCTGCAAAAAGGTCACATCTGATCAAGTTCATCACCCTGTGGGAGCCCGATCGTGTTGGTACAGAAGAAGGATGGGACTTGGAGACTCTGTAATGACTATTGGGCACTAAACAAGATCACTATCTAGAATAGGTACCCAATCCCATGGATTAATGACCTTCTGGACCAACTGAAGGGGGAAAAATATTTCAGCAAGATCAATTTGAAGTCAGGATATCACCAGGTACCAATCGAACCCTCCGATGTGTGGAAGACTACCTTCAAAGCCAAGGAGGAATTGTTCGAATGGTTGGTTATGCCTTCCAGGTTGACAAATGCTCCTGCAACCTTCATGAGGCTGATGGATGAGATATTGTGGTCATTCACCAAATCATTTGTAGTGGTATACTTGGATGACATCCTGATCTTCAGCCAGAGTTGGGAAGAGCACCTCTACCACATCCGATAGGTTCTCCAAACAATGTGGCAACAAAATTTATGAGCCAATTTGGAGAAATGAATTTTTGGTATGACAAAAGTTCAGTATCTGAAATACATTTTTGATGAACAGGGGGTGCAGGTGGATCCAACCAAGATCCAAGTCATTTGGGATTGGCCATCTCCCACCACTCCAATAAAGCTCCACAGCTTTCTGGGTCTTGCCAACTTCTACCGCAAGTTCGTGTTGGGATTTTCTCATATCACTTAGCCCTTGAGTCAAGTCACCAAGGGAGGAGAGAGAGAAAAATTATTTTTGTCTGAATCTCAAATGAAGGAATTCACAGAGTTGAAACATCACGTCTTCTTGGCACCAGTGCTTGCATTACTAGACTTGCAACAACCATTTGAGATCGCGATATATGCCTATGACAATGTTATTGGGGCAGTCCTTACTCAACACGAGCATCCAGTGTTATATCACAATGAGACACTTTGAGATATAGTCCAGAAGTATCCCATTTTTGACAAAGAAATGTATTCCATTATGCAGGCCTTCTAATATTGGAAGCATTACATTTTAGAGAAGGAAACAGTCATCCACACATACCACTAGCCCCTGCAGTTCATACAGACACAAGGGAAGTTGTAGAATGTTTTCCATTAGAAGTGGTCGACATACCTACAACATTTCCATTTGAATATCAAGTATAAGAAGGGCAGCACCAATAATGTTGCGGATTGCTTCAGTCAACCACCGAGCATGGCGTTAACCACCGTGCTCAACTGTTGTGGGCACAAGACTTCTGATTGACCACTTCTCTACAAAAGCGACCTAAAATTCGGCCACACATACTAGACACTCTTGGAGGGTTAGCATGTTCCAAGTTTTCACCTCTAGGATGCCCTGTTATGCCACCTGGGTCACCTTTGTGTTCCTTCAAGTGAGCATGCCAAGATGATTTGGGAAGCACACTATAGTCGGGTTGCTTGGCATTTTAGGGTCGAGAAAATGGTGGTAGTACTGCAGAAGTATTTCTATTGGCCAAATCTTCGATAGGATGTTGGAAAGTACATGAGATCCTGCACTGCGTGTGTCATTGCAAAACCGACCATCAAGAAGCAATGCCTCTATACTTCGCTACCTACCCCTAGTTGACCTTGGGAATCCATCTCCATGGATTATATGTTAGGCCTTACTTCTACTAAGCATGGAAATGTCTGTGTTTTTGTGGTCGTCGACAGATTCTCAAAGATGGCCATTATGGCAGCCTGCATGAAGAATATCACAGCAGAAGCCACTGCTAAACTCTTATTTGAACGAGTGTGGGTACACTTTGCTGTCCCATATTCTATCATCTTAGATCGGGACAACATGTTCCTCAGTACATTTTGGTCCAGTCTCTAGTTGATGCTAGACACCAAACTCATTAAGTCCAGAACCTTCCATCCCCAAACTAATGGCCAGAGACAAGTTGTCAACAAGATGATCGTACACATTCTGTGGATGTACAACTTAAAGCATCCAGGCACATGGGATGAGAGCATTCTCTATGTTTAGCATAGCTATAACTGGGCTCTCCACAGCTCGACTGGCCACAACCCTTTTTAGGTGGGCTTGGGATTCCAACCATTATGTCCCATTGATGTGGCCATGACATTTGCAGCTACTTAGGCAGATTCGAATCATCTCCAGTCTGAAGCAGATAAGGAAAACAACTTCATTGAGCACATACAACATATCCACCAATAGGTCCATGACATTCTGAAGAAATCAAATGCCAAGTACAGGCAATGACATGATCAACATCGAGTGCCACAGAAGTTTGAGGTGGGCAATAAAGTATGGTTGCATTTGCAAAAGGAACACCTTACCAGAGCCTATCGAAATCTCAAACCACTATGATATTTGTCCTTACACCATTACCAAGGTAGTGGGAGACAATTCATTTGAGCTTAGCATTCCCCCATTCCTTGGCCTACACCAAGCGTTCATTGTGGACCGCCTTCGGCAATACTTTCCACCATTACTAGACACATCCGATATTGCAGAACAACTCATACCAACAGAGTTAAATCCAGATTACATGGACATGCAGATCAAGCACATTCTCTAGTAGAAGATCCAACTGTATGGAGTTGTGAAAGCAGGCCCACTCCTTCATGAGGGAAAGTGGCTCACCAGGCACCAAGTTCAGCAGAAGTTTCCTCATCTCATAGAGGAACTCAATGCAATGGGGACCATTGCTTCCTAAGAGGGGAGGAATGATCCAAGTGCATATTGGTGGCCACCTTCCAATTCCACTTGGACCCCCACCATTGCTTCTTTTAGTTTTACAGTTTCCTTATTTGTAGGACAATATACTATTTTTGGTATTTTTTCGGGTCCTAAACTTTCGGAGCCGTTTTGAGGCCCTAAAAGACATTTTTTTGGGAAAACTTGGAGCAACATGGGTCCATAATGAAATTTTATTCTTCCAAAAGTTGTATTCCTCAGATAGATCTTTCTAACGAGGTATTATGCGCATGCAAAGGAGATCGTATGCCAAAGTTACGACCCCAGGAAGTTGATGTACCAATTTACCCAAAATAGGCCCCATAGTTTGGCGCTTCATCTCCTAGGGTTAGGGCTTGGATGTTTAGGGTTTTCCATTGTTTCTCAATAATAAATAGGCCTTCTAGACTCATTGTAACACATTTCAAAGGCATGTAGCTGCCACATCTCTCCTCAGAGATAAGCTACCATCACCCGAGCTAGTTTATTTCCATTTCTATTTGTAAGCATATTTCAGTGTTTTACATTAGTTAAATGAAGTATCATTTCTATTGTATCTCTATATTTATGGTTATCTCTATAATTTTTTGTGTTCCTATTTAAATTTGGATCACCAACACTCCTAGAAAACTGTGAAGAGATTGTCACTATTGAGAAAGAACTACACGCGATTGGGGTCATTAAGGATGATGAACCAGCAAAGGACTCCAAGGATGCGAACAGGAAGTCCCAAGCAATGGTGGTCAAGGGTAGAGACAAGGAAGCAATTGATATTAAGACCCTCACTCTCCTTAGCAAGAACTTGAATACGGAAGTGTCTGAGCTCAAACAATGGAAAATAGACACATTTGAAAGTAGCCATCCTCCGAGATAGAGATAGGTGAGCAGCTTATCAAGCAGCAACCGGTTCGCTTCAAAAATTGTGCAGAAGCCTATGTTCGAGCTCGAATAGTGTGCAAATCCTAAGTTATGTTCTTTCCATGAAGAACATCACCCTGAGAACTCTTGTTTGGACTCGAGGCAAGTCACAAGCACTTTCTACAGTCATACACTCGATGTGGAAAGAAGTATGCACGAGCGGCCGAAAAACACTGATGATGACGAAGAGGTTGCACCTCATGAGCCATCAAGCTCTCGGCATATGGTGAACACGTATCAATGCTTGCGAACAATGTCAAAGACTAATACCGAGAAGTAGCCCCCAAAGAAAACTAACCATTATAGTATTAGGAGTAAAGGGTCTCCCCCTACACTTGGGGAAATGCAAGAGAATATTAGACTCCTAATAAGGAAGGATGATCCACCAGCCACCCTAAAGAAGAAAATTCAAAACAAGTCTCGGAAGACAGTGGAGGACAAGAGTACTTCCATGAGCAACAAATTGCAAAACACTCCGCTTGACAACACGAACATCTGTTCTACCCTGGACACCTTGGTAAGTCTACCACCCCTGGATTATAACATTGTTGATGAAATGAAGAAAAAGCAAGCAAACATGAGTTTTTTCAAGTTGGCTAAGATCCAAAGTCAGTGAGGCATCCTTCTACGTGCATTGGGACAAACAGAAACAGACAGCCCAACCTTCACCAGCAAGGGAGCAGGCACACCTCCCGAATCGCTTTCTACTGTGCTCAATACACTTCGGATGGAAGAAGCATACTTAGGTTGCCCCCCATTCTTGCTATATTTTGAAATTTTCAACTGCAATGTTCACAACTTTCTAGTTTATTTCAGCGCGACAACCAACATCACGCCGCTCTCCAATGCGAAAAACAACAATGCACGATGGAGTGAAACATCTGTGCGAATCATCCAACTTGATCGAGAAACAATACCAACCATTGGTGAACTGCAAGATGTGATAATCCTACTATCTCATGACAGGTGAGTCCACCAGTGCATCAACATAGTGGTTGTGGAAATCTAGGAAGCATACGGTCTACTACTCAATAGAGATTGGTCCAGGAAGCTAGACGGATATTTTGCTACACACTTGTCTCACATGTGGCTTCTGTACAAGGACAAATGCAACCAAATACGGGTAGAGTTGGAGAGGTACATGAAGCATAATGTCACTCCCCTTAATGGCGAGAATGAATTGTTGGCCTTTACACAACTCTTGTTTGACAACTGCCTCCTTGAAATAGCATTGAGGTGTTTTCTTGCACGGCCAGCTCCAACCCCACCACACACGTAGTTGGGACTCCCTCCTTGCCCAACTAATGGTAATGAAACTTGTATAGTACGTTGTGGCGATAGTAGAAGCAGTAACAGCAATACTAACACATCAAGCGGTCCGCGTACAAATGAGATGTTGACCTAGACTATCATTGATGTAAATATGGAAATATTCTGGATGAGTAAACAATGATGTGAGGCCAAGGAGAAGTAGAGCAGATCCATGAAGAAACAGGAGCAAGAAGCCATGAGGAGAAACCAGAGGAAAGCCAAGATAGTCAAGCCATTGAAGAGCATATCGGAAGTCATAGGAGCTATCAGAGTAGAGCTATCAAAGTAGAGAAGAGGTATTGGAGCGGTATCGAAAGCCACAGGAAAGCCAAGTAAGTGTAAGAGTGGGAGAATGAGGAGGAGCCATATCGGGAGTATCACATGTAATATATGCCAAAGAAGTTAACAGAGGAGCCAAAAGAGTGGAGGAGGAGCCAAAAGAGCGGAGGAGTATATAATATCGGCAAAAATCAAGAAGATGGATGAAGAGTGAATGCACGTGGTTATATTCCAAAAGGTGGGTTTGTAATAGTGGCAGTGGTTTTCGGGCGGATGCTAGGCGGTAAGTGGTATTTAGAGGAGAGCACCCGATTCCATTTAATGGACGACACATAGCACTCGAGTGGAGAGAGGAAACCACTTTTTCAAGTGGTTATTTCCCTTGCAAATTGCTCACTTGAAATTCATGCAGGCCGTTGGATCCAGCGCGGGTTGATCGACGGCGAAGGATCAACGGATAGTTTTAGGTTGATCAAGTTAAGTGTTGACCGTCGGATCATGAGTAGATCAATGATGGAGGATCGCTAAGGAATACTGCTTAATATCATATCATAAGTTATAAATGGATGGCACATTAAATATGCGATTACGATATATATATATATATATATATATATATATATATATATATATATATATATAGATATATATATATATATATATATATATATATATATAGATATATATATATATATATATATATATATATATATATATATATATATATATATATATATATATATATATATATATATATATATCTATATATATATATATATATATATATATATAATATATATATATATATATATATATATATATATATATATATATATATATATATATATATATATATATATATATATATATATGATACAATACTCGGGCCCGAGGATTTCATTTTAATACACTTTAAAGTTACATCGCATCTGCCATATCACAAGACACTTATAAAGCCTTGCCACATTGAAGGTGTTGACTGCGATAATATACGGACCCGACTGGACCATTGCAATATGATTTAATATATTATCGCATCTGTCGCATATCGCAAGCCTCTTGTAAAGCCTTTCTAGATTGGAAGCGCTGATTGCGATATATATATATGGACTCGATAGAGTTATTAAAACAATTTAAAATAATATCGCGTCCGGGTATCGGGGAATTGGCTATGTTATGTGCAAATCTACCAATTGCGATAGAGTTGTGAAGGAGCAGACCCAATGAAGTTATAGATGTGGGTGTAATGCATTTGAAGTCCAGCCTTATGTGTTCAGAGGGTGTATTTTCCGTGTATTTCCTATGCATCCTTTTATTCCAATATATTGTATGGTCCCAGGTTTAAAGGCTTAAGGCCTTGTCATATTAAAGTGGTGATTGCATTAAAAGGATGATGTAGCATGTGGGACCTCTATATGGCTATAGTCTCTCTTATATGGTTTTCGTGAACAATTAATAGGAAGCCGAAGAGTGAGCGCAGAGGAAGCTAAAATATCAAGTGAGTGTTGAGGAAGTCTAAGAGCCAGCAAAGAAAGGAAGCCAAATATTAGGGGTATCAGGAATATAAAACAGAGAACAAGGAAAGTTTAGAGTTACTAACAAATTGTAAGAAAATAAAGGAAGCTGAAGCTCTGGCTGAAATGGAAGGAACAGGAGGATAGAAGTAAGTCATAGGCCGAACAGGGTTGGGAGTAGAGAATTACAACCAAATAGATCCTCACAGTTTACAGCAGAGGGTTGGAGCCCTTGAGGTTGGTGCCTCAGAACTGAAAGGATTGGTGTCCTAGGAGTTGGTGTTGTGGAGGTTGGAGCGTCACAAAGATTCCAAGTTGGTGCTTGGCAATTGATTGAAATCACACACGTACACACACACACACACACACACACACACACACAGATATATATATCTATATATCTATATCTATATATATATATATATATATATATATATATATATATATATATATATATATATATATATATATATATATATATATATATATATATATTGTACTTGATTTATTGCAAAGATCACATTAATAAAAACATCTATTCCTGTTATCTATTTTTGTGTTCCAAATATAAATGTTTTTAACTGATAAAATTAATAATTGAAAAAGAAATACTGATTCACCCCCCCCAGTATTTCCAACATGATATGTGGACCATGTACTTTGACGGATCAAAGAGACGGGACAACTGAGGAGCTTGACATGTCTTGATGGACCCTCACAACAGGAAGCATATGGTTTCAAGTCACTTGGAGTTTGAGTGTACGAACAACGTAGCTCACAAAGATAGTGGTATGGCACGTACGTAACACCACTCACAGTTTGTCACCACATATCAAAATTTACCAACAAGAGGTATGGCGACTAATCTCAAACTGCCAAGCATTTAATATCATTCTTGTACCACGTATGCTTAATGTAGCTGCCAATGCACTTGAAAATGAAGCTTTGAGAATGTCACCGATGAGGGATAGATTTATTATTGAAATTTTGTACAAACGATCTATCCTGGAAAACATCACTAACTTACGCGTGTTTAATGATGATCAAAACATAATACATTTCATGGCCAACGCTCACGTCATCAAAGATGCACTGATAGATGATGACGAGCACGAGAACTCTGTGCAAGCAGAAGCTAGTTATAGTAAAGGCCACCTTATCGCAAAAGGTGTGGCAACGTTGGAAAAGCTTTATGACTTGCAAGAATTTTTTCAAGGGCCAAGGAACACCAAGACCCACAATTCCACCATGACGCATGAACTCATAAACCTGGGAAGAGAACAAGGCTCGAAGTTTTTCAATCTTCATACATGTACACAGTAAGAGCGGGAGGCCTTTATCCACTTGTTCAAATAGTACCGAGATGTTTTCGCGTGGATGTATGATGATCTAAAAACTTATGATTCACAAATCATCCAACATATCATCCCAATCAAAGAATGGGTCAAGCCATATCAACAAAAGCTAAGGAAAGTACATCTGTCACTTGAACCCCTCATATAGAAGGAGCTTACTAAGTTGTTGGATGCATGGATCATATAAAAAATTCATCATTCCACATGGGTCTCCAACCTTGTTCCTGTATGGAGGAAGTCATGGTAAATGTGCTTGTGCGTCGATTTCTAGAACGTAAACCATGCCTCACACAAAGACAACTACCTCATGTCGTCTATGGACCAAATTTTGCAAACAGTATCTGGAGCATAGATGTTTTCTCTTCTTTATAGTTTCTCACGATACAATCACGTTGTGGTAGCAGAAATTGACAAGCTCAAAACTACTTTCTGTACCAAGTGGGGTACGTTCCCTTATAAACTAATGCTTTTTCCCTTATAAACTAATGTTGTTTGGGCTTGTAAACACTCGAGCAACATTTCAGCGCACCATGGACATCACCTTTCATAGAATCATTGGAGAGAGCTTGGTGGTATACCTCAATGATGTGACCGTATTCTCAAGAATACGAGAAGACCACGTACACCATGTGAAGAAAATATTTGAGCTATTATGGAGATACTGTATTTCCTTGAATCCCAAAAAGAGCCTATTTGCGGTGTGGGAGGGGAACCTCCTCACACACATTATAGCTAAAAGTGGGATCAAGGTGGATCGAGACAAAGCCCACACCATTACATAGATACCTTACCGAGCCATCAAGAAAGCCATGTAGTCATTCTTGGGCAAGATAAACTTCCTTTGGAAGTTCATTTGAGATTATGCAAAAATAGTTAAGCCCATTCATGATATGATGAAGAAAGATGTAGTTTACAACTAGGGTAAGAAGGAGAAGTGTGCATTTTCTTGAATCAAGCACGTGATTGCAGAAGCACCTTCACTCTAGAGCCGAGATTTCAAGAAAGATTTAGTGTTATACACCTTCGCCTCCAATAATTCACTAGTTGCAGGACTCACTAAGAAGGGAAGCTAATGATGAATGCCCCATCTCCTTCATGAGTGCAAGCATGCAAGGAGTAGAGCTCAACTACCCGGCCATTGACAAGAAAGCATATGGAGTTTAGAAGGTTGTGAAGCACTAGTCCCTACTTGCTAAATAAGCACTCCATAGTCTTAGTCCCTCACCTACCACTCCACACATTGCTTGTGCAACAAGAACTCGATGTGAACTAGATGAAATGCTTGCAAGAGTATGATCTTGAAATCAAGTGAGTGCACACAATCAAAGGACATAAGCTATTAAGGCTTGCACCTCAAGTAGTAAAAACTTTGGAGAGTGAAGAAGAGCTATCTCACTCAGATCAAGAAATGGAGATGTTTGATGTAAGGCAGGCAACACCCACATAAGGTGGAACCTCTTGGTACACAAATGTGTGTGAGTACCTTGAGCCAAACCTTTTCTTTTGATTCCAGTTTTTCCCTTTTTTTACTATGGGCCACAAATTATTTCCCTATAAAACTCTTAATACCTTGAAGTTCCAATTTGCATAATTTCCTCCATCAAGCCTTTTGAACTGATTCAAGACAAAAAAAATTGTCACCAATCAACAAAATGCACCCAAATCCACTAGATCTATACCCAAATTCACTAGTCAAATGTAGAGGATCTAAAAAACAAGACTTAATATTGGTTCCAATAAAAAACAAAGCCTAAAAAGCACTTTTTATTTCTCATTTTTTTACCAAGCTTATTTCCAAAACTTTGATTTCTTTTTTTTAATCAAATACACCCAATTTAACTTTCACCCAAAAGAAAATATTTAACTCCTAATATCACTTAAATTATTTTTCACCATTAAAAAAAGAGCTAATCCCATACAACTCATTTAATGTATAGCACCATACTATTCATAAAAAACAAATTCACTTTATGATTGGCTTGGTTTTGTAAATGAAAATCCTTTTGGAAACATGAAATTGGGCATTCCACTCACCACTATGGAGATAAAAATAGGGAAACTACTACTCACACCTTCTGCAACTTTGGCAAAGGAGGTTTACATATAGCTTTCACCCCACCCCTTGTTCAGCTAAATGGATCAAATTGTCCACAATTTTATTTATGGGGCAAATCACACCTATGCATCCAAGGAACTTGATCTTTTAAAATTTCTGCAAATCACTCATGAGGGTGAGCCATGAGCCACTGCCCTCTGCTATGAAGGTTTGCCCAGTTAGGGCCCTTACAACAGAAATGGACAGCACTACTCAGATCTTTCTACACTCTCAACCAGCTAAAAATAATTAGAGAGAAGGTATGTAACAACAAGCTCTCATAGTTGTGGATCTCAATGACCTCACAGATATGGGTCTTTGATCTTTCTACACTCTCAACCAGCTAAAAATAATTGGAGAATAGGTATGTAACAACAAGCTCTCACAGTTGTGGATCTCAATACCCTCATAGATATGGGTCTTCTTGTTCATCTGAAGGCTCACTATATCTTCCTCTGTGTCTCTGATACCATATTAGAAAATTAGAGAGATTCACAATAATGAAATCAAATCTCATTGATCAAACTGCTTGTACAACTTCTAGTACAATCTAGATCCAAATAATTAGGATCACCAACTCACAACACAAACTATTAAGACATAACTCATGATAGATAGACTCAAACACTAACTACCAACATATCATTTCTACATTATTCCAGCATATATATATGTAGATGTAGATTTTAGATGTTCCAAAATTGTAGGATTTTCATCAAAACATAAGGCTGAATACAATATTGTCCCATAAAGTGTCTATGAAATTAAAAATGCAAGCAATTAAGAAGTTATGGACTGGATTTCTATGACTTCAAAGTTGTTGAGTCTATCAGTAGCCCATCTGGTTTGTTGGCATTCACTTGAAAATGATTAGTAGTTGTTTTAGCACTATGTACTATAATATTGAAAATTGAATTATATAGTTAGAAAGCCAAAATTGATTGTAAATTTTAGACTATAACTTATCAACATATAATATACAATAGAGTTACATAAATTATAATTGAAATAAAATAAATTTATCATTTCTTCTTTGTGATGAAGAAGACTCCTTAATGAAATTATTTCCTATTACAAGTCATTATTTAACATCAACATTTTCCAAATGGAATAAGGTTTCTTTTACATTCTCATGGTGGTATAGTATGCAAGCTAATCCACTAAATCTCTCTGTTTTTTCTTCTTAACTAAAGACAGTGTCATGGATAATGTGGAAGAAGAAATATGCATATCACATAAAATAAATGATACCCTAAACAAGTTGGAGTCAAATCAAAGGCAGTTGTCATATCCTTTTGTCATACATTTTTTCAGAAAAAAAGAGAACAAAAGGAAAACAAAAAAAATTACTTTCCTTATTATCAAATCAAAATATACAAATCCTTAAATAGTGCACATGTACTTTGCAAAAAAAAGACTATTCAACTTTTACTAAAACAAAATCAGCTTGCACCCACACTTTTCAAAACATAGAAAAATCACTGCTCCACATAAACCACTATAATAATAATTTAGATAACATTCACAAGAATTCAAAAACATAAACATTGCAACCACTATAATAATAATTTACATAACATTCACAAGAATTCAAAAACATAAACATTACTTCTTTGGATAACATATGAGCAACCTAGTTAGGGTCTCTCAGCCACTTAGTTAGGGTCTTTGTAAATATGTCTTTATTCTCCTAAAGCACACCATGGTTATTATTAATAGTAATAATAGTTTGCCATCTTTCTAGACTTGTTCTATTTTTTTAGGAGTTGATGCTTAATACTTGAAACATACTTTTCAAAATATAGAAAAAAACACTTCTCAACAAAAAACCACCATAATAATAATAATTTAGATAAAATTCACAAGGATTAGAAAACATACGCATTGCTTCTTTAGATAACATATGAGAAACCTAGTTAAAGTTTCTAAATATGTCTGTATATGTCTCTATTCAAATAAAACGCAAAAACATTAATAATAATAATAATAACTTCTTTTAACCTGTGAGAAACCCAGTTAGAGTTTCTAGATATGTCTTTATTCTCCTAAAACACAATAATAATCGTCTGCCATCTAATTTGTGGACTTGTTCCATTTCGGTTTCAGAGTTGATGCCCGATTTGCTTCCAAAGTTTCGATGTTGAAAAACGTTACGGCAACTGGCAGTCCAAGTTTATGGTGAGCCGCAAAACCTTTGGTACTGAACCCCTCGCGCTTCTTCTCTAAATTCAACGCAAGGATGGATGGCAGGGACTCGATCGAGGTGTTGAATATGATAACAACTATCTTGCGTGCATCACCCCTTGGAGGTTCATAATAAATGATATCGTCCTCTAAAATTTCTTATATTACAGGACAACCAAACCGAACGTAGGTTAACATTAGGCAGCGATTCGATCTATCAAAAAAACAAAAACAAGAAAAACAAAACATATAATACCTTCTTCACAATCCTTGACAAAGAAATACGCAATTAACCTGCACAACAACATAACAATTATTTAGTGTATTTTGAATGTGAAATTGTTGAAGTCGTAATTCCAACTGCGCACGAAACCACATATGTACTGGGCCCAACACCACAATAGCGAAACCAGAAACCACCCTAATGCATTTCAGACCGCTTTTGCGGTGAAAGTAGTTTCTGTATAATCGACTCTGATCCAACAAATTTCAGCCACGCATCCTCAGCCATTTCTGCTTCCGTACAGGTTTATCGGACGCTAACGTTCACCACAAAGGAGCCTCCCGATATTCATTCCAGCCGTCCGATTGCCTTCATCGATCTCTATCGTCCATCAGTGAAACCTACATACCTGCATATGAGCATACATTAATTACATTGAGTGGAGTGTAAAATCAAGTTTGGTTTGACCGCACTTTTTTTGAGGCATTTAATAAATTGTCATAGGTGTTGGTAAACATTTAAGTTTTTTTTATTTATGGCACGTAAAGTAATTAAGTTTTTTCTTTTTAGTTTTGACATATGTTTTTGTTTAGGCTTTTTCATATAACGAGCCACGTAAAAAAAAGCTCATAGTTGTAATATTTTTTTTGCACATGGGATGAAATGGAAGCTCGCACCAGCGAAAGAATAGGGGGAGCAGCATGAAATTTTTTTTGTGTGTTGATTTTTGCGAGGATATGCACAGCAGTGCGGGGAGTATGAGCATATAATTTTTTTTTGGAGTTGCATATATGAGGCATTATATTTTAATGAATAGAAATCATTTTTTGGGTGTGTAATACTCTGTTCTCAAGAAAAAAAATTTAAGCTTCCTTGTGCAAAAGATCCTGAGAAAAACAGAGCATTGTCTCTGTGTGTGTGGTTAGTTTATTTGTTTTTGGGATTTTACCAGAAAAATTCCCAACAGTGGTATCAGAGCAGGTTTAGGCTCTTTGAAGGTGTTCAAGAAGCTGAAGAAATGATTTATTTTATTGCAGCAGTAAATCTTCTCCAGCAAAGTGAAGTCTCAGGCAAAAGATTCAGGTATTCCTCAAAGTTTTTTTGGTGTAGCTGTTGAAGAAATAATCAATGTTTTTAAACACACAGTCAAGAATTTAAACCATAGTTTAGAATGAAAGGAATGGCGAGCACAAGCAATAGTATGGGTATGTTTAACACCCAGCTCCCACAGTTTAATGGGAAAAACTATGACTATTGGGCCATAACCATGAAAGCCCTGTTTATCTCTCAAGATTTATGGGAATTAGTTGAATATGGGTTTGAAGAACCAGCATATGAAAATCAATCTAACAGCCTAACTCAGGCAGAGAGAGATCTTTTGAAGAGCAATAGGAAGAAGGATGCAAAAGCCATTGTATTGTTGTATCAAGGAGTAGACTAGAGTGTGTTTCCAAGGATAGCAGCAGCTAAGACTTCCAATGAAGCATGGAAAACCCTCAAAACAACCTATCAATGCATGGAGAAAGTGAAGACATCAAAACTACAATTGCTGAGGAGAGATTTTGAGAATCTAAGCATGAAGGAGTTAGACAATATTGACTCATTCTTCACACATGTGATTGGTCTGGTCACACAGATGAGGACTCATGGAGAAACCCTTGAAGAAAGGAGGATTGTGGAGAAACTGTTGAGGGTCCTACCCTCAAAGTTTGATGTGATTGTCACCACCATAGAAGAGACAAAGGATCTCTCAAACTTTTCAGTTGATGAGCTTCATGCATCACTGATAACACATGAGCAGAGGTTGAGTAGAAATGAAAACTCATCTCTAGAGCAAGCCTTTAAGACCCAGATGTCTTTTGGAAGAGGAAGAGGTCAAGGCAGAGGAAACAAGAGAGGAAGAGGCAGAAGCCAAAACAGAGGTGGAAGGAACAACCCAGCAAATTCTCAAGGAAGAGGCAACAATCCAAATCAGAACCAAGGCCATGGCAGCAGCCAACAAAGAGGACAACATCATGCTCAAGGGCAAAGGTATGAAAAATCCAATGTCCAATGTTATTACTGTAAAAAATATGAGCATTATGCCAGTATATGTAAAAAGAAACAACATGATATGAACAATAGATCTAGTGCAATTATCTATAGAGAAAACATCAGCCAAAATAATGTCTTGTTAGCTTGTAACATGGCTGAAACAAACAGTGAAGACATTTGGTTTTTAGACTCAGGTTGCAGCAACCATATGAGAGGAAACATAGCTCTCTTTTCTTCTTTAGATCAAAATGCGAAATCAGAAGTCACACTTGGGACTGACAACAAAATTTCTGTTATGGGAAAAGGAGAAGTCAAAATATTTACAAAGAAGGGTGAAAGGAAAACCATAGCAGATGTATACTATGTCCCTGGAATGAAGTGTAACCTCTTGAGTATTGGACAGCTTGTTCAAAAGGGTTACAATGTTTTCTTTGAAAATGATGTATGCACCATCATGGATATAGCACCCAGCAAACGATGCATTGCTGAAGTGAAGATGACAAGGAACAGGATGTTCCCTCTTATAATAAGGGCAGATTTGAAAAACAAAGGAGAAATTGCAGCAGTCACCCAAGAGGCTTTCCAAAGCGTGCCAAAGGATGAAAATTGGTTGTGGCACTTGAGATTTGGACATCTCAACTTTGGAGGTCTTAACTTGTTGAGTAGGAAAGGAATGGTAAGAGGACTACCACTGATAGAGAAACTAGACAGCCTTTGTGAAGGTTGCATTTTGGGGAAACAACATAGAGAAAGTTTTCCATCAGGTAAAAGCATAAGGGCAAAGGCACCCTTAGAGATCATCCACTCAGATTTATGTGGACTGATGCAAGCTCCATCATTAGTAGGTAGCCAATATTTCCTAACATTTATTGATGACTTTACAAGAAAAACTTGGGTATATTTTCTTAAAAACAAAAGTGAAGTGTTTGAAAAATTCAGAAATTTCAAAGCACTTGTGGAGAACCAAAGCGGGTTGCATATAAAAGTTTTGAGAACTGACAGAGAAGGTGAGTATATCTCCAAGGAATTCCTACGATTTTGTAGAGAAAATGGAATTCACAAACAGTTTATAGCTAGGTACACCCCACAGCAAAATGGAGTTGCTGAAAGGAAGAATAGGACCATCATGGATATGGCGAGGAGCATGTTGAAGGAAAAGCATTTGCCAAATGATTATTGGGTTGAAGTTGTAAATTGTGCAGTGTATATTTTGAACAGGTGTCCTACAAAAGCAGTCATGAACAAAGTGCCGAAAGAAGCATGGAGTGGGAGAAAGCAAGGTGTCACCCACTTGAAAGTTTTTGGATGTGTGGCCTATGCACACATACCAGATCAGCTAAGGAGGAAGTTGGACAGCAAAGGGGAGAAATGTATCTTCATTGGATACAGTGAGGAATCCAAAGCTTACAGGTTGTATATCCCATCTACCAAGAAGTTTTTTGTCAGCAGAGATGTTCAATTCATTGAGGAGGAAGCTTGGGATGGAAGCATAGAGAAAACAGTGAATGTTAAAAACTGTTTGTCTCATGATGAAGATGATGGGGAGGTGGCTGAAATGCATCCCCAAACAACAACACCAACACAAGGACAGCAAGGGACACCATTGAGGATAAATGAAAGTGCTTCTCCAAGCACACCACAAGGAGGAAATTCAAGTGCATCTTCAAGCACTTGTACACGAAATGAAAGAGGTAAGAAATTTAGAAATTTAAGTGACATTTATGATGAAGGAATGAATTCCTTATTTGCCTTGTATTGTCATGTTGATGATCCTATTCATTTCGAAGATGCAATTAAGGATAGGAAATGGATAGAAGCTATGGATGAGGAAATCAATGCCATAGAGAGAAACAAAACATGGGATTTGGTTGAGCTACTAAAAGGTAAAGAAGTCATTGGAGTGAAATGGGTTTACAAGACCAAGAGCAATGCTGAAGGTAAAATAGAAAGACACAAGGAAAGGCTGGTTGTCAAAGGGTACAAGCAGCAATATGGGAGAGATTATGAGGAGACTTTCGCACCGGTTGCAAGAATGGAAACCATGAGAGCAGTGTTGTCCATAGCAGCTCAAAACAAGTGGAAAGTTTACCAAATGGATGTGAAGTCGGCATTCCTAAACAGAGTGTTAATGGAAGAGGTTTATGTTGAACAACCTCTAGGATATGAGAAGAAAGGTGAAGAGCAAAAAGTGTGCAAATTGAAGAAAGCTCTTTATGGGCTGAAGCAAGCGCCAAGAGCATGGTATAGTAGGATCGATTCCTATCTATTGGATAATGAATTTGACAAGTGTGAAGGAGAACCCACCGTCTACATCAAAGAAAAAGATGGTAAAATTTTGATTGTTGTTTTATATGTTGATGATGTTATTTTCACAGGTAATGATGATCATCCCATTGAGAATTTCAAATCAGTCATGAAGGAAGAATTTGAAATTACTGACATGGGTTTGCTGAGATACTTCTTAGGAATAGAAGTAGATCAAAATGAAAATGGAATTTTTATTTCACAGGCAAAATATGTAAATGAAGTGTTGGGCAGATTTAATATGCAAGAATGCAAGGCAGCAATCACTCCCACAGTAATGGGATTAAAACTCAACAGAGAGAATAGCAGCAAGGATTTTGATCCTAGTTTGTAGAAGAGTATTGTTGGCAGCCTTATGTATTTAACAGCTACGAGGCCTAACATTATGTTTTCTGTTAGTTTAATTTCCAGATTCATGGAGAGGCCAAAGGAAGCACATTGGCAGGCAGCAAAAAGAATTCTGAGGTATGTCAAAGGTACCAAAAGGTTTGGAATTCTATATACTACTACAGAATGTTCAAATTTAGTTGGAACACTGATAGTGATTGGGCTGGAAGTGTAGATGATTGGAAAAGCACTTCCGATTATGTTTTTCATATGGGTTCAGGAGCCATTTCATGGGCTTCTAAGAAGCAATCCATTGTAGCATTGTCTACAGCAGAGGCTGAATATGTGGCAGCTACAGCAGCAACATGTCAAGCAGTTTGGATGAGAAGAATGTTGAGGAGCTTAGGCCAAGAGCAGGCAAAAGAAATGGTGATTTTTTGTGACAATAGCTCAGCTATTGCATTGTCAAAGAATTCAGTGTTTCATAAGAGAATGAAACACATTGATACAAGGTTTCACTACATCAGAGAATTGGTGAACAATGGAGAAATTGTCCTAGAACATTGCAGGACTCAAGAACAGGTAGCAGACATCTTAACAAAGCCATTGGATCAGAAAAGCTTTGAATTTTTGAGGAAGTGTCTGGGTATGATTGAATGCCCAGCAGTTGAAATTAAAGGGGAGTGTTGAAGTCGTAATTCCAACTGCGCACGAAACCATGTATGTACTTGTTATAGACATTTTTGTGCCTTACAGCATGAAGCATGAAATGTCAATAATCTAAGGGACCCAAAGTCCCTAAACATGTTGTTCCTACCCCTAGAGGAACAAGGTCAGCAAACCACAGCACTGAAAATCGGTTCTCCACCTGAAAACACTCAAAAACAAGCTATTTCTGGATCATGTCAACTGCTCCACTGAGAATCTGCGCTGAATGTCAACTGCTCCACTCAGTACCTGCGCTGAATGTCAACTCCAATGAAGGCTACCTGCGCTGGGCAAGTTTGTCCAAGTGGCACAGTCATTCCTCAAGGTGTCAATGCCCAAGAAGCTTCCAAAATGACACTTGGATCAGGGAATTCGCCTAGTGATGAGTAAGAGGGTCTAGATCTCCAAGTGGAAGCAAGAACCTCCAAGTGGACTCAAGAACTGAAGAATAACTGAAGTGGGAGAGGACACTAGTCAGCTCCATGCCAAGCTCAAGCTGACTCATCCTCTCTACAAAACTCCTATATATAGAGCTCTCTCATGAGGTCTATGGAGGCTGGAATCTTGTGACTGTAAGGAAGTGCTGTTGGTTTGAGTATAGAACTATTGGGTGATTTGTTTGAAGGAGGTGAAGAGGAGATTTCTTTCTGCTGGGAGGTGTTGCTGGATTGGGCCTCTTATGGTTGTAACACTCTCAGAACGTTACTTCTTCCATTAATAAAGCATTTGAGGTTCTTCTATATGCATGTATCTCAATGGTGTATTGCTATACTTGTGTATTTGATTTATTCTAATCCTTGAATCAATTATGAATGTATGCTTCTTGTAGTTTCCCTTTCTTGTTATTTTGCAGGATCTTGGTGTAGCTGGGCCAGTAAAAGAGCAAGGAGCTGGGAGCAAGCAACAAAGAGAGAAGATTGGATCAATCATTAGCGGAAGACATCGGTTAGTGGATCTCTTCCTCCTCTCTCTTACATCTCATAAAGAAGTAATCTTGAATAGCTTTGCTTTGATTGTTGCTGAGGTACTATCACCCGTAGAGTGGGATAGGGTCATTCCGTATTGGATACTTTTCCCAACAACAAATTGGCGACTCCGCTGGGGAACGTATCTTGTTTCTTGTTTGTGTTTTTGCTATTCATTTCATAAACACAGGGAGTACCGAATCGAACTACATTTGGATCTTTCAAATGCAAAGTAGAAGGCAGCTACTCTAGCTCAGTTTCTGGGCATGTTTATGATTCGAAGAGCTGATTCACAGGGACTCTAAATAGCTCTTAGTGATAGCTTTTCATCCTCCTTTTCATCCCTTAGTGTGTACTTAACTGATAGCTTCTGATTTGGCCAAAAACTGTGAATTTTTTAGCAATCTGTGACCCGGAAACTGAGAAAAACGAAAGTTTGAATCTTCAATGTAGGCACTATGAAGGCAGTCTGCATTTCAGCGCAGTTCCCGAAGGGGCTACCTGCGCTGAAGGTCAAACTGCCAGTGTTCTACCTGCGCTGAACCAGTTTTGCCTAGTGCTACTGGGGTTCCCTCCTGCTTATTGCCCTGTTTTCACTCTTGTTTTTGCTGCCTGTTACCAGTCAATGAACCTATCTGAAACCAACTTTCCTTGCCACTATTCTGCCTCGGTTGTATAAAGAAACTGTGTTTGTTCTTTGTGTATTTCTTGTATCATTTGCAGTTTCCCATAACGAAAGTGAACTAGTCTTGCTGTGGCCTCTTAGATCTAGACCTGTGATAAAGTGTCGTTTTGATCTTAAGAGTTAGTTTGTTTGCTATTCATAGCTGATTGAGCATTTGCTTTCGTCATATGGTTTGAATTTATATACTTCTAGTGTCGAAACAAGTAAATCTTAAGGTGTCTTTTGATTTTGGACAAGCTTGTTTGCTTTCACTTGAAATTGAATTCAAAGTTATACAACAACTTTCTTTTTGTATTACGCCAACATTAAGAAAGAGAAAAGAAATACTTGCATTGTGCATGTGCATTATGACAGCTTGCATGTTGATTTAGGAAAAGTGCATTAGTGTGTGCTCTATGATCTATGTGAAAAGATGTTGTCTTTCTTTTCCCTCAGTAGTTAAGATTTTCAAAGTTGAAAGATTGAAAAGCTTGCTTATCATCTTAGACTGCATTTAGGAGTGTTATCATAGATCTCGTGGTGATCCATAAAGGCAAACTGCTAAACAAGATCAACCTTAAAATAAATTGAATTTACATAACAACGCGTTGAAACATAACACAAACACATAGAGGTCTAAGCTAGAGACGTGTTCCGGCGTTGTTAAACGTGATATCTTAGCGTTGAGTGGTTGGGTGATTCCTCCACGGTGAAGCGATAAGTATCAATACGGACTTGTGCTCCCACGTACCGTCGCGTATATATTGGGAGACCCCTATAGGATCAAAGCCTTTATCCATAGGAAACCATGTCGGCCGCCCTACTGATCACAATGCAGTGAACACAGCATTCACGAAGATCGACCACTCGTACCGTAAAACGTATTCTGTGGTTTTGCGAAAAGTTTGGCACACCCTCTGCCTAGAACTCCAGAGCAGTTTCTTTTTCCCTTTTTCAAACTCTATAACTGAAAAAGTCCATCCGAGCATTTGTCACTTCGGGCTCGTTAAAACATCGAAGGAGACTAGAGTCATATTTAGCTTTTTCTCGACTGTTAAAAAGTGAAAAAGCAAGTTGTGTCTAAAGCGTCGTTATAAAATTTATTTTAAACGGAACATAATCACCTCCTATTCCCGCGTTGATCTTTAGGTTGATAACATGGAACGCCCCAACCAAGGAATTCCACATGATGGAAATCCTAGTCCTTTCTCCTCTTGGGGAGAAGTTGGTGCGCCCCACATGGCCACATTGTCGCTTCCAGGACTGACAATTGGCCTGCCAATTTGGCTATTCTCAACCAATGTAGTTCAGAACACCATGGTTCCTGACCAGTCGAGTCAACAGTTAGATCAGTCTAGAGCTGCCCACCAACCTTCGACTTCCTATAACTCTTCCTCCAATCCTTCATCTTCGCAAGGTAGAGCCGGCAAAAGCCAAGCTCCCATGAAGAAGAAGGAGAAGAAGGAGAGAGAGAAGAAGAAGAAGGAACCTAAGGCGACTGGGGGCAAGCAAAAGACATCTGACAAAAATCCACACACAGCACAGACCGGGCCTAAATCGCCATGTGTCATATGTAGAGGAGACCACTTCCATAGAGATTGTCCCTGTATTCCCCAGATACTAAGGGACTGGTCCCCTCGGTTGCATAATTCGGGAGCATCGACCTCTGATAGCCATGTTGAATGCTTACCGTCAACCCGCGAAAGTGAAGGTTCAAGACAAAGAGGGGGAGCAAGATCCCCCTGCAGACTGTGTAAAGGTGATCACGCCATCCACCATTGTCCCTTCTTAGACGAAGCGAAGAGAGTTTTGGAAGATCGTCCGGTTTCACCGTTGAGACTTCCTCCTGGATACAAAAAATGCGTGCCAAGTCCTTCGTTGGTTGAAAATACAGCTGGCCCGCTCAAGTGGTCAGCTGAAGCGTCAGTCATTGAAAATGAACCTACTGAATCCAGACTAGACGAAAGTCTAAAGGTCGATACGGCAGTTGACCCGGTTCTTCCTTTAGAAGTTTCATCCTCAAATGACATCGTCACTGAAGATTCATCTTCAAATGACACCCTCACTGAAGAGAATAAGGATGACACCATCCAGATTCTTTTCATCAACACAGATTCTGATGAGCATCAGGGCAATGCGCCCATTCCTTTATCGCAGGAAGGAACATCGTCAGGGTCATATCCAGCCGTGTATTCGGTCCCACCACCAAGCAACCTGGTTGTGTCCTTTGATTGGAACCAACTAGGCAGACCCCGGTTGCCAGCCAGTATACCATTCAGAATCATAGTCCAAATTTATAGAATGGTGATGGCTGGAACTATCATTGATGAAGGGGCATCTGTGAGTATCCTTTCCTCTGTTGCTTGGAAAGCACTGGGTTCCCCGACGCTTTTGCCTGAGATAAGAAATCTCTCGGGTTTTGATAAAGGAACCAGCCGACCATTAGGGATCCTCCCCAATGTGCCTGTTACATTGAAAGGGAAGACCGTTCAAATGAACGTGATGGTCGTTCAAGGACCCTTGGATTATAACCTACTCCTTGGACGAGACTATATATATTGCATGGGAGCTATAGTCTCCTCACTCTTTAGAGTAATGTGTTTTCCACACGAAGGAAGAATGGTCAAGCTCGTAGACCAACTTTCATTTCCGGGATCACGCATCGCAAATAGTCAAATACCAACCCTGAATGGTGTATTCACTCAAGAAATGTCTCCACCCCCAGTCCTCCTTCCAATGAGTGCGAGTGATTTGAAAAGATGGGACTGGAACCTAGGGGGCATGCATCCTGGTCTGCTTCGGGCAAAGGAAACCTTGGGTATAAGGTAGAATTTCCGCGAAAGAATATGACTAGTCCGTACCCCGTAAGTGGTTGGAAGAGGGGTTGTTCTAGAATAGGATTCTTTTGTCAAGGTTACTTGTTTGACAAAGGTCATTCACCACTGTCTACTTCGGTAGACAGTGCCGAGGAAATGTTTTCGTTTGATGGTGTTAACAAAACAATCTTCGGGTAACCAGAAAGAGGCAAGCCTCCCTCAATAACACATATGTTTTGTCTTTGAGTAGTGGCCTTCTCTTGTCGCAAGTAGCTGCTCTCTTGTCGCAAGTAGCTGTTCTCTTGCGATCTTGCAAAAGAGCTGTCAAAAGTTGGTCCGACGGGAAGACAAGTACCGCATAAGACCCGTTAAAAATAACGAGAAGACAAGTATTGTTAACATTAGACTGGCAAGACGACAAGTAGCTGTGAACACCCAAAGAAAAATAGAGGTGGGGGAGAGGAGGGGCAGCCTTGAAATTGTACTTTATACCTGGGGGCATGCAAACCTTTTGGAGTGCAAGCTAGGGGTGGTTATTTATCTGTTTTTTGGGATTAGCCGTTTCCAAACTTGCATAAAGAAAGGAAGAGAGGGAGCATAGCTTATGTGAGGCGCAAGCTCTATAAAAATTGGAGTCTCGCAGGAGACATTTCTTATCTTATGACTGGTATATTGAGCAGTTTTACCGCGGAATTTATGCTCGTTAAAAAATAGAAAAGCGAGATCCGAGTAGTTTTATACATAGTTCATGCTCGTTAAAAAATAAACATAAGATCGAGCAGTTTTACCGTGGAATTTATGCTCGTTAAAAAATAGAAAAGCGTGAGCAAGAGTTTCCTCCAGAGTTTAAGCTCATTAAAAAATGAACCTATCCCGGTAAATAACCATTGTGATCGTAAATTTATTAGCCATAAAAAGCCTTGGTCGTGTTTGCACCTGTCACCTCCATTCCATTTGGCCGATCGTTCACCCCCATATGATTGTTTACCCATTTTGAGGAACAGCTGCGAAGAGTGATTTCACCTAGCCATCCTTGTGACACTGCTGTGATTGGAAAATTCCAACCTGTACCTGGAATCTGCTGCTGTCCCTGTTTATCACTCGTTCCTCAAAAGACGAGTCTTCTTTGAGCTCTTTTCATCTGACTCGTAAAATATGAAAAGTTTGCTGAGTTTTGGCCTTCCAGCTCGTTAAAAGGACCGGAAGAGCTATCCCTCCTCTAGATTTTAATCTTTTTGGACCTGAGGGATTATTGCACAAAAAGGTCGAGCGCTTGTTTTATTCGGCTCGTTAAAATTATCGAAAGCTCATCCCTTCTGTATTGTTTTATACTTTTTCGGACTTAAGGGATTAGATGACGAAAAAGGAATTTTGGAGTTAACTTTCTGTACCTTTTCAGACTCTCTAAAAATGAAAAGGACCGAGTTTTCCTTGTCGTTAGACTCGTTAAAATGATTAAATAGTGACAAAATTGTCTTTAGACGAGAACGAGTTTTCCTATCACTAGGTTCGTTAAAACATAGCGATGGGCTTGCCCGAAGGGCAGGTTATAGAACAAGCATATGTTATCCTCCTCAAGCTTGACAAAAATAAAGAGGTACTGGTCAGAAATGACCGGGGAAATATTGGGAGAACCTCAAAGCTTTAATGGTAGCAAGTCGCTCTTGAACATGACACTTTTCCTCCGTATCACATCGGGTTGGGTTGTTTCATTCACCGGTCTCATCACCATGGTCCTCGCCAAACCATCCACATTTGGGGTAATGCTACCGATCCATCGCATCAGTGTCATTATATGTTCAAGAGATGTTGTTCAGAAAGAGTCAACCGTGTCCCATCCACTGCAATACATTATCCTTCATCCACCCATGATCGCCACCCTGAATCATATCCCACAGATTGTTCTCACCTCCACTAAAATCATTAGCTCTGTTCCGTGTCACTGATGTGGGATTCATTAAGGCCCTCCTTTGACGGATCACTTCTTGTCGACTTCAGCTCATTATCCAAGAAGTTGATCTAGGAACACCCCCCTCAGTACTTTGAAGCTTGCATGCCTCAATGGCAAGTTTCTCACTTCCGGCGACAGGTATACATCAATGACCTTCGACCAGAAGATTTTGCGTGGTGTTCGACGCCAAGTCCTTTATTCACACCACGTGAATTGTATTGCAGTACCTTGAGGGTCATTATCATTATCGGTGATTCCTCTCGCGCTTGTTAACGGTTTACATCATTGACCGGTAATCAAGCGATGTCTTTCCATGTTCGACTTGAGCGCAATTCTCACATGGATCGACTTGTACTTAGAGTGAAGATCAAACGAGTTTGAAGACCCCGGATCTAGTTTCATCCATCCGGGCTGCGATATATATTCAGGAAACATAAAGACATTTGACATGTACATCATTGCAGCAGATGATCATCCTACTCAAAGGATGATAATTTCAGCAGAGAATTATCTGTCTATCATCAGACGATCGTCTGTTCTATGTACCAAAATGAATTTATAAAGCTGAGCATGGGAATGCCCGCCTCAGCTAGATCAAGAAAGCAGAATGAAAAATAATGTCTTGTATTGTATTTTATTACAGGTCACCTCTCAGCGATTGAATGAACTTCGGATCCTCTTGATAAAGCATTTCACCCGATAAACGACCTCATACTTTAGGGGGCAACTGTTATAGACATTTTTGTGCCTTACAGCATGAAGCAAGAAATGTCAATAATCTAAGGGATCCAAAGTCCCTAAACATGTTGTTCCTACCCCTAGAGGAACAAGGTCACCAAACCACAGCACTGAAAATCAGTTCTCCACCTGAAAACACTCAAAAGCAAGCTATTTCTGGATCATGTCAACTGCTCCACTGAGCATCCGCGCTGAGTGTCAACTGCTCCACTCGGTACCTGCGCTGAATGTCAACTCCAATGAAGGATACTTGCGCTGGGCGAGATTGGCCAAGTGGCACAGTCATTCCTCAAGGTGTCAATGCCCAGGAAGCTTCCAAAATGACACTTGGATCAGGGAATTCGCCTAGTGATGAGTAAGAGAGTCTAGATCTCCAAGTGGAAGCAAGAACCTCCAAGTGGACTCAAGAACTGAAGAATAACTGAAGTGGGAGAGGACACTAGTCAGCTCCATGCCAAGCTCAAGCTAACTCATCCTCTCTCCAAAACTCCTATATATAGAGCTCTCTCATGAGGTCTAGGGAGGCTGGAATCTTGTGACTGTAAGGAAGTGCTGTTGGTTTGAGTATAGAACTATTGGGTGATTTGTTTGAAGGAGGTGAAGAGGAGATTTCTTTCTGCTGGGAGGTGTTGCTGGATTGGACCTCTTATGGTTGTAACACTCTCAGAACTTTACTTCTTCCATTAATAAAGCATTTGAGGTTCTTCTATATGCATGTATCTCAATGGTGTATTGCTATACTTGTGTATTTGATTTATTCTAATCCTTGAATCAATTATGAATGTATGCTTCTTTTAGTTTCCCTTTGTTGTTATTTTGCAGGATCTTGGTGTAGCTGGGCCAGTAAAAGAGCAAGGAGCTGGGAGCAAGCAGCAAAGAGAGAAGATTGGATCAATCATTAGCGGAAGACATCGGTTAGTGGATCTCTTCCTCCTCTCTCTTACATCTCATAAAGAAGTAATCTTGAATAGCTTTGCTTTGATTGTTGCTGAGGTACTATCACCCTTAGAGTGGGATAGGGTCATTCCGTATTGGATACTTTTCCCAACAACAGTACTGGGCCCAACACCACAGTAGCGAAACCAGAAACCACCCTAACGCATTTCGGACCGCTTTTGCGGTGAAAGCAGTTTCCGTATAATCGACTCCGATCCAACAAATTTCAGCCATCGTCCTCAGCCATTTCTGCTTCCGTACAGGTTTATCGAATGCTAACGTTCAACACAAAGGAGCCTCCCGATATTCATTCCAGCCGTCTGATTGCCTTCATCGATCTCCGCCATCCATCAGTGAAACCTGCATACCTGCATACGAGCATACATTAATTACATTGCGTGGAGTGTAAAATCAAGTTTGGTTTGACCGTAGTTTTTTTTTAGGCATTTAATAAATTGTCATAGGTGTTGGTAAACATTTAAGTTTTTTTTTTATTTACGGCACATAAAGTAATTAAGTTTGTTTGTTTTAGTTTTGACATATGTTTTTGTTTATGTTTTTTCATATAACGAGCCACGTAAAAAAAAAGCTCATAGTTGTAATATTTTTTTTGCACATGGGATGAAATGGAAGCTTGCAGCAGCGAAAGAATAGGGGGAGCAGCATGAAATTTTTTTTGTGTGTTGATTTTTGCAAGGAGGATATGCACAACAGTGTGAGGAGTATGAGCATATAATTTTTTTTGGAGCTGCATATGTAAAATTATTTTTACAGCAGTATATGTGTAAAAGATTTTCACAACAGTAAATGTAAAAGGAATTTTTACACACCAGCAGTGTAAAATCTCAGGAGGAGACAGAGTAACTTTTGTTGGTTGAAATATATTTATTTTTGGTGAATCCCTCTCAGTAAAAGAGGATGAATATGTATCAGGAATTATATTTTAATGAATAGAAATCATTTTCTGGGTGTGTAATACTCTGTTCTCAAGAAAAAAAATTTAAGCTTCCCTGTGCAAAAGATCCTGAGAAAAACAGAGCATTGTCTCTCTGTGTGTGGTTAGTTTATTTGTTTTTGGGATTTTACCAGAAAAATCCCCAACAGAAATAATCAACCTACCTTCTGAAATGATTTTTAATGTATTCTGAATGCGAAATAATCAAGTAGTATTTACCACTGTAGGTACTCTCCTCCAGGAGCGTCAGGATCCTGATAATGTGGATTTGTTAAAAGGGTTATGATTGAATTCAATTGGAAAAAATACAAATAATTGTTGACAAATAACTATTCAAACAAAATCATAGTTTAGCTTACCAGAACCGCTAAGTTACGATCTCTGAAGTTTTCATAAGTTTCGTGTTGAATCCTAGTAGGCATGTGCACAATTTCCACATGCGTTGCTACCTCACCGAACCTGATTTGGTTATTCTTGTAACACAAACTCAACTCGAGAAGTGGATCGAAATCGTCAACGACACCTCCAATTATACCAGACTCTACCAGCTGTCACTTCATGTTCTCCATTGTTTGTCCAACTGGAAGACCACCATTAATCACTAAGAGAAACCAATCAGAACAAGGAAATTTTTTAATGTTTTTGGTTGGTTGCATATAGGTAAACTGTTAAATTATGGTATGTTCTATGCTTAGACCAATTTACTTCAATTCTTCTTATTAGTTTAATGTCAATTCTCAGTATAGCAATCACATTAACACATAAGTAAAACGCTGAAAGAACATAAATAAAATCCAGGTAAGACAAGCCAAGAGAAGAGACACAAAATGTGCCAGTTACACAGGGAAAAACCCTAATTCCTAGAAACACTTTGATCAATTCTTATATATTCTTCAATAATTCAAAATAGTACAATATCACAAATCCACATAAAACAAATCATCAAGGTCAAAGCTAGTCAAACAACTCACCAATGAAGTACGATAACTAGGCCTCCTGCAGCCAATGTGTGCAGCCCAAAACAGAGAAAGAAAGATGATCAAATCAGCCATGAATGTTACAGCCCACTACAGTCAGCCCTAACGAGTGAACCCATCTCCAAAAGTCAGCCCAACACTTTGTCTAGCCTAGGAGAGGCTGCCCATGCAAAGCTGTAGTCAGGGAGGGTAAAAAGCTTGTCAAAGAAGACCTATGTCACCCCAAACTATGGTTGTACCCTCCTGCCTCCTGGCTACCCTAATCTGCTTCCTCACAATGATGCCCTAGAGATCTGGGTCCTTCTTCAAAGCTACCCAAGAGATCTGAGTCCTCCTTCCTTTTGTAAACCCAAGAGACAAGGAATAGATGATAGGATGAGAGTGAGTGAAATGAGACACAATGTCTCCATATTTTATATGCAACTTAGCTAGGGGTGTGCAAAACCCAACTTAACTTGTTGGCCCACCTTGACAATTTGTCAAGAAATACAAATAATCAATAAATATATAAAATAAATAATATAAGAGTAAAAGTAGTTGTTAAATAATTTAATTAATATATGGATATGTGAGACTCTATAGGTGTTATATTTTGGAGGGTTTTCAAGTATATAAGATATTGTGTAATCTATTTAGAAACCATATGTCAAGAAAATGAAGTTGATGATATTAAAATACACTAGGAATAATGTGGTCTATAAAGGATTTTCATAAGACTTTTTAATATTTTATTTCTATAATTAAAATGAAGGAAAAAAAAGGTTCCCAACAATGGGTGTGAGAAAGAGCATGTCAATTCAAGAGAAAATGGTTAGCATCTTCAACATTCTTAGAATGGCAAAGACAAAGTGTTTTGGGAATAGACCAATGCCCCTTATGAATTGATCACAATTAGTTATTATCTTTGCCATTTTTAACAATGGTCAAGAGGGAAAGATAATTCAATGAAGAATATGGAATATTGTGTAACTTATTTAGAAATGAAAAATATAAACTATTCTCTAACTTATTTTAAAATGATAGTAATAATTTCTTCCAAAACAATTAATACTTTTATAAAAATAATATAATAATAAAATTAATTATTAAATAATTTAATGAGAAATATGGGGTATTATGTAATATATTTAGAAATGATAACACAAAAACACAATATCATTAATAACATATATTCTAAAAAAATAATTTTCTAAAAGAAATAATGTAATAATAAAAAGTAGTTATTAAATAATTCAAAGAAGAATATGGAATATTGTATAATGTACTTAGAAATAATACTATATGAAGACTTTATCAATGTGCAAAGTCTAGATGTGGTACACCTTTTGTTAATGATAAAGGAACAACCATCTACGAGAATGCATTTGTTCCCAATGGCTCCAACTGCAAGTCTACTAGGAAGTCTTTCACATACATGGTTCATCCAATGAACTCCCATAAAATTTCACCTCATGGAGTCTAAAACCAATATGACCCACCCAACTGTATCCATGCTGCATGAAACACTCTTAGAGGGTGTTAAAACTCTCTTAGAGAGGAAACACATAACAAAGGGTATGCATGCCTCACATAAAACATTTCAATGACCACAACCTACCATTACAAAACAATCTATGACATGTAGATTTACTATAGTTATAATGTGTGACTCATAATACATCATTCTAGTGAGTCTATTCCACAAGCTCACACAAACTTAAACTTAATTGTCCCTCATCATTTAATTTCTAGTGTCAATGTTGCACAAAAAAACAATATTTTTTGCACTTCAACCTCATTATCCACCATAGACTGTCTTAGCATCCTCTTTATTTTTCTAGTTCAATTGTTGTCTTGGATTCACTTGCGCTATTTGTTAGAGTGACTAATTCTAACAAAACCACTCCATTGATTTAGCGAAACTCAATGTAAATACTTCTAATTCCAAAACATTTATTATAAATACCTCTTCTTTATTTTCTTTAACATTTGTAAATATGCCATAATAACCATTTCAATAAATTTTATTTCTACATTGATTTCTTTAACATTTGTAAATATGCCATCATAACCATTTCAATAAATTTCATTTCTACATTAAGTTGATCAAGCTCAAAGTATTTACCATCAGAAACTCCAATTTTGTAAGGTTGACCTAATATTTCATTATTTATTGCATTAGAATTGATGTAGCCCGCTTCTGTTTTAGAGGATGGTTAAACTGAGAGCTCATGCCAAAGCCATATAGCCTCTTCAACTCCAGCAATCTCTATTCTTGGCCTCCCATGCTATGCTGCTACCAGGAGTCAAGATCGATCACCAAAATCGAATCTGGAAATCTAGAAATTGATCCACTAGACAGACTTGGAGTTGTGGATCTAAGGATAATAAACTCACTACCAGCGTCGTCTCACCTAAAATTTTTTTAAGAGAGCATCCATGCTTCCACTACATAGATCCACGCTCACCGCACCATAGATTTTTTAAAACATTGAACCCAACTCCGAATTGGTGTTGCTGGAACCTGACCCTCCACACTTTGAACGTTTTGCGTGCAGGAGATTTCCTCGTGTGGAATGTACGTATCAACCTTGACCTCCACACCGGAACGTCTGCCTCCGTTCTCCAATAGATCGCAGTGGATCTAAACTCGCAGAACCTTCTGCCCGATCTGGGATCCTCTTCTACTCAGCCTCCACACGAGCACGCAACTATGATCTGGGCTCCTCCGCCTCCATCGATACCCTTCAGGGTTCTGTGAGGATCGCTGGACCATTCGAACTCTGGGCGCAGCTTAAGCTGTCACAGAACGGAACCACCAGAATAGCTAATATGGGCCCATGTAGCAACAACAACCTTTACAAGAGGTTCAGTTGCGCACCGCATGCCGCTGAGGCTCTAGAGATGCAACAACTAAGAAAAAGCTGTCAAGCTACAACTTACACTACTACATGTAGGGGGTTTTAAGATAATATTTAAGACATTGTTTGAGTCAATTGTCTTAAGACATAAAAAGAAACTTGTGTATTGTCTTAAATATTGTCTCTAACCGGGTGTTTCAAAATATAATGTCTTAAAAATTTGTCTCTATAAAGACAATATAGAACACATATTATTATTGTCTCTATAAAGACAAGAGTTATTGTCTATTAAGAGACAATTTTATTTGTCTCTCTAGATTGTCTCTCTAGAGACAAATTCATTCTTTTTAGAGACAATAGCTAAGATTAAAAGCATAATGTCTCTATAGAGACTATATGTCCATAATTCAAATATAAAAAATTATTTAAAAATAAATAAATAAAATCATTTTGAATGTTCTTTCAAAGTAGTTTCACATTCAAAGTTCACAAATAGTACTCGTGTATGACAGAAACCACCACATAAATTCCTTTATGATAGAAACCAGGGCATATGGGTTATTAACATTACCTTTGTTTGACAGAAACCACCACAGAAATTCCTTTGTGATAGAAACGAGGGCATATGGGTTATTAATATTACCTTTGTTTAGCAAGAGGGATTCAATTCATTACTAAATTTACGTCAAAGTTTTACTATTTCAAATGGGAGTGAGAAGTTTGGATTTAAGATGCTACCTTAGCTTTGATAAGCATTCCATCACCCAGTTTTACTATAGTTAAAGAAGAATCTGTAGAGTGTTGAATGAAAAAGACTTTATATTTAGACAATGCGAATCTTTATGCATAAATCAATCAAGAGGCCAATTAATGAAATGGCTATACCTTTATGTGTTTGACACACAACATACCCACAAGAATAACCACACAGGCTTGATAGCTGCAGTTATCAACTATGTAAACCAATTTCTGAGTTAAAATAAATCCTGAGACATAGCTAGAATTTTCAGAGAAAGTTTTAACAAGCCATAATATATTACAAGCAAAAATCATCGCAACTAGCATTTCCCCCAACAGTACACAACGAAAGGCACTTGAGCATTCTTGAAATATTTGAAGATTTACAAAAAGTCCTTGTGCAAAATGTGCAAGAGTATATAATAGAAAAAAATGTCTTAGCATATAAAAATAGCTCTATAATGGAGTTGAACTAAGATAGCTTAGCCAACTCCACCGATGAAAACATCTGCACAGTACCCAAATCACATATAGAGAGATGCGATAATGCTATTCTAAGCCCCAAATACAAATCAAAATTAAATGTCGGAACTCAAGCGCAAACTCCAATGATACAAAACTAATTGAATCCGCCAATCCCTAAATATGCAAAAGCATCTTAACAAAGCTATTCAAAAGCGTCATCATTGTCATCTTGAAGGGGTTGGGATGTAGCTGCTACAAGTTTTGCAACATAAAAGATTGTAAGCCAAAGTTTCAATCTTTTAGAAATGGAACAAATTATTTCAATAAAAGTTAGCAAAAAATAATAAGAAAATAACATTCTACTTACTGCTTCTAGGTTGCAAAGTCTATCTGAACCTCAGGAGGAGCAAGAGGTGACTCCACAAAATGAAGGTTTGGATCCCTATAAAAATAACCCATTATAGAATCAATGAAATTTTTTTAATATAACATTCATATTAGGGAGCATGAGAAACTAGATTAAATGCTCACCCTGAGAGCTTCCGTGCCAAGTACAGGAATGGCTTCTCAAAGTTGTAGTTACGTTTTGCAGATATCTCATAGTACTAAAGATTCTTCTTTCTATGAAAAGTAACTTGCTTAGATTTCACTTGCCTATTCTTCACATCAACTTTGTTTCCACAAAGAACAATAAGAATGTCCTAACACACCTTGAAATTCACAAAGATATTTAGCTAATCGGTTCAGGCAATTATGGCATCACACAATTAAGGAACCTTCATTTCTACTTAGAGATCTAACCCCTCTACAAAAGATATACGTGCAAATATCTCTGTGCCATGTTGGGACATTCTTGTAAGTCAATCGTGCAGTAACATCAAACATGATAACTTCACATTTCGCATGAATACTGCAACAAACAAAATCCCAATCAGTAAATAAGAAGGAAACAAATAAATAGAAGTGGAAAAACATGGAACCCTCGCCAATTCAATCGGGAAAATGCCAACACAAATAGTGAAAGAAAACCAGTATTAATTAAAACAACCAATAACATAGTCTGTCTATAAATTCAAAATTAAACTAAATTCAAATTCAAATAAATATAAGTGGAAAAATACAGAACCCTCGCCAATTCAACGAGGAAAATGCCAACAGAAGCAGGAAAAGCAAACCAATATTGATCAAAACAACCAATAATATAGTCTGTCTATAAATTCAAAATTAAATTAAATTAAAAATCAAAATAAAGAAACATAAACAAGTAAAACAGAGTGTTGATAAAAAGGAACCAAAAAAGGGCTCATAGTTGCTCCATTGTCATTGATATTGAGGTTAAAAGGTGTTGCTACTGCGCCCACACTACATACATATCAACACGGGAAAATAGAATTGATAAGTCAAAATTTCTCTTGGGATCGATCCAAGTTTAAATCCATGTAGGACCTTTTTAAACAAAAAGTTGAAAAGGCACCCCAAAAGCTCAAATGTATAGTGCTCCAATCAACAGGAGTCTACTACACCTGCAAAGGATGACAAAAAACACTACTTTCGTAAAGTCCCAAGAGGCCTGATTTCGAGTGAAAATCAAAATCAGTATGGCAAAATACAGAAATGGGAAAATAATCAAACTAATTATTGACGCACCTTAACCACATTTTGTCATTAAACCTTACCTTACTCATCTATAAAGTTGGATAAACATTTCATCCTAGGCTTTCTCAACTTTACAAAGCACCATAGCTTGCAAATCATCAGATCATCAATTCAAGTATCATGGACTGAATAAACACTGAGATTCTGTATGGTTTTATTGTGTGCTCATCCACATGGATGTCTTGCTTTGGGAACATTTGCAGCAAGACTATTCAGAACAGCTTCCATATAACCACGGACTTCTTGAGCCATCATCCTGAGCTCCTCCTCCAGATCTATAGCCCTTCTTACCATGGTTTCCTGGATTATAAACAAGAAAATCAAACTGAGGTTGAATATTAAGTTGGGAAATAATTTTTCTATTCTCATCATTGTATATGGTCATGGTCTCCTAGCTAAAATTTGTATTGATTCTTAAATTATTTAATAGCAAACATTTTGATTATGTATATGTGCAACTTATGATGGAGCTTTATGTGCTTCACTGCCTATATGCAAGTGTTTCAATACAAGCTATAGTTGTTCACGATTATACTTTGGGTTACATGAAGTAGTCTTGCCCTCTCACCAACTAAATATTGCCTACCCTCTACCTTATATCTATTTAAGTTTTAACAGTGGAAATAGTTTGTCTTGAAGATCGAAGAAAAATCAAAGGATGTTAGTCCTAGCTGAAAGTAAAGACTAGCAATCTATTTTCATTTTTTGTTAAATAGTTCTCTATGAGAGAAACCAAATTTTTTGGTTACGTGTAATTATTCATAAGTTGAACAATTGTCCAGCAGCAAAATGCCTACTTATCTGCAATATAATTGTCCAACATAAAATAATGTGACTAGCATGCATTTGAATGCAGTTTACTAATTTTTTAACCTTAAACAGACATGTGAGTAATCGATAGTAAATCAAGACAATTCCATATAACATAATGTAATTCAGTTAATGAAGGCTTCTCACCAGATCATGCCATCATTATGTCAGTGGTTATAATATATACAATGTACAGTTGAGGAGGAACTTCTATTTATGGATATATAATAGTGAACTCAACTAAGCTTGCATTTTATTGGTCTCAAACAACCTATGAAAGGTTTGTTGTGGTATAAAGGGTGCATCTTTATCCAATGCTTTAATTGTCTTTGCAGGTTGACATTGTAATGGGCCAAAGGTTAATGACTCTATCTTCCATCAAGAATTGGCAAGCAAATGAATTTCACCAATGGCTCCAACATAGAACCAAATTTTAGGAATGGTAGACTAGTTCCTTTCTTGCTGGGAATATCCTAAGAATGGTCCCTTCATGTCGGGGATGTCCCATCGACATCCAATGAGCCGTTCCCACAAAACTGGAGATGCATCAAATGATATTTGTGGCATTCCTGTTCTCATCCCCATTCCATAGAAAACAGGTAAAAAACATAGGAGAATAGGGATGCGTCAAATATCATTTGAAAATCAAAGTCTATAGAAGTATGTCTCTAGAGGGGCTCAACACTCTGTTACATTCAAAGTGTAGGAATTTATAGGGTAAGTTCCTCAGACAGAACACCAAAGGACACTGCTCACAACCAGATCGCAGATCAATACACCGGTATTTTTGACGTGGTTAAAACCCTCAAAGAGGGAAACAGTCCACGGCCTGAGCCAACGCGGCCACTTGAAGCAATTTATTAATAAAAGAATGAAAATTTACATATGTTTCTCTCATGCACAGATTACCCTACAAATGACCCTCCATGCGCTTTAAATAGAAATCATGGACCAATCGGGTGTCAAGCCATGGATCAAGTGTCAGTAATACCGAGGAGAGAATGAACCGTCGGATCACTACATATCGTGACTGTCGGATTGTAAGTTACAAAATGTACAATGGTAAAGAAACACACTTTACCTAACTCTATACCTAACTCTATACTAGACCAAGTTGTACTTAACTATTTCCTATGTGTCGGAATATCCTAACATCCCCCCTTAAGAAAAACTTGGGATAGGATTGAAGGATTTACAAATATGACACAATAGGAGAAGGAAGGAGGCACTAGAGCCTATCCCCCCTTAGTGACAACTTCCTGAACTCCAACCATAAATCGAAGTTTAGTGAACTTTGCCTCTGTGAGAGCCTTTGTGAAGATGTCTGCAACTTGATCATCTGTTGAACAATATTGCACTTCAAGAACATGGTCGTGAATTACCTTTCTAATGAAGTGCATGTGCAGCTCAATGTGTTTGTTGCGCTGATGTTGGATTGGATCTTTGCATACCTGAATGGAACTTTGATTATCACACCAAAGTGTAGTCGGATGCTGCTGCTCAAAGCCAAACTCTGACAGGATCTGACGAAGCCACAAGGCTTCCTTACTAGCTTCTACGGCACCACGATACTCTGCTTCTGCTGATGAAAGAGAAATGGCACCTTGTTTCTTGCAAGCCCATGTAATAGGTCCTGAACCAAGAGTGAACACATAACCGGCAATAGACTTCCGATCATCAGGGTCACCAGCCCAATCAGAATCAGTGAAACCAACCAATAGAGGAGATGCTTTGGCACTGTAATGAATCCCAAACTGAACTGTACCTCGAACATAATGAAGTATTCTTTTAGCTGCTTTCCAATGACTTTCACGGGGGTTTTGCATGAACCGAGCAACAAGGCCAACAACAAAGGAAAGGTCAGGACGAGTATGGGTTAGATACAAAAGTTTTCCTACAAGTTGACAGTATAAGGTAGCATCAACTTCAGGAGAAGTACAAGTGACTGAAAGTTTGACTCCAGACTGAAAGGGAGAAGGGGTTGGCTTACAGTCTTCCATGTGAAAATGGGGTAGAATATCACAGGCATACTTGGACTGGGAAAGAGAAATACCCTCCTTGGATTGCAAGACTTGAAGACCATGAAAATAGTGTAAGTCTCCTAAGTCTGTCATTTCAAATTTCCTTTTAAGGCTAGACTTCACATGGTTTATAAGGTTGGGATCACTACCAGTAAGGATAAGATCATCAACATAAAGAACAAGGATGATAAGAGAGTTGCCCACTTTCTTGGTGTAGATAGTATTGTAAGAATGACACCTAGAAAAGCCAGATTCTAAAAGAAAGTTATCCATTTTGGCATACCAAGCCCGAGGAGCTTGCGTGAGACCATAAAGGGATTTCTTAAGTCGACATACAAGACTAGAGTCTGTTTGTATGAAGCCAATGGGTTGTTCCATATAGATTTCTTCATGGAAGTCCCCATGCAAGAAGGCAGATTTAACATCCATCTGATGGACTTCCCATTTGAAAGAGGCAGCAAGGGAAAGAACAAGGCGGATAGAGTTCATTTTGGCAACATGGGAGAAGGTTTCAGTGTAGTCAATGCCTTCAACCTGTGAAAAACCTTTAGCAACAAGATGAGCTTTATGTTTATTAACTTTCCCATTTGGTCCATACTTGGTTCTGTAAACCCATTTGCATCTAACAAGTTTTCGTCCCTTTGGTAGAGGAACAAGATCCCATGTATCATTTGCCAATAATGAATGATATTCTTCATTCATAGCTGCTTCCCAATCTGGATGGCCTGAAGCTTCTGCAAAGGTGTCAGGATCATAATTTACTAGAGCTTGAGCCAGTAAAGAAGAGGCTCTCTCGAACTGAGAACGTGTGCGTCGTTGATCTGTAGGATCACTGACAAGATCACCTGCTGCATCTCGAGTAGCACGAACCCATTTTGGAAGCTCAGGAGCTGAAGGAGGATCCTGAGATGGTGGGGGAGGATTTTCATCCTCACTTTCATCATCTGAAGAAGAAATGTTTTCAAAGGTAGAAGAGATAGGGAGAGGTGGCACATCCGCTGGACTAGGCTCGCAGGCCGATATATTTTCATCAAATTTTACATCTCTTCTAATGATAACATTTTTGGACTTAAATGGAATAAGTCTATAGCCTTTGACATCTTCAGAATATCCAACAAAAGTACATTTTTCACTCTTAGGTTCTAAAGCTTTATGCTTTTCATCTGGAATATGGGCCCACGATTCACTTCCAAAAACACGAAAGTGACTTACATCTGGTTTGATTGAGCTCCATGCTTCTTCTGGAGTGATATTCTTTAAAGCCTTAGTAGGAGTGCGATTTATTATGTAATTTTCACAGTTAATTGCTTCTGCCCAAAAACTAAGACCAAGTCCTTTAGATTGTAGCATACAATTAGCCATTTCCTTTAAGGTGCGATTCTTCCTTTCAGCTACACCATTTAGTTGTGGAGTATATGGAACAGTATGTTGCATTTGAATTCCATTCTCAGTGCAATAGTTGATGAATGTGTTTTTAACATATTCTTCGCCATTATCAGATCTTAGCTTAAGAATTTGATGTCCAGATTATTTTTCAACAAAGGCCTTAAAGGCCAAGAACATGTTAAATACTTCACTCTTGAGTTTTAAGAAGTATACCCAAGTGCGTCTGGAGAAATCATCAATGAAAGTTAAGAAATACTTGCAGCCAGAGAATGACACAACTGGAAGTGGACCACATAAATCACTATGCACAAGTTGTAAAGGGGCTAAGGCGTGCCAAGAGGTACGTTTTTCAAAACTGTCCCGATGATGTTTTCCGAGTACATATCCGGAACAAACACCATCTCTGCAAGATACCATAGGAAGACCGGTCACCATATTTTATTTACATAGATGATGAAGGGAGCGATAGTTTAAGTGACCAAATTGCTCAAGCCAAAGTTTGCTCACTTCATCGTTATGAGCAACAAATACTGAGGGAAGATTTGATGACCCAAAGTTGTGAAACTTATACAACCTTGTAGAATCATGAGCAATGCCAGTAGCCAAAATCTGTTTAGGATCTCTTAAGTCCTTGATTACAACATCATGAGGTGAAAATTCAACGATTTTACCGTCACCTGAATGAGTTATCTGATATACAGATAGAAGGTTGCAGGATAAGGTTGGAACACATAATACATCATTAAACTGACCATTGTCTAGATGAACAGTTCCAGTCCCTACAACATTAAGAGATCTATCATCACCAACATATATATTTTTGGTGTTACAATCATTTAAAGAAGAAAACATGGATTTGTTTTTGGCCATGTGATAAGAAGCTCCAGAATCAATGAGCCACTCATGAGAATGAGAAGAAGAAGATACATTTAATGCATAGCCAGACCGAGATGCTTGACAACCACATGCAGAAAGTGCCATTCCTGAAGATGAAGTTGAAGTTGAAGATTGCCCCAAATGGATGTTATGCTTCTTCATTGTTGCTTCCAAGGCTTCCATCTTCTTAAAGCATTTTGATTCTAAGTGGCCATCTCGATTACAAAAATTGCAATGTCTATCTGTCTTCTTCCCTTTGTTTTTATTTTTCTTATCATTTTGTTGAAATGATTTTTCATTTTGGGGCTGAAATTGCTTAGGACCCTTGTTTGGTTTAGGACCATTCTTTTTAGGATATGACTTCTTAGGATTCTTTGAATTTGGTTGTTGTTGGGCGGCTAACGCTTTCTTGGAAGATTTTCCAAGATTAAGAAGACCAAGGTGTAAGAGTTTTTCTTGTTCTCTTATTAAAGAATCACAAAAAGAGTCAAAGGAAGGGGACTTGTAGTCTGTTCCTTGAGAAATGAAGGCTTCCCTTGTAGAATGGAAGGTGGAAACAAACACAGAGTAGCCTGGTCCCAGCTTTGTAAGAATGTAATAGATAAGGTTACTATCTTCTTTCTTAACTTTAACACCTTCCAAGAGATATCTAAGGGTATTGAACTTGGACAAGAAATCTTCAATGCAAGAAAAATTATTAGGGTCCAATGTAAGCAACTCATTTTCAAGTTGATGGGCTCTAAGTTCATTTTTAATCCCAAAAAAATTATTGATTTGTTTCATTGCTTCATCAGGAGTATCAAGTTCTGCAATATGGAATCTAAGATCTGGAGAAATAGACATCCCTATCAATCCACGTGCTTGATCTTGCCTATTTTCCCATTTAGCAGCCTTATCTTCATCCTTAGTTTTCTTTTCTTGGCCCGAGGCTATTCTGTAGAGACCTTTACTTCTAAGTAGATCCTCAATGTAGGCCAACCATTGGAAGTAGTTGGTGCTGTCAAGGGTAACTTGGTATTGACTTTCCATTTCAATGGAAAATTAAGATAAATATGCTAAAATTAAGTGTTCCAATGGATAGATCTCGAAAAATTAGGTTGGTTTAAAAAAAACGGCTCTGAAAATGGCTTCCGGATGAAGAAGTTATGGCTTTTTGAAAAAAAGTTGTTGAAGCTGCCAACGAAGTGCGGGAATGTGTGGAAATGAAAAAGTCCGCCCCCACAAAATGAAGACTTGAACCCAAGACCTCCACTCTCTTAAAATAGCTTTGAACCAATTGATCTATACAAAAAAATTGAGAGAGAGAGAGAGAGAGGGGGGGGGGGGGGGGGTGCTTTGGGTTGCGTGCTTGCTTTGAGAAAGCTCTTTTTCCCTTCAAAACAAAAAACACAAAACCCAACACGAATAGGCAAAGAAAATGAACCTTACGGCTTGAAGTTAGCTTTAGCCGAAAAACTAAATATTTTCAAAAATGAACCTTGTAGCTCAAAGTTAGCTTTAGCCGGAAACTAAATATTTTCCTCAATGTTTCTGATTTTCCAAGATCACCCTAAGGCGCAGGGAAAAGAGCATACGCATGAGAAAAATCCTTCCTTTCTATTTATGATTTGCCTAGATCGCACAGAATCGCAAGGCAAAGAGCATACGCAGAAATGAAAGGTATAGATCCGGTAATAAAAAAGGCTAAATAAACCAAAACCGAAATAAACAGAGAGAAAATAACAGTAAACTGCAAATAAACATTGTATACCTCCAGATCTTAAAAATGACGCAGCTAGGGCTACCAGAAACCTTTTCGCGTGAAACGAAAGGGGTTCCTTACTGGAACAGATGCTCCCAACACAACAGAGCAGTCCTCTCGGCCCGAAAGCAGTCAGAAACAACAGATCTAGGAAATAGCAGTCGGATGCAGTTCTACCGGCTTCAGATTTGGATCACCAACGGACGCAACTCTCAAATAGCTCTGATACCATGTAGGAATTTACAGGGTAAGTTCCTTAGACAGAACACCAAAGGACACCGCTCACAACCAGATCGCAGATCAATACACCAGTATTTTTGACGTGGTTAAAACCCTCAAAGAGGGAAACAGTCCACGGCCTGAGCCAACGCGGCCACTTCAGGCAATTTATTAATAAAAGAATGAAAATTTACATATGTTTCTCTCATGCACGGATTACCCTACAAATGACCCTCCATGTTCTTTAAATAGAAATCATGGACCAATCGGGTGTCAAGCCACAGATCAAGTGTCGGTAATACCGAGGAGAGAATGAACCGTCGGATCACTACATATCGTGACCGTCGGATTGTAAGTTACAAAATGTACAATGGTAAAGAAACACAATTTACCTAACTCTATACCTAACCCTATACTAGACCAAGTTGTACTTAACTATTTCTTATGTGTCGGAATATCCTAACACAAAGCATATGTAATTATTCCACTTCATCTTCAGAAGGCTTATTGTAGCGTAACTGCCAGGTAGTTTGTCATAATTACTCCCAAGTTTTACTATTTCAAATGGGAGTCAGAAGTTTGGATTTAAGATGCTACCTTAGCTTTGATAAGCATTCCATCTCCCAGTTTTACTATAGTTAAAGAAGAATCTGTAGACTGTTGAATGGAAACAAGTTTAGCATTGAATGTGATCATTCTTGGATCCAATTCTTTTGCAAGGGTATCAGAAGCATACTCCTTTTCACGCATCGAACTTCACGATTTACGCTAATAGACAGGAAAAGTACTTAGTATTACAAAGCATGCGAAAAAAAAGATAACCAAAATACTTAATGGGATACAAAGTACATCATGTCATAGTGGCAATGAAGGAGTGTTGAAGCCATCTCCTGAAGTACACTCTCCAACAATGACATTTCCCATAATTGAATTTGTTCAATTATTTCTTGTCTGATTTGAACATTTGCAGGAATATCTGGTAGGAGCCTTAACATTCTTGTTTGTGAGTCTATAAGACTCCTCAAAGAAACTTGTTCTCGTCCTGGTGGGAGAATGCTGACTAGACCCACATTTGATGTAGAGGGCATGTTATAGGGTTCTGGTCTAGGTGTAGATGGCATAACATGACCCTCTATACCAATAGATTATGTAAAGTGCATGTTATGGGGTTTTGTTCTAGGTGTAGATGGCATAACATGACCCTCTATACCAACAGATTGTATACTTGTTGGAGTCACCCTAGAAACATCCTGCAAGGCACAAATATAAATAATAAGATGGAATAACAGATGAATAATGTTGAAATATGTAACTAGGTTTGGTCTTCATAATGACATATCTAATCACAATTCTATGTAATTTATGTAAAAAAGGGAAAAGAAGATTATTTTTGTTATGACTGAGGCATGGGTTTCATGAACACATGAAGAAGCAAGTCCCATTATACAATGACAATATCTCAGAAGACTCATTAATAGAAGGTCATGAAGGTGGCAAGTGATCAATGAAATGTATAGTAAAGTTGCAAATAATCATGGAAACCAAAATACTAATGAGTATAGATAGGTGTCCATGAGGTATGTATAATAATTTTCTTTTAAAGGGTCCATCATAAGATGTAGTAGGGTTGAATTTATGGGTTTATATTTTAAGAAATACCCTAGTATTTAGAAACCTTAATCTTAAGGTATTTGTTCCCTATGATTTGATTTCTAGGGCATGGGATAAACTCTAGAATGACATAAAAGGAAAATAGTATGATCTAAGGTTTGAATTTAAGAAACCCTAAAAAGGCCTCTTGATTACATAAAAACCCTAAAAAAGTAACTTGACATCATGTTTTGGAATAATATATTGCTTGGGTTACTTGTTAAAATAGTATTGTATGTACAAGAAGAAAAAAATGGATGGGGTGATCCATTTGAAGGCATGATGTTGCTCTTCGTAACACCTCATAAATCATGGAGTCGTTGTGCAAAAACTTTATTAAATATATGCACTAGATTTCTCAACAAATAACATAATCAAACTCACATAAATAAATGGTTGAATCTTACATCTTGCATAACATTAGATGTATATGGGGGCATTAATGATCCCTGCATGCCAACATTGGTTGTATTGAGGGGCATAAATGAATCGTGCATGCCAACAAAATGCACGCTTAGTAAAAACACAAATATTAATAAATATATATAGTGAAATAAGTTAACTAAGTGCACAAAAATATTGATCAATTTTTACCACTATCATTACCTTAGATGTTTTATAAGGTGTTATAGGGGTTGGAATGACTTTAGCGATTGCCTGCATTCTACAAACATAAATTAGCATAATATAATAAGGAATATAAGATAATTGAACATATAAAAGACAATATTCAAGCTTACCTCATGCATCATCATAGTAGCATCTTGCCCTCGTGCATTTGTTAACATTTCCATAAAAGTAGTGAATATCATTGAATCCCTCATAGTAGCATCAGTAACACCCATGGGTACATTCTTAAAAAAAACATAATAACATAAAATTCAGAAAACCTTGATCAAAAAACCGATAAGAAAATAGAAGCGGTAACACCAAATATGTGTTGAGTGAGCATTGAAGATCTGTCCAACACTTTGAGGCAAGATTATCAGAGTGTTCCAACAAGAATTTAACTAGTCACAAACAAACTTTTGAAGAATCATTTTAAATTTATTTCTAAAAACAAATCCAACCTCTAACTAAATGAACAACATAAATAATAAAAATACCAAAAGCAACATAAATACTTGGTCTGCCATTTTGTATAGAATAATGTAATAGAAATCTACGAAGAAAAGTTTGTAGACACTAGTTAGGATCATTACATAAATAAATGTTGAAATATATGACAACGTGTAAAACCATAAAATTATTCTAAAATATGTTGGTTTAAACTTCTATGCATGTAATACTAATTTCATTAAGGAGTTCTCCCGATTATATTGCAAAGGTTAATGCACTATCTTAAATTGTTGTCACATAATGCAAAGCAATCTTTGTAGAATATCTCCTTGCTGCCTATAAACATTAATTCACTATCTCATTGCAGCCACAATCAACTCCAAACCAAACCTTGCTTGCCTCAAAACCCCAGACCATACCTCAAGATGACTTGCTGCCACATAAAAACCTTAGGGGTGATTCGTTGCCACAAAAAATCCCATATAGGTGGTACGCTGCCACAATTGATACCTTAGGGATGATTTGTTGTCATCAACAATGCCTTAGAGGTATCTTTCTATCTTAGAATTGCTTCATAGACATATTGCTGCCATAGTGAAGCCTCATATTTAATGTGCTGCTATAGATAATGCCTTAGAGATAGGCCAATGCCTCGGACAATGTCTTAGGGATGATTCGCTACCCAAATAATGCCTCAAGATAGTTTGATGCTAGAGTTAGTTTCTGTTCGATCATTTATATAACAACATTCAAAATTTGGATTAAAGTGAGAGTTTTTAGAAAATTAAATGAAAGTCTGGTTGGTTGACTCTCTGCAATTATGGATTGAAACCAACGAGGTTCCATATATGGTGCTAAAAAAATAAACAGTGTTCCTAACAAACAAGCATCATTTTGAATATAAAATATTTAAATAAATTATCACGAGTTTATATTAAACTGTGAAATCAACATTTGAAAAGCAATGCATATGAAGCATTTAAGCATGCATGGAAACTACTAATCGGAATCCAAAGAATTATTATGGTAGATGAAGTGATATGGTGTGCTGCCTTAGAAGAGCACCAATATGCAATAAAGAACCCTGAAATACCCATGGAAAATGAAAAGACATAAAATAATGTAGAGTATTGGTGGCAAAGAGGGTATAAAAACTCAGAATTATGTTTAACCCTCCAATATAGTTAACCACACATGGAATAAGTGAATTCAAATGAATGACAATGCAGTTAATACCCATGAGCTCTGGTTTCATCAATTCATGAGCAAACGTTGGTGTGGGATTAAACCAAATAATTCCAATTTCATGCCTCATACTTCTCAAAGACCCAAACTACAAATATCATGGCTTGGTATTATACCTATGCACAGAATTGTGGAGATTTGAGATGTTCAGAGGAGAATCAATCATATTTCCATAACACCCCTCTAGAACCTATTTCATGCTAACGAATTAGAGTCTAGTGCCAAACACATGATCACATATCCAAGCAAAAGATCATACCAGTGCATCTCCTAGATTGGCGGATATCAAGTGACTCAATGTGGCCATTTATTGCACAGAAGTTGAAATATATAACAATGAGCCAATGGGGTTCATAAAAGGATGACCTCATTTCTCAAAACACACCCAAAGGAACTAGGATTGTTACAGTGTTGTATGTTGGGTTAGGGTGCAACACTATCATGTTAAAAGACACAAGTGCATATAAAATTTTATACTCCATGGGATACATAAAGAAAATTCCTTTTCTTGTCTTAATTAGAAAGGAGAGAGTTTTTCATTGACAAGAAATAATTGTTATTTAGAAAGGAGGCATCATCCAATGAAGTTCAAGATGGTGAAGAATGCACCATACAGTACATTTCAGCTACTTCTGTTCAGGAAAATCCCATCTCACTTGTTAATAATGAAACTCACGAGTATGGGTTTAAGAATTCAGATGCAATTGAAAGATATCAAGATCATGTAGTTGAAAAAGAAGAGAAAATTGAATAGGTTTACAAAAGTGAAACTCACAATGATGAAGAACGAAAAACACATAAGAATTATAACAATAGCCAAAATGATGGTTGTCCCATGTTGTCTAATGTAGTTTCTTTGAAATTTGGATATCATGAACTGATTCATTCATCATACGATGAACCTCAAGAAGCTTATGAGAATATTTGAGTTTCAGATGTTGGTCTGCAACCTCATAATTCATCTATTGAGGATGAAGTTCATGAAGACAAATTTCATTATTCAGAGTCTAGACAATGACAAACAGTTTTATGGCCTTGATGAATTGTATGGTTCGAAAGTGGACAGTGTCTCTAGTATGTATGAGCCAATGCCTAGTGTTTCCCAGCATTTAGGTGAGTCATCTCATTACAAGGTTGATTGGATTCATGTCTACAGACAAATACAGAGCGATACTTCAAAGAAAAAATTAAGTTGTTCATGTAATTATAAAGAAATAGAACTAGACACGGCTCAGGAAATTGTTGATTCTTCAAACAGTTTTGAAGGTAGTATTGATGTGTTCGCTGGTTCGGGAATTCCTTGACTCTATTCTAGTTCCCCTAGTATTAATATTAATGATGTGTTCCCTTTGCTATAATGATTTCAATACTCCATTAAACAAGCCCAACCTTACCGACAGTAATGATGTGTTCTTTGTTCAGGTATGGATGAATCTGTTCTTGAAAAATAAGTCACACCTAAGGAGACTGTTCAAAATAAAATCAATTCTTAAGACAATACTGATTTGTTCCCTTGTTTAGGTATTATTATTCAAGAAAAAATATGGGTTTCCTGTGTATTTATAGTAATGACGTGTTTTCTCCACATTTATAAGTGTTTTTACTCCATGAAACACAACCCAACCACTAAATATGTGCATGAGCATCGATTAATTGTTAGAGTATGGGTAATCTCCACTTAAGACCACATGGTGAACCACTACCTTTATGTCTCCATATAAATAAAGGTGTGCTGCTTTATAAGAGCACCAATATGCAATAAAGAACCCTGAAATATGCTTGCAAAATGAAAAGACATAAAATAATGTAGAGTACTGGTCGTAGAGAGGGTATAAAAACCCAGAATTATGTTTAACCCTCCAATATAGTTAACCACACATGGAATAAGTGAATTCAAATGAATGAAAATGCAGTGAATGCCCATGAGCTCTAGTTTCACCAATTCATGAGTAAATGCTGGTGTGGGATTAAACCAAATAATGCCAATTTCATGCCTCATACTTCTTAAAGACCCAAGCTACAAATATCATGGTTTGGTATTATACCTATGCACAGATTTGTGAAGATTTGAGATGTTCAGAGGAGAATCAATCATATTTCCATAACACCCCTCTAGAACCTATTTCATGCTAACGAATTAGAGTCTAGTGCCAAACAAATGATCACATGTCGAAGCAAAAGATCATCCCATTGCATCTCCTAGGATGGTAGATATCAAGTGACTCAAGTGACATCAAGTGCATCTCCTTGCTTGAATTCTTTGTTCAGATTGGACATTAGTGATCCATTAGATATGCCCAAGATTATGGCAAGTAATGATGCATTATTTTGTTAAGGTATAGCTGATTCTCTTACAGAAAATATCTCAGAGATTGTTACAGAAGCTGCATGCAAGTAGGAAGTTTACCAATTGGATAATCCTTTGAAGACCCCTAAGGTTACAAAGGGATATAATATAGCTATGGGAAAGAATGAAGTTGAATATGGAGCATGCCAGGAAAGCATTTTTATTGTTGATGGCATAACTGATTCAAGTCCAATTAGAGAACAATTGTTTGATATGGACAACAACGAAAAACATGAGTGATTCATTGACCTTGCCAGAATTAAGGGAAACAATGGCCAGGAAGCTGGAGAGACCCAAAATTTCAAAGTTGGAGAAAATATATAGACTGTGGTGAGAAAGCAGGAACCTTCCCAATTTGATACTCCTTGAGGATCCCTGAGGTTACGAAGGGATATAATATATCTCCTTATTTAAGCACCTGATTTGGCCTGGACTCCAGTATTCCATCCAAAAGTTCAGGAACTTAGAAAAAGTTACAATATATCCCCTTGTTTAAGTATGAATGAATCTCTTCTAGAAGACAAGGATGTATGCAATCAACAACTTTCCTTGGATAATCCATTGAAGAGGCTTGAACATGCTGAGGGACTAGAATATGATACCCTAGTGAAAAATCTTGAGCTTATAGAAATTGATGTGACATAGAGACTGAATATTTGTCACTGCATGTCCCACTTGGAGACTATGTGTGTGTCATGGAGATGTATGCTACGGTTTTTGATGAGACAGATCATTCTGAAAGTATTCTCCTCACATAAAATCCTGTAGAATCTGGAGAAGTAGCTGAGGGTTATACTATTTTGGATGATATGAATGTTCCTAGTAAAGGAGATTCAAGAAGAACCGAACTTGTAGACAGAATACTGACTTTGAGCAATAGATTACAAAATTTGCAATTGGACTTACAAGGACCATTGCCTATTTTGTTGATAAAGAAAATTTCCATATTATATGTGATTTTATCTTGCTGGTAAAAGCACGTTGTGTGTGATATGGACCTATTTCATGCTAAAGAATTAGAGTCTAGTACCAAACACATGATCACATATCCAAGAAAAAGATCATCCTAGTGCATCTCCTAGAATGGTAGATATCAAATGACACAATGTGGCCATTTATTGCATAGAAGTTGAATTATATAGCAATGAGCCAATGGGGAGTGCATTTTCTTAAAAGGATGACCTCATTTCTCAAAACACATCCAAAGGAACTAGGATTGTTAAAATGTTGTATGTTGGGTTAGGGTGAAACACTATCATGTTATAAGACACAATTGCATATAAAAGGTTATACTCCATTATTAATTTAAATTGTGATGCTAATTTACAACTAATTATTGAATTTTTTGCATTACAACACTAAAAAGAAAATATAATTGAGTGAAAAAAGTGGAACAAACATCACAAGGAAAACCCAATATGGTATGATGTCCTCTTGAAGAAACCAACCATGTCAAATGTGAGGAATATCAAGAGAGGATTAATGTAGAAAAACCCCTAAATATTGCAGAAATGGTGAAGATCCTAAAGTAGAAACACTCCTAAATCATGCAGAAATACTGAGGATCCTAAAAGAAATACTCTAAAGCTACATGATAGATAATGAAAGGATAATCCAAGAGAGAGAAAGGCTGTTAGAATTGAATGCATTTTTTCTAGAAAATCTATCTGAAATTTAGAAGAAATTGCTACAAAGACCTAATGATAGGAATGATTAATTTCAAAGATAAAGATTTGTTGAGAGGTTAAAAAACACATATTATCTACAAATAAAATGAGGAAAATCACCTCCATAGAAATACACGCTAAAATGATATATACATCTAGTAACAAATCATTATTTGATTCATTTAAGGTTGGGATAGTCAATTCATATGAGCTTCTTGGAAATGGTTCCAAGAGTGAGTTACATAAGAAAAATAAAAATAAGCATTCTTGAACAAAACTTCCTTGAAGGAGAATAGATTCAAATCACAATAATGCAAGACTTTAGGAAATGGTACCAAGATGAGTTTCTTAGCCAAGATAAAACTATAATAGAAAGATATAAGTGTGAAAAAATACTAGATAGTTACTTGCATAACAAGAAACGAGAGAGAATAAAACCACTAAGAAATTAACTAATGAACAAGAGAGGCAATTCAAATTTCTAATAAAATCTAACAATATGTTATTGATGAACATGAATGCAATATATAGACTCTGCTAGAGACCAATTAATTCAAATTAGGTTGGGGTTCCATGTTCATGCACTAGTATAATTCAAAAGTAATTTTCCTAGTTGGAAAACACGTTAAATTATACTCACAAACCCAAATATACCCTGAAAATAATCATAATGCCTACATCTATACCATGAAAATAATCCCAATTCCTACAACTATACCAATGAATACAACTACGCAAGGAAAATAATACAAATGCCAACATCTTTGCAAGGGAAATACATCAAAGTGAAAGGAAAATACCTGTGGAAAATAAACCCTTTGTTGTCTTCCTTGAAACTTCTAGCTCATCTTCGAGTTCCTTTGAAAAATAACAGTGAAAGCCCCAACATATAAAAACTAAAACAATTTAGCACCAAAAAGATTTTCGGCCTCTACACCAAAAATGTTTCGGTGGTTTCAGCTGTCTTCTTTCCATTTTAAGATGGCCTAGCCTACTGTTTCCTGCTGTTTCCCACCCATGTATCCCACTTTTCATAAGAATGAGGGTCTTAATATCTATCTCCCACCAGCCATGAATAAATGAGTATGTAGTCTCCTGTTGTTGGGCCTCATGCCCTTAATGCCCATCACAGAAACCCTAGTGTCATGGCTCTCAAACATTGGTGTTTGTCTCTCCATTTTCTTGACAAACCCTCCATTGCAATGGGGCAAACGAGGAGGAAGGTTTGGTTGTAGAAGAAAAGGTGTTGGTTCATTGTAGTGTGGAGGAAGGTTTGGTTGATGAAGATGCAACACCATTTTCCAATGGATTCGTAATGGAAAGTCATGGCAGGAATGAGGCAGGGAATGGAGTATTTCCGCCAGGCCCACCATTGGATTCCGTTCCATCAATTTCTCCTAAAAGCCCAGTTTCTCATGCCATCTAGAGAATCCCTCTGGAAAAAATCAAGGCAATTCTCTAGCCATCTCTTAGAACAACAGAAACAAAGTGACATTGGTGTGGCACTGTCACCATCTTTGTGAATCTGCAAAGATTTCTCAATCTTTTTTGTTCCTCTGTTCCTTGCAGAAACCCTCTCTGTTACTGGAAACCCTCTAACTTTTTCATTCCTCTGTTCCTAATAGAAACCCTCTCTGTTCCTTCAAACCCTCTATCTTTTTTGTTCCTCGGTTCCTTGCAGAAACCCTCTCTGTTCCTTGAAACCCTCTATATTCCTGTATATACTTTTGAATACAAAATGGAAAAACCAAAGTAATTAAGGTATCAAACCAATGAGTCATGAGTGATCTTCCAAAGCCATCACCATATATAAACTTTCCAATTGCATTCCCTATGTCAGAAAGAGTCTCACGAGTCCATAATTCTATAGGGAGGCCTGGGAGCTTAATCCAGATGAGGTTATTAGCAGGTGTATTCTTCAGTGGGTTATAACCGATATACCACTTATGGAGGGCTAGGAAACTCTTATCATGCACCCACAGGATAGAGAGGATTTTCTTAAGATCTTTCTCATCAATGAAATGAAAGCTATACCAGTCTTTCATTAATCTCACAATTGTAGGAATATATCCAAGCAATTGATTCCATCGATGCCCAAGCCATGCACGCATCTGTGACTCATCCATATCCGGGAAATGCCACTTTCCAACCAGGGCTCTCTTCTGTAAGCTTGTAATTCGATCAGCAAGGAAAACACTGTCAAGGTTGCATGCAGAGGGTGGCGAAGTAGTCTTCATGGGCTACTGATATTTTTTACGTCGCGGGAAATCATCCCCGCCACCTTCCTTATTCCGTGTCATATGGACAGGAGGTATAATTGTGTTTTCCACCTCAAATTGCCAATCTTTACGTAATGATCCACTACCAAAAGGCTTTCTTTGCCTATATAACAACCCACACTAAGGCTGAAGCAGACACATCAGATGGGATTTCCATGCGTACTACAGAGAGGGACAAAGAAAGTACTGGAGATAGCTCGTCCTAAAAAAGAATGACACGCGTAGCTCAGAAAGTTAGGAGGATAATAAAAGCTACAGGGAATATAGAGGGATCATATATACGGATAGATATGGAAATGGTAGTGAGAAAATCCTATCAGATTCGCTTAAGTGGAAATTTTTGAAAGTTGAATATTTTCAGGGAAGTACAACCTTATGCACTGATGAGATATATGTGTGAGGGTATAAAAGCTGATAGAGCTAATTAAAAATTTAAAATTAGCTGATGAAATAGATCACGTCATAGCCAAAATTACGGTTAAGAAAGTCATCTAGAACGTGCCAACCCATGTGTAACGAGTACCAAAACATGAAAACTCGAGTCCATACCATTCCAGAGAATTCCAGAGCAAGGAGTCAAAAAACCAAAACGTTATTGAAAATTAACCCCAGAAAAACTAGGAGACCTGCAAACCTAAGGACCCATCTAGAACCCTGAACCTAAGAGTTGTCCAAGTGAAACAAAAATGGAAAAGCCTTAGACTGTAGTAGGAAATACGATGAAAAAAAAATACCATAGTATCATGGAAATCAGGAACAATGAGGACAACAACTTATACAGCTATAGCATATACACCAGGAATTCCCTATTCTATAGTGAGCATAAGTTCATGGTCAAGAAATAATGAAATGGTTTGTAAATATTGTGCATGGGAATTTCGAAACAAATACTTCCTTAAATATCAGGTAAGAACTCTGCAATAGTAATTCTAACCGAGCAAAAATAATTTCAGCTTTACCATATCAATTGCAAGGAGTAAGGAACCACTCAGATTGAAACTAAAAAACCACAGAGAGGATATGGAAAAAACTGAAATATAGTAGCACAACTCATCAGATACAGGAAGGAGAACTGATACCATACCTTTGTGCTTCGCGTGAGGCCTTCATTGCAAAAAAGAGAAGCATGAACCAATACCGCCCGCAAATCCAGACCCAACGAAAAATGCTCATCTTCAACATGAAATCTCGGAACTGAAATAAGACTGATATTCACTTAAACGGGGAAATAAGGTTATCAAATACCCATCCGAAGCAGAATTAAGATGACCAGAACCATACTTTCTCCTGATATACTCCAAAGAGTAAGATAGAAAGAAAAGGTTCAGTCCATGCTAAACATGGATGAGAAAAGAAACTCGCTCAAGATGATGAAAAGAGGATTAAAACTGGCAGGCATCTATAATCATGGAGACTCAAATCTATGGTCATCGATGCGAGTAAGGAAAACGGTGAAAGTTCAATGAATGAAATGAAAATTCCAGAAAGTCCTGCAATTGTCAGGCCATAACTAGTATGCGAGGCGCCAAAAAATATCTAACCAATTTAGAATCATACCACATGCTAGGAAAAACAAGGGAAAGGCCATATGCTAGACTAAAGATGGTCATGCGCAGCTACAAGGATAAAAACTGAGATCCACTCATCTAGACAGGAAACATTAATGGTAGACTAAGACCAAAAGGATGTTATGAATCATGAAGACATCTTACCTGGAAAACAAAAGACACGTGTAGGGCAGTTGGATATAGGGAATGCCACGCGCAGAGACATGGGTCATAGCCATAAATCAAATGCAGAGAGATATTCTGCATTCAAAGCCACGCGCCGAGACATGGTTCAATACACAAGGCCTCACACAGAGCATCAAAGTTCTCATGTTGTGCTTCAACTTCCATTTTCACTCAAACAACTTTATCCATCGCTGCGAGCCACTGAAATCCTACAATTTGGTTGTGTACACATGTTCTCTAAGATAGCATTAACCGAGTTAATAATTTAACTAGCATTGGAAAACTAAGTCAATACTACCTAATTTAACTAGCATTTATTTTCAAATAATCAAGTATCAAAACCAACGAGTTATGATGATATCTATGTGAATCGTAAAAGTAAGTCAATACTACCCAATTTAGCTAGCACTATAAATATTGTTCAAAGACACAATGATAAGCATTAAAATTTTGTTGAATACATCTAGTTACTTGTCATGTCTTACTACTAAGTTTTGGTACAATTATAGAGTATCACATTGTGATATAAATGTAGTCTAAATTAAAATTTTTAAATTACACCATTTATTACTATATCTACTAAACATAATACAATGACCACAAGGTACCACTACTCATACTGACATGACAAATAATTGAGCTACCACTATAAAAAATAGATTTTCACTACCATGGACATAAGTAAATTAGGGATTACTTTTTCACATGTATAAAAAAATATATAGATATAGTTTCCCATTGTTACTTCTATCACACTACTTACGAAAACACTTACTTTAAGACAATCTCCCTTAACAATAAGGACTTGATTATTGAAGCAACCTAATCTAATAATATAAAAGAGAAACACATTTATTATATTGGGACAAATATACTAACCTTGGATCTATCAAGGGAGGAATGGGGTCATATTACTATAAGTGAAAAGCTCTTTTACAATGTGAACTTTTGAGTAAATTTTTGCATCATATTTATCATCTCAGCACTTATATATCTATGTGAGTTCTCTTAAACAATTTTATCTTAATTCTTTTAAAACTAACATCAGACATTAAGTCAAGCTGACTATTCACTTTCCAAGGCAGATAATATGTCAACTTGGGAGTTACCTACATTATAACTTAATATTAAATACTATTCTTATTTTTTATATTAATATGAATGGTTCTAATATTTAATATATTGTTAAATATATTACCTATTGAATAATTAGTCAAGTATCTAATATTGGATGAGAGAGTTGTAAGGCTAAAATTTTGGCTACCACGGGTTAAATTTGGTGTTTGTATCATGTCATGCAAAATTAGATTTCACACCTCTCGAGGAATCAATCAAAATAATTTACACATACCAATCAAAGGCATTCAATAGATGGTTAAAGTAGTGGTTGGGAGGAGTTCATTGTCAAAAACATCCAAGGGTTTCCAAACTAGAGAAACAAGGGCATGTGTTTGATTTATGGGCTAACATTTGAAAATTTTCTACGAGAAGAGGAGTTGGTGGGAGTCTTTATGGCAAGGGCTTCCACCTCTTCCTTTATTTCTTAAAGTAGGCTTGAAATAAGTGATTATAGATATATGATACATATAATATGCAAAGCTCTCACAACACAATAATATTGAGCATTTGCATGAGACATAACTTAATTTATTTTCAATATATTTTTGCTTTAAAAAAGGCAATACATGCTACCATGATGCAATACAATGATTCACAAACATTGGGCACCAAACAAATGAATTGGACCATGGATGTTACGTACTATCACAATCATCCATGATAAACTATGATTATTAGCCACTCTGCAATCAAAGGCACAATACAGGGACAACATGTATCCATCTTGGAGGACAGTGGGGAAACCCAAAATTTTATTGATGCATAGTTGGTGGAGTGTAGAGGCATTCATAGATTGATATATATATATATATATATATATATAGATATATATATATATATATATATATATATATATATATATATATATATATATATATATATATATATATATATATATATATATATATATATATATGCTAAACAACGTGGGCAAGAGAGGATGCCCATGCTTCACCTCAGTTGTATTCTTGATTGTTGGTTAGGTATGTTGAGGATATGGTTGATGGGTCGATATTGAAGTAAAAATCCTCCCTTAACCCTTTAGCCAAAAAGATGTCTCCTCAAGTATCTCCAATAATATCATATGAAGAGTCATAATATTTAACTTGGAATTATGGCCCACCATGATCATCTAATAATTAATTGAAATAGCAGTAGACCCCAATTTAGGGATTGGGTGGATCATATGGTGGGACTATGCTAGTGGGAACCCTAAATAAATGACTTGAAACCCCCTTGATTTTCTACCTTGATGGCATTAATCTCCCAAATTTCTTGTTGGATACACAAGTCCTGAAAACATGACAAGGAAGATGAGAGGAAGTTGACAAGGACATTAGGTTGTCATAGAACATCATAAAGTGCGTCCACATGGATGGACATGGAAAGGGAATTAAGGTCATAAAGTCATAAAGGTCACAAAGGTGCAACACAATATTTTGGAGTGTCCCAAAGGTAAATATACAATTCTTGTCTCGTATAAAATAAAATATACATTTATTGTGGTGATAGTATCCACAAGATTCTTAGAACTAGTGGTATAGTGTTTGGCAATGGATGAATAAGTAAGAAAAGGGGGAAAGTATCTAACACCTGTACACTCAAGGCTAGTCTATAATTGATGTTACATTGCCTTGGAATATCCACCATATTTGGCTAACTCGAATTGTCCATGCACTAGATATTTTGGGTTGATTGATCAATTAACTGGATGATCACTGAGTTTGACTAAAGTCCCACTGCACAATTTTCCTTCCACTAGTATGGGCTCTGAAATGTTCCATGATAAGTGCTTGTTCTTGGGGCTTGGTTTTCAAGGCAAAGTCCAACGTTCACTCTAGACTAACTATGATCATCAATAACCACTTGGTGAATGCTAGTAGCCAACCAGTAAACCAACCACACAAGAATTTGAAACCGAATAGGTCAAAATGAAAATTAAGTATGTTAACACAAGAGTTCAATAAGAGCTTGAATTTAGTTACTCGTGCCTACTAGGGAGATATTTCCATTAAAGGAAATCATAACAAAAGAAACAACACAACAAAGTATTAGTGATCTGAATGATGATGTTACCAAATATGTAAGTGAAGGACTCGGAAATTTATAGTGATCATGGGAATGATAGATCTCGAACAGAGCATGATGATGTTGTTGGGGAGGGATATATCATTGTGGAGGGATGGATTTAGTTTCTAAAAGGGTCTCAACTCAATCTACCCAGTTGGATGGATTGTTTATCTCAGATACATTGAGATTGGTTAAATTCAACTTATCGGGTTCATAAGAGTAGGAGAGGGAGGCGAAATAGAGATGGGAAGCTTAACAGTCATCCAGAAGGAAAATATATGCCTCCATTTAAAGGTAAAGGGAATGCTAGGGGGGTAATTTGATTCAAAGAAAGGGTGAATTATGCTTCCCTGAATGGACATCACGAGACTGTGTTTAAGATTCACCATTCTGAAGCTGCGAGAAGACTAGAGTGTAAGCACAAGAGAGAAGCTAAACATATTGTGGGTTGTGAAGAGGGCCAAGAAGGCCCTTTCTGGTTCTTCCTCTTTTATATTGGAGACACAATATTTGAGAGTGTTTATAAGGTAGCAGTAAAGATGAGATGGATTGTCAAGCATATGCTGGTAGGGGTGTTGTTGGACTGTCACAGTGGAAGAAATGATCTAATGGATAAAATGAATGTCTATTGAAAAAGAAAATTTCAATGTTGAGGTGCAACTTGGGAGGGGTAGCTGATGGTTCCCTATGCTAGGTCAAGTGCTTCCAATGGATTAAAGATCAACTTATGCTGCAAAGTCTCATGAGGAATATGATTATGCAATAACTGCACCTGAAAAATTGGAAGTCAAAGTCTAGGACGCATTATAAAGAAGCGGTTCAAACAATAACCACTAAGTTTTGAATGGGATCTAAAATTTGACTTTCTCAAAATTGAATGAAGTTGGAACTAGTCTGAAACAACTCAAAACAATTAATGTTAATATTAAAAATTTAAGTAAAAGTTGACATTATCCTTATCTTTCCTTTTCAAAAAGGAAAGATAAGGAGAATTTCAACTTTTACTTTAACTTTAAAAATTAAATATTAGCATTAATTACTAGAATTAGGTTTTGTAGGGCCCTCGAGTTAATAATTTTTTTTTCCTTTTTAGTATTTTTTATTAAAAAATTATTATTTGGTTGTCATTAGCTATGTTGCACTACATTCCTCAGAATTGGTCAGTTTATTAGAGAACTAGTGAATTTGGTGTTTTAAGGTCAGTTAAATACAAGATCAACCTTATCCAATATGAACCACCAAACTAAACTAGTACAACTCTAAAACAATTGGGACCAACCAATTCCACTAGTTCTAGGCTAGTTCCAATAAGAATTTTCCCTTCTCATCTTCCTCTGAAGTTGTTTCGTTGGATCCTTTTAGGAATGGTGATTTCGAAAGTGCCATAAACTGTCAAATTGTTGTGAGCACCTAAGATCATAAGTAGTTAAGCCTTGGCAAATAGAAATTTACAAGGACCTAGTACAGACATCCCAAAAGATATTTAGTGAGGATGTGCATGCAAGGAACTATTACAAACCTCCCAAGATACTTAGTGAGGAAGTGCATGACCAAAAAGCATAAAAATAAATATCCACCCTCAAAAACCATGCCCAGAACATTGAAGTGTGGTGCAAAAAAAATGCTGGTAGGCTATTAATGCTACCAACAATCATTCACTCTCTAATTTCACAAGAAGCTCCTAATCAAGCTACCTCCTCCACTATGGTTATAGCAAGTTCTTGCAACTGTGTGAGATACAAGAAATTAAAACTACCTTCAAATCTCCACCAATTTTAGGGGACTTGACTTCTCTTCATGCCCCAACTATTTTGGGTCAATTGATCAGTTAACTAGATGATCACTGAGTTTGAATGAAGTCCCACTGATTAAATGACCTTCCACTAGTTCCTCCAAAAGTTAGAAGTAGTTTAAGTGACAACAACCTGAGATAATTGACCTTTATTACCACAAGTTAGCAATCGCATATGCAGAACTGAACTCTAACTCCTCCAACTTGAATTTATTGAGTAAACTAGGTGACACAAGCCATGTCACACAAGTTAACATCATCCAAGTTGTCTGTTGATGTGGAAATTTGAATTTTTTCAGTTTAATCAAGGAAAAGTCAAATTGAGAATTTCTTGCTGCATTTTTCAACACATAGTTCATTGGAAGGTATTACTTTCACTATGAACTTGGCATAGTTCACATGTTAAGTTCATAAGGTTTTGGGCTGATGTGGTTCTATGTGTTGACATGTATATAAATAATAGTTGTCCAACTCTTGCTATTAGAAACAAGACTCCCTATGAAATGTGGTATGGCCACATTCCTTCAGTGAGGCATCTCAAAGTTTTTGGTTCTTCATATTATGCCTTCATACCTAAGGAACAGATATAAAAACTCAGCGCAAGGAATCACAAATGTATCTTCTTTGGGTACTCATACCTCCAAAGCATACCATCTCTATGATGAAGTGAATAAGAAGTTTATAATATCTAGAGATGTGATCTTTCTTGAGTCTTCCAAGATTGACAATGTTGTTGAGTGGTAGCTTAATTGTTTGGATATATTCCAACATGCAAAGTATTTTCAAGAGTTTGATAGTGAGATTCCACATCTACTTCTCTTAGCTCTATAATTTCTATGAAGAGCCTTGAAAAAATTAGGTTGAAGGAAATTCCTTCACCTGCTTTGTCAGGAAAGAGCTAAGAGACTATTGGCAGCAGGTAGCCAAATCTGACAAGCGGTGAGGGTACATGCAATATACAAAGCAAGGATTAATGCAAAGGAGAAATGCAGAGGAGTGTACTGAATACATACATATCATCAAACATCTTTCATCCCACTTAGGATGCCTTGCATCGTGCCTGGTTAGTCATAAGATCATGTTGGTCACAACCTCAGTAGCTTAAATAAACAAGTGGTAATACTCTTCTTCTTCTAAGCTATGTAATAAACAAGTGAAAGGAAGAAAGGCACGTAGATCAAACACATGAAATGACTTTCATTTCTTGCAACCATGAATGTCATTGAAGACAGAATGATACGACAATGATAAGAAAACATTGAAGCTACATTAAGAGGTGTATTTCAAAAAACTTGCTTTGTTTTCCATACCTAGCCTCCAAAGGGTTATGCATCAGATGGAGTCTTCATGTGGTTCTAATATTCTATCATACCTTGGGTTTTGTTGTTCTGCTTGTTTTTCTCCTCAGCTCCTTGAGAGTCATCTATCATGTCATCTTTCTTCGTGGCTCGTGACAGACATAATTGTGTAGTTTCAATAAGCAGTGACTGTTGCGGGATGAGGCCTTGGGAGGACACATTTACACAGTTTTAGGATGTAAGGCACTACTTTGGATGAGGCCCTGGGAGGACACATCTATGCAATTTCAGGATGCAAGGCAGACTGGGTAGTCAAGGGACAAAACTGCACAATTTTTGGAGACAGTGGGTTCCAGCTGAGGGAAGGACACTCGAGGAAACCACTGCACATTTTTGAATGGTAAGGGAGGTTGGGATTTCTGCACATTGCACGGTTCGAACAAGCAATGGAAAAGCTTGAGCATTACATATGTGAACTGTGTAGTTCGGGAAAGTTGGATGAGGCTAGGTTGCTAAGGAAACTCCGAAATTTAGCTAAGTGTGGGATCAGTGGAACTTATGTGAATAGTGATAAAACTTCATTACAATCACACACTTGAAAACTTATTGATACAACATAGACCATCCAGAACATATGACACATTCTTCACTTAATGCAACAACCTTTGTGGCAGCTTACGGCAAGTGCAGCTTCGATTATAGACTTTGGGAGGATAAAGGCGACACTTGTGTAAGAGTGTGTGAAATGAGTGTTAAACATGTCTCATTCTCATAAATATTTCCCCTTGAAGCAAAACAAACCTCCCTTTGCATGACAAGTGATTACCCCCATGCCCAAATATGACACATTCTATGTAAAGATAAAAGCATAAACGACTCTTAAGATAAAAAAGGGGAGCTTGCGATCATCAACTTACCAATAAGTGACTAAGGAATGATTGATCACAATATCCATAGTAGGCTCTGAAATTTAAGTGTAGGCAAAAATTGTGGAGGGTGCTGCAGCCTCTACAATAGAGCCTTCACCTTCTTGCTAACTTTGTTTTCAACTAGTGTCTTGAATTCCACAAACTCAGAGAATGTCTCATCTTTATTCCATGTGAAGAAGATCCAACACTTCCATGAGAAGTCATCAATAATTGTGACAAAATATTTGTGTCTGACAGTGTAGGTTGTCGAGAAAGGTCCATAAACATCATAGTGGATCCTTTTTAGGACTACATGTGCTTTGTTGTCCTAATCATGGAATGTGGATTTTATGTACTTTTGTAATGTACATCCTTTGCATATATCTTATTGCTTAAGTGCTCCTTTAGAGAGGTGAGTTGTTATTTGTTCTATAATATTCGAGGTACCATGACACAAATGACCAAGTATTTTGTGCCAAAGTTCATCGACATCGCGACCTTCACTTTCTCCGCATTAGTGCTTAATGTAGCACATTCTTCCACATCTAGCTTATATAGGTTCTTCACACGAACCCCGATCTGCTTCGCCTGCCCCATGGCTATGTGTCTTAGGAATACTTTTCCTTTGTTGAATATCACTTCACAACCATGGTAAGCCAACCACTCAGTGAATGCCAGTAGACAGACCCTAATCCTTTACCTTTACCTCTTTTTACTATCGCTTCATATTCAAATTTTGAAGAAAAAATATTTCTTTTCTCTTAAAAAATTGTCTTAAAGTCCCCCTCCGTGTAGTAGTGCCGAATGCAACAATAGACAAGTTGTCTCTAATCGTATCAGCATATATGAAAGGGATAGAAGAGGAATTGATGTCCAAGAAATCAAGTGTCAGTAAAACTTGTCGCATTCTTCTTAGTCGACTACCCCCACAAAACAAAGAGCCCAACAAATCGTTGTCTTTATATAAGATAAGTTGAATGGTAAGTAAAATAACAACCTCGGTATAGGTGCAAGACAATAGTTGTCTACAAGCTGGCCGACTTAGGGTGCACTGTCACAGTCAATTTTTCAGTTGTAATTAGATAAATCATCTTAAATTGATACGTTTCTATCTTAATTGTTAATAGTATTAAACATAAGTTTGTTTTTTCTAAGTAGTACTAATCTATTAATATAATACCAAAAAATTTACAGAGAAATGTGATCTCAGAGATGTTAAGCATCAGTCATCATCACAAAATGCAACTGTTGGTATTGGACTACCCCAACAGAGGGGAAACGAGTCCAAAAAGCTTTGAAGACTACCCCTGTTATGGGGGAAACCAGCCATTGAACCAGAATAACTATTTCAAAGTAGACCTTGGTTTTCCAAAATGAACAAAGAGGAATGCAATCCTGAACCGTAAAGACAGGGACATAACCAAGTAACAATATGCTATTTCCACCTAGCAAAGAGTCAACCAAAGAATTCAAGACACTTGGTGTGAAGACAGAACACATCCAGACCACAAAACCACGAATCATAGAAGCATATCTCCCTAGAAGCTGGAAACCTTTGTGAGATACCAAAAACCACAAAAAGTGACACGAATCCACCTATGAGCCGGAGACCTTTGCATGAGGCCACGTGTTAGGCTGGTGGTTCCTCCGGAGCTGGCTCTTCCTCAATCCGGCATGTAAACTGATACCAATCGTCATCCTCTTCAGACGCGCCACGACCTTGAACAGTTGGAGCATCTACAGTGCCTTCAGCATCCATCTATCGCTTACCGGTGTCCCAAGCTTTATCTTTGTCATGCAGAGCCTTATTGCTTTAACCTTGCTTCATGTTGCTGATCCCATGACTACCTGTCTCTTCCCTATTCTGCTGTTCCCATGACTGGATAGAGTAGCTTGCGTCGTAGACTCTTCCTTGAAAGAAATTGTGATGGTAGCAATGATTGTAGGCCTGTTTAGTGAACTGCAGAAACGAAATTGTGTGTTGTGAGGGCCAGAAAGAGGAGGAAGTGGGAGATCCATAGTGTGGACAACATTGTCCCTCCAGCTTCTCCCACTTCTGGTATTCGGGTAGCTATGAGTGGGGTTAATGAGCGAGTTGGGAAATTCAGTAGTTGAGTCTGGGGAGTCAGAGGTGGAGCTGGTAGAAGCTCGCGAATGGTTAAAACCTCCACGTGAACCTCCACACCTACTGGGCATGTGGTGCCTAAGGCGAGCCATGGCTGAATTGACAGCAGAAGAATTGGAATGAAGGTGACGATGAGAGGGAGCAGGGGTGGGTGAACTACAATCAAGAAGACAATGACAGCAATGCAAAAAATGAAAACCATTACCAAAATCCTCACAAGGGAGAATTAGGCAGGGACTGCCTATAGCAGTTTTGAAACACGGTTCAGTCGCTCACGGAGGAAAAATGCCATGGAGAAGGGGAGGAGTAACAAAACATTTTGCAGGGGCCATGTTGTTGAAGGAGGTGATCTTGTCATATCTTTCAGAGTCAATAAATGTCACCTGCTAGGTGTTTTTAATCCATCTGCGGTGAGCTCTTAGGATGAAGAACTTAGCCAGATGGCTTCCCAACCCGCCGGCAATCCGTCTTGTCATTTAAATTCCATTGTTGACACCCGCATTTAGGTGAATTTCCTCTGCATTTTCCCTTTCCTTTTGCACTATATCATTGAAATCATGCAATTAATGAGTATTGGCTATAGTGCTAAGAGCTCCTACATGAAGAGTCTTACCACTTTCAATGCCAATGTTTGCTAGGAGGTCTACTACTTTGTTACCATTCTGAAGAGTGTGCCTGATGGTAACTGCTCTATGAATGAGTAGCCACTGTTCAATCTATTCCAGCCTTTCTGCCAATCTCCAACTGCTACCCACTTTATGTGCTGGAGTTCCCTGTAAGATCTGGCTGATCATGTTAATTAAGATCTGAGAGTCCCCTTCAATTATGAGTGGGAAGAATCTATTGTTCTGAGCCATGAGAAGTCCTTGCCAAATTCCTTCTAATTCGACTGAGTTGTTTGTATCCAAACCTATTGACCCCATGAATGTTTGGAGAACATTGCCCTTGTGATTTCTAAATATTCCCCCAAATCCCGCTTAACCTAGATTTCCCTTTGACGCTCCATCAAAGTTGAGAAATACCATGTGTGGTGGGGGTGGAGTCCATTTGTTAGGTGTATCTCAAGAGGGAGGGATTTTCCTTAGGTGTACCTGCTCATGGTTCCACTAAAGGTTTCAGTTCAGCCATATATTTTGTTCCTGTGGTGTGGATGGGAAATCATCATCAAGCCATGTTTGGAGCATCAAGGTTTCTCGTATGTTTTGACATATATTGATCCATAGAACTTCTATGCGAGAGGAATGGTCTTTGAAGATGCGGCTATTTCTCTCTTTCCAGATTGTCCACATGAGGAAACCTGGTATTAGCTTCCATAAGGCGTTTAAGATTTTTCTTTTATAAGGGTGAGGTGCCCAAGAACAAATAGTGTTGGTTGAATTCTCCTTATTTCGTCCATCTCTTTGAAATTTGAAGCTAACCTTCTCCCAAAGTCGGGTTCCTAATAGACATGAGTTTAGGAGATGTTCCTTAGTTTCTTCTGCCTGTTTACAATTTGGGCAGATGGAAGGTCCGTGAAAACTCCGTTTCCTTAGATTATGCCAAGTAAGGATTCTATTTTGGCACAACAACCAAATAAAGGTGGAGATTTTTGGCCAAATTTGTGGTTCCCAAACTTTGTGCCAAAGGCTATCCTTGACAGTATGGTCCCTTAGTATTATATGATATGCTTCCCGGGAAGTGAAGGTACCTCTCATTTCATAACCCCATCTGATGATGTCTTTTTTATCTCATTGGCGAATTGTCCTATTTGAGAGTTCTGTATCCAGGCTATCTTTGATGGATTACGTGGCTTGCCCAAGAATGAGGTTCGAGCATAACAATTGCCTCTAACCTTGGTTGTGAACTTCCTCCCAAAGTTGATTTACTTTGATCATCGGTTGCTCTACCCAATCCTGAAGCTGGTGGGGCGTGAGTAGGTCCTTCAATTTTGGTCTTTAATACAAGGAGTCCTCCCAAAACCTCACATTATCTCCATTCCTGATTTCCCAAAAACTATGTTGTTGGATTAGATCTTTATGTTGTTTGGAAGCATTCCAAATTAGAGAGCTTGTGCCAACTTCTTTGAGCCAAATTAAATCATCCACTGGTCTATTATGAGCATACTTAGCTATCGAGAGGATTGCCCAAGGATTATATGGGTTCGAGAGCCATCTCCACCAGATGCGCACTCCTATGACCTCGTTGTTGTGCTGAGGATCCCGTAATCCAGTGCCTCTAGAGGATTTTGGGTGACAAACTATTTCCCACTTTACCAGAGCCCATTTTCTTTTTTATTTCATATTACCCCATAAAAAATCATGTTGAAGATTTTTTATTGGTTTAAGAACCCATTTGGGTGCTCCAAGGACGGTTAAGAGGTAGAGTGGCATAGATTGTAGCACTGCTTTGATTAGAACTAGGTGACTCACCATATTGAGAGCTCTAAAGGTCCATGAAGAGATACGGGCTTCCAATTTTTTAGGAGAATTTTCCAGGATGAGTGCTTTAAGGCAGAGGCTGTCATTGGAGCTCCCAGGTATTTGGAGGGTAGAGATGCAGTCAAGAAGCCCATAATTTTGGCTATGGAGGCTTGAGTGATGGGAGGTGTGTGAAAGAAGAAGACTTGAGATTTTGATTTGTTAATGTAGGCGCCAGAGGCATCCGAAAATTCAGATAAAATTGATTTCAGCTTATGGGCTTCCTGGACTGAAGGATGACCCAATAACATATTGTCATCCATAAATTGCTGGTGGGATATTATAGACATTTTTGTGCCTTGCAGCTCCAAGCATGAAATATCCATAAACCAAGGGCTCCTAAGTCCCTAAAAGTGTTTTTCTAACCCCTAAAGGAACAAGGTCAACAAATTACAGCTTCTCCCAGAAGTTCTCCACCAGAAACTGCTCAGAATAAGTCAAAAAAGGATCATTTTAGCTGCTCCACTAGCTAAGTGCGTTGCATAGCACCTAAATCCACTGGCTAGGTGCATTGCAACGCACCCAAATGCACTATCAGGGTGCGTTGATCGGGAAATGACAAATGGCAGTGTCATTCCGCGAGGTGGAGAGACAATGGAAGCTTCCAGAATCTTCCCCTATGACACTTGCCTCACTGAATTCGATGAAGGATGAGTAAGAGGCCTTCAGTCTCCAAGTGGAAGCAAGAATTGACAGAGAGAAGCCACTAATCAAATCACAAGCTGACTCATCCTCCTTGCATACATCTATATATGGATCCCTCATTCCAGAGATCCAAAGGCTGGAATTTTGCACATTGTAAGGAATTGCTGTTGGTTTTGAGATAAACATCAGAGAATCGGGTGATCTATGCTTTGTTGGAGGTGAAGAGGGGCTTCTTTGCTGGGAGGTTGATGCTAGGTCAGGAATCATCGGTTGTAACTCCTCCTGGATCTTCTTGTATATCAATAAAAACTAGTTGAGTTTCTCCTCCATGCTTTTGTATCATTGATGCTTGTTACATTTGTATGGTTAACTTAAATCTGATCCTAAGTTATTTATGAATATAAATCCATGTATTTGTATAGTTTTCTTCTTCTGTGATCTTACAGGTACTTGGTGAAGCTGGGCAAGTAAGGGAGCAGGTAGTTGGAAGTTGTCAAAGAGGAGAGAGATTGAATCAAAGGACTAGCGCAAGACACAGGTTGGTTCTTCCTATTCCTCTTTGTTTATAGTTCATAAAGGAAATGCAAAAGTAGTTTTCTTTGTTTGTTTCTAAGGCAGCTGTCACACCTTAGTGGGATAGAGCAGTTCTAAATAGACACTTTTCCTGGTAACAAAATGGCGACTCCACTGGGGACGATTGTCTAATTAGTTTGTTTGTGTATCTCTTGATTTTTGTTTCATAAACTTATAAGTAGCATTCGAACTGCATTTGCCATAACAAATGCAAAGTAGACATCTGCTGCTTCAATCCATTCACTGGATCTATTTATGATTTGAACAGCTGATTCATAGACTATCTGATTGCCCTTGTGATAGCTCTTAGACCCTCCTTAGATCTACCCCTGATTGTGCATTACTGATTGCTTTTAATTGGCCAGAAACCAAAGACTAAACTGCAAACTGTGACCCAGAACCCGGATAGAATTCTCGTTTCTGCCCCAGCGTAGCCACTATGAAGAGGTTCTGCATTTCAACGCACTTCCCGAAAGGGTGACCTGCGCTGCAATGCAGTTTCTCTGTGTAACAGGTGCGCTGATCAGCCTAGCCCTGTGCAGCTGAGGTTATTTGCTTCATTATTTCGAGTTTTGTCTCTGAATTTTGTAGCCTGTGATCAGTATATGACTGTTTCGAACCCCTTTTCCTTACTGATATTCCGCCTCATTTGTACAAGAGAACTGTAGATGTTTTTGTGTGTTTGTTGATTCGTTTACAGTTTTCCATTGCAAAAGTATAATAATCGTACTGTCGTCCTTTGATTTAGATCTGTCGCAAGTGTCGATTTTGATCATAGGAGAAAGTTTATTTGATGTTGATGGTCGATTATGCATTTACTATGGCCTTTGGTTTGAATTTGTGACTTTCTAGTGTCAAAACGAGTATCCATTTCAAAATAGTAGAGTGTCGTAATCATCTCTATCTTTTGATTTCGAAAAGAAGCTTATTTATGTTTGTCGCTTGAAAGAAAATTCAGATTTGTACATCAAATTTCTTTTTAGCATCAATACTAAGAAAGTTAAAAACAAATACATGCATGTGCATTTGCATATAGACAGTCTGTTTGGCTTGATTTAGGAAAGTGCATTTACAGTGTGCTCTTTGCTCTTTGTGAAAAGATTGTGTCTTTCTTTTCCCCTAGTAGCTAGGATTTTCATTGCTGAAAAGAGATAAAAGTTTGTTTATCATCTTTAGATTGCATTCTAGGAATTACATCTACATCTCGTGGTGAACCCAAAAGGCAACCTTTATAAGAAAGATCAACTTAAAATAAATTCAATGAATCTAACAACGCTTTGGAACTTAACGCACAACATTTAGAGGTCTAGGTTAGAGATGTATTCCGGCGTCGTAAAGCCTTGTAACTGTTGTCCTCACTGATGGTTGGTTGATTCCTCCACTTTGAGACGATAAGTGCCAGTACGGACTTGTGCTCCCACGTACCATCGAGTATATTTTGGGAGACCCCTATAGGCTTAAATCCTTTATCCATAGGAAGCCGTGTCGGCTGCCCTACTGATCGCAATTCACTGAACACAGCATTCGGGAAGATTGACTGCCGTACCGTAAAAAGTATTCTGCAGTTTTGCGATTGGTTTGGTACTCCCTCTACCTAGACCTCCAGAGCAATCCCTTTCGTTCCTTTTCATAATCTTTAACGGAAAAGGTCCATCTGAGCATTTGTCACTTTAGGCTCATTAAAAATCGAAGGAGACTAGAGTCATCTTTTGTTTTTTCTCGACTCTTAAAAACTGAAAAAACAAGTTGTGTCAAAGCATATAAAAATTTATTTTAAACGGAATATTCATACCCCTTTCCTACGTTGATCTTGGGTTGAGAAAATGGAGTCTACCAACCAAGGAATTCCCCTTGGTGGAAATCCTAGTCCCTTCTCCTCTTGGGGAGATGTTGGTGCACCCCATATGGCCACAGTGTCGCTTCCAGGGCTGACAATTGGTTTGCCAGTATGGCTCTTCTCAACCTCTGTCGTTTAGAACACCACTATTCCTCAACAATCGACTCAGCAATTAGACGAGTCGAGAGTTGCCCACCAACCTTCTACTTCCTCTAAATCTTCCTCTCCTCCTTCCTCTTCGCTTGATGGGGCTGGTAAAGCCAAAGGTCAAGTTCCTAAGGAAAAGAAGGAAAAGAAGAAGAAAGAGAAGAAGAAGAAGGAGCCAAAGGCGAATGGGGGAAAACAAGTGTCGTATAACGAAAATCCACACACTGCACCGACCAGGCCTAAATCGCCATGTTTCATTTGCAAAGGAGACCACTTTCACAGAGATTTTCCTTGCATCCCTCAAATATTAAGGGACTGGTCTCCTCGTTTGCACAACCCGGTGTCGTCAACCTTTGATGATCATGTTGAAAGCACACCGTCAACTAGTGAAAGTGAAGCCCCAGGACAAAAAGGGAAATGTAGATTTCCTTGTAAATTGTGCGAAGGCAATCATGCCGTCCACCGTTGTCCCTTCTTAGACAAAGCTAAAAGAGTTTTGGATGATCATCCGGTTTCACCGTTACGACTTCCTCCTGGATAAAAAAAAACTCTTGCCGAGTCCGTCACTAGTTGAAAATCCGGCTGGCCCGCTCAGGTGGTCGGCTGAAGCACCTATCATTGAAGATAAACCATATGGATCCATACCAGACGAAAGTCAAAAGGTCGAGGCGGCAGTTGACCCGGTCTTGCCTTCAGAGGTTTTATCTTCAGATGATACAGTCACTGAAGAGAACAAGGATGACACCGTCCAAGTTCTCTTCATAAACACAGACTCTGACGAACATGGGGGCAATTTATCCGTTCCTTTACCGCAGGAAGGAAGTTCATCAGAGCCGTACCCGGCCGTCTATTCAGTCCCACCTCCAAGCAACCTAGTTGTATCCTTCGACTGGAATCAACTAGGCAGACCCCGTTTACCAGCAAGCATACCATTCCGAATTATCGTTCAAATATATAGAATGGTTATGGCTGGTACCATCATAGATGAGGGGGCTTCTGTGAGTATCCTTTCCTCAACTGCTTGGAAAGCGCTTGGTTCTCCATCTCTTTTTCCTGAGATGAGAAATCTGATAGGTTTTGATAAAGGAACCAGTCGACCTTTAGGGATCCTTCCCGATGTGCCCATAACATTGAGAAGGAAAATTGTTCGCATGAACATAATGGTAGTTCAAGGACCCCTAGATTACAATCTACTCCTTGGACGAGACTATATTTATTGCATGGGAGCAATTTTCTTCTCACTCTTTAGAGTAATGTGTTTTCTGCACGAAGGAAGAGTGGTCAAGCTCATGGAACAACTTTCATTTCCCGGATCATACAGAGCAAATAGTCATATACCATCCCTGAATGGTCTTTTCACGCAAGAAATGTCTCAATCTCTAGTCCGTCCTCCAGATGAGTGCGCGTAATTCGGAGGGATATGACTGAAACCCAGGGGGCATGCATCCTGGTCTGCTTCGGCAGGAAAACTTCGGGTATAGAGTAGGTTTCCGCGGGAGAATATGCCTAGTCTGTACCCCCATCTGTGATTGGAAGAGGGGGTTATTCTAGTACAAGATTCTCTTGTCAAAGTTATGTGAGTTGGCGGGCATCGTTGCTCACCTTTGTTTATCTCGGTAGACATCGCCGAAGAAGTGTTTTGTTTGCGCCGCGAATAGAACAATCTTTGGGTAACCTGTAAGAGGTAGGCCTCTCTCGGTAAAACAAATGTTTTGGCCGATAGAAGTAGAGGTAACCTTGAAACTCTGTTTTATACCTGGGGGCATGCAAACCTTTTGGAGTGCAAGCGAAGGGCGACTATTTATTTTTAAATTTTTTTGGACCTCTAACCCTTTAAACTCGTAGGATTAGTCGTCACCTAACTTGCATGAAGAAAGGATGTGGGGAAAAACTCTAAAAGTTTCCATTTTTATATGAGACATTCTTATCATATGACTGGATTATTCGAGCAGTGTTACCGCAAGGTTGAAGCTCGTTAAAAAATAAACCCGGACCGAGCAAATGTTTCCACCCGCGTTTAAGCTCGTTAAAAAATGAACTATTCCCTGGTAAATAACCACCGTGAATGCAGTACTTCAGCCATTAAAGCCTTGGTCGTGTTTGCACCGTCACCTCCACTTTTTCATTGGCCGATCATTCACCTCCATTTGATTGTTTACCCATTTTGAGGAACAGCTGCGAAGAGTGATTTCACTAGCCATCCTTGTGATACTGCCGTGATTGGAAAATTCCAAACTTTACCTGGAATCAGCTGCTACCCATTTTATCACTCGTTCCTCAAAAGAAGAGTCTTCTTTAAGCTCTTTTCAACTGACTCGTAAAATATGAAAATATTGCTGAGTCCTTGGCCTTCCAGCTCGTTAAAGGGACAGGAAGTGCTATCCCTCCTCTAGATTTTAATCTTTTTGGACCTGAGGGATTATTGCAAAAAAATATTGAGCGCTTGTTTTGTTCGGCTCGTTAAAGCTATCGAAAATTCATCCCTTCTGTATTGTTTTATACTTTTTCGGACTTAAGGGATTAGATGACGAAAAAGGAATTTGGGAGTTACCTTTATGTACCTTTTCAGACTCTCTAAAAATGAAAAGGGCCGAGTTATCTTTGTCGTTAACCTCGTTAAAAAGATTAATAGCGACAAACTTGTCTTTAGACGACAACGAGTTTCACTATCGCTAGGCTCGTTAAAACATAGTGATGGGTTTGCCCAAAGGGAAAATTATAGAACAAGCATATGTTATCCTCCTCAAGCTTGACAAAAATAAATAGGTACTGGTCAACAATGACTGGGGAAAAATTGGGAAGAAAACTCAAAGAATCTTTATTGGTAGCAAGTCGCTCTTGAACATGACACTTCCGCTCCGTGCCCGAGTCGGGTTGGGTTGTTTCATTCACCGGTCACATCGCCATGGTCACGCCATACCATCCACATTTGGGGTTAATGCTACCAATCCATCACATCAAGTGTCGCCAACATGTTCAAGAGAAGTCATCCAGAAAGGCCACCTGTGTTCCTCCCACTACCATACATTATACTCCATTCTTTCATGACCGCCATCCTGAACCATATATCATCACATAGTTTTCACCTCCATCAAAATTAGTTGCTCCGTTCCATGTCATTGATGTGGGATTCATTAAGTCCCTCCTATGACGGATCACTTCTTGTCGACATCAACTCATTATCCAAGTAGTTGGTCTAGGAACACCCCATTCAGTACTTTGAAGCTTGCATGCCTCAATGGCAAGTTTCTCACTTCCGGCGACACGTTTACATCAATGACCTTCGGCCGAAAGATTTTGCGTGGTGTTCGACGCCAAGTCCTTTATTCACACCCCGTGAATTGTACTGCAGTACCTTGAGGATCATTATCATTATCGGTGATTCCTCTCGCACTTGTTAACAGTTTACATCATTGACTGGTAATCAATCGATGTCTTTCCATATTCGACTTCAAAACATTTCTCACATGGATCGACTTGTACTTCGAGTGAAGATCGGGCGAGATTGAAGACCTCGGATCTAGTTTCATCCATCCAGGCTGCGGTATATATTCAAGGAAATAAAGACATTAAAATGTACAGCATTGCAGCACAGATAATCATCCTACCAAAAGGATGATGGCTCTATCAGAATCATGAGTCTACAATGAGACGATTGTCTGTCCTACGTACAGGAAAATGAATTTATAAAGCTGAGCATGGGAATGCCCGCCTCAGCTAGATCATGAAAACAGTATGAAGATAATGTATTGTATTGTATCTTATTACAGGTCTCCTCCTAGCATTGAAAGAACTTCAGATCCTCATAATAAAGCATTTCACCCGATAAACGGCCTCATACTTTAGGGGGAAACTGTTATAGACATTTTTGTGCCTTGCAGCTCCAAGCATGAAATGTCCATAAACCAAGGGCTCCTAAGTCCCTAAAAGTGTTGTTCTAACCCATAAAGGAACAAGGTCAACAAATTACAGCTTCTCCCAGAAGTTCTCCACCAGAAACTGCTCAGAATAAGTCAGAAAAGGATCATTTCAGCTGCTCCACTAGCTAAGTGTGTTGCATAGCACCTAAATCCACTGGCTAGGTGCGTTGCAACGCACCCAAATGCACTATCAGGGTGGGTTGAGCGGGAAATGACAAATGGTAGTGTCATTCCGCGAGGTGGAGAGACAATGGAAGCTTCCAGAATCTTCTCCTATGACACTTGCCTCACTGAATTCGACGAAGGATGAGTAAGAGGCCTTCAGTCTCCAAGTGGAAGCAAGAATTGACAGAGAGAAGCCACTAATCAAATCACAAGTTGTCTCATCCTCCTTGCATACATCTATATATGGATCCCTCATTCCAGAGATCCAAAGGCTGGAATTTTGCACATTGTAAGGAATTGCTGTTGGTTTTGAGATAAACATCAAAGAATCGGGCGATCTATGCTTTGTTGGAGGTGAATAGGGGCTTCTTTGCTGGGAGGTTGATGCTGGGTCAGGAATCATCGGTTGTAACTCCTCCTGGATCTTCTTGTATATCAACAAAAACTATTTGATTTTCTCCTCCATGCTTTTGTATCATTGATGCTTGTTACATTTGTATGGTTAACTTAAATCTGATCCTAAGTTATTTATGAATATAAATCCATGTCTTTGTATAGTTTTCTTCTTCTGTGATCTTACAGGTACTTGGTGAAGTTGGGCAAGTAAGGGAGCAGGTAGTTGGAAGCTGTCAAAGAGGAGAGAGATTGAATCAAAGGACTAGCGCAAGACATAGGTTGGTTCTTCCTATTCCTCTTTGTTTATAGTTCATAAAGGAAATACAAAAGTAGTTTTCTCTGTTTGTTTCTAAGGCAGCTGTCACACCTTAGTGGGATAGAGCAGTTCTAAATAAACATTTTTCCCGGTAACATGGGTGAAAGCATGGGTATTTTGGAAAGAAAGGCCACGTAATTGTTGGTTTTGAAGGGAATCTTTGATGTAACGTCCAAGACCTTACGCCATAATAACAAATAGAAAGGGTGAGAGAGGGTCCCCTTGTTGGATACCTCTGGATAGGCGGAAGGGTGTGGAGGGGGTCCCGTTGAGAAGAATTGAGAAAAAGGTAGAACTGATGAGACTCATAAGCCATCTTACCCAAGGGGGGTAAAGCCAAAGGCTAGTAGTATTTTTTGAATATATTTCTAGCATAAAGTATCGAAAGCTTTTGAGAGGTTGATTTTTAGGAGCATACCTACCTATTTGGTTTTCTTTAGAGAGTGAATGATTTCATGAGTGAGAATTATGCCATCGGTGATCTGCCTTCCTTCCACATAACTTGATTTCTCTGGTGATATAAGAAGAGGAAGCAAGGGCTTGAGGCGTGTGGCGATCACTTTGGAGACAATTTTATACAATACATTGCATAGTGCAATAGGTCGGAATTTGTCCAGAGTCTAGCTGTTCTCCTCCTTAGGGATGGGGGCGATGAAGGTGGAATTCAAATATGGAAGCATCCATCTGTTAACTCTGGACTCCTTGACTACTTACGAGACTTCCTCCTTGATTAGATCCTAGAAGTTGTGAAATAAGTCCGAAGTGAAGCCGTCTCGTCCGGGTGCTTTTCCAACTTTGAGCTGTCGCATAGTTGTCTCCACTTCCTATAAAGAAATAGGCCTGAGGAGTATTTGATTGTGTTCCTTAGTTACGATCTTAGGAATAATCTTGATGATCTTCTCTATAGCACATAGCCGATTAGTCTCCGTTTCTTGATGCACCCTCCAAAAGTGGGTGAGGAGTTCCTGTTCTATATCTTCATGCTTCTCTAGATGTTCCCCTTGTCGATTTTTTAGGAGAGTAATGTTGTTGTGCATTCTCCGTTGGATAGTGGTATAGTGGAAGAACTTTGTATTTCATTTGCCCTCTTTAAGCCATCGGATCCTAGATTTTTGTCTCCAAAGAATCTCTGCCTATCTTGCTCTTTCCGAGATCAGCTTTTGTAGTTAACGTTCCTATTCTGCTATGGTTTCGGATCTGCCTCCAACTATGATTCTCTGCTGTAATTTTTGCATTTCTTGTTCAAGAGCATTTTGTGCCTGAAAGATATTGCCGAAGGTAAAGCGATTCCATTGTTTGATTTTTTTCTTGATATGTTTTAGCTTTTATTGGAGCTTGTACATTTTTGCGCCTTCTAGTCGTGTGAAATTTCTCCATGTCTCTCTTATCAGGTTATGAAAATCGGGGTGATTCAACCAAAAGGCTTCAAAGCGAAAGGGCATGCGAACATTGTCTCCGAGTCTTTCTGAGTGAAGCCTAATAGGCCAATGGTACGAGCCAAAGAGTGGCAATAGAGAGGCCAAGAGATCCCTCCCAAGATGTATTGCGTTATCAGAGATCAGGAATCTGTCTAACCGAGATGCAATTTGGTGGGCATCTGCATGCTTGTTGTTCCAAGTATAAACACCACTATTGAATTCCATATCTATAAGCATGTTGTTATGAATGTAGTTTTTAAAGTGAGTGCTTTCACAGTCCAGCTTGATCCGTCCTCCTCTTTTTTCCTCCAATCTTGTAATCATGTTGAAGTCCCCTCCCATGATCCAAAGTGCGTGGGATCTTTCTGAGTTGATCTGAGTTAGGGTGTTCAGTGTGTTTACTTTGTTTGTTACCTCCCGGGGGAAGTAGACATTAGTTAAGTGTCCATGAACATTTGTCCCTGTTAAATGAAACTTGGTGTGAATAAAGTGCTTACTGGCATGTATGTTGGTAAGTGTTATAGCTCTATCATCCCAAATGATGGCTAGCCCTCCTGAGGCTCCCATGGCTTCCACCACCACTTCTTTGCTTCCTCGCCACGCTTTGGCAAGGATCTGATCCAACGTTGTGGAATTACACTTGGTCTCCTGCAAGAAGAGAATTTGAGGCTTTTCGTGTTGTAGCATGTTCTTTATTAATTGTCCCTTCCTCTCGCTGTTGAGCCCTTTGATGTTCCATGAGATGAGCTTCATGATTCACGATTGGGAAGGGGATTATAGTATTTGGTGAGCTTGGAGTATCTTCCAGATTCCAAGAGCATTTCCCCTATGCGACTGGTTCTCCGAAGATCACCTTTCCATCCTTGTTTCTTGTTGTCTTTGAAGATATTTCTTCCATCCCACTGACTACGAGTTTAGATGCCTAATGATCTTTTTTTCTGTGCTCTTGAGATAACAAAAGTTTCTAAGTTCTCTAGCTCTCGCTCACGAATTTTGTCATATTCCTTTTTCTTACAAGCCTGTTGAAGTCCCAGTATATCTAGATCTCTGATGTTGAAGCTCTCTCGTTCCTTTTCCATGTGTTGTACTATTTCCTACTCTCCCTCTACATCATCTACAATCATGAGTTGCATCTGAGTGCTATCTACCTCCATACCTTGAGCAGTCCTTTTTTGCATGTTACTAGGAGAGGGCATTTTAGTGTCCGCGGGTTACTTAGAAGTGAGGACTTTCTTTGAGCTTGATGGAGTAGAATGGGCGGAAGTCTTAGGAATGGCTTAAGGTTGTTTCTGATTATCTAAAATATGAACCTCCGGCTGGAGCAAGATTTCAAAGCTGTTGCTCATTGAAGGCAAGGAGGTGCTTGTGATAGGTTTTTTGACTAAGGTAGAGGGCTTTTTGTGGGTATTTTTGTGATTGGGAACTTTTGTGAACCCATCCGAGTTGGATTTGTCCATTGAAGGGGTGGTCATGGATTTCATATTGGAGAGACAGTCTCGGAATAAATGGCCCGGGGTGTGGCATTTTCAACAACGGAATGGTACATGCTCGTAATCTATTGTTTGTAACCATTCATAATCATCATGGTAGAGCCTTACCGCGTCTGGAAGAGCTTTGTTGAGGTGCATGTATACATAGATCCACGCATAGGAGGTGTATCGCTTTAGCTTTGTCTCCTCTGCCACTTCGATGAATTCTCCTAAACCATTCCCAATGTCTCACAAAGAGTGTTCATCACAATACCCGAGAGGGAGAGAATAAAGGCACAACCACACGGGGGCCCAACTCAAATCTTCTTTGTCCGGGTTAAAGCGCTCAATCCATCCTCTTAGGTATAGCCCTCTTGCATTGAAGAAATATGGTCCTCCATCCAATACCTTGTTTCGGTCCTTCAGACAATTGAAAATGGCAGTAAATAAGCCCTTCGGCCCTAACTGTAGTGTTATGTGCCGTTTTGGCTTCCATTTGGCTCGATCGAGCCGTGCAAAGCTTTCTGTGTTGGCCAAAGGCCTATGATCTTTCCTATCAAAGCATGATCCCTCATAAACTAGATCTGAGTGTTGATATGCTCACTTGGGAGCTCGATTTTGGGTCTATCAAATGCTACGGGCTTGCACGTGTTTGACGTCGCTCGTGGTTCTTCATTTGTGTTGTTATTCGTTGGCGTATTTTCATTCTGTGTTGTTGTATCTTCTGGATGGTCCATCCTCACATTTTCAATCTCTCTCGCAGGCCGTTTCAAGGGGGTTCCATTGCGTGATAGTTGTTCCTTATTGTGTTGTAGATGCCTTATTGCTGAAGGTTAATGGTAGAATGACGCACTTTTTGAAGGTCTTCAAGTTGGAGAGTAGCGTCAAACCCTAAGCGCTCCGCTCTCCATTTTCATTCAAAGTGAAATATCTTATTAAACATAGGTTTGATCTAAAGTGGTCATTGTATTAAATATAAAGTTTTGTCTTAAAATATTTTTGTGTCAAAATGCTTTTATCTTAAATATAAAGTTTTGTGTTAAAATTTTTTTGTGTTAAAATAATATTGTCTTAAATATAAAGTTTTGTAAGTTTTGTGTCAAACTACTTTTGTGTTAAATAGAAAATTTTGTGTCAAAATATTTTTGTCTTAAATTATTTTTGACTCAAATATAAAATTTTGTCTTAAAATATTTTTGTCAAATATTTTTTTAAGACAAAAGATTTCTTTTATCTTAAAAAAATGTCTCAAAAATGTCGCTGTAATAGTGTTATCTCCTCATACTAGGCCATATCAGGGAAGCTCACCACAGCCTCCACGGATCTCCACACACCTTAGTAAGTTCAATCCCACTGCGCTTCCAACAGACACTCTCTTACTAAAAACATTATTAACTTGATTCTTCCGCTTTCGTTCTGCCTCTCTCCAATGCTCATTCCTTCTTTCCTATCCCATGGGACATATTGTAAATACCTCCACCAATCATGGAAAGTGCTTGACTACCAATCTAATTGGAATAGCCACAAAGATGATCTTATCATATGGTCCCTTCAATTTTTAGGTCGAACCTGCGCCTCCCTTGGGGCTTTCCACAGGGCAGATTCAAAGCCTTGTATCTTAGTGCTATTCGTCATACTTTTCACATTCGTACAAAGGCCGAGGGCGCAAGAGCAGATTCACGTTCCCAAATCAGCTCTGTGAATAATCTTAAACAGGCAGCTCACCACGATCAGGTCAGACCACCAAAGCGCTCTGTCGCTGTCCGATACAAAACCAATAGCAAAATCATCAAGTTGCTCAGCGGGCACAAAAGCTACAATCCACAACAACAGCTCCTAAAATGAGCACCCCCTGATTTGGTGCCACAACCCTGACAACTGCGCCGGCATCTAACACCGCATACGCTCCAATAATCGTAGGCCGCCGTCCATAATAATCTTTGATGAATCCTCCTGCTACTGCTCCAGGATCCAGACACCACCGCAAGCATGAACAGGACCCTCGGCTGTGCAACAGGCACATCCTCCTCTGCTTCTTAGGCCCACACAATCAACTTCCAGGATAACCCTCCATCTCAGCACGCACACACAGCAGTACTGGGGCAACAGCCTTAGCATCAAACATCATCACACTCTCTCTGACTTTGAAAACCCTACTCGATGGACACACTAAAACTTAAAACAAAATATACTTTTATTCCCCAGCACTAGCTAGAGGCCAGTCCAGGTCCATACTGGCTCTGAGATCAGGTGAATCAAAATTTTTAATTAAATTTGAACAGCTCACAGGTGTGGGTGTGGAATACCATTTGGAGATTCCTTTCAGAATTCTTTTTTACTTTCGTGTTATATATATATATATATATATATATATATATATAATAAAACAACACTCTAGAAATCAGAATCAGGAACAAACTCCTAATTTAAAGTTCCATTGAAGAGTCACTCCATTGATATATTTCTTCATTAATCTCAACAACAATAGATTCTGTCACCAACCATGTTGACTAAACATACAATTGTTTTGTTTGGTGATAAGTGAGGTATTTAGCTCAATATTGAACATAGTCCTTTCACCTCCTCCTCAACACAAAAGTAATCAAATAAAAGTTTTGTGATTCAATTAGCGTTGAACTACACATAAGTAAAGAGAATAACATGGGTTTAAGGTCTCAGCTGGATTTGACAAATTATAAAATCACATGGGAGAGAGCCAGTGTTGAGATTACTGCTTTCTTTAGTTCTGGGTAAGCTAGATATGGATCTCTATCAGTAACTAGTTATAGATCTAGATCCGTAAAGAGAATAACATGGGTTTAAGGTCTCAGCTGGATTTGACAAATTATAAAATCACATGGGAGAGAGCCAGTGTTGAGATTACTGCTTTCTTTAGTTCTGGGTAAGCTAGATATGGATCTCTATCAGTAACTAGTTATAGATCTAGATCCATACCCAGCTTACCCAGAAAAGAATTATGGATAAGCTAATTGTGTAATCTACCTAATTAATTATGGCCTGAATTCATATTTAACAAAGCTTTGATGAGAATGGGATTTGTCTCATCTACTCATTTATGGGGTGAATTCATATTTAACAAAAGCATTGATTAGATGGCCTAGTAATCAAAAGTACCCTCTAAGGCTCAACCAAAGCCCAATCTAGCTAGTAGCCCAAAAATTTATTGCTTCCTCTAACCACCCCTTGTCCCCTAGTCCAAGTAGTTAAACCAAAGGCAAAGGCATGTTTAAGGCTCAATTGTTATGGGAGAGGGAAAAGGTGGAACCTAACTTAAGCCTTATTGGGAATGATCTCTATATCCATGTGGTGGAAATCTCTTAGAGCTCAACTCTCATGGCCATTACTCACTGTTATATAGTTCACACTATCCAGCTCTCAGTGGGCCACAATTAAGATTTTTACCATTATTAGTGCATCCTCATGGTCTAAAATCAACTGTGGACATAGGGGATTTCTTTTAGGGAAGAGGAAGAACTCGTAGAGTATTGAGGGTTTCCCAGATGGGTTTGGGGCCACTATATAGATGTAGTTTTCTAGGTTGTCTAGGTAGTCTAGAAGCTCACAATTTCAAGTTATGCATAATTAAAAAAAAAAAAACCAATGCACTTATAAACATTATTGGTGTTAAAACTAACAAAAGTACTCCTACTTAGATTCTAATATTGTGAAAAATAGTACATACCTCAGCTTTGAATACTTAGACGAGAGTAGAAGTAGATATATTCTTTTGTAGACCTTCAAACCCCTTTAAATAAGAGACCTTTGATACTTGAGAAGAGTAGTACATATACTCTTATGGGGAGGTTCAAATCTCTTTAAATATGAGAGTAGGGTAGATATATTTGTTGGCAGACCTTAGATACTTGATGAGAGTAGAAGTAGATATATTTTTCTGTAGACCTTCAAATGTCTTTAAATAGAGTAGATAGTAGGGGTAGGTATATTTAGTTGAAATGTCTTTAAATAAGTTACATTAGAAAAATTTACTATTGTCTAAACCATTCTTTAGTCCAAGGTAAATTTACTATTTTGAGTAAAATTTTATTTAATTATTTATTCTTTAATTTATTCTAATTTATAATTTGAAAGAGTCAAAATGTTCACATAGCATAATAGGATATTACATTTATTCCATACTAAGTTGGAAAAGACTTATCCACTAAAAAATATTAGTTATTAAATAATTTAATGAGGAAAACCCTTTATGGTGTAAAGCATTTTGAAATGATAATAATATAATAATAAAATGTAGTTATTGTGGGGAAATCTCTATTTGCATCTTTAAATGTTTTACATGTAAACATGACACGAATCAACAAATGTGGTTCATCCAATATATGAAGAATCAAATCACTACAACAAGTTAAATAGAGAGAGGGATCATTCAACTACTATAAAAACAACTACTTTTGACCAACGGAATAGCTACAAAGGACTCAGCAACAACCAAGAGAGAGGTAAAAGAATATTAACTAATTAACTAATTAGTTTGATAATTAATAAATATTTAGGATTATTGCCTATTTATCCCATTATACCTTTAGTAAATGAAAATAAATAAATTTAATATTTAAATTAACTAATAAATTATAAAGAATTTATCCCATCATTCTTCATAAAATTAGCCCTTATTTTATTAGGTGTTTAGTTACATATATAGTGAAAATAAATAAATAAGTAAATAAACTAGATAAATAAGTAAATAAACTTAGTAATCATGTTAACTAATTAACTAAGTAGTTATTAGTTTTATAACTAAGTAGTTATTATTTTTATAATAGTCCTATAATAATACTAATCTTTCCGTAGTTTATTTTTAAAAATATTAAAGAGGATATTAAATTATTTAGGTTTTAAGTTATGATTTTAAGTTTAATAAAACAATTTAGTTAAATATAAACAGATTTATTTGTTACAAATAAAAATAATAATGAATTGATTTAACAAAGGAACTATTTAATTAATTAATTAACTAACTAATATTCCTTGAGATGTCTTTTGGTCAGTGCAGTTGCCCAATTCTTTGTAGGGGTTTCCTTGGTAAAAAATAGTTGAACCAAAAAAAGTGGTTCATCTACAAGATGAAGAATCAAATCATGGCAACAAGTTAAATAGAGAGAGGGATCATTCAAACCCTATAAAAACAACTACTTTTGACCAACCAAACAACTACAAAGGACTCTTCAACAACTATAATTGACTAGACCAAGATAAAGAGAAAATAATATTAACTAATTAACTAATTAGTTGGTTAATTAATAAATATATAGGATTATTCCGTATTTATCCCATAATACCTTTAGTAAATGAAAATAAATAAATTTAATATTTAAATTAACTAATTAATTATAAACAATTTATCCCATAATTCTTCATAAAATTAACCCTTATTTTATTATGTATTTAGTTACATATATAATGAAAATAAATAAATAAGTAAATAAACTTAGTAATCATGTTTAACTAACTAGTTATTAGTTTTATAATAGTCCTATAATAATACTAAAAATATTAAAGAGGATATTAAGTTATTTAGGTTTTAGGTTATGAGTTTAAGTTCATTAAAACAATTTAGTTAAATATAAATAGATTTATTTGTTACAAATAAAAAAAAAAAATAATGAATTGATTGGTCAAAAATAGTTGTTTTTATAGCCATTGAATTTAACTTGGTGCTAGTTGTGACCATGCCATGAACCACATTTGTTGGTTCTGAACTCTTAGACAAATGAATTTTGATCCCCAAACCCTTTTTTTTTTTTTCCCTCGGTAAATCTATTCTATTCTATTATATATAGGAAAACATTACAAACATAGAGTGAGATTGCCCAAGGCCGACTCTCCCTCTTTGGGCCAGGATTTTTTCTGAGCACAATACCAGCCCTCGCAGGGGCAGCGCTTACAAACAGAACAACATAACACCACAGTGTATCCAGACCATACAAAATCATCTCGCCCGGGGCACCGGGGCAAAAAATGCATCCCTCGCAGGGGCATCAAAAGACTTATAGCAACATCCCTTACAGGCCATACAAACGTAGCCAAAGCAAACATAGACATATACCTAAACGAGAGAGACATAGGCAAAGACGTAAAACCAAAACCGGACCTGAACAATTATCGAGGATGATAGATTGAACCATTGAAGTCGACCCCTCCTGAGCGTGAGGGCGATTAGGAGTTTGCTCAGGTGCCCCAGTTGGTCTCTCCTAGTCGTCTTCCAAGCTTTCACCTGGGAGCTTCTCCTTACTGCACGAACCACCTTCACCATCCTGAGTTTCCTCGATGAATAAAACCGAAATGTGTGCATTAATGCGGGGTTTGTCCATCGAGGTGCCGAAAGTGAAGACGGCGGAGCCGAACGCAGGAAGAGGGTTTTGTTTAGAGTCGGGACTGCTCGCATCCATGAATTGGCTCCCCTGGATAGGATTGGCCTCTGCCTTTCTGTGACAGTCACAGCAACAACAGTGGTGATGGGGCTCTGTGACTTGAAGACGAGAAGACCCTCCCCTAGCAGAACTTAGTGGAGTGAGCAATCTTTGCCAGGGTCTAACCATCTTTGCACGAATGTCGGTGGCTTGAAGCAATGTAGCAACAGAAGGCCTTCCCGGCTTGAGGCGTCCCCCAACAGAATTGAATCCGCTCCCACTAAAATTGGTAGCTATCTTAGAAACAAACAAACTAAAACTACTTTCATTTTCCTTTATGATAAGTAGATAAGAGGGGAACAAAGGAGACCAACTTCTATCTTGCGCTTGGTTCCTTTCTTGATTCCACTCCCTTTTGATAGATCTTTGCCACTCGCTTCCTCGTCTACCCAGCCTCAAAGAGCACCTCTGGAATCCAAGCAGCATAACACTATCCAAGAACAGAGATCTATTTTCATAAACAATATAGGACAAGATATATATTGACCACACAAATGCACATATCATCAATCATACCAGAATGTGGAGGAAAACTTGAATAGCCTTATTAATATCAAGAATAGAAAAGAGGATTACAACCAATTGTTCTCACCCAACATCATCCTCTAAGCAAGAAAGCCCTTCTTCACCTCATGAAAAGCTTAGATCACCCAACACTATGATGTTACACCAAGAAACCAGCAACACTTCCTTATAAGATACAAAATTCCACCCTTTGGATCTCTCGTATGAGGGATCCATATATAGATGTTTTCAAGGGGCGTGAGTTAGCTTCTGAGATTTGATTAGTGTCCTCTCTCTGATATTTCTTGATTCCACTTCGAGATTGATGATCTCTTACTCATCCCTCGGCGAATGCAGAGAGGCAAGTGTCATAGGAGAAGTTTCTCGAAGATTCCGTGATCCTCCACCTCACAAATTGACTCTGCCATTTGTCCACTCTCGCCCATCACACCCCATAGAAGGGCTTTTCAGTATGCATCACACCTCCCATGTGCATTTAGGTGGGATGCAGCGCACTTTGACCATGGAGCAGGTGAGATGGTCCAGTTTTGACCAATTCTGAGTAGTTTTTCATGGAGAACTTTTGGGAGATGATGTAATCAGTTGACCTTGTTCTTTTAAGGGTTGGAACAACACTTTTAGGGACTTAGGAGCCCTCGGTTTATGGACATAATTTATTGGGGTTGCAATGCCCAAAAATGTCTATAACAGTTGCCCCTTAAAGAATGAGGTCGTTAATCTTTTGATGTCGGGTGAAATGCTTTATCAAGAGGATCCGAAGTTTTTTCGAGCTCGAAGGCGACCTGTAATAAAATACAATACAATACATTATCTTCATAATATTTTCATGATCTAGGTGAGGCGGGCATTCCCATGCTCAGCTTTATAAATTCATTTTCATGTACATAAGACAGACACTCGTTTGTGTGGAGACCGATGATTCTCGTAGAGCCATCATCCCTTAGATTAGATGATTATCTGTGCAGCAATGATGTACATTTGATGTCTTTATTTTCCTGAACATATATCGCAGCCTCGATGGATGAAACTAGATCCGGGGTCTTCAATCTCGTTTGATATTCACTAAAAGTACAAGTTGATCCATGTGAGAGATGTTCTGGAGTCGAACATGGAAAGATATCACCTCAATACTAGCCAGTGATGTAAGCTATTAACAGGCATGAGAGGAATCACCGATAATGATGATGACCCTCAAGGTACTACAGTACAATTCACGTACTATGAATAACGGACTTGGCGTTGAACACAACGCAAAATCTTTCACTCGAAGGCCATTGATGTAAACCTATCGCCGGAAGTGAGAAACTTGCCATTGAGGCATGCAAGCTTCAAAGTACTAAAAGCGTTGTTCCTAGATCGAATTCCTGGATAATGAGTTGATGTCGACAAGAAGCGAACCGTCATAGGAGGGCCTTAATGAATCCCACATCTATGACATGGAACGGAGCAAATGATTTTAATGGAGGTGAAAACGATCTGATGATATAAGGTTCACGGTGGTGGTCATGAAAGAATGGAGTGTGAATGTATTATAGTGGATGAGACATAGGTGAATTCTCTGAGCGAATTCTCTTGAACATATTGGCGACATTGACATGATAGATTGGTAGCGTTAACCCCAAATATGGATGGTGTGATGGACCAATGGTGATATGACCAGTGAACGTAACAACCCGACTCGGATGTGGAGTGAAAGTGTCATGTTCAAGAGCGACTTGCTACCAATAAATTTTCTTCAAGTTTTCTTCCTAATTTTTCCCGAGTCATTGCTGACTAGTACCTCTTTATTTTTGTCAAGCTTGAGGAGGATAACATATTCTTGTTCTATAATTTGCCCTTCGGGCAAACCCATCGCTATGTTTTAACGAGCCTAGCGATAGTGAAACTCGTTCTTGTCTATATAAACAAGTTTGTCGCTATTTGGTTTTAACGAGTTTAACGACAAAGATAACTCAGTCCTTTTCGATTTTAGAGAGTCTGAAAGGGACGTAAAGAAAAATCCAACAATCCTTTTTCATCATATAATCCCTTAAGTCTGAAAAAGTATAAAATAATACAAAATGGATGAATTTTCGGTAATTCTAATGATCCGAACAAAACAAGTGCTCGATCTTTTTGTGTAATAATCCCTCAGGTCCACAAAGATTAAAATCTGAAGGAGGAATAGCACTTCCGGTCACTTTAACGAGCTCTAGAAGCCAATTGCTCGGCAATATTTTCATATTTTACGAGTGAGATGAAAATAGCTTAAAGGAGACTCGTTTTTCGAGGAACGAGTGATAAATTCAGGTAGCAGCTACTTCTAGGTAAGGTTTGGAATTTTCCAATCACGGCATCATCACAAGGGTGGCTAATAGGATCACTCTTCGCAGCTATTCCTCAAAAAGGGTAAACAATCAAATGGAGGTGAATTATTAGCCAATACAGAGTGGAGGTGATGATGAGAACACGACCAAGGCTTGAAAGGCTGATGATAATGCATTCACGATGGTTATTTACTGGAAATTGGTTCATTTTTTAATGAATGAGCTTAAACTCTCGGGGAAACATTTGCTCACTGCTTATGTTTAATCTTTAACGAGCTTGAACTCCACATAAAAGCTGCTCGATCGAGTCGTATAATAAGGATGTCTCATCTAAGACGACATTTTTTCAAAGCTTTGCCCCGCATCCTTTATTTATGCAAGTTAGGAAACGACCAATCCTACGAGTTTAAAGGGTTAGAGGACCTACAAATTTAAAAAATAAATGGTCACTCTTCGCTTGCATGCCAAAAGGTTTTCATGCCCCCAGGTATAACGAAAAATTTCCAGGTTACCAAAGATTGTTCTATCCGCATTGCAGACAAAACACTTCCTCGGTGATGTCTACCAAAATAAACAAAGGTGAGCGGCGCAACTCGCTCCACTCACATAAATTTAACGAAGGAATATTATTCGAGTCTACTTTCATAAACCAATCATATATCCTTCACGGAAACCTACCCTATACCCAAGGTTTTCCTGTTGAAACAAGCCAGGGTGCATGCCCCTTGTGTTTCAGTCATGTCCTCTGAATCGCTCACGCTCATCAGGTGGACGGACTAGGGATTGATGAGACATTCCTTGTGAGAAAATACCATTCAGGGATGGTATTTGACTATTTGCTATGTGTGAACCAGGGAATGAAAGCTGGTCTACGATCTTGACCACTCTTCCTTCATGCGGAAAACACATTACTCTAAAGAGTGAGGAGACAATGGCTCCCATGCAATAAATATAGTCGCGTCAAAGGAGTAGATTATAATCTAGGGGTACTTGGATGACCATTACGTTCATGTGAACGATTTTCCTTCTCAATGTTATCGGCACATTGGGAAGGATCCCTAACGGTTGATTGGTTCCTTTGTCAAAGCCTGTTAGATTTCTCATTTCAGGAAAAAGCGATGGCGAACCAAGCGCTTTACAAGAAGTTGAGGAAAGGATACTCATAGAAGCCCCTTCATCTATGATGGTATTGGCCATGACCATTCTATATATTTGAGCAATGATTCGAAATGGTACACTAGCCGATAAACGGGGTCTGCCTAATAGATTCCAATCGAAGGAAACAACTAGGTTGCTTGGAGGTGGGACCGAATAGACAACCGGATATGACTCTGACGAACTTCCTTCCTGCGGTAAAGGAACGGGTAGAGTGCCCCCATGTTCATCGGAGTCCGTGTTTACGAAGAGAATTTGAACGGTGTCATTCTTGTTCTCTCTGGTGACTATATCATCTAAAGATGGACCTTCTGAAGGTAAAACCAGGTCAAATGCCACCTCGACCTTTTGACTTTTGTCTGGTGTGGATTTAGACAGTTTATCTTCAATGATAGACGCTTCGACCGACCACAATGGCGTGTCAGTCGGATTTTCAACTAGTGATGGCCTTGGCAAGAGTTTCTTATATCCAGGAGGAAGCTATAACGGTGAAACCCAACGGTCGTCCAAAACTCTTTTAGCCTCTTCTAGGAAGGGACAATGGTGGACGACGTGATTTCCTTCACACAGTTTACAAGGGAATTTACTTTTACTTTTCAGTCCCGACATTTCGCTTTCACTAGTTGACGGTGTGCTTTCAACATGATCATCAGAGGTTGTTGACACCAGATTGTGCAAACAAGGAGACGAGTCCCTTAAGATCCGAGGAATGCAGGGACAATCTCGATGATAGTGATCTCCTTTGCAAATGACACATGGAGATTTAGGCTTTGACAGTGCAGTGTGTTGATTTTCACTAGATGATGCCTGGTTGCCCCCTACCGTCTTTGGCTCCTTTTTCTTCTTCTCTTTCTTATTCTTCTCCTTCTTCCTCTTAGTTACTTGACTTTGGGCTTTACCAGCTCCATCAAGCGAAGAGGAAAGAGGAGAGGGAGAACCAGACGAAGTAGAAGGTTGGGGGGTAGCTTTGGTATCGTCTAGTTGCTTACTTGATTGTTCAGGAATCATGGTGTTCTGAACGACAGAGGTCAAGAAGAGCCATATGGGCAAGCCAATTGTCAATCTTGGAAGCGAGAATGTGGCCATATGAGGTGCACCAACATCTCCCCAAGAGGAGAAAGGACTAGGATTTCCTCGAAGGGGAACTCCTTGGTTGGTAGACTCCATTTTTCTTGACCTAAGACCAACGTAGGAAAGGTGATGTTTATTCTGATTAAAATAAATTTTAGACGCTTTGACACAACTTGTTTTTTCAATTTTTAAGAGTTGAGAAAAAATAAAAGATGACTATAGTCGCCTTCGATTTTTAATGAGCTTGAAGTGACAAGTGCTCAGATGGACCTTTTCCTTTAAGGAGTCTGAAAAGGAACGAAAGAGACTACTCTGGAAATCTAGACAGAGGGATAACCAAACCAATCGCAAAACTACAGAATACTTTTTACGGTACGACAGTCAATCTTCCCGAATGCTGTGTTCAGTGCATTGCGATTGATAGGGTGGAAGACACGGCTTCCTATGGATAAAGGGTATAGCCTATTGTGGTCTCCCAATATATACTCGACGGTATGTGGGAGCACAAGTCTGTACTGGCACTTATCGTCTCAAATTGGAGTAATCACCCAACGAGCAATGAAAACAATAGTTACGAGGCTTTACAATGCTGGAATACGTCTCTAGCCTAGACTTCTAAATGTTGTGCGTTAGGTTCCAAAGCGTTTTTAGATTCATTAAATTTATTTTACAATTGATCTTGCTTAAGAAATTTTCCTTTCAGGTTCACCACGAGATGTAGATATACAATTCCTAAAATGCAATCCAAGATGATAAACAATCATTTAATCTTCTTTTTGCAATGAAAATCCTAGCTACTAAAGAAAGAGAGATGATATTCTTTCAACATAGAGGAGAGAGCACACACTATATGCATTGTCCTAAATCAAACCAACAAACAATCTAAATGCAAATGCACATGCATGTATTTGTTTTCAGCCTTCTTAATGTGTGAATGATAAAAAGAAAGCTAAGTGCAAATCTAAATTATTTTTGAAAGCGACATTACTAACAAGCTTTTTTTCAAGACAAAATGAAGACAATGACGACACTTCAATGTGATTTGGAATTGAAAACTTGCTTTCGACACTTGAAAAACTACTAATTTAAATAAAATACAAGAGTAACAGTGCAATCCACTATCAAGAACAATCGAATTCTCTTCTATGACTGAAAACGACACGTGCGACACGTCCAAATCAAGAAACGACAGTTCAGTTACACTACTTCTTTGTAAAAGAGAACTGAAAATGGCTCACAGTACATAAAAACATTTACAGTTCTTTGCAAAATGAAGGCAGAATAATGGAAAGGAAGGGGGTTTTCCACAGAGGTATACTGTTGTAGCTCTGATACCACATTTTATAGCTCTAACCCAGAAATATTATAGATCTGATATGAAAATATAAGAGAATACAAATATACCCAGAACAAGATAGAAATAGATAGAAAGGATTTTCTTTATTAATCAAACCCTTAAGGTAGGGCAACACCATACATTCACTCCTTAAGGAAGGAGAACACTCCACAAACCATATGCCTGTTCATACAATAATCCTTCACTATCCCTCCATGTGGAGTCTCTAGCCTCTATATAAGCCTCATACATACAATACCATGGGTCATTACCATGGTTCCCTCATACCATCAACTAATACCATGGGTCCATTATATTATTATTAACTACTTGTGGTCCCTTACATGATATGGGTTAACCACCTTATTTATTACTATGGCCCATCCCATTATTACATTATTACCTTGGGTACCTCCCTTGGTACCCCATATTATCCCCCCTAGGTATATAAGATTCCACCCTCCTAAGCATGTTTCATCCCTGAAACATGGGAAGAACACAAATAATAAGATCTACTCAAAAGAGTAGTCCACTCGTACCGTGCATGTGCATCTAGCCATCCAAGAGAAAGGTGAACCCTCGTTCTCGCTGGTGCCTCGCTTGATTGAGATGGAAGTTGACCATGGTAGCTCTTCTGTGTGGATGTGTAGTAGGTGGATCTTCGCTCCTCTCGATCTGTCATGCGGGGGTTGTTGTCCATGTGGCTAATTGCTTGCCATCTTGATGGTTGTCTTGTGGGGTGATGTGGGTGATGATATGTTGAATTTTTAACCCACGATGGATTTTTCTTTACTTCACCCTACTGTGGTGGCTGTTGTGGTGTCTTCTTTTTCAATATGACTTCAACCACTGAGCCCTCCTCTGATGTATCATCACCTGTAACCTTTTCTTCTTCAGCCTCTGTTTGTGTTTGATTGTTGATCATCAAAGGCTCATCATCTGATATGTCAGTCCCTGGAACATCTTCTACTTCAGCCTCCATGTGCTCTATCTATTTATGGATGGAAAGATCCTGTAACGTAATTTTCTTCTTTTTATACCATAGCTTCAGGAATTTCTTCTGCACATTAATATTGATAGTACCCGCAGATTCCATCCAAGGATATCCCAAAACAACATCCATATTATCCATCTCTAAAGTATAAAAATCACCATGCAACACATACTTATCCATAGAAATCTTCAAATCCTTATACACTTGAACATCCTCATCATTCACCTGTGTGTTTTCAATGTGTTTTGCTGGAACTGGGATTTTTTGCCAAATTAACATTGATAAAATTATGCTTGCAACTAGGATTTATAGACACAATGGTCTTCTCCTTTTGAATATCCATGAACCTGCAATAAGGAGACACCAGTAGAAGATAACCCCTTACGTGGCTCATTCTCCTTTTTTCTAGCACGAGACCATTTGTCTAAAAGGACTTTTTCAAATTCTGCATGTGAGAGTTTGGTCAACTGTTTGTCATCAAGTGATAAATACCATTTGTAAGCCTCATCTTTGAAACCAAACCACACTGAATCCCTCCAATTTTTTGCCCATGCTGACTTTTGTTGTTTTATGTATTCTTCAATAGTAAGACCATTATCTTTCCGTGTAAAATATTGCTTGCTAGAAGCCATGAAAAGGGTTTTGAAAGAATTCACTCACTTGGCAAAAATTTAAAGTGGCCACAGTTTAGTCAATATTGCTCAGAATCTTTATTATGACCTGTTTTTGGAAATGGAATGACCATTCTCCATCTACCCATGTGATAGAAATCCTGATCTAGACACTATAATTCCAGATCTGCGCTGCAACTCTCCCGCTATCACCAAAATTTATGCAAAAAAGAGCTGATTTTAAATCAGCGATATCTCCCTCATCCGGACTCTGATTCAATCGATTTTATTTTTGAAATTGGCTATTTTTTCGCAAAGAATACAGATCTACAATTATATTTTGCAGACCTTGCACCAAAATGTACATATCTGATCTACAAATTCGCCACCCCCGAAATCCTGCAAAAATTAAAAAAAAAAAATCTCCACTTTTGTGCCCAAGAAAGTGCTCTGATACCACTTGTTATAGCTCCGATACTACTTGTTGTAGCTCTGATACCACTTTTTATAGCTCTAACCCAGAAATATTATAGATCTGATATGAAAATATAAGAGAATACAAATATACCCAGAACATTGAACAAGATAGAAATAGGTAGAAATGATTTTCTTTTTTAATCAAACCCTTAAGGTAGGGCAACAACATACATTCACTCCTTAAGGAAGGAGAACACTCCACAAGCCATATGCATGTTCATACAATAATCCTTCACTATCCTTCCATGTGGAGTCTCTAGCCTCTATATAGGCCTCATACATACAATACCATGGGTCATTACCATGGTTTCCTCATACCATCAACTAATACCATGGGCCCATTACATTATTATTAACTACTTGTGGTCCCTTACATGATATGGGTTAACCACCTTATTTATTACTATGGCCCATCCCATTATTACATTATTACCTTTGGTACCTCCCTTGGTACCCCATATTATCCCCCCTAGGTATATAACATTCCGATACCACTTGTTATAGATCTAACCCAAAGATATTATGATAATAGAAATAACCCAAGAATAACAAGATAGAAATAGATGGAAATTCTTCTTTATTATGAAACCCTTATGGTAGGGCAACACCATACATTCACTCCTTAAGGAAGGAGAACACTCCACAAGCCATATGTCTATTCATACAATAATCCTTCACTATCCCTCCATGTGGAGTCTCTAGCCTCTATATAGGCCTCATACACACAATACCATGGGTCATTACCATGGTTGCCTCATACTATCAACTAATACCATGGGCCCATTACATTATTATTAACTACTTGTGGTCCCTTACATGATATGGGTTAACCACCTTATTTATTACTATGGCCCATCCCATTATTAAATTATTACCTTGGGTACCTCCCTTGGTACCCCATATTATCCCCCCTAGGTATATAACATATACTCACTACAAACAACAAAACTCCTGAATCGAGCTAAAAAAAGTGAAGAAAAACCAAAGTCTGGAGGCAAAACTAGCCTTTTCTGATCAACGCACCTGTTACACAGGGATTCGAGTATGCATCCCATCTACATCACATGGGAAGTGCGATGCATACTCATATCCTTGAAGAGAGGGTGCGATGGTACATTGCGAGACGTTTGATCCAGTTCTTGATCACAGTTTGCAGCACAGTTCAGGGATTTAGGCCGAGCAAGTGGTAATGAGTAAATAAATCAGAGGGGTAGATCTAAGGAGGTTACTAGAGCCACCATAAGGGCAATTAGAGATTTTGTAAATCGATTGTTCAGTTCATAAACAAAACCTCGATATAGACTCAAGCAGCATCGATCTACTTTGCACTTGCATAACAAATGTAGTTCGAAGGCTAGTTGGCTTGACTTCAGGCTCTGTCTGTAAGCTTATAAAGCAAACAAATATATACAAACAAACAATCTATTCGCTCCCCAGCGGAGTTTCCATTTTGTTATCGGGAAATCTAGTGTCTATGTAGAATTGCTAGTCCCACTAAGACTGGTAGCTATCTTAGAAACAAACAAACTAAAACTACTTTCGTTTTCCTTTATGAGAAGTAGATAAGAGGGGAACAAAGGAGACCAACCTCTGTCTTGCGTTTGGTTCCTTGGTTGATTCCTCTCCCTTCTGATAGATCTTTGCCACTCACTTCCTCGTCTACCCAACTTCAAAGAGCACCTATGGAATCCAAGCAGCATAACACTATCCAAGAACAAAAATATACTGTCATAAACAATATAGGACTAGATATATATTGACCACACAAATGCATATATCATCATTCATCCGAGAATGTGGACGAAAACTTGAATAGATTTATTAATATCAAGAATAGCAAAGAGGATTACAACCAATTGTTGTGACCCAACATCATCCTCTGAGCAAGAAAGCCCTTCTTCACCTCAGGAAAAGCTTAGATCACCCAACACTATGATGTTACACCAAGAAACCAGCAGCACTTCCTTACAAGATACAAAATTCCAGCCTCCGGATCTCTGGGATTAGGGATCCATATATAGATGTTTGCAAGGGTGGTGAGTGAGCTTCTTAGATTTGATTAGTGTCCTCTCTATGATAGTTCTTTATTCCACTTGGAGATTGATGACCTCTTACTCATCCCTCGGCGAATGCAGACAGGCAAGTGTCACACAAGAAGTTTCTGGAAGATTCCATGATCTTCCACCTCACAAATTGACTCTGCCATTTGTCCACTCTCACCCATCGCACCCCATAGAAGGTATTTTCAGTATGCATTGCACCTCCCGTGTGCATTTAGGTGGGATGCAGCGCACATTGACCATCGAGCACGTGAGATGGTCCAGTTTTGGCGAGTTCTGAGTAGTTTTTCATGAAGAAATTCTGGTAGATGATGTAATGAGTTGACCTTTTTCTTTTAGGGGTTGGAACAACACTTTTAGGAACTTAGGAGCCCTCGGTTTATGGACATAATTGATTGGGGTTGCGGTGCCCAAAAATGTCTATAACACCCTTGAATTTTGTTTTTGACAGTGGAAATAGATAAAAAAACTCTTAGGTTACCCAAAATATTGAAGCTTGACAACTCTAACCCATATTTTCAAAAATTATAAAACAAAAAAAGTAATAATAATAATTATCAATAAAACATCTAGACTTGGTCAAACTACATAAAACTAAAAATAAAATAATATATAAAATATATAGCTAATAGCTATAATTATAACCAATTATAATTAGTAATAAAACAACTCTGCATCCATATTAGCTCTTACTAAATGACATAGATCAAATGAAGAGATGAAAGCATATTTTAAAGTGAAAATAGGTTTTATCCCTCTACATGCTTAGAGTTAAGATGGATTTAGGTTAGTTAAATAATTTAATGAAAAATATGAAATATTGTATAATGTATTTAAAAATGATAAGGCGTGACTAGATTATTTGTGGAAGCTATACAATCCATAACTTAAAGTTTGTAAATTTATAAGAAAAGATAACAAAGATAATAATAAAAAGTAGTTATTAAATAACTTAATGTAGAATATGAAAAATATAATAATAATAAGTAGTTATTAAATAATTTAATGTAGAATATGAAGTATTATATAACTTATTTAGAAATGATAATACAAAATTGGTAGTTAGTTAATGGATAAAAATAAGCTATGTTTGAAATTGAAAGGAAGGAAGATATATGTTTATAAAAATTAATTTAATATAATAGAGAATATAGATATATGTATAAAATAAAAATAAAACAATTTTTTTATAATGATAATGGTGAGTAAAACATTTACCTTTGGTCAAATTAATTAAATATCTATATATGTATATATAGTTAATAAATTACATAAAATTAAATGTAAAATATAAAATTAATGTTTATAAAAGTAAATATAATTAATAACCAAAACTACTTTAGGTCTATTTTAATTCTGAATTGAGTCATCAAATCACCATTCTATTTTTTTTTAGATTAAAAATGGATTTGATTCTTCTCTAGGCATGGTAGATCCATAATTAAGATGAATATAGGATAGTTAAATAATTTAATGAAGAATATGGGATATGGGATATTGTATAATGCTTTAAGAAATGGTAATACATGACTAGATCATATGGAAAACATCTACACTCCATAATATAAAGTAAAACAAAATTATAAATTTATAACAAAAAAATAATATGATAATAAAAAGTAGTTATTAAATTAATGAAGAATATGAAGCGTTTAGACTTATTCAGAAATGATCATACATAAATGATAGTTAATTAATGAATAAAAATAATTTAAGTTTGAAAGTGTAGAGAAGGAAGATGTATGTTCATAAAAATTTAACTTAATATAATAGAGAATATAGATATATTGTTGAATAAGACATTTAAGTATTGTATAATATATTTATAAAGGATAGTATAGATTTATGAAATAAGTTAATAGCAATCAATAAAATTTATTAGAAAGTAATATTTTTTAAGTTTGTTATGTAATGTGACTTATGAGATGAATGACATGTCTAGGCTATGGCTTGAGTAATGGCAACCTAGGGGTATTTAAGTCATCAAAATTTTGCTAATGAGGTTTAGAACTCTATGGAGTGCTGTAATAGAATAACCTTCCTTTGTATACCCTACATATGTGGACTTAATAAGAATGAATATAATAATAAACCATAATTACCAACTATTAAATGAAACATATGATATATTATATAATATATTTTTGAATGATGAAATAAATTCTATAATTAATTAATATCTATTAAATAAATCTGATTTCATGTTTTGTTATTAATTTTCCCACCTTTACTTTATATTATATTTTGTTCATTTCTTTCTACTTAAGTCTTATTTATCATTAAATAGTTTTAAAAAGTGATAATTATCATAAAATTCTAACAATATTAATAAAAAATATAAAAATACAAGTGTTATAATATTTTCCTTTTTGCAATTTAGATAACTTTATTGTTAGAAAAGGAAATCAGAATTATATAGTTGTTTTAAGGAGAGAGCTAAGGAGATATTTGTTAAGTCCTTCACATACAAGAGGATTCATACATCTCTACTAATATAAGAATAAAAAATATCACCCATCTTATCTCAAAATATAAAAAAATTAAACATACATACCACCCATTACAATGCATAATAGAATGAGAAGAAGAGATGGGACAACTCCAAGAGGAGCATGAGTGTCCTTCCACATGAGCTAGTCTTGAGTTAATCCTCTCCATTGTAAAACACTAGTTCCACAACATCCTCTTGATGTATTCCAAAGAAGCAAACACTTTATACATTTTCACTTGTTTGTCTTCCAATATTAGACCAAGCAAAGTGTTCATTACCAAGGAAGAGAAACATAATTGAGATATTGTTTCTTCATCCCCTAGTATGACTAGGGTCTAGAACCCAACAAGAATCCAAATCAAAAATCTAAGATTTGGAGTAGGACTATGTTTTCACCCCTCCTTGGGTTTCTAATAAGGGATAGGGAATATATAAGTTACACTAATAAGAATTCCATAGTCTTACATTATATGGCTTTGTGATCAAATCAAATTATTAAGGAATATCAAGATTACAATAAGAATGGTTATAAGGGAGATAATCTATAATGAGTTAGGTTATAAGGATTTGTCACTAGTGACAATAGTTTAGGGTTAAGGATTATTATACATAGTCTAAGGGTTTAATTGTTATTTGTGTTAAGGGTCATATTACATGTTTTAGATTTAAGTGTTTAGGGTTAGAAGTGTTATGTTGTATGATAGTTAATGGACCCAATGTTTAGTAGTTACTAATTAAGGTTATTGATGTTGTATTTCAAGGGTTATAGGTGTAATTTTTTTTAGTCTATATTAAATGTTATAATTATAAAATCTCATAGAGGTAATAGGTAAGGGGTTATAATAGTTAAGGTTAAGGGTTATATGATTTTAAGGTTGAGTGTTAGTTCTTAGTGGTTATAAGAATCACGGGTTAGAAATGATTACGGATAAAGGTTATATGGGATATTATATATCAATAATTTTTAAGGGATATTAAATATTAATGTTTCATCATTATATATGGTTAGGTGATTAGGTGATATACTTATAGGGTTAAAGATAGTGTAAGGAGTTGCACCACATCACATTTAAGGGAACGATTGAAAGAGATTTGTTAAGGAGGTTAGTAATGATGAAGGTGAATAAATATATCGAGCATCCCTAAAGATAAGGAAATGAAATACGGCACTATAGAGAAGAGCAACATAGTGTCAATGGGACATTACACGATGTGAATATCATTTTAGAAGTTACAACCTTGCTTAGAGAATATAAGAATTTTTCCATGGAGCTTATAGATATGAATGGAACCAAAAAAGAGTTAGGGGAGAGGAAAATCAAGTTGAACCAAATGTAAAAATTATTAAGAAGTGGTCCTAGAAGATGTATTCTCTAGTGAGGAAGAAATTAAAGGAGGAAATAGAAAATAATGTTATTTATTGTAATATTTTTTTGTAGAATATTAAGATTAGGTTAAATTGATTGTAATTATGGATAAGAAAACAAGAGAAAGGGTATGTGTCTATGTGGTTGTCACAGGATTAAATGTTTCTTGTATCCATGGCACTTTCTTAATCACATTCAATTTTTATGTGCTTGACCATGCTGCACGAAGGAAAGCTATTGTTTCATTAATGGGTTATTAGGATATTATCGAGTAGTAGATCAAGACAAAATTTTCTACAAAATGGGGTTTAGACAATATCATGCATCTTGGACATAAGGATGCCCCTACAATGTTTTCTAAGATGGCCATTGTAGCATTCAAAATACATTCACAAGTTTTTGGAGGTTTATCTAAAATCTTGGACAATATACAATATACTCAAAGACCATGTAGCCATTGGGGCTTATCTTTGAGTAATATTCATTATCATACATATCTTTCAATTTGACTCTAAAATATTAATAACAAAAACGAATGACATTAGAAGGATATTTGAACTATGTAGGGTAAGAAGTTTTCTCAAATGGAAGGGTAAGGAGGTTTCTTAACCTCTAGTATATGAAGTACATTATAAGCTAGTTTCTCCCATTATGTAAAGAGGCATAATATTATTAATATCATCATTATTTATGACGACGAGGAGGATAATGCCAATGACAATGACAATGACAATGACGATGACGATGACGATGACGATGACGATGACGATGACGATGACGATGACAATGACGATGACGATGATGATGACGATGACGATGACGATAACGATGACGATGACGATGTCGATGACGATGACGATGACGGTGACGGTGACGGCGACGACGACGGTGACGGTGATGATGATGATGATGATGATGATGATGATGATGATGATGATGATGATGATGATGATGACGACGACGACGATGACGACGACGATGATGATGATGATGATGATTATGATGATGATGATGATGATGATGATGATTGATGATAATGATAATGATTATGATGATGATGATGATTATGATGATGATGATGAAGATGATGATGATGATAATGATAATGACGATGATGTTAATGAAAAATATGATGATGATGAAGATGACGACAATGATGATGATGATGATGATGACGATTATTGCATTAATGGTGATGATAATTATGATTTTGGTGATGATGATGATGATGACAATGACATGGATGATGATTGAAATGATGATGGTGATGAAGATAAATATGTGATTATATGGTGACGATGATGATGATTTTCATAATGATGTTGATGAAAAATTTGATGATGACGACAATTACGATAGTGAAGATAAAAAATATGAAAATGATTGCAATGATGATCATAAAAAAGATGATGATGATTTTTATCACTCAGTAAGTTTTCTTAGTTGTAACATAAAACTTCCTAAGGTAACCGTTTCAAACCAATCATGAAAATTGAAGGCTAGCCCCTTCAATTGAGAGAGGAATCTCTTTGATAACCTAATCGCTAAGCTTAGCAACTAGATGTATCTTCCAAAAATGGCTAGATATTTAGTAGGGTTGTGCTGAAAATAGGGTTCGGTTGGGATGAAGCAATTACTCCATTGGGAAATGGGGTCAACAAATCAGGTTTTTAGATGCAGTTACCAAGATATTGACTATATGAATCAAGAATGATAGAGGAAGGATGCATGGAAAAATGTACACATATAAAACATCATCTAAATGGTAGTAGAAGGAGAAAACAATCCATTATAACATGACATGAAACATGAATCTGGAAAGCTTTAGGAGAAAGAGTGAAAATGTATAAATCATATGAACCATAGCATTAAATAATGAATTATGTCACATAATCTCATTTAAACATTAGAAGATAAAATATAAATGATATCACATTGAAACAAAACTATCACATAGGAAAACTGATTGAGTATACCATCACATGAATATTTGTATCATGAACATAATATCCTAGTCCTCTTGACAATTGAAAAGATAAATAATTTGATCACACACAATAAAAAGAGACTACATTATTTGAGAGTCCAATCCTTGGTCCTCCTCTTACATTCAATTTACAGAAACATTACACAGGTTTTAGATCTAGAAACTGTGGAAAGTCTTAATTAAAATAATCCTCAAATCCAAAAGAAATGGATTTGAAAAAGCTCTTCAACCATCCTTTGTTTTTTGTTTGAAATAATAAAGGAGGAGATAATCTCTAATCCCCAAGTCAAATTTGATGAGGTGGCCTTCAATTGTTGACTTAGAATTTTTATTGGAAACATAATTTCAAAAAATATGGAAAAATAATCCTCAAAGATACAATTGGCTTAAGGGGGCTTGGACCACGTTCAATGTGTATTGTGCACAAAGAAAACCCTCAATCACTCACCCTTTTGGAAATGACCTCAAAGCATTTCGCAGTCTCACTTGAAGCAACTATGGGATGTTGCAGAATGAAGGTTCTCCAACTAAAGGGATACTGCACTGAGGCACCTTTGTGTTTACTTACTTTTTGTTCTCATATACAACTTCACATTGATACTTTACTTCACATATTGGTACTCATTGCATAAACATATCAGTGAATAGAATAAGGTGTATTATTTCACATAATAAAATAAAAACATGCATAAAATTATGTATAAATGAAGATAATGAACATAGATACACAAGATGGTGCCCAAAACTTCTTCTTATTTATTAATATGGATCTCCAATACATACGACTTATCCAGTTGCGCACCCAGCTTGAGGTGGTTTGCACACTTGGATACAGACTCTTCCAAGCCTTCACACACTTAGTTGTGGAGCCTTTCCAAAAACAAAGATAAAATACTCGATCACTAATATGTTCTCATCATATCATCCTTTTTTCATTACTTAGTTATCTTAGATAAGGTATTACATGTCCTTAAATACATTACATTACTACCAAAAACCATGGTCCACTGTTACAAGTGGAAACACCCTAGGGCCTTGGGTTGAAAACTCGAATAGAGCAAAGGGCATACATCATCAAAAAATGTGCAGACAAAAAATCTAAGTGCTTAAACTATTGAATTGGGAAGAAGTGGTATTACCTGGAGGTCCTATGTTCGGGATGGATCCTGCAGGGTCCAAACCCTCTGCTTCTTCTAATGCCTTTAAAACTTGTAACTTATTCAAGAAAGGCATATACAACAGAATTAATAGAAAGCATTTTCATGATATATGTGTTAGATCGTATAAAAAAATGAGCAATTACGCATTAGCATAAGATTTATAAGAAAATCACAACATGATTCAATGCATAAACACGATAAATATTAGGAACAGAACAACATTTCTTTATTGATGTAAGCTAAATGAAAGGTGGAAAACTACAACCTGAGTCTTCATCCAGCTCCAAGTGGAACCATCCTCCGGATCTGTCTTGTCCTGGCCTCAACAATCCTCCTCTATCGATACACACAAGGATGTCATAGGAGGGATGAAGGACATCTCAAAAGAGGAAACAAAGGTTTCCTATAACTTGGGAGTGCAGGAGGCACAAGGATTTATTCAAACTCGATGAGGGATAAATCAACTATAGTATCAATATCTCATCTCTTCTCCCCTTAGGCCTTCCCATGGAGGTTTATTTATACTTATCCAAATTAGTTTTTTCAGTTGGGAACAGTTGGGCCACGGGTTATAGTAAGTGAGTAACAAGTAAAACCCATAAACTCTGCCGAATTTAAGGAGATTATTTATTTTTTAGTGTTTTAACACATAGACATGGGTTGGGTATATACTGACCTACGTGTAGACGCTTTTAACACAGGGAAAAATAGCGTATGGGAAATAAAACACTGTATTTTATAATTTGGACCAAGTATCGAAAGGAAGGGTTGCCCTAGGCCATAACGAGAGCATCAAATATGCCAAGAGTGGTAAATGGTGCTATAATAGATGCCCCCTAATATATGAGGTGAGAAGGGGTACATGATGGCCGAAATGTATTAAGTGTATAGAAGGAATCATGCTGAGACTAGAGAGGAGTTCACCAGAATTAAGCCTGCCAAGCTAGTGAAACAGATCAGAAAGAAGTTGTTGTGTGAGGGAGGCATACCCATGTTCAGAGATAATAAAGCATTAAGGAATTTAGACTTCTGTGATCCATAACATTGTTTAGATAATCTTCGGCAAAATCACATAACCAATCTTTTGTCGACGCGTTTCGAACCAACCAGTGTGGTTCATCGTCAGGACAAGTTGAAGAACCAATCTGGCCTAGCTTGCTTAAATAGAGGTGCAGAGACTCCAGGGTTAAAAATACCAACGGCTAATTTTGACCAATGACCCTAGTCAAATTAGTTAAATTAATATTTACCTATTTTTTGTAACTTTTTATAAAGGCGTTAATTAAAAATATAAATAATAAATCAGTCTAATATTAATTAATTAATAAGAGAGTTCTAAGTAGTACCCTATCTAATAATCTAACGGTTATATCGCATTTATTTATTTCTACAAAGTAATAAACCCTAATAGGTATGGTAAGAATGGTAATAACTTTTTAGAATATATTATTTCTATCTATTATTTACATATAAAGGTTTATTCCAAAATTAATTTTAATAAGTTATATATGCTTATTAAATGATATATAATTCCAAATAAATTGTTAACTCTTAATTCTACCTAGAATTTTGCTCCTTATGGTAAAAATCATAAATTAGGGTTATTAAAGACCAAACCAATATATCGTAAATATCTATAAGACCCCATGGTTAAATACTTAATATATTAAGTTTAAATATACTCACACTAATACTATTAATAAAATACCTTACCCATAAACCTACTTTAATAATCCATATTTAATTTTGATGATAAATCTTTAATATTATGATATTAAATATTAATACTATTAATCTATCATAATGATATTAAATATTAATACTATGATGATAATACTATCATAATATACCCATAAACATACCTTAATAATCCATATTTAATTTAATATTATGATATTAAATATTAATACTATTAATATATCATAATAGTATTAATATTTATAGCATAGACAAAATCATGCCCAAGTAGCATATTAAAGTCTAAAGGGTAGTCAACCGCCATCATATTGATAAAAATAGTCTTCACACCTAAAGTAATAGGCAATTGAGGAAGAACACCCATAGATTCACCAGGTCTTCTATCATAGGCTAACAACTCACTATCAACTGTCAACAACTTTAGATAACCCAAAGCTTTCCAATTCAAGGACGATATAATACTTGTAGAGGATCCTTCATCCACCATACATCGATAGACGTTTTTGGAATTAACTCTAACCTTTATTTGGAAAGGTGCAGCGGAAGGAAGACGAGGCTCGACAAGATTATCCCAATCAAAGGAGGCACTCCTAGAACTTGGAGGGGGAATATTCGAAGAGACTTTAATGCCCCCAATACCAAAAGGCTCTATACTAGAAATCAAGAAAACTTTGTTGTTAGGCACTTCACCCCCCAAAAGAGGAGTTGAATCAGCCAAAGATTGCACTGGCTCGACCACTTCATCAACCACTAGTTGATGAGACTGTTGAGAAACCATAACAGAATCAGGATTAGAAGAACCCTCAGACTCGAACCATAACCTTTGTACCTCTCAAATACTAGGGCACAAATGAGTAAGATGGTATCCCTTACATACCTTACAAGGGAACTTAGGTTTAAAACTTCTACGCTTAACTTTCTGATCAACATACATTCCACCAACATGACTAGCAATGGTGGTGGAAAGTCCCTAACATGACTCACACAGTTTAATGACTCTTTCCTAAGAGCGATAGAAATTGTGCCCCTAGCCCTATCACAGAAGCAGGTGAGTCAATAGAAATATGACTCACAGAGGTAGGTGACCCATTGCTAGTATGATTCACAGTGACTAGACTTATGCCCCCAGCGTGACTTTCAGTGGTTGAAAGATCATCTCCAACATGATTTTCAAAGGTTGATGATGATTCATTGCTAGTATGAATTGCAATTACTAGACTTATGCCCCCAACGTGACTTGCAATGGCTCAAAGCTCATCTCCAACATGACTTGCAGAGGTTGATGATGATTCATTATTGGTATGACTTGTAGTGACTAGACTTATGCCCATAGTGTGACTTGCAGTGGTTGAAGGCTCATATCCAACATGACTTGCAGAGGTTGGTGATGAATTTCTAGTATGAATCGCAGTGACTAGACTTATGCCCCCAGTGTGACTTGCAGCGACTGAAGGCTCATCCCCAACATGGCTTGTAGAGGTTGGTGATGAATTTCTAGTATGACTCGCAGTGACTAGACTTATGCCCCCAACATGAATTGCAGTGGCTGAAGGATTATGTCCAACATGAATTGAAGAGGTTGGTGATGAATGGATAGAATTATTCTTCTTCCTCATCTTCATCTTTCTCTTCTTCTTATATCTCTTATTACAAGAGAGAGGAGAAAGATGAATCCTATATTTCTCTTTTAAAGAAGATGACCAATTAACACCCATTTGATGCCCTTGAAATAAAGCATTCATCTCAGAATCTTCAAGAACATTTGGAATATTCAGAGTGGACCACAGCTAAACTGGTAGTCCAACATTCAATCCAGGAATATTCAAAGTGACCATCAAGGGGGTACCAACATTTCCAAAGAAAGGAAAAACACAAGGATCCCATTTTGAAAGGGTACCTTTGTTGGTATCCATAAGAATATTGGCCATATCTAAATTATTCGTAGAGCCTTCCCTTACAAGAATGTACAAATAACTTTCCAAGGAAGAGAGATGCACAAGAAAAACCTTTTCCCCTAAGGAGGCAACTCCACAACTTTCAAAATAAAGATCAAAAGCCTTTCAAGATAGGTAGAGTGGTAGGTCAGTAAATTAGAATCTAAGGTCCAAAAGTGACAAGACAGATCCACCTAAAGCCAAATAAATACAAAGATAAAAGAGAACTCGACTATAAAGTCCCTAAATATGAAACCAATCAAGCAACTTCCAAGTATTTCCACTCTGGGTGATGAGGATCGGACACCAAAATACAAGAAAGTGAAGTAAGGGACCTTCTGAAGATAGTTTGGGATAATAACGGCCCAAGCCTACCAGCGAAGGTAACAGAAATAGTTACGCTGACCTCCAGAAAAAAGCCTTTGCTGGTGAAAGCACCCAAGCTTCGCAAGGGTACCCTCTAGAAGTACTAATGAATGTGATGCAACGTCTGCCTCAAGTGCCATGGGATTCCCCTCCATAGCTATTAGGTCCCTATACTAATAGTGTAACCCCTTATTGTTATTAGTGCAACCCCCTTATTATATTGTTGTGCCCATGTAGTCCCCATATTGTTATTATTGTTCCCTATAGAAGCCCACTATTGTTATTATTGTGTCCTTACATTATTATTGTTATGTCGGCTCTAATTATATTATGACCCCTTAGACTCCTATATATAGAAAAGAGGTATTGTCATTTGTATCATTCAAGAATTATACATCCGTGTAATGTAAAGGAGGTTTTCCCTTTAAAGAGGCTGATTTCTAAGGCATTGATCTTTCTTTTCTATCTTTTTGTTAGCCGGTTTCTTAACATTTGGTATCAGAGCTTTGGATTTTGGGGTTTTACTGCTCCAAACAGGCCATTGTGGAATTTTCATGATAACTTTTTTTTCTGTGACGTCGCAAAAGCTAAAACAAAAACCCATTTGAGAAGAAATCTCGTTGAACCTCGAGTCCAAATTTTAGATCTTGTCGTGCTATATTTTCGGATACCCGACTTGAGGAAGTTAGGTTTTTGCAAGCTACATAATTCCATCACAAATAGGTCATCATGGAATTTTCACTATAATTGTTGTTGCTACGAAGTTTCAGATTCTGAAATTAAAACCCATTTGAGCCGAAAACTTGGTGAATCTTGGGCCCAAATTTCAGATCTCGTTTTGCTATATTTTCGGAGATACAGTCCAAGATATTTAGGGTTTCTGCAAGCTCCTAAATGACTTCCCAAACTAGTGACCTTGGGAAAATCATCATAACTTTCCATCTGAGAATTAGATTGAAGTTTCATAACAAGTTATAGAAAGAGGACAGTTTGTAGATTTCTATTTATAAACTTTAGGTAAGCAGGTCCGAACAGTGACACGTGGCACTTCGTACAAGTTCGCTCTTTGGAAAAGGTATATAATCATGTCATCTTGAGAGATTGTGCCTAAATATTTCTTGGAGAATCAAATTTAGATTAGAATGGTGGCATTGGAAAGAGGACATAGAGGGCTACTGTAGGTCATACTTTCAGAACTGGGAGATCCAAAATTACAGAGTTACAGTTGTTTCAAGATAAAGCTCCTAAAATCAAGAAAAGGCGATATGAGGATGTTTGATGACAAGGATCCAGTAAATTGGATACTATAGATGGAGCAATATTTTGATCTACATGAGGTGCCACTATTACAAAAGGTACGTATTTCATCTTTATATTTAGAACCAAATCAATTTGTATGGTATGAAGGGATTTGTTCTCGTAAACCACTTGTCACATGATCAATTCTCACAGAGGAAATGATAGCACATTATGAGGATACAAAAAGAAACACCTTCTTTAGCCAATTGATAAATCTCAAACAAAAGGGTTCAATGGCAGAGCACATTAAGGACTTTCAAAAATTGAATATAAGGGTAAATGATATTCTAGAGAAGCAAACGATTGATGTCTTCATAAGGACTTTAAAGGATAACATTCAACGTGAGGTTCGTCTTTGGGAACCTGATTCATTGGAGAAGGCATTTAGGTTGGAAAGAAAAATTGAAAGTAGAATTATGGAAACAAGGAATCCCACCACTCACAACTATAAGTATGGAAGTGTATTTTCTCCTAGCCTTCCACAACCTACAAGGTTTACACCACAAAAATTGGAAGAAAAAAGATAAAAAGGGCTTTGTTACATTTGTGATAGAAAATATACTAAAGGTCATAAGTGTGCTGAGAAGAAATTATTTTACATAGATTGTGAAGAGGAGGAAGAAAAGGATCAAGAAACATCACAAGAAGAGGATATACACTAAGAACCAACCCAAGAGAAAGAAGAAATGAATCCGACCATATCTTGTAGAGCCTTGGCAAGAATTACCACTCCTCAAACTCTCAACATAGAAGGACATATCAAGAAGAAAAAGGTTGAAGTGAAAGATCACATCGAGAAAGAAGAAATGAGTCCAACATATCTTGTAATGCATTGGCCAGAATTACCACTCCTCAAACTCTCAAGATATAAGGACATATCAAGAAGAAAAAGGTAATAGTGTTGATTGATTCAGGAAGTACCCATAATTTTATTCATTTTGTAGGTTTTAACCCCATATAGAAATTACCTGCATACGAATCCTAAAACACAAAAAATAAACAATGTGAGAGCATAATACATAAAACACATATACACAGATATTTTCCCCTGGATCCCAAAACCAAGACTACCAGCTTGATTTTTCATTATGTTCCTTTCAATGTTACAAAACATGTTTATACATGTTAAAGCATCCAATATCATGGACCGAAAACCATCGCGTCCAAAACCATTTGTGAAAACCATGCACAAAACCATAGGTAGGTCCACCCAACCTAATATAGGGTCCAAAAAAATTTCCCCGGGGCACTGCTCCGGACCCCATAGAGGGGGGCTAACTGCCCCCCTCAAAGCCCCCATATAGGGGGGGTTGCCTCCCCCCTGTGACCCCCCCACTGCGCAGTCGATGCAACAAAGGGGGAGCTCTGCCCCCCCTCTAAGCCTGTGGTTAACTAGGGAGGCTAGTCGTGGAAAGAATGTAACACAACCCAACATTCTCACACTTGTTGTTTTCCTTCCATAGGGGGCCATAGGAGAGCTTAGTCATTTATCCAACCCTACAATGCCCATTGTTTCTCTACACCAAGAGAACTTCTCAGAGCTCACAAATTTTTTCATTGCATATGCAGTATTCTTCAAAGTGTCCGCCTTTACCAGCAACACATTTTTGTCTTCTATCATATCCCTCACAAAGTGATACTGAACATCAATTTGCTTTGTCTTTGAATGATAAGCAGGGTTCTTTGCCAAGAAAATTTCACTTTGGCTGTCACAGTCTGTCCTTATAGCTCCCTGTACTAACCCCATATTTGAACAGAATCTCTGCAACCAAACTGCTTCCTTGCTTGCATGAGTGCCTGCCATGTATTTTACCTCTGTAGTTGATAGCGCCACTACAGATTGCTTCTTACTCATCCAACTGACTGCACCTCCAAATAGGTTAGACACATACACACTTGTAGATCTTCTCTGATCCAGATCTCCCACTCTGCATCAACAAAGCCACGAATATCCAACACTTTTTCCAATCCTGGTATTCCTTGGTAGCTCAAGCCACAATTACTAGTGCCATGCAAATACTTGAAAACCCACTTCACTATTGTCTAATGCTCCTTCCCTAGTTTTGACATAACCCTGCTCAATACTCTCACTTAATGTGCAATTTCTGGTCTAGTACAGACCATCACATACATCAGGCTACTGACTACACTTCCATATGGAACAAAGGACATGTCCTATTCCTCTTCTTATGTCTTGGGACACCGTTGAACATATAACTTTACACCTACAGGAATAGGAACCTTCACTGGTTTACTATCCTGCATATTAAACCTCTACAATATTGTCTCAACATACTTCCTCTGGTTTAACCAGAGCTTCCTCTTTGCTCGATCTCTTTTAATTTCCATGCTCAAAATATAGTTTGCAGCACCAAGATCTTTCATGTCAAATTTGGAGGGCAATTGGGCCTTCAAGTCTTGGATAATTTCTTTGTCATTTCCAACCAGCAACATATCATCCACATACAAGACGAGATAGATAACATGATCATTAATTAATTTAAAATACAGATAGTGATATGCTTTGCTTCTCGTGAATCCAAGTCCTTGTATAAATGTATCAAATTTCTAATACCACATCCTTCGTAACTATTTTAACCCATACAAAGACTTCTTTAACTTGCATACCATTTCTTTCTTACCCTTCACCATAAAGCCTTCAGGTTTCTTCATGTATATCTCTTCTTCCAGATCCATATGAAGAAATGATGTCTTCACGTCCATCTATTCTACCTAAAAATAAAAAGCAGCAGCAGCAGATAAAAATAATCCAATAGAAGCTACCTTCGCAACAGGAGAAAAAATATCACCAAAATCAATCCCCGACACCTGGGAATAACCTTTTGCTACCAACCGAGCTTTGTATTTCTCCACCTTTCCTTCTGCATTTGTCTTCTTCTTGAATGCCCATTTGCTTCCAATGGGTTTCCTTCCATTCGAAAACTCCACCATATCCCAAGCCTCATTTTTGTGCAAAGATGCCATTTCATCAACCATGGCCTCTTTCCAAAGTTTGTTATCCTCTGAATCCACTACTTCCTTCACAGTTCTGGGATCATCATCAGTAATAGATAAAGAAAAATTTGAACAAAAAGTAGATGGACTATACCTTTTTGGTTGCCTTCTTTCTCGAACTGATCTTCTCAGACTCGGAGTTTGTGGTTCTTCATCTTCTAATTCCTCCTCTGCTATAGAGTCCGATTCTTCCTCCTTAAGCTCAAACTCTATCTTTTCAGGTTCCTTTGGTTGGACTTCATGTTTAATAACATATTTGACCTCTTTGAACACCACATCTCGGTTGTACACAACCTTCCTTGTTACTAGGTTCTAAAGCTTATAACCCTTTAAACCATCCATATACCCAATAAATATGCACTTTTCAAATTTACTATCCAACTTGGTTCTTTTCTCCTTTGGAACATGTTAATATGCATCACATCCAAATACCCTCATATGTGAAAGAGGGTTTCTTACCATTCCATACCTCTTGTGGAGTCTTATCCTCCAATGCTGATGAAGGTGATCTGTTGACCAAGTAACGTGTTGTCTCCACTACCTCCACCTAGAATTCCTATCCTAACCTGGCACCACTGAGATTTCTTCTTTCCCTTTCCATCAATGCCTTGTTCATTCTTTCTGCAACTCAATTTTTCTCAGGTGTGTATAGAGTAGTCTTTTGTCATGCTATACCACACTTCTTACAGAATTATTCAAATTCATTGCTACAAAACTCTCCACCCTTATCTGACCTCAACACCTTTATCTTCTTCTCTGTCTGGTTTTCCACTAGAGCCTTAAATTCTTTAAACCTGTTAAAGAATTCATATTTCTTCTTAAGGAAATATATCCATATATTCCTTTAGAATTCATCTATAAATGATACATAATACACAAAATTACCTAGTGATGGAACCTTCACAGGTCCAAACACATAACTGTGCACAAGCTCTAACATTTGTTTCGCCCTCTTACCACCAAAGGGGAAACTCACCCGATTCTGCTTCCCATATACACAATTTTAATAGAAATCAAAATCCAGAGAGCTATTACTCATACCTTCTACCATACCTTTACCATGAAGTATTTGAAGGCCATTATCTCCAATATGTCTAGGCCTTTGATGACACAACATGGTCTTCTCTCGAGAGACCACTAGATTTTCTACTCCACTTTCAAGAACCGCAAAACTGTTGCCCCCATCAAAAACAGTGCTACCTTGCAGCTTATACAGAGCTCCAATCCGAACTCCCCACACCAATACCAGTGCTCCTCAAACCATCTTGTTGGTATCCTTCTCGAACACTGTTTTTACACCTGCATCATCCATCTTGCTTACGGAAATCAGATTTCTGGCCAATGCAAGAATATGCAGAACACCCGGAAGTGTTCTAACCCTTCTACCTTGCAACTTCAACTTTAGTTTTCCACAACCAACAATTCTAGCCTTCCTATCATCCCCTAAGAAGACATCACCACCATCATATTTCTCATACTCGCAGAACCACTCTCTATGGGGAGTGAAGTGAAAGGATGCACCTGAGTCAATCAAGCATGCCTCATGATCTAACTGTGTACTTGAAGAATCAAAGTACACATCCCCACCTTCATTTGAGGTGGTTTTCACCTCTGTAGAAGGAGCATTATCAAATCCGTTTCCTTTTTCAGGAGCTTTAGATTTAGAGTCCCTTTTGTAGTGCCCTTACTTTCCTCATTTCTAGCAAACTACCTTTACATGTTTTCCTAGATTTATATCTCCCACTCGATGACTTATTTTTGTTTCTGTTTTGGGACCATCCTCATAGAGACAAGGCATCACCATTCTGGCTCTCCATATTTTTTCATCTCATATCCTCCATATACAAGGATGAGACTATTTCATCAAACTGTAAGGTAGTTGCATTGCTACCTATTGCAATAACCAGACTATCCCACGAATCTGGTAGAGAACACAACAAACTGATGCACTTATCTTAAATTGAAATTTTAATATCAATAGATAATAACTAACTTACCACAATATTAAATGCATTCAAATGCTCTATCACAGAGTCTTCGTATTTCATCCTCAAGTTATACAGCTTTTTACTTAGGACCAGTTTATTCACCAAAGAATTAGATTGGTACAAAGTCCCTAACTTGTCCCACAAAGCCTTAGTCGTAGCTTCCCCTGATACATTCAACAATACTAAATCTGAGACACACAAACGTATCATTCTCTTTTCCTTCCGATCCAACTTCTTCCATTCTTCATCGGACACTCATGTTGGTTTAGTACTCGAATCTACCGTGTTCCACTGATCTTTATCCACCAATAGATCCTCTATCTTGAGTTTCCACAACTCAGAACTATAACCATTAAATTTCTCGATCTCTATATTTTCACTGCTCGCCATCTTCTTTCACCACCAGAATTGATCCCACAGACCTCCCACTGAACAGGGTCTACCACAGGCCCGAGCGAAACCCCTCAACAACAAAGGCGTCCCCTTGAATCCAAAATAGCTCTCATACTAAATGTAGGTTTTAACCCTGTACAAAAATTACCTACATGCGAATTCTAAAACATAGAAAATAAACAATGTGAGAGAATAACACATAAAACACATATACACAGAGATTTTCCCCTGGATGCCAAAACCGTGACTACTAGCTTGATTTTTCATTACGTTCCTTTCAATGTTACAATACATATTTATACATGTTGAAGCATCTAATACTATGGATTGAAAACCATCGCATCCAAAACCATGGACCGAAAACCATCGCGTCCAAAACCATGTGCAAAAATCACGGAGAAAACCATAGGTAGGTCCACCCAACCTAATATTGGATCCAAAAAAATTTCCCCAGGGCACTGCCCTGAACCCCATAGAGGGGGGCTAATCTCCCCCCTCAAAGCCCCCATACAGGGGGGGCTCCATCCCCCCTCTAACCCCCAAGTTAACTAGGGAGGCTAGTCGTGGAAAGAATATAACACAACCCAACATATTGTAAGATAGCCAAAGAATTGAAATGCTTCCTATATCTAAAACAAGAGTGTCAAGTGATGGTTGAAAATAGAGGAACCATAAATTTCTCTGCAAAGTTCCATAATATCAAGCTATCCATGGGATAATATGTATTGAATAGCCCAATTCTTTCTGTTCCAATGGTTGGTGCTGATGTTGTATTAGGAGTCCAATGGCTACAATCCTTGGGTACAATAGCTTTTAATATTCAAGAATTTTTCATGAAATTTTCTTCAAAAGGAAAGGAAGTTGAATTAAGGGGTGTCATAGTGAAACCGAGAAAGATAACCAGCTCTAATGGATTGACAAAGATTCTAAAGAAATAAAAATGAGGTGTAATTGCACAATTATGTTCGCTAGAGGTTCCCACATCAAAATCATCTATTTCTCCAAATGTCCAAAAAGTCTTGGAAAATCGTTCCAAGGCATTTGAGACTCCTAAAGGCCTCCCAACTATTCATGATCATGATCATTCTATTCATTTGATTCCAAGAAGTGTTCCTCCAAACATCAGGCCTTACAGATATACCTATGCCCAAAAGAGTGAAATTGAACGTATGGTTGCAGAAATGCTAGAGCCTGGTATAATTCAACCAAGTAAAAGTTCTTTCCTTGCTCCATTAGTATTGATGCACAATAAGGATGGGTCATGGCACATGTGTCTGGATTATAGAGAGCTCAACAAACTCACTATTAAAGATAAATTTCCCATTCTTGTCATTGATGAATTATTGGATGAATTGCATGGATTAATTTACTTCACCAAGTTGGATCTTCATTCAGGATATCATCAAATAAGAATGAAGACTGAAGACATTCTGAAAACAACATTATTGAAGAAAGATGCATTTTCATGGACTCTAGAAGCAACAAAGGCCTTTGAACATCTTAAAGAGGCAATGTGCCAAGCACTAGTCTTAGCTATGCCAGACTTCACAAAAACCTTTATTGTGGAATATGATGCATCAAGAAATGGAATTGGTGATGTTTTAACACAAGAAGAAAGACCCATTTCTTTCGAAAGTCGTCCAATCAAAGGAAAGTATTTACACAAAGCTATTTATGAGAAGTAAATGTTGGCAAGACTACATGCACTTAAGAAATGGAGACCTTATATCATGAGAAGATCCCAGTCCAAACAATATTGCCAAAACTTGATGAGGAAGGAAAATTCATATTCAAACCTGGAGAATTCATAGAAACAAGAACTTGAAAACTATGAAATCAATCAATTTCAGAGTATCTCACCAAGTGGAAGAACTTACCCACTAACGATTCCACTTGGGAGGACAATAATTTTATACATAATCATCCAGAACTACTCAAGCACTGAGGAAAATACTTTTTCAAGGGGAGGGGCATGTTAGGTCCCTATACTACTAGTGTAACTGATCTAGGTGGCTCCAAAGACACACAGGACAAAGAAGGCTTATGGAAGCTTGAAAATAAAAGTGATCAGAATGGTTTTGAACTATAACCAGAGCATAGATCTCATTGTCCTGATCGCAGCGGTGCAAACAGTTCGTCAATCCGAGCTCGTATGAGGGAGAACGAGCCAGTCAAAGTTTTTGTCAAAGTTGTGCTCTAGGCGAGGGTTAAGTGTCCTATAATTTGACCAACCCCAGGGCATGAAACCTAGCTCCTGAAAATGGTTGAAATTGTAGTCTCTTTAATATGCCTAATATCTCTTATTTTCTAAAGATTTGAAAATATTCCCCATTTTAAATAAAAATTAAAAAAAATATGAATGTGGTGATGTGCCACCACCCCCGCCACCCCCAAAAACCATACAACAAAAAAAATTAATTAAAAGGACCGACGACCATGACCCTGTTGGTCCAACCACACCCCACATATATCATTATATTATGGGGTGGGCGCGGGCCACCTCCCGTGGACCCAACCCACACCCCCAAAACCACCACACCTCATGCACCGTATTAAAAGGGATTCTGGTGGGAGTTGAACCCATAGCCAAGTTGAGGGTCGGCCGCACCCACGTGGTGGCCTCATATGCCACCCCTCCAATGTAATGGTCATGCATGTACAAACAAACCTCTGCCAGTTCCAAAGTTAATGCAACCAACAACCCATAAAATTGTGCGTCGTTTGTAATTTAAAACAGTGCACCAAAACAATAAAATATTACGCACCATGTTTGGGGGGGGTGGAGATTTGAACCCCAAACCTCGTGGTCCCCATTGCTAAGTTTTGACCAACAGACCAAACAAATTTCTTGTTTACTCCACCACCAGTTTAATATATAAGCCTGAATTTTATTTACATGGGAGGCAGGCATGGAGGAACCAGGAGCGAGCACGGAAAACGAGACGATATTTTTTTTAATTAATTTATTGTAGGTTGAACCATCACTGAGCAAAATTTCTAGGAGGGTGAAATTTTTGCAGTGTCCAAATTGGACAAATTTTATGTCGATCTTACACCTCTTGGAGACACGAACCTGATGGCACAGCCAGTTTCCTGATCTGAGCAACATATTTTCAGAGGACCCAGAGGAGGGAATCTTTGCACAATCTACAGGGAATCTAAAAGATTCCTTGAGCCCCAAATTTTCATTTTCTCAAAATTCAGAGATTTGACAGTCAATTTTGCACTATTCGATGCCACAAATCTGATGGTGTGTTTATATTTTCCATTTTCTCATTCTATTTTTTGGCCACTTTTCTAAGTGGAGTGCAGGTGTCAGCATTCAACGTGTGAGCAGTTATTCCATGAGATTCGACGCAACGAGGTTGATGGTACAACTAGGTTCAGCAGTTTAACATCATTTTCTTCAGATGGCCACTGGATGTGAGGTATATGTGGTGTGTTCATGTACTTATTTTTATATGTATTGTGCTACACGGATCCATGTTTGATGTTTGATGTGGGATCTTGTTTCTTACTTGTTTTCATGATTCCTACTTGATGTGATGCAGAATCGTCTGTGATGTACTTGTTGTCATGATTCGTCATGTTTTATTTGAGATCCCTTTGTCATTATCTTGATGGGATACTCATGTTTTCATCATGTATGTTTTCATTGAGATCCCTTTTATGCCATGTTGGCGGGATGCTCATCATGCATGAGCTTGTGTCATACTTATAGGAGTCCTTTTGACTGAGAGTTCCTGTAGCGGAACATCTCTTGGAGCCACTCCTGCATGAGGGAATTTTCCTTATATGATAGCGACATCACCTCTTATGTACATCATCACTATTGACAACATTTAATGCAGCAACCTACACCATCTTGACACCAGGACCTGGAGACGTAGTCCCTCCTGGACAAACTCTGTTATCAATGTCTTGAGTTTTATATTGATGACGATTGACATGTGCCTCTTCTTTACAATATGTAGATGTATTCATTTATGTTCTTTTAAAAATGCAATTTAACACATCACGAAAGTAAAAGGTCTTGGAAGGGTCCTTTGTCACACCTGGACCTGGGTCAAGTGGTATCAGAGCGGTCTTTGTGTGGATGTGAATTGCAACCATGAATAATGGAACGTGCAGCAATAGAGGATGAAAAAGTGATGTACGAGACCATGCTGAAATTTTCCAAAAGGGTGGAAATAATGTATGAAACTCTATAGAAAGAGACAGAGGAAAAGGAGCGATTGCAACTTTAGTTGTGAGCCAGGGAAGAGACCTTGGAAGAACTAAAGCACAACAACCAAAGTCTTCAAGAAAATAGCACTGAATTGAAGATGCTTCTACATGAAGAGAAAGAGGAGAAACATAGTTTGCTACGACAGGTGCAAGCTAAGGATGAGGCTTGGAAAAGCTGCAGCGTAACCCTTGTGAGGTAAAAAGTAATTCTCTAAATTCATGTATGTGTCCTGATGATGATTTCGCTATTTTTGAAAATCATACCACAGGAATTGGCTCCAAACTGTTGAAGGGAATGGGGTATGAAGGAAAAGTCTTGAGCATTAATGGCCAAGGCATTGTCAACCCCATCAAAGTAGAAGAATTATCCTATCGAACAAGACTTGGATATGTCAGAAAGGATGTTGGGGAATGTGCCGAGATAGCTAGCGAACCACCAACAATAGATGATGAGAAGCTCTCATCAGTTCTTTCCAAATCGACAGAGTAGGTAAATTATGTTGATTTCCCTTTGGTTCCATTTTCACATAGTATGATTTCTGTTGGAGATTTGCAGATCCCAATTATAGGGACAAACATGAGGCTCCTTACCAAGACGAGGCACGAGGAGGAAAAAGAACTTGGTGCTAATAACCAAGTCATAACTCAACCATTGGACATCATCAAAATTATCGAGGAAATAGAATGATGGGAACACATACCCTTCATCCCATGGTAGGGAAAGAGCTGAGGCAAGCTCTCATCTCCATACTTACAACAGAGATGGCAAGGAAATGTATAACCAATTTCAATTTTCGAATGTTCATTTCGATTATAATCATGTTTTTAATGATTAATGTAAAAAATGGCATCAAAAAACATGTACCTCTTATGGATTATATAACCATACATTTTCTAAGAGTTAGAAAAGAATGGTAGCACACAAAAGGATGAGGGCCCATTAAAGAGCCTCTCAAAAGAAGGTAAAGAAACATGTTAAGATCTGGAGGAAGAAGATGTATTGCGGTCATTGTGACAAAGTTGGCCATCAGAGAGCCACTTGTTGGAGGCTCCATCCACAGCAACACCTTAAAGACAAAGCATCGGTGCACGAACTAGGTGAAGCAGTTGTTCGACGATCGAATGTGCCACAAGGGGGCGACCCATTCACCTTGATAAGTGAAAAATGGTTTCTAGATATGTTAGCTTTTCATGGTCGTTCTTTTGTAAATCATTTGTTGCATTTCAAAATGTAAAAGTGATGATGTTTTTTCCATCACTTGTTCAACAACAATGATGTCTGGTCTTATTTTGTGTCGCATGATAAACAATGAAAGTGATGTTGTATTTCCATCACTTGTCAAAGAAACAATAGTGTTTGGCCTTATCTTTCTAAATCATGTGTTGCAATGATGAATTGTTTTCGATCATTTGTTGAAGCAACAATGATAATTTGGCCTTTTTGTCGTAGTTGGGGTATTGTGTCCATTTCGATGTAAACTTGACCATCGAGTATGGGTTATAAACTCGTGGAAAGTATGGGATGCTTGGGTCATTAGTTGGTCATGAAAGTAAACAAGAAATTCGTTTGTTCTTGTTTACTCCACCACCAATTTAACATATAAACCTGAATTTTATTTTCATGACAGGAAGGCATGGAGGAACCAAGAGTGGGCACGGAAAATGAGATGATATTTTTTTTATTTAATTTATCGCAGGTGGAACCATGACTGAGCGAAATTTCGAGGAGGGTGAAAGTTTTATAGTGTCCAAATTGGACAAACGTTATGTCGATCTTACACCTCTCGGTGACACGAACCCGATGGAACAGTCAATTTCCTAATATGAGCGGCAAATTTACAGAGGACCCAGAGGAGGGAATCTTTGTGGAATCTAGGGGGAATCTAAAAGATTCCTTGAGCCCTAGATTTTCATTTTCTCAGAATTCAAAAAATTGATAGTCGATTTTTCACTATTTGACACCACAAATATGATGGTGTGTTCAGATTTTCCATTTTCTCATTCTATTTTTCGACCACTTTTCTAAATGGAGTGCATGTGTCAGCATTCAGCATGCGAACAGTAATTCCATGAGATTCGAGGCAATGAGGTTGATGCTACGACCAACTTTAGCAGTTTGACATCCTTTTCTTCAGATGGCCCCTGGATGTGAGGTATATGCAATGTGTTCATGTACTTCTTTTGCTATGTATTATGGTGCACAGATCCTTGTTTGATGTTTGATGTGGGATCTTGTTTCTTACTTGTTTTCATGATTCCTGCTTGATGTGATGCATAATAATTTGTGTGATGTACTTGTTGTCATGCTTTTTCAATTTTTTTTTGAGATCCCTTTGTCGTTATGTTGATGGGATACTCATGTTTTCATCATGTGTGTTTTCATTGAGATCCCTTTTATGCCATGTTGGTGGGATGCTCATCATGCATGAGTTTGTGTCATACTGATAGGAGTCCTATTGACTGAGAGTTCCTATCGCGGAACATCTCTTGGAGCCACTCCTGCGTGAGGGCATTTTCCTTGTATGATAGCGACATCACCTCTTATGTACATCATCACTAATGACAACACTTAATGCAGCACCCTACACCATCTTGACACCGGAGCCCGGAGACGTAGTCCCTCCTAGACGAACTCTGTTATCAACGTCTTGAGTTTTATATTGCTGATGATTGACATGTTCCTCTTCTTTACAGTATGTAGATGTATTCATTTATGTTATTTTAAAAATGAAATTTAACACATCACGAAAGTAAAAGGTCTTGGAAGGGTCATTTATCACACCCGGACATGGATCAGTAACCCCTTATTGTTATTAGTGCAACCCCCTTATTATATTATTGTGCCCCATAGAAGCCCACTATTGTTATTATTGTGTCCATCCATTATTATTGTTATGTTGGCTCTGTGTATAAATTCTGTCTACAAATCCAATCCGTAGATCTGTTGTAGGTTAACCCGATAATGGAATATAACCAAATCAAAATACAATAACCTACTTCTACTATCAATTTACAGAAGCTTAAATGTTTGAGCAAGAACAAGTTGAACACATATAACTAGAAGAAGAATCAATGCACATGAAACACGAAAAATACTCAGGGGAAAGCCGCAGCTAAAAAACCCCATTATCTCTATTATCATACAAGGTGGAAATATATCAGAATTACACAAAGGCTTAGCTCTCATAGCTAGCTAGCTCTCAGTACAATCCTCCTGGATGCTCATAGGTAATCAAAGACTCTCACAAGCCTTCTCCTCTGCCCTCCAAGCCTCCTATTTCCTTGCGCAGTTTCTCCTAGGTGATCTTGTTGTTACCAAGTGGAACACTGATCTCACACATTGTCTGAACTACGCAACCCTCAAGGAATCTTACCTTGACTGCATGCATGAGTTTCCTTTATAGGAGAAAACATGAAACTGATAGTACATTGTTCTTGACTTTAATTTCAACTGGGTCTTTCTCAGAAAATACACGCATGAGTTACTGATGAGAGAATCTTTAGTTATCTGGAGTACACTAGTTGAGTGCATGCATACATCAATTTACTGATAACTCACAATTGGTTCCTCAAATAGTTCGGAACTAATTTAACTAGACTTAACTCAGTAAACTGAGCTAACTAATTACAACTCAAATATAAGTCAATCTTATCTCCTTAATTAAGGGATAATCTCCTTAATTTAAGGAATAATTGTTGCATGACTTCAGAAAGACTTATAACTTGAATTTCTCCAACTAATTAATCCATAATGAATTAATTAATTATTTTCAAGCAGTTGATAAGACTAAATTCGAATTTTAATTCAAGGATAAATTAAAATTGGAATATTCTATATTCTATTTTTACCATTTCTTGTTCCTATTTTCAACACTCCCTCTCAACAAGAAAGGAATTCAACTCGATCCCAATCTTGAACCTTTGGAATGTTATGCATGCAACACTACTCTATATTATTGTTGCTCCAACAACACTAGAAACCAAAAAAACATCCAACCCGAATCAATATGATGCATCGGTCATAAAATTCTCTGACTGCTATTGCCTCTGTCAACTGAAAACTTTGCGCTTTTGCTGACTCTGCATTTCTGCACTATTGTCAATCCTTCTCTACGCTCTTCAGTATTTGACTACTCTAGCCTCTGTCACTTTGATCTCTGACTGCATCAATCCCACTACTATGTACTTTGGGCTTCCATAGCAAGGTACAATCCATGAGATAAAACCTCTCAATGGACCCTGCCCAATTTCAGCCTTCTTGGGACTATCACTTCACATCGCCCCACCTCACACCTGGAGGTATGTCTGCATGTGATCCCTCTACACACTTGCCTCAAGATTCCCTCCTAATGGAGGTATCTGCATGAGTGGATCTCTTCACTTGGTCTCCTCTCTACTTCTACAATTGTGGCTCATCCATAATTGTTTGAGACTTCTTCTGGGGCTGCATGTTGAGAGGTAATTTACTCTCCCTCTCAACCACCAAGTCTCTAACATTTTCCTTTCTCCTCAAGGCTTTTCATGCATCTTGAACCTCAAGAGAATACAAGTTCTTAACTCGTGAACTGATCTATTTCACCTGTCCCGTGGTGATGTGTCTAAGGAAAACCTTTCCCTTACTTAAGACAACATCGTAGCCTTTGTCCTACAACATCATGATCGATACTGAGTTCTTCTTCAGTTTAGGCACATACTTCACCTCTATCAATGTGATAGGAGCTCCATGCTCCCTCTGAAAAGCAACTATGCCCACTCCTGAAACACTATACCTTTCATCGTCACCCATCTTTATGTGCATCTTGAGGTTTTTCTCCTCCAAGGTACTAAATAAACTTTTATCGCCAGTCATATGGAATGACGCTCCACTGTCAAGATACCAACCACAACCCATCATCGATGAGACCATGCATGTGATGAGGGTGAATTCCATCTCGAACTGAGATACTAATGCCTCACCTTTAGATCCTTTCGAGGATCCCTTCTTGGACTTCTACAATGGGAAATTAGTTGCATAATGTCCCATCTCATGACAATTAAAGCATCTCACTTTAGACTTGTCAACCTTCTTCCCTCCATGAGAAGAATTCGATTTGGAATGGGAATCCTTCCCCTTCCCTTTCCTTGCCTCACTTGCTAAGGCTAGATTTTCTTCATCCTCATCCTTAGATGAAGAACCATCTCGTGTGCTCCTCCTGATCTCCTCCTACATGAGATCTGACCACAGTCGTTCCCAATCCGGTAGTTTCTCCCATCCATTCACAGAGTCCTGGTAGCTATTCCAACTCTTTGGAAGGCCAAGGAGAGCAAGGCTCACCATATAATCATCGATAGTAGTTATTCCCACACTTCCAAGCTCATCTCTACAAGTGATGAGCTTGTTCATATATGTGGAAATAGTATCGTCGTTCTCCATCTTGATTCTTCGAAGCTTATCCTTGAGCGTCAATTTCCTCTTGTCACTACTGTTTTGTTAGAGGTCCTTCAATGTCCTCCACATTGAATATGGAGTATCCTTCCTTTGGAGACTCGAGACAATATCATCTCGAACTCCCTCAAGGATGATCCATCTCACCCTCGCCACACACTTCTTCCACTCAGCCAACTCTTGTGCATTAGTTGAACTTGGGTTTGGGATTTCTTGATCAATGAAATCGTTCAAGCCATTGACTTCTAATATAGCCTCCATGCGATCTTTCCATGCTATGTAATTTGAGCTACCTTCCAAGGCATACTCGAGTCTCAAGCCATAGAATGACATTGGCCAACCTTGAAGTATGATAAGAATTCGATTTTCACCTGCAACCCCGAAATTGAAACTTCGAATTCTCTTCTCCGTATACTGTTCACAGCTTCGATAAACTCAGCTCTGATACCATGTAGAAATTTTTTCGACAAATCCAATCCATAGATCTGTTGTAGGTTAACCCAATAATGCAATATAACCAAAGCAAAATACAATAACCTACTTCTACTATCAATTTATGAAATCTTAAATTTTTGAGCAAGAACGAGCTGAACACATATAACCAGAAGAAGAATCAATGCACATGGAACACAAAAAATACTCAGGGGCAACCCACAGCTAAAAAACCCCACTATCTGTATTATCATACAAGGTGGAAATATATTAGAATTACACAAAGCCTTAGCGCTCATAGCTAGCCAACTCTCAATACAATCCTCCTGGATGCTCATAGGCAATCAAAGCTTCTCACAAGCCTTCTCCTCTGCCCTCCAAGCCTCCTATTTCCTTGCGCAGTTTCTCCTGGGTGATCCTGCTGTTACCAAGTGGAACACTGATCACTCACACTGATCTCACACCCTGTCTGAACTTTGCAATCCTCAAGGAACCTTATCTTGACTACATGCATGTTTTTCCTTTATAGGATAAAACATGCAACTGATAGAACATTGTCCTTGACTTTAATCTCAACTGGGTCTTTCTCAAAATAGACATACATGAGTTACTGATGAGAGAATCTTCAGTTATCTAGAGTACACTAGTTGAGTGCATGCATGCATCAACTGGCTGATAACTCACAATTAGTTCCTCAAATAGTTTGGAACTAATTTAACTGGACTTAACTCAGTAAACTGAGCTAACTAATTACAACTCAAATATAAGTCAATCTTATCTCCTTAATTAAGGGATAATCTCCTTAATTTAAGGGATAAATATTGCATGACTTCAAAAATACTTCTAAATTGAATTTATCCAACTAATTAATCCATAATGAATTAATTAATTATTGTCAAGCAGCTGTTAAGACTAAATTCGAATTTTAATTCAAGGACAAATTAAAATTGGAATATTATGGATTCTATTTTTATCATTTCTTGTTGCTATTTTCAACACTTTGATTATATTATGACCCCTTAGACTCCTATATATAGAAAGGAGGTCTTGTCATTTGTATCATTCAAGAATTGTTCATTTGTGTAATGTAAAGGAGGTTTCCCCCTCGAAGAGGATGATTTCTAAGGCATTGATATTTCTTTTCTATCTTTTTGTGAGATGGTTTTATAATAGTAGTCACCTATGTGATCCCTAGGAATAGCAACTATGGGCAGAAGTTCGTATCGAAAGTCGAGCGGAACAGTCTCAGGGCAGGATCCAACAAGTAGGAGAGGGGGTATCTCTCTTCCTTGTCTTCACTCTCCCTTGTGGTTGTCTCCCAGTCACAGAGCTTTCCCGGTCTTTCTAACGACACTAGATTTCACTCATTATTCAACTTCTATGTTGGATAGTTTGAGTGGCCTTGGAGATTTAACTCTCCAATCACCTAATCCAAGGCCCTAAATAACTAAACTTGTTGTTGTAATTAATGACAAATTAAAAATGTTCTAGTTCTTTTTATTTAAGCGCTTGATTTTAAGATGTTATTGTTTAAGTCGTGGGAGAAATGAGGGAAAAAATTCAATAACATGTTTCCCTCAAAACCAATCAAAACTAATTGAAAAAGTTCACAATTTCTTAAAAATAATACAAAAGAAACCAAAAGAAAAAACTTGAAAATAAAAAGAAAGGCAAAACCTATGTTTTTGTCTTTTTCTTAAAAAAAAAACAAAGAAATTTTTGAGGTCACAAATGACTACTCAACTTCAAATATCAAAAAACAAGCATAAAGAGACCATGAACTTCGTAAGTTATGTAACTCATCAATAGGATGAAACTTGAAGTGAGAAAGGACTACAAACTTGCATTAACTGATCTAAATAGCAATATAAAAGATTTCAGCAAATAGACAAAATGTCAAGAAAGACAATCAAGATTTCCAAAGAGACACTCAAAAATCGTGTAAAGAAACAAGGTCGACCAAAAGGGAAAGAAAAGCAAAGCAATTTGAAATCTAGGTTATAAATGAAACTGAAACCAATTTCTTGTTCTGGAAAGCCAAAACAACCAAGAACCTTAGACACAAGCCTTGAACCCAAGACACAAACCAATACCTTACTCTAAAAGCAATCCTATGCCACTAGGCTTTTCCTTGAAAAGGAGATTCAAAATTGAAAACTTGCAAGAGAAAATAGTTCTAGAGATAGTGGATGACTAGAAAATAGTAGAAGTCATGAGGAAACAAACCTTACTAGGAAAAATATCTTAAAAAAACTATTCAAAATTATGTATACGCAACTGTGTAAAGACATAGAGGCATGCACGCACGTTTCAAGCACAGGAAACTCGCGTATACGCAAGTCTATTTGAGGAAACAAGCATGTATACCAGACTGTATCTCAAGAAAAATGAGTATAAAAAGCTCAATCAAGAAAAAAAAAAGAAATTGGGGTCTGATCCAAAAGATCAGACTTGATGCTTGGGAAGCTAATAATTCAATGACACTGTAAAAACAAGAAATCAAGAAAACAAACCTTGATCAAGAATAAACAACTCAAACTAGGAAAAACAAGAATGTTATCCCCAGTGGGGTCACCAATTCTTTTGCAGGTGGGAACACCCTAGGGCCTTGGGTTGAAAACCGCAATAGAGCGGAGGGCATACAGTAGAAAGAAATTTGAAAACAAATAATATAAATGCTTAAAATACTAAACTTGGAAGAAGTGGTATTACCCGGAGGTCCTACGTTTGGGGTTGATCCCGTAGGGTCAAAATCATCTACTTCTTCTGATGCCTTTAAAACCTGTAAGTTTTTAAGAAAAGCATATACAAAAGCAGTAATAGAAATCACGTTCATGATATATGTGTTAGATCATATAAGAAAATGATCAATTACGCATTAACATAAAATTTAAGGACAGTCTTCTATTTCATGATCAAACTGCATGCAATACTTTCATGAAGGACACATTAGATTAGTGCAATCGAGGGCATAGTGTCTTGGTCCTCTGCAATTGTAGAAAGTCAACTGTCCACAATCTTTAACAGGTCCTCCTCCGCCTCAGCCTCGTCTGTGCCCCTGAAATCCTGTTCGTGCCATCCCTACATTTTGGTCTAGGGGCCACGTTTCGGCCTGAACCCTGTAGGTGAGAGTTCTATCCATCATCAATTCATAGCTCTTGCAAGTACATTCATCATGTCCTTCCAACCTACAAAAGTTACAAGACAGTTTTTGTGGTGCTTGTACATACTTTTGTAGAAAGTGATAGTTATATGTTGCATGTTTTCTGGCTACTTGATAGATAGCACACCATAATGCAGGCCCTGCGCTAGGTCCTGCTTGAGCTTCCAACCTTAAAGGCATTGGTCCTACTCCTGCAAGGTAATTCGCAAATACTGGGCAATGATATTTGTCACGACCCTGACTCTTGCATTTCAAGCACCATACTTCCTCGCGTACCTCTGGTTGAACTGTCCTGTCCTACTTCAAATTTTGCATCTCAAGGCATAGATTCTGTAGCTACACATGGATCTACTGAACTCCTAGATTAGGATCTTGCATCAGAGTCTCATGTAGTCTCATGGAAATCTCCAAGGCCTTGGCTTGTGTTGTTATCTTCTTCTGCAACAGCACGCTCCTTAAGTGGGGTAGTATCGAAGCCACAAACCACTCGCAATGTTGTTCATCAGTCAAATTCATATTTTCTTCGCGGATTTGACACTTCAATCTTTGATCCAATCCCCAAGGTGTCTCGCCTAGTCGCATCAAAATCTCTTTGAATCCCACAATCGACTGTGCCTTAGACTTAGGCCTTCTAAATTACCTATTTAGTGTTGTCTGGATGTCTGCAACTCTAGCATTCAGGTTATCGTTAGAGTACTTAATATACCAGGTTAGCATGCGATCTTGCTGAGAACTAACTAGTGTCGCCTTTTTTATGTGATAATCTATAACACCTTAAGCTTCCCATACAACCCTCACAATGAACCAGAATTGGTCCAGGTCCTCATTTCCCAAGCCTTTGAATAAAAGCAACTTCACTTTATTTTCCATATTGAACCACAGTGGAGATGGAGGTGGTACGAGTGAAGTTAGAGGTGATGGCAATGAAGTCAAAGGTGGTGTGGGCAGAGGTGGTATTCGTGGGAATCCTTGTCTTATTAACTGAATAGCGCTTCGTGGAGAGACCTTCACTATTGCTTCTTCATCCCTTCGTGGAGGTGAAATCAAGGGGTTATACTCTGGACCCTTATTTCCTTTGTTTCTATAATTTTTTCGCCTTCGCATAGCCCCGAACATCAAGGTAGTTGCATAACCCATTTTTCACAGAACATAATTTTAATCCAAGTATTCAACGATTTTACGTACTTACCTCGCGGTCCTTTGAAAAAGCATCGCTCTGCCTCGCTATAGTTGACTGAGATGTCGACTACCAATCTAGTCACAAATCATCCTATGACACGATTGAGCCAATGATCGACAACGCGTGCGATCTTATCCTCTGATGCTTCGAACCTTCGCACTAGCTCTGAGGTCCACACAATAGGACCGTCAAGTTTCCACCTTCCTTAGCTATCTGCTAGCTTCGTGATCCACTCGTATAGCTCAACTGGAAAGGAGGCGAAAAGGATTTCATGGATCTCTGTATACAGGTACCTGTCTAGCCACTCTTCTTTTATTAGTCATGGATTTATGTTTTCTTGTGTTGCGAAGTCGTGGATCCTTCTGTCCAACTAGCCTTTGATTTCTTTCTTAGTTGGATTCCAGTGATACAACATCACACATCTCTTATGCATATTCCAATCCCAGCAACGGAACCATTTGTTGGCTTGAGGGTGGCTGACCCAAGTTGAACATTAATTAGCCAAACAAATCCCTACACTACTAGCCCTTTTAGAATTAGCCCATGGAGTGCTAACTGAAGTCTCACCCGAAGCAGTATGGGGGGATGCTGGAACCAAGTTTCCGCACCCTTGAGATGGTTGTGATGTCGTTGATCTCTTCTATCCTTGCCTTCGCATAGGTGATCTCACTCTAGGGCTTGTAGGACAAACCCTCTGTTCTGGCCTTCAATACCTTCACGAAAGTATACAATCAACCCTCGTGCAACCCTAATCTGGGGTTTAGGTACTTTCGCACTACTATGGAAGTGAATCATGTAGATTCCTTAATTATCCTAAGTATTTCACTTATCTTATTAACCGATCTTAGTTAGCTTCGCGTAAATAGATGTTCTTACTTGCGTTCACTTAACCAACACATTTACATATATTTGCGCATCATATAAGCATTATAAGTGAAATTCATACCCAATATAACAAGATGCATAAACCGGAAGTAAAGACGTAGAAATTGTAGAATACTTTTATTGATAATTGTAGATAATTATAGACTCGACCCGCCCTGCATACTCAGCTGCAAGGGTCCACGCACTCAGCTACAGACTTCTACTCTAGGCCTTTTCACACTCAGCTGTAGAGCCTCTACCTATGCTACAAACCAAGACTTAGACTTCCTGCTCTAGGCTATGACTTTTTTACATGTTCGATCTCTTGATTGCCTTTTTAAATAACTTATAGCTTCACTCTTTTTATACAATCCCATGGTCCGTGGACCATGGGTAGATATTCTACAGCCGAAATTACATTTGCAAAATAAGGGCAGACAACCCTATGACTCTTTAACACCTACACACTCCGCAACCACAAAATGCAGTCTCTTTACACTTGGATTACAAAATTTGACCAAAATATGGGCTTTTAGCTTAAAACTATCCTTTGGGGATCCCGCACACAACATTCATACACAATTTGAAAAGGAGAAAGTCTAAGATATTTCTTACTACTCACCCAATTTGCCCATAATTCATTGATCAACGTTTTGTGCCAATTCTTTTTGTTGGTCTCCAAAATTTTCTTGATGATGTTGATTAAGGATTTATTAGAGGACTCTAGCAGACCATTCCCTTGTGGATAGTATGTTGTAGAATGTCCCAACTTAATGTTGTATTTGTCATAAAACTCAGTCATATTTTTGGATTTGAATGCTTCTGCGTTTTCTGTGATGATCTTATTAGGACAACCAAAACAGGACAATATATTGGTTTCTAAAAACTAAGTGATAACTGAATCTATTGCTTGCCTAGTTGGAATAACTTTGATCCACTTAGTAAAGTAGTCTGTAGCTATCAATATCCACTTGTGTTGTGCGGATGATGATGAGTTAATCTCGGCAATGAAATCTAGGCCCCATTGCTAAAACGGTGCATGAACTGATATAGGTTGTAGAGGCAAAGGAAGAAGTTTTATTTCACCTTGGTAAACTTGACACTCGTGACAACTCATCACTACGTTGTAGATATCTGCAAAAAGTGTAGGCCAATAGTAACCAACTCTTAGTACTTTTTGGTCGTGGTCTTCCAGTACAAGTGGCCCCCACAATCTCCTTTGTGGAAGTCATTTATTACTTCTTTAGACTCATCTTCGGTCAAACAGTTCAACAACACACCTCCAGGATCCTTCGAATAACGCGTGTTGTCCATAATACAATATTTTGAAGCCTTCAACTTCAATGATATTATCTTAGCCTTAAACATTCTTGGAGGGGGATTTAGATGTTGCAAAACATAAATAATATCAGAATATCGTGGAGATGATAGAAATATAGAAAGATACCTGAACGAGATCTGATTCTTCTTGATTGTCGGACAACGCTGCTACAAGGTTGATATCTAGAGCATGGATATTTGACTCAGTCATGAGTTTAGCTAAGCCTTTACCATTGATCGGCTTGGTAGGCTTGATCTCAAGATCATATTCTAATAATGCTGCTATCCATCTACCTCTTCTACCTTTCGGGTTATTCTGCACAATAACTTCTTTTACCGTTGCATTAGGCATATAAGCAAGAGTATGTGAATGTAAATTGTAAACTCTGAAATTTTTCACCGCCTTTACCAAAGCCAAGGCCTGTTTCTTAATGATGTTGTACTTAAGGGCTGCATCCCTGATGTTGCAACTAAAAAATGCTATTGGCAGCTTGGTTTTATCCTTTTTCTGCATTAATACAGCTACCATGGTATGCTCAGAAGCAAAAGAGAATATAATAAAATCATCGGAGTAATTAGGATTGATTAAAACAGTGGCAGTGGTTAAAGAAATCTTTACTGCATGAAAGGACTTGTGGGATTTTTCAGACCACTTCACATCACTATCTTTTTTCAACATATTGGTCATTTCTCTAAGATGTTAAGCCAAATTAGGAATAAATCTGCGTTAAAAAGTCATCTTACCAGTACATGCTTGGATTTCTTTTTTGCTGCGAGGGAAATCAATTTCTTGAATGGATTCTGATTGTGAAGGGTCAATTTGAATGTCATCTTTCGAGATGATGTGACCAAGAAGTTTGCCTTCCTCCATGGAAAGCAAACTTTTCTTCGGATTGAGAGAGATTCTAAGATTTCTACATTTCTGAAAAATAACTCTTAAATGATGCAAATGTTCATCATCTAAGTATACAACCAAGAAAACATCTTTTTCATTGGAAAAGGCTATGTCCATGGCACACTAAAAAGTGGCCCCGCATTTTTGAGACCGAATGGCATTTTTGCATATTTTAATGTGCCCCAAGGTGTGGTGAATGTTGTCTTATCCTGATCATCTTCATGCACTAAAACTTGATTGTAACCGGAGTAGCCATCCAAAAGTGATAGCCGGGAAGCACCAACAACTCTCTGAAGGATATGGTCCATTTTGGGAAGTGGATAATTATCTTTCAGAGATACTTTGTTCAAGTTTCTGAAGTCTATGCAGAGCCTTATTTCCCCGTCTTCTTTCTCACCAGAACTAGATTTGATATCCAGTTGGAAAATCTGATAGGAACAATGATGCCCACCTTGAAAATTATGTTAACTTCTTTCTCTATGGATGGTAGCAATCTTGGGTTAATCCTTCTAAGCTTTTTTTTGAAGGGATTTTGATCAGGCTTGATTGGGATGGTATGCTAAATTATTTTCTTATCATACTCCTTCAAGTCTGCATAATCCCACACGAAACATCAAAAAGTTGAGACAATAAATGAATATATTTCTCTTTTATCTCGGGAGATAATGATTTGGACAACTTGATCATTTTTAGTTTTTCTTTTGTTTCGATGTTCACGTCTTTGACACCTTTCTCTGTGGGAACCAATATAGGCATCCTTGCTATATCATGCTGATCAAACAAGTCTTCTAAAGGTATATGACCTTTTAGAATGTTGTTATCCTTCAACTATAGTATATCAACCTGAGCTTCCTTGATGACTTGATCATCTTTGTCGTAGACTTCATCCATAGAAAAATTCTCAAACTCTCCTTCACTCTGAAGAAAATTATTCACTTGTTTGTCATCCTAGAATACTTGACAATATTGCAAGTTGTAAGGAATACAGGGCCGATGCTTTACATGAATCTCAAATTTATTGTTTGAAAAAATGGGGATTTTGAAAGTGCTTGCAGCTATAGCTAATGAATCCACCATAATATTTTGACTCCTTGGTACGACTGAAAGTGTATATTCAGGAAACATCCTCAAAATATATAAAACAATATTTTTATATTGTCCCATTTGTGGATGGTGAGCTTGATACTCACCTTTAACTTGCTTGCTCACAAGTTTTGAATCACCATACACAAAAACATTTCGTACACCCAATATTTTCAAGATCTTTAAACCTGTGATCAACGCTTCGTACTCCGCCTCATTGTTAGTGCAATAAAAAGATAACTTGTATGAGCATAATCTAACATTCTGAGGTCACTCACCTTGCTAATGATGTGGACTTCGAATCCAAATGCCAATACTTACTCCATATTTCCCAGGAGCACCATCAAAGTCCATGGTCCAAAGGCAGTGCTCCTCTTCCAAGCGCTGTAAATATTGCTTATGCTTTGGGTCAATTTTTTGAACTTTGTCTTCATGGCTTTGTAAATTTTCCATTACCTTCTCTAACGGTTATTCAAAGCCTTTCTCTGCCTTGTCCGATGGCTGTTCAAATGAACTTGCCAGCTTTTCTTTTTCCTGATCTAAAATTGTCCTTATACAATTGGAAATCTCCGGTACATGTTTAATTTCCACAAGCTAACTATGTATATCATTCATTCCACTATCATTATATAAAATAAATGACTCTAAATTTGTATGTACAACATTTATAGGATGATTATTGGGCTTCTCCTTTCTAGTTATCATGAATTTCATTTTGGTTTCTCGATAGAATTTCCTCAATTGCCCAAAACCCGAGATTATGGCATAGGAAAAGTCTAACTGCAGTGTGCCTCTTAGTTTCGCTCCCCAGGATATTGAAAATAACATGACGAACCATGGTGGTATATCAGCTACCACCACATCCTTTAAAACATTCTTTGTTGGGACTTGGTCCAAGGATACTACCAAATCTTTTATTAGACAAAGACAACGGACCTTACCGAATCAAAAGAGTACAAGTCATGGTATTCACGAGTTATATTTATACCCAACCTTTCCATGATGGCTTTGGGCATTAGATTATGAGAGTCTCTGGAGTCAAGCATAGAATTGTGAAGAATGCATTGGTGGATTCTTAAACTCAGGTAAAATGGAGGAACCTCACTATCTCCTGACTGACCATCTATGGCTGGACCAAAAATTAATTCAGGCTGGTAATCTTCAACATTAACCATGTCGTACATAGGATCAAATTTGAGCATTTTAATTATATGAGACATGTAATGGCTACTTTTGAATAGTTTAGTAAGAGGGATTGACACTTTCAACTTTGAAATTTCAGTTTCTAGATTGAATGAACTTGATTTATCTATCTCTCTTTGGATGATGTCTCTCTTCTCGGGAAGATCTCTTTGTGTCTGATCCTTCTTCTGACTGTCATGGTCCTTGTTTGGATTGCTTGTAGATGGTTGATTTACTTTTCTTTAGTTAGCTGGTGCCAGTTCTTTACCTTTTCGTTGATTACCTTGAGGATTTGTTGTCTGTTGGGTATCTTTCTACTACAATGTCCTTTTCTGAATGGGAGTGATCGAGACATTTCTATTCCTCAAGGAATATTTCTTTTGTTGAGAGCTGAGTGCATTCAAATGTCCTCTTTGATAATCATTGGATTGAGTTTCCAATGCATAGTCATTTTCCAGTATGTAGTCTTCATCCTTAGGATCCTCCATCTTCTCGACATACTTCTCATTTTCAGTCACGAAAATGGGATGGTAATCTTCCCTAAAGAAGTGGTTTTCCTCGACAATAATGTCTGTTTCATCATCAAGTTTTCCTTGAGCATAATTCTACTACAAGGGTGCTTGAATTGGTTGCTGAGATGTCGATGCTTCAGAAGCTTTCTGCTCTCTTTTTTTTTATCCTGTACTGATGTTGCTACTGGTTTTTGAAATTCGGATTTCTAACTTGTGGCTGCTAAGGTTTATCTAAATTTATCATCTGGTTGGCCATTCTCTCGATGGTTCTAATAAGTGCATCTAGTTTAAGATTGGTGGAAGAAGAAGGTTCTCCTTTCATGGTTACTTTCCTTTCCAATTTCTCATGTTTGAACTGAAAATTTTAATCATCAAGTTTGCTTCCACGCTTACTGCATTATTCTACATTTCTTCCAGAGTTGCAGGATCTCTTGCCCTTAGTTGATAATCCATCTCCAGATCAAAAGAATCTAGATAATGTTGAAGTGCCAAATCAGGTGGAGGTTTCATGTTATCCAGAATGGAATTTTAGATCTGATTAAACTTTATAGTGAACTCATGAACTATCTCATTAGGATTCATTTTCAATGTGTTGTATTCTGCCAAGATCTGTAATGGATTCTTGCTTTCCCGCAACCTAGCTAAGAACAACTCATTTAACCTTTGAGGAGTATCAATGGAGCAAGCTACCAAACCACGGAACCATTTTTTCACATCTCTAGAAAAAATTTGAGCCATTAGTCTCAATTTGGCATCATCTTCATCAACCTCCTTTAAATCAATGAAATCTTCCATTTTATCAATATGTTGTTGTGCTCTGATTCCCAGGCTGCCATCAAAAAGAGGAAGTCTCTGGCCATAGGTCTGAGGTAAAGATGCCAACTGACCGGGTAATACTAAAGGTGAAAATCTCGCCATGATTGTCGGAGGATGGAGAACGGGAATGACAATGGATTGTGTTGGTTGGGATGAAGATGGGGGTGGTGATACAGATGTTTTCAGAGGTACGGTAGGGGGTATGGCAGAAGATAAGCTTTCAATATGATACTAGATATAGGATTTTTATACAGTAATTTGTAATTGATCAGATAGGCTTTGAAGTTTCTCAAAATTAGACCAAACCTCAGGCTCAAATTTTGAAGACTCAGAAGTAGCAGAAGGCTGATTAAACAAAGATTTTGAGGCGGGTAAGTATGAATCAAACTTAATGGGATAAAACACTTCCGCTGTAAGACAATACTCCGAATTTGAATGAAATAGGGATAGCTCAAACTCAATGTCAAAAGGAATATCCTCAATACTAAGTATATGGTTTGGTAAGGAAGTGGTCCTTTCCAATTTTGTGCTTTCAGTCTCAGGGAAAGGGACATGAAGCTTTCTTAACAATCTTTCAGGATCATCAACTGGAGAAGGATGATTTGGGTCAGGGTTTGACTTGATATATCTTTTCGGAGCTAGTATCTTAACAGGGTCAAAGAATATGTGAGGTAAAAGACGTGAGACTTTGATTGGAACAAAGATATCTTCAAAATTCATAGCAAAGGAATGTCTTCAAGAGAGAAATTTAAATTGGTAATGGCCGAGAGCTTACCAATGGAATGAAGTCTAATTGAAGCTTGTGATTTTTAACCTTCTTCATTTTTTGAACAAGCTTTGAATATCTTCGACTGAATTAGCTGGATCAGGATTCGGAATTTTGTCTTGTTTGTCTCCTTAAAAGCCAACTCTACACTCTTGACACTGAAATTATGGGATCACCCTTTATGAAACTTAGTCCCATCATCAAGAGGACCAAATTCCAATGAAAACTAGGCATACATCCAGGGAAAATGAATCTTCTGTTCCCTGGCAATAGCACCAGTATGTTATCACTCCTCCGGATATCCAAGGCTGAGGAAGAGTCCATCTGAGGTAACCACAGACCAATCTTTTGGTTTGGTAGCTAGCCCCACCAATTCAGAGAGGAATCTCCCCAAAGGATCAGAGCCAAGAGGGTTGGATGGATTAGGGTTTTAGGCTAGATATAGTAGTGTTGGCTTGTTGGGGTCTGACCCAGGTTCGGATTTAATTAGCCAAACAAATTTCGGTACTACTGGCCCTTTCGGTAAGAGTCCACAGAGCGCAAACTGAGGTCTCACCCGAAGTATTATGGGAGGGTGCTAAAACCAGGTTTCCACACCCTGGAGATGTCTAGGAAGTTCGACTAGTCCACTATTTGTTCCTATGCATAGGTTGTTTCGCATGCTTCTGTGTCCCTTGTGGCCTGATGCACTGCCTTCACATAGCGCTACCCAAGGGCTATGCGCTGCACTCTGCTCTATTCCTCGAGATTGAGCTTATATTCTTATAACAGTTAATTATCTTCATGTAGGTAGGAGCCTTGTATTATATTTATTTATAGAGCACATTCACATAAGTTCACGCAACACTTAAACAGTAAACTTACAAATCATAACCAATAACACATAAAGCAGGAAAAAGAACACAAAAATATTGTAAAAACTTATCTTTATTGATTTCCCCTTCGGCTCTATACTCAACCTGCCCTACGCACTTCGCTGCAGGGGTTCACGCACTCAACTGCAGACTGCTAGGCCTCTACACACACATCTGTAACGCCTTCTCATACTCTACGACCCACAGACACACTTTACACCTTGACTCAATCACTTAGAGTTCTCATGCCTTCTTAGTTCTTCCTTATTAGTTATCTTCTACAAGTAGAGCCTCGCTCTTATTTATACAATCCCATAGTCCACGGACCATGGGTAGGTATATCTAGTCGACATTACATTAATAAATTAGGCCAGACAACCTTCTGACTCTATTATGACTTCGCGCTCCTCGCCCGCAATTCATGGAGCTTTTATAAAAGACTTGGTAAAAAATTGGGCTTTAAGCCCCAAAACATGCCTTGGGGGGATTCCATGCCCAACAGGCCCCCAACACAAACATCGTTACTCACCCTTGAGTCACTCTGTTGGCGTTGAGTTCTTTGCGTGGAGTTCCTCCAGTTGTTCTCGAACTACAGCAAGGTCGACAGTGCACTGAGCTACTGCTTGTTGGATCTACTTCATTCGTTCTGAGACCTCTGTGTTGGGAGTGCTTCTCTACATCAGTACGGGCATCCCCGACATGTGTGCGAGCTTGCCTTCAATTTCTGATGTGATGGTGAATACCTTTTCCATCCAAGGTTGAATGTGCACCTTCAGGACTTTTTCCTTATGTCGTGTCGCGTCCACTTGTTCTTTCAGCACCTTGGCTTGCTGCATCTGCGCAAGCCTCCGAGTGAGGACCACCGTCTGCATAGTTCCTCGGATGCTATCATATTGCTGTTAGAGTTCTCGCGCATCTATCTCTAAGTGCTAGATGTTGGTGTCCTCCTGCAGATTTGTGAGGACCTCAAGTAATTCTTCCAACATGCTGGTGCAGTCTCGCACTAGACCATCAATCTCACCCAGTCCCACTGTGATAGCGCTAGCGCACTACTCTCTAACCTCTGGAGGGGTGGATAGATGTGCCTTTAACTGCAGCTTGGCGATACGAAGGTTCAGATCCAGCTAAACCTTTGTCATTTCTTCCCACGCCTCATGCACCCCTGCTACTAACCTGTGGATGCGTGCCTCTATTTTTATGTCCGTTGGGATGGCCAGCTCCAGGACGCTTTGATAAGATTTTTTGATTACCTATACTAGCTACTGATTCTGCAACACCAATTCGTCGCATTGCAAGCTCAATTTTTCCATGTTTATCTTCTGCTCACTTAGAACTTGAAGTGTGCGTCTTTACCTAGATCGCAGCTCTGCAGTTATCCCATCCTGTAAAACATATAAGGTCTCCTAGGGGAGTGCAGCCATATTGATACCTAGACCCTTTAGCGAACTCGCTATAGGCCTGTTGGCCTCATTTTTTTTCATGAGTTCCCCTTCTGGCAGCACAATGGTATTTTTTACCCATGCACGCAACATCTCTTCTACTGCCACTGTGCTGATTGCAAGGCTGGTACCAACCTAAGGATGGCACACTTGTAATTCCTATAGCTGCGTTCTAAGGGCCCCCAACACAACATGGTTCTCCTGTATGAAATCTTGGAGAGCCTCAAAGGTGACATCATGCACTGTCTCACCGATGTCATGCAGATCACCTTTGGTTAGGTTGATTGGGTCAATCAACAATTTCGATGCCTTGACCTTCTTACGTGGCACTGCCCACTCTTTTGGGTGCTGGCACTTCAACTGCGTTGATGCGGTTTGGGGGTCCGTGCCTCCCTCTTCTGTCTCTACTTCCTTTGCTTCCTACCCTGGCGAAGGCATTATTTTGCCTTTGCCTGCCTTTGCGGCTGCCTCTTGTGCTGCTGTGGAATTTTTGTGCTGAGTTACTTTATGTGTAGCATCCCATGCCACCCATACTTGTGCTGCCACTGCTTCCTCCCTTCTCTTCTCTGCCAGTTGTGTGATTCACAGCTTGGCCTCTTCTTTCTTTCTCTATGTTGCCAATTGTTCGATCTCTACGATGTTTGGGGCACGCCACTATGATGGCCATGTCTCCAGGATGTTAAAGATAACATCGTCAGTGGCTACAAAGGGTAGCTTCCTCCACTGCTTAGTCGTGTCCTTGTGCGCTCTCATATAAATGTTGTGCATGTCCGCTTTGAATTCTGCAAAACTCTGCAGATTGGTGTAGACAGTGGGCAAAAACCATGGCTTGCAGTTTATCCCTATTCTGAGGTTCATCTCCATGAACACCCAAAATATTTTGCCGTCGCGGATCCTAGTGGCATCCTTTGTGGCCCAGAGTGAAGCATACTTCACGGCCTCCGGTAAATCCCTGTTAATTATGGGGAATTGACTATCCTCCGGCAATTCCCCTGCCACGAGCACTATGCATAGCAGAAGCCATGCATAATGGAACATTTTTCCCTATTCCTAAGCTTCACAACAATTCTCTAAAAATTCCATGTATAGGAACTCGGACTAGTTAAAATAGACCCCCTCCGCCCACTGCTCAGCCAGTGCAACCACCGGCACGGGTACCTCATCTGCGTGACACTTGCGCATAACCTTTCCTACCAGAATTTGGGTCGCCATGCATACTTATTTGTCCTTGATGCTAGAGATGGCGTAGCCCCTCTTATTCTTTTCCAGCTTCTACTTTTTCTTCATGGCCTCCCCGATAGCCAGGTCACTACTCTTTCCTTCTGATATGGCCATGGGGTCCTCTCCTTTGAATGGAAGGTCAGAAATTCGGTGAATCAAGTCTATCATGATGGGGATGGGCTCCTCTAGTGACAAAAATCCATCATGCACCAGGAAAAACAACTACTTGATGACGAAAATGGTTATTGGTGCGCGGTGGAAGTGCGGCACCCAGAGCATATTCAGTAGCTTGGCCTTTTCCACTCTGTGCAACCACTTCCATCACTCTAATTCTATTACCCCCTCTGTAGTGTTCTCCTTAGGCTTCATGAGGTTTGAGTTTGCAAGGTGAGGGAACTTCACATGGTCAGTGAGATCCTAATCCTCAAATTCCAAACACGGAACCCATCCCAGGTGTGTGCCTTCAAAGATAATGTTGTTTGGGAGGAGCGGGGTCTAGAGCGAGCTCTTGGTCTTGTCAAAATCCTTGGGCACTCTAGCTTTTACTTTCCACAGGGGGACATAGGTGGGAAGTTTTGTTGAGGGGGGGTGCGTAGGCTCAGCTTCCACCTCCATGCATTCGTCCTCGTCTTCTGCGATGAGAAATTCCTCCAGGTTTTCTTCTTCCTCATCTATTTAAATGGTGACAACTTTCCCCTTCTCTTCCATTGTCAGCTTGGTGTGCAGCGGGTGCCACGGTGACACACATATGGGGACCATTGCTTATTTATCTTTTTTAGGTCTTGGCATGCACGGTGATTTCGAGATTTCTGCCACAATCCCAGTGCATTCCGGAGCATTCTCCACAGTTAGGGCCTGCGCAACTTCTTCGAAAGTTATGTTTGCTATCTCCATAACATCTCCTACGGTTTCCATCGTGTTCATCCAAAACTCTAACACTTGCAAACTCAGGGGCTCAATCAATGCTCGGCTCACAACAATCAAAGCTTTGCTCAATGGCTCAATTCGCAAATGACCAAGTATTATTTTTTGGAAAGCCCTTTGTAATTTATAGCACCTTTTGAATTTGAATTCGATCATTCCCCCCAAATCCGGTTCATTAATGCTCCCTTGGCGGCAGATTTTTCCAAATCTTGCCCATAAATCGCGTCTTAAATTCTTGTCACCCGCTTCATTTGGCCTCAAGTCTAGCATCCCATCTTGAATGGTGACTTCAACGGTCACTTTCTAGCCAACACGCGTGGTAGTGCTTCCCCCTGTGTGCGGTCACGGACCTTGTGCCTCTTCGCTTCTTCGCTCCAACATTGCGCAATTCCCGGGCATAATAGTTTAGAGTCCCGTGCTTCCTTTCAACTGCCTTGAGTGCTAATACTATTCTTCCCTCGTCTATTCAGGTGGTCGATCCACCTATGTGTGGGTTCATCCAGTCATCCATCATTCTCTCTGGGAAATACCCACCTTTTACCATTACAAGAGGCGTTGCGCACCTTACCATTTGCATCGCATCACCCTAGTTAGTCCTCTTAGTAATATGCAGTCCAATCCAAGGCATCAGACTAATTTATTTGCAGTGATATTCCTCAGATTTGTCATCATGATCGTGCGCACCCTGTTTTATCACCGTGGTATTTTTATCGAGGAAATCTTCCCTTATTTCGTCCTCCAACTTTTTGACTTCCGCTTCTACCAGACTGCTTTTCTTCCTTAATCGCACCCTTTCTTTTTCAAGTTCTTGGAAACTAAAATTTCCTTGTTGGATTTCCTCCTCAAGTCCCAAGCATTCTGCTTCTTGCAGTTGTGTGATCCCTTCTCTCCAGTGTTTCTATAAGCAGACTAGGCCTTTCATGCTCCATGGGGATTACAGTGTTTACTTCATACTTCAACTTCGGAGGTACCTGTTCGGTCAGGGTCTTGTAGGCAGTCTTATAAGCCCAGAGAACAACTGGTACACACAGGTCCCAGTTAGTCTACTTCATATTGTGGACCTTGTTCGTCGCTTCGCATACTTGGTTAAAGGCTTCTACATGGATATCCTTCTGTGAACCTGGTCTTTCCATACTTCGCGGTTCCAGCCGTAGGGGTCATCCACGCCATTGTCTTGCCCACAACCACTTACTGACCGTGTCTCCTATTGCGAGGACTATGTGCAGTCTCACAAGTTTCATACCATATGCTTGTATCCACCTAGACACGTGGGCGCACGGGCCATTTTGTCCATCATACTTTTTTCTTAACTGCATCTAAGGCTTCCCAAATCGTAGGCACAACATCCTTTGGTAGTCACACCCGTGCTCAAAACTTTTCTAGTGTGTACCCCACCATCTTACAGGCATAGCACACAATACCCATTTCAAAGTTTCAAAATGCTGCTGTTCCGACACTTCTATTTCAAATTTGCTCGGGAACTCATCCACTTCACCTAAACTCTCATACATAGGTAGATCCCTTGTCTATGTTGTGACATAGCGCATCGATCTTGTCATCATGTTACAGTTGAGCATGGTTACCTCGTGTAACTGGTTCTGCGATCGTTCAATCTCTTCATGCAATCTGGTGTACATGAGCTTTCGTGCTCCCATGATATTCGGCCATCCGCGATTAGATTTACCCAATCTTGCTCGCATGTATTTATCTTGTAGATGTAGTCTAGATCATCATCCCTATCGTAGTCGTGCACTGGCTCTATGTAGCGTGACCCTTCCGCAGGGTATGAAGGTACCACTACGCACAATGACTTTTTCTGAAAGGTCATCTTGCACTTCTTTAGATTTATCACTCCATTCATGTCAGTGGCCCAATCTATTCCCAGTAGCATGGGGTAGGGATTGTTGTACTCAACAATCTCTATCACTTCGAAATCTTCTAGCGCACTTGCTCATTCGATATCTACTATGATTCCCTGCAGTCTCCCCATAGGTAGGATATTTTGTTGGTTCGCCATTCGCAGTTGAATAGGAGAACATTGCAACGTAGGCCTACCCATGCATTCCCATGTCTGCTTTGCCAAGACGTTCATATCTGATCCTATATCTAGAATTACTTGATCCATCTCATATTCCTTGATCTGTGTGGTCAATCTCATCCCCCTTCCTATACACGTCGTGTGCTTCCCAAGATTCTAGACTATGCACGTTTCTCCTGGCGTGGTCTCGACGCATCTAGTTATGAGTTCTTGCAACCCCTTTATAGCCTTGTTGTCATGTAGCAGCTTCATGCATGTCTCTAAGAACTTAGTGAGCATCGATGGGTCCATTTTTGGTTCTAGTCTATCCTTACTTCTTAAAGTGAAGGCATCCGTGAAGCTCCTTTTATCTTCCATGAAGGTCTCCTTAGCGCACTCCAAATCAAATTCTGGTTCCTTCGTTAGAGCCTTACAAACCCAAGTAATTTCTTCATGTTGCTTGCCGTTATCATCCCTTGTTGTAATCCCACTCCAGAGCATGATATTCACATTAGGGCCTTCCGCGTGTGGCTCAAACCTCATCACTTGCATGTTCTGAGTCGGGGGAGGCTGGAGTGTTCCTTTATCGCGCAACCTTGCTATCAATGTGGGACAATCTTTTGTCTCATGATGAAACTGTGTACAATGTAAGCATGATGGTCATGTTGGATTTGTACAATCGTGAGCATAATTCCCTGGCCCTCCACAATTGTAACATATCAGCTATCTGTGACCTCTTCCTGGGCCCCCTCCACCTCAGCCTCATCTGCACCCTTGAAATTCAGTGCGCGCCATTCCTGCATTTTGATCGAGGGGCCGGGTTTCGGCCTGAACTCTGTAGGTAGAATTTCGATCCATCATTAGCACATAACTTCTACAGGTGCACTCATCATGTCCCATTGACCTATAGAAATTATAGAACAATTGTTGTGAATTCTGTGCATACTTCTGTAGTAGATGGTAGTTATCTATAGCATACTTTCCTCCTATCTGACAAATCACACACCATAATGCAGGCACCGTGCTCGGTCCTTCTTGTGCCTCCGGTTTCAATGGCATTGGTCCTCCTCCCACAAGGTAATTCACGAACACTAGGCAATGGTCCTATTAGCCTTGCTGGAAAAAGGCCCAAAAATGGATCCATATAGGCTCTTAGAGTCTCCAAATTTGCTTAAAATCATGCCAATGAATCCATTAATGCTCTTGAAATATTCAATTTTTTCTCAAAGATCATCCAATGATCAAAATCATCGCAAGAGGAGAGCCCTTAGAAGGGCAGAAATACACTATCGGGAGGCAAAAATGCTTGAAAACCATGAAAAACCCATAATCACAGGCTTAAATAGAGGAGTGAAAAATAGTCATTAAATCTGGCCGATCAATGGCCCAGATCTAAGCGGCTAATCACAATCAGCCGAGTAGAAGGGACAATTTAAAGTTGGGCACACGACATTGTTGATCAGCGATCACTGATGATCGGATCGGCGGGTCACATCAGCAGGGAGCATATGCTATGTTATATAAAGGACTCGGGGAGTGAGCAATGCGTGATTGTGATTTATCGCATCGCTGATATCGCATCGGCACTATACCAAGGGGCGGGGCCTATGCACATACATATGGGTGACCCGATAGCCGGACCCGATGACATTATATATGAGAATTCATAAATTTTGAAGTCTGTGCCAAAGCCATTTTTAAAGCATTTTCCATGTATTTCGTTATATAACGAAATACAAAGGGAAACAAGGGCAGTGCGATAGTGATGGAACCCAGACCTGATGGGTTTCGGGAAGCAAAATATATATATTTTCAAGTCCGCAAAAGCCCAAATTTTAATGTATTTCATGTATTTTCATTGTATAATGAAAATACGAAGGGAGCATTGGCCAGCAGTGATTGCGATGAGTCCCAGACCCGAAAGGGTCCAAGAAGTGAAATATATAATATCTGAAGTCCGCCAAACCCATTTTCATGCACTTTTCAATGTTTTTGCATATTTCATAATATAAGGGAAATACACAGGAGCAGGCCTTTTGTGACTTGCGATGGTGACAAGGCCGGACCCAATAGACAATTAAACCATATTTTAGGACTTTTGAAGTCCAAAATACACAGAGAAGGCGGGATTTTTGCAGTAATGTTGTGTTTTCTATATATAACAGAAAAACAGTCATTTATAAATGTTTAAAGGATTACACAGGCCCGAAGACCCTTTCCATTATCTAAAAAAAGCCGGAAGCGGAATATAAAGAGCCAAAACACATGCAGCTCCCCCCCTCCATAACAACAAAATCATCATGGAGCATCTCTGGGACAGGAGAACTCCCAGACAACACAACAAGCTACCAAAAATATCTAAAAGCAGTTACTTTGCTGTCAGAAGCTTAAAACTCCGATCCCATACTTGCCTAGAGGGCATCAAATCATTTAACAATTCAGATCAGACAGATTAAGACTCCGAGCCTCTTAGAACTCAGGAGCATTGTAAATAGGATATAAACAGCTGAGAGTAAGATGTAATAGAGGTTCAAATTCTAGAGATTATTCCTCCTCTGTTCCTTCAAGCTTCTCATCTTCATTCTAGCAATATAAGCTTCTTTTGCAATTATATGTTCAATGTCCATTCTCTTTGCTATTCTATCCTTGCACTTGAACAATTTGTTCATGTTTTCTTTGTGTCTAGGGCCAGATAACTGTCATCTTGTCTCTGCTTTGATAAATTAGATTTGTAAGATTCTTTGCTTCCTCTAGCTAGACATCCATATGTGGTCATATATGCATCTTCGAGTACAATTAGTATTCTCTTTTGCTGCCTGTAGCTAGCCATTCATTTATGTTTATATATGAAATCTGCTGGTATACTTAGTATTCTCCATTTATCCATTGAATCTATAAACTATTGAGCATTATTAGTCCAAATCCTTGTATTGTTGAGGGTGCTCATGCATGTCTTGAGTGAGAATAGAGCTGAAATGATGATCTGACTTGATCCAAACCATCATTCATTCCAATATTTCAGAAAACAATATTGAATATTATATGTTACTAGGCATCTCCAATCTGCAACCTAGGAGAGTTTCCTGGAGTGATAACATAATTGTCACTGTTTCTGGGGAGAGGAAACTGAAGATTAGATTCCTTGGGAAATGACATAGATCCAGCTTTGATGATAGACAAATTCTGGGCACTTTTTTGGTTGTAATCATCTATCTGGAAACTCTACTAGAGACCAAACCTCTTGGCGACTCCACTTCATAGTTCTGGCTCAGTTTGTGGGGCATACTCGGAGAAATCCTCAGAAGCTACAAGCTGACCCAATACCTGACCCTGAAAAGATCATCAAAGAGAGAAAGGTATTGAATAAAGGAGCATCAGGATCAGGTAACCCTAAAAAATATTCTATATCTCTTCAAGAAAGGCTTGTAATAGAACAAATACATGTTGAAAGTATAGCATCTAATACTAGCAGTGAAGAAAAACTCTCAGAGATTCATAAATATCCTTATTCTTTAGGTTCTCCTTTTGTTGTAAGCCCAAAGGAAACCTCACCTCCTATCCATCATGCTCCTTTAGTCCTATCAGTCACTCCTCAACCCTCTATCATTCAAACTGCCAATACTCTTTTAGCCACCATAGCTATGGCAGGTCCCCAAGAACCTACCAAAATGGAAAGAATCATAGCTTCTAGTTATGGACCTCTAATACTGCCCACTCCTCTGAATGCCATGCCTACTAGAGAATATTAGAAATATAAGCCTAAGTTTACTAGGACTGAAGGTGCTACTACTGAAGAACATCTTGAGTCATTCTATAGCTATGCTGATAATCTGGACATTAGTGAAGATGATGTGTGGATGAGAGTCTTTGTCCAAAGCCTAGATGGAGAGGCTAGAAAATGGTTCAGAGAACTAACCCCAAGATCTATTGCAGATATTGAAGCTTTAGATGATGCATTCCTAAAGCATTGTGGGGATAATAAGGATCTACTCTACTACCACACTGAGTGTGAGAACTTAAAGAGGGAAAATGGTGAGTTGTTGTCTGATTTTAATAAGAGGTTTAACAATATGTATAACAAGATTGTAGGAATTTACAGGGTAAGTTCCTCAGACAGAACACCAAAGGACACCGCTCACAAACAGATCACAGATCAATACACCAGTACGTTTGACGTAGTTAAAACCCTCAAAGAGGGAAACATTCCACAACTTGAGCCAACGCGGCCACTTCAAGCAATTTATTAATAAAAGAATGAAAATTTACATAAGCTTCTCTCATTAACGGTTAACCTACAAATGACCCTCCATGCTCTTTAAATAGAGATCATGGACCAATCAGGTGCTAAGCCACAGATCAAGTGTCGGTAATACTGAGGAGAGAATGAATCGTCGGATCACTACATATCGTGACCGTTGGATTGTAAGTTACAAAATGTACATAGTAAAGAAACACACTTTACCTAACTCTATACCTAACTCTATATTAGACCAATTTGTACTTAACTATTTCCTATGTGTCAGAATATCCTAACATCCCCCCTTAAGAAAAACTTGGGATAGGATTGAAGGATTTACAAATATGACACAATAAGAGAAGGAAGGAGGCACTAGAGCCTATCCCCCCTTAGTGACAACTTCCTGAACTCCAACCATAAATCGAAGTTTAGTGAACTTCGCCTTTGTGAGAGCCTTTGTAAAGATGTCTGCAACTTGATCATCTATTGAACAATATTGCACTACAAGATCATGGTCATGAATGAGCTTTCTGATGAAGTGCATGTGCAGTTCAATGCGTTTTCTGTGCTAATGTTGGACTGGATCTTTGCATAGTTGAATGGCACTTTGATTATCACACCAAAGTGTAGTCGGATGCTGCTGGTGAAAGCCAAACTCTGACAGGATCTGACAAAGCCACAAGGCTTCCTTACTAGCTTCTACAGCACCACGATACTCTACTTCTGGTGAAGAAAGAGAAATGGCACCTTGTTTCTTGCAAGCCCATGTAATAGGTCCTGAACCAAGAGTGAACACATAACCTGCAGTAGACTTTCGATCATCAGGGTCACCAGCACAATCGGAATCAGTGAAACCAACCAATAGAGGAGATGCTTCGGCACTATAATGAATCCCAAACTGAATTGTACCTCGAACATAACAAAGTATTCTTTTAGCTGCTTTCCAATGACTTTCACGTGGGTTTTGCATAAACTGAGCAACAAGGCCAACAACAAAGGAAAGGTCAGGACGAGTATGGGTTAGATACAAAAGTTTTCCTACAAGTTGACGGTATAAGGTAGCATCAACTTTAGGAGAAGTACAAGTGACTGAAAGTTTGACTCCAGACTAAAAAGGAGAAAGGGCTGGCTTACAGTCTTCCATGTGAAAATGGCATAGAATATCACAAGCATACTTGGATTGGGAAAGGGAAATACCTTCCTTGGATTGCAAGACTTGAAGACCAAGAAAATAATGTAAGTGTCCTAAGTCTGTCATTTCAAACTTCCTTTTAAGGCTAGACTTCACATGGTTTATAAGGTTGGGATCACTACCAGTCAGGATAAGATCATCAACATAAAGAACAAGAATGATAAGACACTTGTTGGGCCGTTAATATGCCATTATTATCATCACTTTTGAACACTTATTCCACCCATTTCTACTATTCTTCATCATGTCATTTATTATAGTTTATTATATAAATCCATTTTATGATGATTTATGCTTCTATGAATGAATATTATTTATTCTCCTTTATTTCTAATAAATTGATGATTATGCATGATTTTATCAATGATAGTTTTAGTAAATCATTTGTAACATTATTCACCATTTTTAGCCTCCAAGATAATTTCCAGATTGAAGATTTGATCATTAAAAGTGCCAACTCAGCAATTCGCTGGAATAAGAAGTGATAGTTTTGCGGTTGGGCATTTTGGAAAATAAAGAAGAATCTGGAAAATCTGGAACATGGGTTTTGTCCAGAACGGATTGAATTAACTTTAGAATAGAACGGTTTGCCCAAACTCGGCTTCTACTGAGAGAAACGCAGGGTTCTTTGAGCAGGATGTTTTCAGATCAATTGTTGCGGCTGTCCTCCAAATCTCAGCTGCAAAGCCAAATTCGTCTTGCTCTTGTTGAAAGCTGGATGGAAATATATCTTCTTGTTTATCAATTGGTTGGAAACAATCCAATTTTTTAATAGAAATCATTTTTTAGTTATCTCTATTGTAACTACTCTTTGATCTCTCTCTATTTAAATGAAAATAGAGATCAGAGATGGGAGGGATTCGAATGATGGAATTGAGGATGAATTAGAGATTCAGAATTGTGGATGGCAGAGAGAATGGATAATGGATGAGAGATTGAGAGACTTCTTGTTGTAATCCACTGTAACTCTGCTTTGATATTTTAATATAAATCTAGTTGCCATCCATCTTTGATCCTGAAGTAACCCAGCAGCATCCGCTGGCGGCTAAGGGTCTAGCCTCTGGTGGAGTACGCTGCTGCTGTATTATATCTTTATGCTTCATGTTTGGTTTGATTTCTTTCTTTTACTCTATTCAGCAATCTGACACACTTTACTATTTTACATATCAGCGCTATTAGATATACTTGATTAGATACTATTGTTATCTGCAACAGAAATGTTATGTTATCATTTTAACTTTGTATCGCATTGTTGTTCCTTTTGATAATTGATATAACATTGTTGTTCCTTACAGATTGACATTCAATTACAGATTAACTGCGCTGTATGTTCCTAAATCGGTACAACTGTATGATGTAATCTTAAATTGTGACTGTTTTTTATTCGGGATTGCTATTCCATTACACTTGCTGTTACTTTATAACTATGATTCATGCATATTGTATCGAAGCTCAGATTACTCTCCCTTTTAATGATAAGTGTGTTGCGTTCTTGATTTGGATTATTGTACATTCATATTTAATCTGCTGTTCCATTTCCTGTTATTCACATTATCTTTGCTTTGTTGTGAAGAACGGTCCGAAACTGTAGTGGGCATTGGCATTTGTTGTCTAGTCCCCAAGCTGATGATCTGTTCCTTGATTACTTTTGGTTACATCAGTTTCTAAAGGGATGAGTTATTGTTACTGGACCCTTGACTGATACATTGCTTATTTTTCCGAATGAATGATTTAGGCTTCAAGGTATTTTGTTGTTGATTTCCATTAATTAGAGTTTTCTCTTCAGATTCCTTTAATTACAGTTTGCTACCCATTTACTTTGTTGTTCATTTCTGTTGATTAATTGCAATAGTTTGCTTTTAAAGAGTTTTCCTAGTTTACTTTCAATGGCGGCTTTAGTTCAATTTCGATTTCCTTTTGATTGCTTTAAAGCAAGACTGTCAACTGTAGAGAACATTGGTTATTGCTTCCTCGTTCCTACATTGATTGTCTTGTTCTGGTTTGATTTCAATTGCATCAATATCCAGAGGAATGAGTTATTTCTACTGTATCCTCGATTGATGGTTGTTTGAGTGAATGATTTAGTTTAGAACATTTCAGTTTCTTGCTGTTCCAATTATATTTTGTTTCCATCTTTCATTTACTTTTGCATTTTAAGAACTATACTACAAAACATTACTCTTGAGTAAATCGCTGCCTCAGACTGAGTACACTCTTGAAATAAAAAGCCATCCCTGGGTTGATAATTAATGTGAAGGTAATTAGGAGTTAAAAAGACACCTTTTTATCGCTCCACGTTTTGGCGCCGTTGTCGGGGACATGCAACATATTGAGTGTGGGGGTATGTTGGGCCGTTAATATGCCATTATTATTATCACTTTTGAACACTTATTCCACCCATTTCTACTATTCTTCATCATGTCATTTATTATAATTTATTATATAAATCCATTTTATGATGATTTATGCTTCTATGAATGAATATTATTTATTCTCCTTTATTTCTAATAAATTGATGATTATGCATGATTTTATCAATGATAGTTTAATAAATCAGTTGTAACATTATTCACCATTTTTAGCCTCCAAGATAATTTCCAGATTGAAGATTTGATCATTAAAAGTGCCAACTCAGCAATTCGCTGGAATAAGAAGGATAGTTTTGCGGTTGGGAGTTTGGGAAAATAAAGAAGAATCTGGAAAATCTGGAACATGGGTTTTGTCCAGGACGGATCGAATTAACTTTAGTAAAGAATGGTTTGCCCAACTTCAGCTTGTACTGAGAGAAATGCAGGGTTCTTTGAGCAGGATTTTCTCAGATTTGTTGTTGCGGCCGTCCTCCAAATCTCAGCTGCAAAGCCAAATTCGTCTTGCTCTTGTTGAAAGCTGGATGGAAATATATCTTCTTGTTTATTAATTGGTTGGAAACAATCCAATTTTGTAATAGAAATCATGTTGTAGTTATCTCTATTGTAACTGCTCTCTGATCTCTCTCTATTTAAATGAAAACAGAGATCAGAGATGGGAGTGTTACACTAAAAAATGTCACCATGACTATTTACAGTTAGGATGACTCTATCAACAGTCATACTACCCTCTTAGGCAAGTCTTATGCCTTTGCTCTCCATGTCAAACTCCAAAAAAGAGAGAAAGTCTTTTTAAAATGTATTTATCTCTGGGGACGCAGGTTCTCTCAACCTTACCTGCGGGGACGCACCCAATGTTCACAAAAGCTGCGTCTTTGGACGCTCTGTATGTAAAGGTGCAGGTGCGTCCCCCTGAAAAGGTTAAAATGCGCAAGTTTCATCTTTAAAAAGTCACTTGTGGTTATTTCTAGAGCATTCTAGAAGGTTGTTCGACGTGTATTGAGCGCCTCCAGATGGTTCATGCACTCCTACCAAAGAGGAACTTATCCCATCAATAGGGGAGCTATCCCATCCAAAGAGGGGACTATCCCATTGATGGTGGACCTGATTAACTTCCTCTTGAGCACTATAAATACAGGCATTGGGCTAGAAGGAGAGAGGTTGAAAGCTATACATTTCTAAGGGTAAATGCTGCAGGAATTAGGACTCCCATTTAGAAGCTTGTGAGGAGAGATTGCCATCTTTGCTTGTTCTATTTGGAAGTGGGTGAACTTTGTCAAAGTAGAGGAAGACTCTTGTGGACCCTGGAAGGAGCTTGCACAACACCAAGGCTCAGGTTGTAATGGTTCCTTTTGATTACCTTTAATGCAAATTGGTCCATTCTTCTCAATAACTTGTTGTTTATGAGTTATTTCATGTACTCCTTGGTCTATATGTTGAATATGCTTTGTTTTATGTTATAATCAGGTGCTATTTAATTGTTTGACTGTTGGTGATTGCAGGTTTTGGAGAAAAGGAGGAGCTCATCCAGATCAACAAAGCTTGGACTTCTACAACAGCGTTTGGACAAAGGTAAGAACGAAACACTTGATTTCTCATATCATAATGCATGTTTAGAGAAGGATAGCTCTAGTTTGTTTTGTTTGTCATTAGAATGTCTTAGACTTCTAGGAAGGTCGGTTGTGTCCGCACTTTTGACTGATTCCGTGTGACAAATTGGCGACTCCGCTGGGGATTCCATTGATGAGAAAAGTCTTTTCCTTTGTGTGAACTTTTCTTTGAGAAAATTGGTTTATTTTTCTGGTTTTGGCTCTGTGACTTTGTCTTTGGGTGGGTTAGCTTAGGATTAGTTTTATTTTGATTTTTCTTAAGTTTTTCAGTAGGACGCACCCTCTGAGTGTTGCACAGTGCGTCCCTGGATGCACTTTTGCTGTGTGCATAGAGCGGGCCCGCACCTGTGCTAACGGGTTGCCTGCGTCCCCTGCTAAAATTTGAGAAAATTCCATTTTTTGCATTTTTTTCTCTTAGATTTTGTTTTTTCTTAGTTTTTACTGCCCAGATTCATTAGTCCCTTATCAAGATCTTCACCTGAACTTGTTTCGATAGCATTGAGTGTTTTAGTGGATTTCATCGAAGTGTAAGCCCTAGGGTTTGATTTTTGAGTAGGTCTTGTAGTGACTTTGGCGGTAGAAGTTGTCAAGCCTTAGATCTCTCTGGTTTTGTCAGCATTCTAAGAAGTCAGACCTGTCATAAAGTCTACCTGTGAGAGAAACTTACCATTGAGTTGTCTCTTGGGCCAATTTCGAAGTGCTTGTTGTTTAAGTCTTGAATTCCATTTTAAAAAAGAACAAAAAGATTTGAGTTTTTGTTTTGACTAGTCTTTTGATTCTGCATTCGCTGGTCCTTGATTCGATTTTGATCAAGTAAAACAACCTAGAATCATCTTTGTGAGCTTTTGCCTTGTTAGGTTTGCTTAGAGTAATTTCTCTTTTGATTTGCTTGTGAGTCAAGTTTTCATAGTTTTTGTAGCTTCTGAAATTGTTTTTTGTTAAGATAGGTTTATATGCTTTATTAAAAAGAGAAAATACAAAAACATCTCCTTTGAAAAGTTTTGTTTCAAGTAGCTTTGAAAAGTTTTGAAAGAAAAAGAGTTTTTCGTGCAAGTAAAGAGTGGTCATGTTTGCATGCTTGAAAAGAAAAAGAGAATTGTTTCTTTGATTGTCTTTTCTAAGGAATTTATTTTCTCTAAAATTTGCATTCTCTCAACTCTCTTAGTTAAGAATTTCATTGAAAAAGGAAAGTAGCGTAAATCATCTTAGGTGCATCTTTGTAGTGGTTTGAGTCGAGTCTACACACCATTGGTTTCACTTCCACTACCTTTTGTCTTTAAAGAAAAACCATAAAAGTAACGCTTAAAGTAAAATCGACGTAGTAACTTTTATTTACTAGGGCTCTGAAACACCAATTTAGATCAGGCTAGTGTCTTGGAGTAGGTGAGTAATTAACTCTCCAAGACAACAAAACCAAACAAGTAGCTTATCTTGTGATAGAATAAATCCAATTGTCTCACTTGTACTCTGGGAAAGCTCCTCTTAAAGGAGAAGCACGAGCTCGTGTCCGAACCAGTGAGGGGATCAATCCCCCCTCGTTGGGAACGACGCCAGACACGCACGTATTACAAACGGTAAACCTCGGATTAACCATTGTCGAGGAGCCAGGGGTCACTTGTCGGTAAACCTTGGATTATTATCAAGGAGCCGACAAGGGGATTGAGCTTGCTACTCTGCCCTTGCGTGCTGTCGGAGTTTAGACTGTTCCCCCAGGTGCATTTGTTGCGGTTGGTAACCTTAGTGACCATTATCTTTAGTATTCTACCGAGGTGACGGTGGAGGGAAGATCCCACTGTACCTGGAGCAGACGTTGGCTAGACTCACTTGGATTTTCTGGGGGGTTCACTTCACTCGAGACGGTTAAAGTGGAGGAACTTGGTCCAGTCTATTCATTAAGCAGGTTTCCGGGGTAACTGTTCCACCCGCCACTTCTGTACTGAATCCAGCGAGGTTGGGCTTCATCACCAACTAGCGCTTTCGGTTCGGAAGGCTACTGTTTGTGTTTGGTTTGACGCCCTAGATTCTTTAGGCGTGTGATTCAAATTTGTTTGGTTCTTTAGAGACTTTAGGTGGTTTGATTTGAAATTTTATTTTGTTTTCGTGTGTAGTAGTTAAAAGTTTTTAGCTGTGGCAGAATTACCGAAACAGTCCCGTAGACTTCGGGGCAAGTCACCTGAAATTGTTACTGGAACAGATTTGTTAAGAAAACTCCGTAGATCGCGGGGTGAATCTATTGAAGACGTTCCGGGTCAGTACGAAGGGTTAAAGGTCCTTGTAACTCCTCCTAGTGGCGGTAGAGTAGGTTCACCTGAAGAAGGAGAATCTTCCTTGGTGGTCCATCCAGATTACCAAAGTTTAGAGACAGGTTATAATCCCGAAGCTGTTACAGTTTCTGAGCTTGTTGGTAGTTTTTCGTCTGCTAGTGATACAGGCGAAGAACCAGAAATATCTGAACCTGTTACTCCGACTTCTAGTGTTCCTGATTCACCGAGAATAGAAAGAATTATCACCGATAATCTTCCTATTGGTTTGATTGCTATTGAAGAACTTGCTCCAGAGGAAGAAATAGGCGTCTCTAATCCTGAAGATCAACTTACCCTTGATCTAAGGGAGCGTGAATCTATCTTTTACAGTCCTCCTAGAAGTACTACTTGGTACCTTTCGTTAACCAATCATTTAGACAACTTTGGGCTAGGTTTTTCCACACCTCGTACTCCTTTTCCACCTGGAGGTATTCATACTCCTGTAAATATGTCTGGTCTGTCATCCGTGTTTACACAAAGTCCTGAATCTTTTTTACATGGCGGTCCTTCTGTTCCCACTGGGTATCAATCTCTTTCTGGTACTTTTGCGGGGGCATCTCCTCAACCCATTGATCATGGGTTATTAGTTGGAAACAGTGGTAATATACCATTGGGTGTAGGAGACATTTACATGATGTCAGGTTCAGTTCCCGTTTCCCAACCTCAAGGTGGCCAATTACCGCCTGGGGGGCAGCCTCAGTTAATGCCTGGGGGGCAACCTCAAGGTACATCATTCGTGTCTGGGGGGCAACCTCAAGGTCAGTACGCTCCGATGGGGCAATACATACCTCAAGGTCAACCCCAGCCTCAATATGTACCCCAAGGTCAACCTCAGTATCAATATCAACCTCAAGGATGGCAACCCCAAGGGTATCAACCTCAAGGGTACCAACCTCAAGGTCAAGGTCAACCCCAGTACCCGTATTTACCTCAAGGTTATCAACCTCAAGGTCAATACTCAGGTCAAGGTTATCAACCACCTCAAGGTCAATCATATGGTCAAGGTATGGGAACTACGCCTTACAGTTATCAATCCTATCCTCAATCCGGCTATGGATCTCAGTATCCTCAACCTGTTACGGGTCAATACCCTGGAATGTTAGTGTGGGATCCGTCACAGGGTCAACAGATGTTGCAACCAAGTATACAGTCGGTACCTCAAGCTGGACAACCCGTAGTTTCTGGTCCACCCCAGCAACCGCAACCTGTCCAGTCAAGTGTTCAAACTTCTGTAACTTCGGTAGTTACTCAGCCGCCAATTGCACCTAGTACTCCATCTCAAACGGCTGCTGCAACTACCGCCACATCTACCATACTTACTTCTGGAGTATCGACGTCTCCGGTTTCTACTGTCTCTGTAACGACTCCTCAGACATCTTTACTGTTGTCCGGATCTACGATTCAAACCACGGTCCAGATGCCTGTAGGCCAGCCTGGTATAAGTACCATTGTCACTACTCAACCTCAATTTGTTCAACCTCCGTACCAGGGACAGTACCAACCTGGGCAAGCTGTCCAACAACCGGTTTACCAGTATCAACCGTATCCTGGGTACACTTATCAACAACCTCAGCAACCCCAGTACGGTCTGGTTAATCCTGGTTTTCTAGGAGGATATAATATCCCAAATGTGACTCCTGTTCCTAGTTATCCTGGATATCCTCCTCCTGGGGCCGGTATTGTGACCCAGAGTTTTAGAGATCCTAACCGGCAGTTACCGTTTATCGCAACTTTGGATTTACCAGACTTGACGCGCCTAACGAACGATCCAATTCAATATCTTCCGTTCTGGCCGTCAATGCCAAATAAGTTTCCCAGCGATATACCCAAGTTCGAAGGTAAGTCTGGAGAGGATCCGTCCAATCACGTGATGACTTACCACCTCTGGTGTGCTTCAAATTCTATCTCAGATGATTCGATCCGCTTACGTCTTTTCCAGCGTACACTCATTGGTCTCGCGGCCAAGTGGTACATTGAGTTACCACGGGCCTCTTTTTACAACTTTAGCCAGTTAGCTACCTCGTTCTTAACTCACTTTCAGTTGCCGGTCAGATACGATAACGGCACGGAGTTATTAACTTCACTAAAACAATCAACCTCCACGTATATTTCCGATCACATTCATGAGTGGAGACGTCGAAGAAGGCTAGTGAAAGTTTTTATCCCGGACCAAATCTTAGCTGAATGGTTTGTTAAATCATTATTACCAAGGATTACTGAAGATGTAGCTAAGGCCGGAGTAGTTACTGAGGAGCAAGTCATTGCTCAGGCACAATACCTTGACTTAGTTTACACTCAGTCGGGTACATTACACGAGAAGATTCCGGATCTTCCAAAGTCGAATCAAATCGCTGCTGCTCCTTCGGGATCTCATGCCGCTGATGGTATGATTGGTATCGTGAATACAAAGAGCAAGAAGAAGTCTTCCAAGGCTTCAACTACTCCTATTATCACTTTGCCCGATTCCCCGACAGGAGAGTCTTCTCCTGAACTTACCGCCGATATTCACGCTGTAGAGTCATCTACGGCCAAATCAAAAAACGGCGGGAAGAAGAAAGGAAAGAAGAAGGCTAAAGCAGACAAGGCTCCGAAGGAGAAAACTGAAAAGTCGGAAACCAATGACGAAAAGCGCAAACCTCGATATCCTTGTCTTATTTGTGAAGAGGATCATTTTACGAGAGATTGCCCTCATCGGGCCGAGGTTGTGAAAATAGTCAAAGGTTCTCCCACTCCTGCTGTGTTAAAAAATCCATTTCCGGAGCAGGAGAATAAGATGATAGGTTCTTCCTCGAATGCCAGTGAAGAACCCATTTTGATGATGTCTCATGTGAGGATTGCGACTCGATCGCAAGATTATGGTAGTAAGAATCCTGTTGATGGTAAGGAAGCAGAATCTTCTCACTCTAACCCATCAACCTCAGCTCCTGGTTCCGATCCACTACAGATCGAGAAACCTAACCCGGACTTAGTAATTAAACCGCCCGCCAAGGGTGTACTTCGAAGGTCTGCTTTCAATCCACATGCGAGAGCAGCCCAGAATTACAACATTGTTGAGGACTTAGCTGTTTCACCCTCAGCAATGTCGGCGTTAGAAGTGCTGCAATCATGCCCAGCACAACGAAAATTGCTTTTGTCGGCTATAGGAGCTGTTGATGTTCAGGACCCGAATCTAATAATCTTCGATCTAGAAAATAGTACACCGCGTCTCCCCCATCAAATGGCTTTCCAAATTCCAGTGATAGTCAAAAACAGGCCTATTCATAGGACTGTGATTGATGAGGGAGCTTCTACGTGTATTATGTCGATTCAATGTTGGAGATCCCTTGGTTCTCCTTCGTTGAACCAATCCCCCACCATCCTTAAGGCCTTTGATGGCCGTGGGTTCCGTCCGTTTGGTATTCTACAGGAATTGCCTATAGGGGTAGAAGGTAAAACCGTTAGTCTGGATGTGGAAGTGGTTGATGCCCCTCTAGACTACAACCTTCTTTTGGGTCGAAGTTGGTCATATGCTATGACAGCGGTCGTTTCATCGGTCTTCAGAGTAATCAAATTTCCACATAACAGTAAGATCGTGACTATTGATCAGCTGACATACTTTTCATCCGACCCAGCCTCTTCAGAGAGTATCCAGCATGTCGGTAAGACGACAATCCCTTATAGGGACGTTGGTGTAGGTTTAGTTAAGGATTCCGGTTTACTGGGAACTTTTCCTCTCCCTCCACTCAGCGTAGAACCTTCATTTGCAACAATTCATATGATTACATCAGAAAACATTATTTATGATGATCCTTGGATTGTCCCATCTGACTCTGAGATAGACTCATTCGGTGATGTTATGCCCTTGAGTCCATATGAAATTGCTTATGAAGCTCTCATGTCTTTTACCGACTCTCATTCAACCGAGATCGACCAAATGAATGTGGTCAGTGAAGAATCACTTTTCACCTCAACCTTAGAACGGATAGCGTTTCCCGAAGTCGTGTCATCTGACGAACAACTTCGCGAAATCCTAAGTGTAGACGATCTACCATGGGAGGATCTCCATCACAGATCTTCGTTTTTACCTAAGGATGATGCATTTGAAAATGATTTTTCATCTATCTTTACCGCTGAATATGTCAAAGACGCTCAGGATCCAACGAAACATTCTGATTCAGAGTTGAATTTAGGGAATATTTCTCGTACTATTCCCATTGATATTTCAGTGAAGCTCGGAATTGAGGAGAACATTCATATAGGTGCCGCATGTACAGAAGATGAAATCCAAACTTACAAGGCCCTATTCCAAGAATTCCGCGATGTGTTTGCCTGGTCTTACGAGGAAATGTCGGGAATCGATCCTGCCATTGTTGTTCATGAAATAAAAACCTACCCGGATGCTAAACCCGTCCGGCAACGTTTGCGTCAGATTCACCCTCGAAAAGCGGCTGCGATTAAAGCAGAAGTCGAAAAGCTGTTGAAAGCAGGTTTCATTTATCCGATCCCGTTAACGGATTGGGTATCGAATATTGTTCCAGTCAATAAGAAACAAGGAACAATAAGAATCTGTATCGACTATAGGGATATCAATCGAGCTTGTCCAAAAGACAACTATCCTACGCCTTATATCGATCAAATTATTGATGATTGTGCGGAAGTGAAATGTTTTCCTTCATGGATGGTTTTTCGGGCTATAATCAAATCAATATTCTACCTGCCGACCAACCAAAAACGGCATTCATTTGTCCATGGGGGACATTTGCTTATTGCAAATTACCTTTTGGGCTTAAGAATGCCGGGGCCACTTTTCAACGGGCGATGTCTTACGCATTTCACGACATCAAGCACATTGTGCAACCGTATCTCGATGATTTGCCTGCTCATTCTTTACATCGAGCTGATCACCTTGTCCACCTACGAGCAATCTTTATGAGGTGTAGGCATTATCGAATTCGGTTGAATCCCCACAAGTGTGTTTTCTGTATAGAAACAGGTCGATTGCTGGGATTTGTTGTTTCAAAAGCCGGCATTCGCGTCGATCCCTCGAAAGTCGAGGCTATCATCAAATTGCCTCCTCCTTCGAGTTTGCGCCAACTCCAAAGTTTGCAAGGGAAAGCGAACTTTTTACGCCGATTCATCCCAAACTACGCCGAGGTCACTAAAGGTTTTACACGGTTTTTGAAACAGAACGTTCAATTCTTTTGGGACGAGATTGCCCAACAATCTTTTGATGCACTTAAACACGCGTTGACCCATGCACCGTTGTTGCATCCTCCCAACTACAACCAGGACTACTTCTTATACCTCGCAGCTTCGCATTCCACCATTGGAATGGTGTTAGTTCAAGAAGATGAATTCGGAGCAGAGCATGTGATATATTATCTCAGTAGAACCTTAAATCCCACTGAGCTAAAATATTCGCATGTGGAGAAATTGGCCCTGGCAGCCGTTCAAGCTGTCCAGCATTTTCGTCACTACATTCTTCTCCGTAAAACTACAGTTATTTCGGATTGCAACCCTATGATTTACATTTTGACAAAACAACTGCTAGGGGGCAAGTACTCTAAATGGATCGTTATCCTGCAAGAGTTCGACTTGGAGTTCGAGAAGTCCAAGTCTAAGAAATCCTTAGTTTTTGCGGAATTGATGTGTGACTTCCCGCGTACTGACACAGAGACTGTGGCAGAGGAGTCCATTGCGGACGAATCTTTGTTTCTTATCAGTACTTTAGATCCGTGGTACGGGGATATAATCATCTATCTCCAAACCCAAACCTTTCGGCCTGAAGCTTCAAAGGCGGAACGTCGAAAAATTCGGTTTCAATCCCAGCAATACAAAATTATTGGAGATACACTTTATCGCCGGGGGGCAGACTTAGTTTTTCGACGTTGTTTAACTCACGAAGAGGCTGAGCAGGTTTTGAATGATTGTCACTCTGGAGCATGTGGCGGTCATATGTCTGGGTATGCCACAGCTCAGAAGGTGTTGCGCGCTGGTTACTTCTGGCCATCTATGTTTAAGGATTGTATCATTGCAGTCCGGAAGTGCCACAACTGCCAAGTGTTTGATCGAAAGATGCGCGCACCACCTGCTCCTCTCCACCCTATAATTGCCGTTGGTCCATTCGCCAAATGGGGTATCGACTTTATTACTTGTAACCCTCACTCGGCCGGGGGGCATGCGTATATCATCCTTGCGGTTGATTATTTCACTAAATGGGCCGAGGCGATGCCTACATTCGACGCAAGCGGCAAAACAGCTGCAGTTTTCGTATTCAATCATATTATAACTAGGTTTGGTGTCCCACAAGCAATCATTACTGACCATGGGAGCCATTTTCGAAACATCATGATGACTGAGCTTACAAGCCAGCTTGGTTTGCGCCACGACAGCTCTACTCCTTATTATCCGCAAGCCAACGGTTTGGTTGAGTCTATCAACAAAGTTCTGGTTATCATGATCCGACGAACCATTGGTATTCATCGGTCGAATTGGCACAACATGTTATTTTCGGCGCTATGGGCATACCGAACCTCAGTGAAAACCTCAACAGGGTTCACTCCTTTCCAGCTAGTTTATGGCTTGGAAGCTGTGTTACCCATTGAATGCGAAATCCCATCACTTCAAATGGCTGTCGAATTACTCCCAGCTACTCCGAAGAGGAGAAACGTTTATTGTACTTAGCTAAATTAGATGAGACTCGACGTGACGCTACATTGGCAATCGAGACTCACGCAAAGCGAATGAAAGCTCAGTATGATAGAAATGTGACCCCTCGAAGTTTTTCGGAGGGAGACCTAGTGCTTTTATATGATCAAGCTAACGATAAGCTAGGTGCTGGAAAATTCGTTCCTATGTGGCATGGACCCTATATTGTAAAGCGAAAGCTAGCAAAAGGGCTTATGAGCTGATAGATTTTGATGGGGACTCTTTGGGTAAACCCAGAAATGGACTTTACCTAAAGAGGTATTATGCTTAAATGGTGGGTATGGAGAATTTTTAGTTAGGTTAGGTTTTCTTTCTAGCTAGTATGTTTGTTAGTTATTCAGTGTGCTTAGCTTAGCGAGTGTGTTTTTCGTCGTTATTCTGGCTTATCTTGGTTTTACTCTTGATATTTCAGATGTTGACGCCTCTCCAAACATACATTGGTTTTGCTGATGGTGCTTGTCGTAGTACACGGAATATCTCTTCCGCAGCTTGGGTTATCTATTCACCCTCTGACGAGTTAGTTTCTATGCATGGGGTAAGCCTCGGTCAAACAACGAACAACATTGCAGAATACAGTGCAGTGGTTGAATTATTATCCGAATCTATTTCATTTGGAATTCGACGTTTGATAGTGAGGTTAGATTCTGAACTTGTTGTATTACAGCTTAATAGAGTTTATGCCATTAGAAATCCTGTGTTATTAAGGTTGTTTTTGAGAGTGCGTCTCTTGGAACGTGAATTTGATTACATTGAATATCAGCATATTCCAAGGTCTTTAAATACATTAGCAGATGCAATTGCTTCTCAAGTGTTGGACAGACATTTACGATAATCATGCAAGTAAATTTAAAAACATTTCATCATACATGTTAAACAAGATAAGCCGGTAATAGTGATATATATATAGATAGAAGTGTGTCAAAAAATATACATCGTCTTCGATCATAGGTTTAAAAACACCTTATGATCGACAAAATGATAAAGTACAAAAAGGTCAAAAATGTCACATGTGTCTACAAAGTGACTAGCCAATCACTGGTGGTGCTCCCTATACGACACCACTGCACGGGCTACCTTGCGCAAAAATCTCCTAAACGGTCCAGGGACCGCGACTACATAGCGCTGAAGTCTGATAGGAATATCATCCATAGTAGTCTCAGGCATATCCGCCGTCAGACGCTCTAGATCATGCTCCAACTCAGCTAGTACCTCTGCAGCCGCCGCGTCCTGTGGGGCCGGTACCGGTGCAACTGGATGTCTCCTCTCAAAAGGCCGGAGGTTGGCTGGGCGCTGTGGACCAACATCTGCATTTTGAAAATTTTACTGTCAGTTTTGAGACGATATATATAAAAAAAAAAAAAAAATTACATAATTTGAAAACTTGTGAAAAATAAAGTACCTCTGTCATCCCATTGTTCTCCCTGTGGAAGAACCATGTCCGGATCACCTCGAAAATCTACTCCGGCATACGGAAAGTCCTGGATCGAGAAAACCTGGTCCTCCAACCAGTGAAAGTAACTATCAGAAAATCGAACAACTGCCGCGCCCTCGTCAGGATGCCGGGCCATCACCGCAACCCATCGTACCAGCTTTGGCTCCCGAGGACCCAAGATATCAACAGTGAGTTGCTGAGGGATCAGCATCGGAACTCTCTCTAAGGCAAAGCTCACGACTAAAGGCCCATATCCAAAAGTCTTCAGTCGTCCGTTCTTTGCCTTAGTCAGTTGGCTCTTCACGTTAGCCGACACAGCATCACACCAGTTGAAAATGGTGCCTTGGTAACAGTCAATTGCCATCCGCATTTGGGACCCGGAAGCAATGTGTAAAGCGGCCGCGCCGCAAATTCTGGTAACCGTGAATGCTATGACTTTGAGTTCACGCAGAGAGATGTGTTTGATCTCCACGCCTTTCGAATGGTGTGCACCAGGAGTGCACCAATCTTCCCGGAGACTAACAAGGGATTGGCCACCCGGCCTAGTCCCGGCTAGATTGAGTTGCTCGCCTCTGTTTGGCAAGCCAGTGAGAAAGTATACATCCAAGGGCTCTATCTCGAGCTGGTGCCCTCCTATGTAAAAGCATTGCTCTTGAACGTTCCATCTCTCAACCAGCCATTCTAAGAATCTTACCTGAGCCCTCATGCCAGGTATGGCCCAGTATTTATATAGCCCGCATTCTTTTAGGGCATCAATGGAAGGTTGATGTTCAATTGCAGCTAAATCAACGTCTTCATGCTCTCTTTCTCTCCAATCCAACATGGTGAGTGCCCTACACACCAAGAAATAATGATTAGAATTGATTTGGGGAAATTTGAATGGTCTTTTGTGGAGATTGGGGTTTTAAAATCCGCCTTTCACGGAGGACGCACCCCGCGTTTACAACACAGGGCATCCGGACACAGCTGGCCTGAAGGTGGGCTGCGTCCCCCGACCATTTTCCTGTATAGGAAAAAGTCAGGGGACGCAGGTCACCCGAAGGGCACCTGCGTCCACCGAGTGGCGCATTCTAAAACCTAAACCCCCCCAAAAAATGAAACTAAAACCTAAAAATCAACTTTAATCGGATGAAATTGAAGAGTAGGATGTTGTAAAATACCTGGAAGAAACGGCGTTCGATTCTGACGGTCGGATTTTCCGCAGCGACCACGGGAAGTTTCTTGTCAAAAGCTCCTTTTTCAACCTCAACAGTCAAACGGTAAAAATGACATGGTAAAAAGTCTTTTTATAGGTTTTTTGGATGAATTTGTTCATTTTTCACCATGGAAAGATGTTTTTCGATGTATTTTTGCCTATCTTAAACAGGTATGAGTAATGTGTCGCTTTTGTGCAGGACAAAGGGACTTAGAGGGAAAATTGTCATTTTTCACAAACCAAAATATCAGAGTCATCTTTTAAGCCCTTTTCTGACTCCTAAAAAATGAAAAGATTGCCGAGCGTTTCTTTTACACTCGTTAAAACGGAATTAAAAGACGGTCCCCTTATAGCTCTTTTCTGACCGTAAAATTAGGAAAAGATTGCCGGGTTTTTGTCGTTTCAAACTCGATACGGAAATAAAACGACGTGTCCTTGATCGCTTTTTACTTTTCAGGTCAGTGGCACTAATTATGAAAGTACTCCTTGGTCGCAAGATCAAGCGGTTCCCCCAGGTATTATTTTATACTTTTTCGGGCTTGAGGGACACAAATCTACAAAAAAGTTCAACTTGGAGTCTTCTTAAGTTTTTCAGACTCTCTAAAATTGAAAAACGCCGAGTTTCTCCTATACTGGGCTCGTTAAACATTTCACAGTAAAGGACCTGTTCAATTACAAAAAGGAACGAACCACTCCTTCCTAGGGTTCGAATCAAAACTAGGTTGGACTCATCCGAAGGATGAGCTTATAATCAAGCATATGTTATCCTCCTCAAGCTTGTTAAAAATAAAGAGGTACTTGCCAGAAATGGTGGGGGAAAAGAGAGAAGAATGAGCCTATTTGTTACCTTTTGTCTCAGAAGAAACTTTACTACCACTCTTGAACACGACACTTTTCATTCACCTGGGTTGGGAAATCCTTTACCTCACAGTTGATCAAACCACTTTGAAAGTCTTCAGCCAGGTTCCGGGGATTAACTTTGAGTTATTCAGCACCAAGCCATCTGTCGTGTCGTTATGTGTTCAAGAGGTCTGCAAACAAAACTTTCATCTGCAAAATACTTGTCATCCATTTGACCATCCCTGAGTCAGTCCTTATAGCAACATTTCTTCAACTTGAACAATGATTTCGTGTTGTGAGCTTGCCTGCAACGGGTCGCTTTCTATCGACATCAGCACATTATCTAGAGAGATGACTTAGAAATCATCAGTACCTTGAAGTCTGCATGCATCAATGGCAGGTTTCTCGCCTTTGACGTCAGTTTACATCATTGACTTTCGATCAAAGGATTCCATGAAATGTTCGACATCAACTCATTTATTCACATGGCTAGGATCGTACCAATTCGGGGAGTAGAAATGAAGACCCTGGATCTAGTTTCCACCATCCAGGCTGCGAGGAGTTTTGTATTCATTATCTAAGTAGACTAATCATAAACAGATGGCTGCGCCCATACTGTGTCTACAAAAGTCTATGATTATGATGTACTGCAAGATCATTCCTGTATCAGAGTAGTTAGTCTGTTAGTTAAAGTTTTAATCTGAGTATGGGAATGCCTACCTTAGTGATGATATAATCTTATACATGTATTTTGTGTTGAAAATTGCAGGTTCTGACCAGGCTCTCCACGAGATAATCCTTGAAATGATAAAGCGCTTCACCCTTCCTAGATAATACAAAACCCTAATCTATTCCAGGCTTCGCACTTTAGGGGGCAATCTGTTACACTAAAAAATGTCACCATGACTATTTACAGTTAGGATGACTCTATCAATAGTCATACTACCCTCTTAGGAAAGTCTTATGCCTTCGCTCTCCATGTCAAACTCCAAAAAAGAGAGAAAGTCTTTTTAAAATGTATTTATCTCTGGGGACGCAGGTTCTCTCAACCTTACCTGCGGGGACGCACCCAATGTTCACAAAAGCTGCATCTTTGGACGCTCTGTATGTAAAGGTGCAGGTGCGTCCCCCTGAAAAGGTTAAAATGCGCAAGTTTCATCTTTAAAAAGTCACTTGTGGTTATTTCTAGAGCATTCTAGAAGGTTGTTCGACGTGTATTGAGCGCCTCCAGATGGTTCATGCACTCCTACCAAAGAGGAACTTATCCCATCAATAGGGGAGCTATCCCATCCAAAGAGGGGACTATCCCATTGATGGTGGACCTGATTAACTTCCTCTTGAGCACTATAAATACAAGCATTGGGCCAGAAGGAGAGAGGTTGAAAGCTATACATTTCTAAGGGTAAATGCTGCAGGAATTAGGACTCCCATTTAGAAGCTTGTGAGGAGAGATTGCCATCTTTGCTTGTTCTATTTGGAAGTGGGTGAACTTTGTCAAAGTAGAGGAAGACTCTTGTGGACCCTGGAAGGAGCTTGCACAACACCAAGGCTCAGGTTGTAATGGTTCCTTTTGATTACCTTTAATGCAAATTGGTCCATTCTTCTCAATAACTTGTTGTTTATGAGTTATTTCATGTACTCCTTGGTCTATATGTTGAATATGCTTTGTTTTATGTTATAATCAGGTGCTATTTAATTGTTTGACTGTTGGTGATTGTAGGTTTTGGAGAAAAGGAGGAGCTCATCCAGATCAACAAAGCTTGGACTTCTACAACATCGTTTGGACAAAGGTAAGAATGAAACACTTGATTTCTCATATCATAATGCATGTTTAGAGGAGGATAGCTCTAGTTTGTTTTGTTTGTCATTAGAATGTCTTAGACTTCTAGGAAGGTCGGTTGTGTCCGCACTTTTGACTGATTCCGTGTGACAGGGAGGGATTCGAATGATGGAATTGAGGATGGCAGAGAGAATGGATAATGGATGAGAGATTGAGAGACTTCTTGTTGTAATCCACTGTAACTCTGCTTTGATATTTTAATATAAATCTAGTTGCCATTCCATCTTTGATCCTGAAGTAACCCAGCAGCATCCGCTAGCGGCTAAGGGCCCAGCCTCTGGTGGAGTACGCTGCTACTGTATTATATCGTTATGCTTCATGTGTGGTTTGATTTCTTTCTTTTACTCTGTTCAATAGTCTGACGCACTTTACTGTTTTACATATCAACGCTATTAGATATACTTGATTGGATACTATTGTTATCTACAACAGGTATGCTATGTTATCATTTTAACTTTGTATCGCATTGCTGTTCCTTTTGATAATTGATATAACATTGTTTTTCCTTACAGATTGACATTCGATTACAGATTAACTATGCTGTATGTTCCTAAATCGGTACAACTATATGATGTATTCTTAAATTGTGACTGTTGTTTATTCGGGATTGCTATTCCATTACACTTGCTGTTACTTTATAACTATGATTCATGCATATTGTATCGAAGCTCAGATTACTGTCCCTTTTAATGATAAGTGTGTTGTGTGCTTGATTTGGATTATTGTACATTCATATTTAATCTGCTGTTCCATTTCCTGTTATTCGCATTATCTTTGCTTTGGTGTGAAGAACGGTCCGAAACTGTAGTGGGCATTGGCATTTGTTGTCTAGTCCCCAGGTTGATGATCTGTTCCTTGATTACTTTTGGTTACATCAGTTTCTAAAGGGATGAGTTATTGTTACTGTACCCTTGACTCATACATTGCTTATTTTTCCGAATGAATAATTTAGGCTTCAAGGTATTTTGTTGTTGATTTCCATTAATTAGAGTTTGTTGTTCAGATTCCTTTAATTACAGTTTGCTACCCATTTACTTTTTTGTTCATTTCTGTTGATTAATTGCAATAGTTTGCTTTTAAAGAGTTTTCCTAGTTTACTTTCAATGGCAGCTTTAGTTCAATTTCGATTTCCTTTTGATTGCTTTAAAGCAGGACTGTCAACTGTAGAGAACATTGGTTATTGCTTCCTCATTTTGAGATTGATTGTCTTGTTCCGGTTTGATTTCAATTGCATCAATATCCAGAGGAATGAGTTATTGCTACTGTATCCTCAATTGATGGTTGTTTGAGTGAATGATTTAGTTTAGAACATTTCAGTTTCTTGTTGTTCCAATTAGATTTTGTTTCCAGCTTTCATTTACTTTTTCATTTTAAGCACTAAACTATAAACATTACTCTTGAGTAAATAGCTGTCTCAGACTGAGTACACTCTTGAAATAAAAAGTCATCCCTGGGTTGATAATTAATGTGAAGGTAATTAGGAGTTAAAAAGACACCTTTTTATCGCTCGACAACACTTGCCCACTTTCTTGGTGTATACAGTATTGTCAGAATGACACCTAGAAAAACCATTTTCTAAAAGAAAGTTATCCATTTTGGCATACCAAGCTCGAGGAGCTTGCTTGAGACCATAAAGGGATTTCTTAAGCCGACATACAAGGCTAGAGTCTGTTTGTATAAAGCCAATAGATTGTTCCATATAGATTTCTTCATGCAAGTCCCCATGCAAGAAGGCGGATTTAACATCCATCTGATGGACTTCCCATTTGAAAGAGGCAGCAAGGGAAAGAACAAGGTGGATAGAGTTCATTTTGGCAACAGGGGAGAAGGTTTCATTATAGTCAATGCCTTCAACTTGTTAAAAACCCTTAGCAACAAGGCGAGCTTTATGTTTATCAACTTTGCCATCTGGTCCATACTTGGTTCTGTAAACCCATTTGCATCTAACAAGTTTTCGTCCCTTTGGTACAGGAACCAGATCCCATATATCATTTGCCAATAATGAATGATATTCTTCATTCATAGCTGCTTCCCAATCTGGATGGCCTGAAGCTTCTTCAAAGGTGTCAGGATCATAATTCACTGAAACTTGAGCCAGTAAAGAAGAGGCTCTCTCGAACTGAGAACATGTACATCGCTGATCTGTAGGATCACCAACAAGATCACCTGCTGCATCCCGAGTAGCACAGACCCATTTTGGAAGCTGAGGAGCTGAGGGAGGATCTTGAGAAGGTGGGGGAGGATTTTCATCCTCGCTTTCATCATCTGAAGAAGAAATATTTTCAAAATTAGAAGAGATAGCGAGAGGTGGAACATCCGCCGAACTAAGCTCGCAGGCCGATATATTTTCAACAAACTTTACATCTCTTCTAATGATAACATTTTTGGACTTAAGTGGAATAAGTCTATATCCTTTGACATCTTCAGAATATCCAACAAAAATATATTTTTCACTGTTAGGTTCTAAAGCTTTATGTTTCTCATCTGGAATATGGGCCCATGCTTCACTTCCAAAAACACGAAAGTGACTTACATCTGGTTTGATTGAGCTCCATTCTTCTTATGGAGTGATATTCTTTAAAACCTTAGTAGGAGTGCGATTTATTATGTAATTTGCACAGTTAATTGCTTCCACCCAATAATTAAGACTAAGTCCTTTAGATTGAAGCAGACAATTAGCCATTTCCTTTAAGGTGCGATTCTTCCTTTCAGCTACACCATTTCATTGTGGATATATGGAATAGTATGTTGCATTTGAATTCCATTCTCAGTGAAAAAGTTGATGAATTTGTTTTTAACATACTCTCCGCCATTATCAGATCTTAGCTTAAGAATTTGATGTCCAGATTATTTTTCAACAAAGGCCTTAAAGGCCAAGAACATGTTAAATACTTCACTCTTGAGTTTTAAGAAGTATACCCAAGTGCGTCTGTGAGAAATCATCAATGAAAGTTAAGAAATAATTGTAGCCAGAGAATGAAGCAACTGGAAGTGGACCACATAAATCACTATGCACGAGCTGTAAAGGGGCTAAGGCGTGCCAAGAGCACATTTTTCAAAACTGTCCCGATGATGTTTTCTGAGTACACATCTGGAACAAACACCATCTCTGCAAGATACCATTGGAAGACTTGTCACCATATTTTCTTTACATAGATTCTGAAGAGAGCGATAGTTTAAGTCACCAAATCGCTCATGCCAAAGTTTGCTCACTTCATCATTATGAGCAACAAATACTAAGGGAAGATTTTATGACCAAAGTTGTGAAACTTATACTGTTAGAAAATTATATATTACGGAGCAATGGAACACATAAAATATTGCAGAAATATAAACACAGAAAACACACAAAACAAGAGAGACACAGATATACGTGGTTCACCCAGTTTGGGCTACGTCCACCCCGAACAACCAGTCCTTCCTTTCTATTATCCAGCAAAATGAAGAGATACAACCTACAACAAAACTGCTGTAATATCCTCTGTTTTCTCTCACAGTCTCACCTCTATGTTTCTCGCTCACCGAATACACATCTATCACAGCCTCAAATACAATGCCCTCATATAAAGAGAGGGGTTGCCTTCTAGGGCAAAAAACCCCTAAACTAAACATAAGTTCTACCGTCAGATCATCCGCCTAATGAACGGCCCAGATTGACTAGAAATTACTATACTTTTACAAGGCAATTTTACAGCTGTTTTTAGCTTCGGGGGCGCTGCCCCCGAAACCCCCCGCTACGGCAGCAATTATTTTACGGGCGGCGTTGCCGCCCCATTTTGAACTAGGGTCCAATATGCCGGTACTATAGAAGATAATCAGGCTCCACACCCAACATATACAACCTTGTAGAATCATCAGCAATTCCAAGAGCTAAAATTTGTCTAGGATCTCTTAGGTCCTTAATTACAACATCGTGAGGTGAAAATTCAATGATTTTACCTTCATCTGAATGGGTTATCTGATATACAAATAGAAGGTTGCAGGATAAGGTTGGAACACATAATACATCATTAAATTGACCATTGTCTAGATGAACAGTTCCAGTCCCTACAACACTAAGAGATCTATCATCACCAACATATATATTTTTGGTGTTACAATCATTTAAAGAAGAAAACATGGCTTTGTTTTTGGCCATGTGATAAGAAGCTCTAGAATCAATGAGCCACTCATTAGAATGAGAAGAAGAAGATACTTTTAGTGCATAGCCAGACCGAGATGCTTGACAACCACATGCAGAAAGTGCCATTCCTGAAGATGAAGTTGAAGTTGAAGATTGCCCCAAATGGATGTTATGCTTCTTCATTGCTGCTTCCAAGACTTCCATCTTCTTAAAGCATTTGGATTCTAAGTGGCCATCTCGATTACAAAATTTGCAATGTCTATCAGTATTCTTCCATTTGTTTTTATTTGTCTTATCATTTTGTTGAAATGATTTTTCATTTTGAGGCGGAAATTGCTTAGGACCATTCCTTTTAGGATACGACTTCTTAGGATTCTTTGAATTTGGTTGCTGCTGGGCGGCTAACGCTTTCTTAGAAGAGTTTCCAAGATGAAGAAGACCAAGGTGTAAGAGTTTTTCTTGTTCTCTTATTAAAGAATCACAAAAGGAATCAAAGAAAGGGGACTTGTAGGCTTGTCCTTGAGAAATGAAGGCTTCTCTTGTAGAATGGAAGGTGGAAACAAACACAGAATAGGCTGGTCCCAACATAGTAAGAATGGAGTAGATAAGGCTACTATCTTCTTTCTTAACCTTAACACCTTCCAAGAAAAGTCTAAGGGTCTTGAACTTGGACAAAAAAATCTTCAATGCAAGAAAAATTATTGGGTTCCAATGTAAGCAATTCATTTTCAAGTTGATGGGCTTTAAGTTCATTTTTAATTCCAAAGACTTTAGTAATCTGTTTCATTGCTTCATTAGGAGTGTCAAGTTCTGCAATATAGAATCTAAGACCTGGAGAAATAGACATCCTTATCAACCCACGTGCTTGGTATTGCCTATTTTCCCATTTAGCTACCTTGTCTTCATCTTTCGGTTTGGTCTCTTGGCCTGTGGCTATTCTGTAGAGACCTTTACTTCTAAGTAAATCCACAATGTAGGACCACCATTGGAGGTAGTTGGTGCTGTCAAGAATAACTTGGCATGGACTTTCCATTTTAAAAAAAATGAAGCTATAGATGCTGAAACTAAGTGTTTCAATGGAAATATCTTGAAAACTTAGGCTGTTTAAAAAAAAAACGGTTCTGAAAACGGCTTCCGGATGAAGAAGTTATGGCTTTTTGAAGAAAATCTGATGAAGTCACCGATGAAGTGCGGGAAACTAAATATTTTCAAAAACGAACATTGCTGCTCAAAGTTAGCTTTAACTGGAAACTAAATATTTTCCTCAATGTTTCTGATTTTCTGAGATCACACTAAGGCACAGTGGAAAAGAGCATATGAATGAGAAAAATCCTTCCTTTCTATTTTTGATTTGCCTAGATCGCACAGAGTCGCAGGGCAAAGAGCATACACAAAAATGAAAGGTAAAGATCCGGTAATAAAAAAGCTAAATAAACCAAAAACTGAAATAAACAGAGAGAAAATAACTGTAAACTGCAAATAAACACTGTATACCTCCAAATCTTAAAAATGACGTAGCTAGGGCTACCGGAAACCTTTTTGTGTGAAAAGAAAGGGGTTCCTCACTGGAATAGATGCTCCCAACAAAACAGAGCAGTCCTCTCGGCCCGAGAGCAGTCAGAAATAGTAGATCTAGGAAATGGTAATCAGATGCAATTCTACTGGCTTTAGATTTGGATCACCAATGGACACGGCCCTCAAATAGCTCCTATACCATGTAGGAATTTATAGGGTAAGTTCCTCAGACAGAACACCAAAGGACACCACTCACAAACAGATCGCAGATCAATACACCAGTACTTTTGACGTGGTTAAAACCCTCAAAGAAGGAAACAGTCCACGTCCTGAGCCAACGCGGCCACTTCAGGAAATTTATTAATAAAAGAACAAAAATTTACATAAGCTTCTCTCATGAACGGTTAACGTACAAATGAACCTCCATGCTCTTTAAATAGAGATCATGGAACAATCGGGTGTTAAGCCATGGATCAAGTGTTGGAATACCGAGGAGAGAATGAACTGTTGGATCACTACATATCGTGACCATTGGATTGTAAGTTACAAAATGTACATAGTAAAGAAACACACTTTACCTAACTCTATACTAGACCAAGTTGTACTTAACTATTTCCTATGTGTCGGAATATCCTAACAGAGATACCAACTAAAGTAAAACCCACTACTACCTCTGCTAAACTCACCTATGCCAGTGCTTTTGATTCTGACTTCTGCCTACTGTTGAGAGAGAGGCAATGTGCTACTTTGGCTGACATGCAGGATGCAGCCTTGGAAGTGGAATAAAACATCATGGCTACAGAGAAGCTCAAGGTAAATGTTGATAGAAGAAGACAGAGGGGCGAGTCTTCATCATCCTATGATCCTAAGATAGATAAAATTACCAAAATGATCGAGTCATTAGCCTCTGAAGTCTCCAAATTGAAGGTTGAGCAGCAGCCGAGGAAAGGAAGAATGCCTAATACCTTTGCTCCTAGAAACCCAAATCCAAATCCATATAGAAGAACAAATGAGCAGTTGCAAATTTTGCAAAAAAACAAAGATGCTAATGAAGACCAAAGGGTGAGGCTCCTTTTCAAAATGAATTCATGGAAGAAGAGAAGTTTGAAGAAGATGATGAGATCCATTGTCTGGAAGACGAAGGCAATGCTTCCTTTTTGACCTCAGCTGCCTATGAAAATTCATTATGCAATGAGAAAATCAGCCAAGAATGGGATGGTAAAGATATTCTACAAATTATAGATCAGCAAAGATATAATTTGAGGTCAAAGATAAATAATGGTAAGGAAACTCCTGTTCAAAGAGTTTTTGTCCCTGCAGTACATCAAGCTGATAAGAAAAAACAACTGACAGTTGATCCCATCATCCTCAAAGCTCCAGCTCATGAGGTAAGAGGCCTTGAAAAGTCTCCTTCTCCTTTCAGTTTTCAATCAGAAATTCAGAAGCTAAGAATACCTATGCCTCTGATTGAACTAGTGAAGAATGAGTCCTTCAAAAGATCCATCCTCAAGGCCCTTGAGCCTAAAGCCATCCAAGCCTCCACTGACCATGTAAATCTACAAGATGACAAGCCAGGTATTATTCTCAGCCGAATGATTGAAAATTATGAAGATAGCTCCCCATCATTCTATGCCTCTATGACTATGCATGAAAAAATCCTTCACAACTTCCTTTTGGACACTAGAGCTAGCCATAATCTAATGCCCAAGGATGTCATGGATGAGTTAGGTCTTGACATCACCAAGCCTTATCATGATCTGTACTCTTTTGACTCTAGAAAAGTGAAGTGTCTAGGATTAATCAAGGACCTAGCCATCACTTTGTCTCAGCTGCCTATGAAAATAATGATGATGGATATTGGGGTAGCAAATGTACCTCCCAAGTTTGGCATGTTACTTTTCAGAGGTTGAATCAAGAGACTAGGTGGATCATTACAAAATGATCTGTCCTATTCTACTGTCCTAGTTTTCGTAGGTGAGAGCAAGAGATTATACAGAGAGGCGCAGTTGGCTCATACAACGATGAGAAGAACCCTACCAATCATCCCATCTATGCTGTTGAAATTGATTTTGGAGCATGTATTCTTCGTATTGAAGAATCCCAGTTGGCCTCCATGCAGCTTAAAAAACTAGTTTTCCAAATCGTTGGGGAAGAAGGCCCACATATTTGGGATATGTTCTTTGATGGGGCTTGCTCTAAAGAAGTTGCAGGGGCAGGAGTAGTCCTTGTGTCCTCAACATAGGAATCCATTCATTTATCATTCAAATTAACCTTTCAGGTCACAAATAACATAACAGAATAAAGCATCCAAGGCTGAAAGCATACAAGGATGAGGTATGGAGGCTCAAGGATTCTTTTAATGATTTCAACATTTCTTATATTCCAAGAATGAAGAACTAGCTTGCCCACTCCCTTGTTGTGTCTACTAGCATATTTATTCCTCCTTTGCCTCCTAAATTGACATATGAAGTTTAGGTAAAATATAGACCATCTCTGCCAGACAATGTCAAATATTGGAGAGTTTTTGAAGACCATGAGGAAATTAACAGGTTTTTACAAGTCGTTGAGGAATTTGCCGAAACGTACATTGACCAAGAAAATGAAACCATGGAAGAATGCAGCCATTCCAAGCTAAAAAGCGAGATCGGCTGAGGAAGCATCGTCCAACTACCTAGTAATCACATACCAAAAGGATTGATGCCTCTAAATAAGCTTTTCGATCATAACGACGTGCCCTATAAGCTGGCCAAAACAAAGAATGAGTTTGTTATCTGAAAACATAATATAGCGAGCCCAACCCATTCGAAATTCATCAACCTGTCCACTCATTTGTCTTCTGCCCAGAATTCCGAGTATTGCACCCTCATGAAGCAATTCACTGTTATTTTTTCCTGGGAATATAGTGATCTTAAGACCTATGATACAAACATCATTCAACAAAAGATCCCACTGGAAAAGAACACTACCCCTTTTAAGCAGAAATTAAGACCTATCAACCCTCTCTTATTGCCTTTGATTGAGAAAGAGATCAAGAAGTTGTTGGATGCCAAAATTATAGTTCCCCTAAGGTATTAAAAATGGATAGCTAACCTTCTGGTAGTGAGAAAGAAAAATGGAGAAATCATGCTTTGTTTTGACTTTATAAATCTGAACAAGTGCTCTAAAAAAGATAACTACACCCTACCTAAGATGGAACACTTACTGCAAAGAGTTTCAAGCGCCAGAGTCATGTCTTTCTTAGATGGATTTTCAGGTTACAATCAGGTTGTTGTACATCCAGAAGATCAGGAAATGACCGCCTTCATTACTCCTTGGGGCACTTTCATGTACTCCAAGATGCCTTTTGGACTGATGAATGTTGGGGCTACTTTTGAGAGGGCCATGGACATAGCCTTTGTGGGAGAGAAGGACAAGTTTGTCCTTATTTATCTTGATGACATAACAGTCTTCTCCAACAGCCAAAAACACCATTTATAGCATTTCAAGAAGGTCTTCCTAATGTGCAGACAGTTTGGAATTTCAGTGAACCCAAAGAAGTCACAGTTTGCTTTAGAAGAAGGCGAACTTCTGGGACATATTGTTTCTATTGAAGGTGTGAATATTGATCTAGCAAGGGTTCAAGCCATTCAGACATTGTCCATCCCAAGGTGAAAAAGGGACATGCAATCTTTCCTAGGTGAGATTAAATTTGTAAGGAGGTTCATTCCAAACTTTGTAGAGCTAGTTAAGAACATCACTTCCATGCTAAAGAAAGGATTAGAAATAAAATGGGAAGATGCTTCAAGAAGCTCTTTCGAAGCCATCAAGCGATCTATCATGGAAGCTCCCACTCTAATCAACCCAGATTACACTAAGGAGTTTTGTATCTTCTCTTTTTCCTCTTATGATACACTTGCAGCAGTGCTGTTGCAGAAAAATGATGAAGGCATAGAGCACCCGGTGGCATTTTTCAACAAAACTTTAACGGATGTTGAACTAAGGTATGACCTTATTGAAAGACAAGCTTATGCTCTCATAAAATCTTTAAAGGCATTCAGAATTTATATTCGGCATTCCAAATTAGTTTCATATGTACCTTCAGCCTCAGTAAAAGATGTCTTAACTCAGCCAGATATTGATGGGAAGAGAGCTAAATGGATTGCAAAATTCATAGAATTTAACATAGAGGTGAAGCCCACTAAACTTGTCAAAGGCAAGTACTTGGCTAAACTTATGGCTGAAGAAAATTTCAGCTTGTTAGACATAAATTCCATGGGTCTAGATTCAGATGATGAGCAGATAGAGGGAGCAGCAGAAGAGAAAAAGAAGAATCAATCTTTGGCTGAAAATCTAGCCACATGTGAATGGCATTATAGCATAGTTCATTTTTTGCAAAAGCTAGAAGTCTCTGTTGGAAATAATACTGAGAGGGGGGGTGAATCAGTATTATCTAATTCTTTTAATAAATCTTCTCTATTTGTTCTTTGAATTGTTTTTGCATGTCAGTACCATAAAATAATGAGCATGAACAAAAGAAAACAGATAGTCACACCAAAGAACACAAGATGTAAGGTGGAAACCCAATGTGGGTGAAAACCACCTGCTGCAATATGTCTCTATCTTCTTTCAAATTAGAAACTCCTTTTACAATGGTTTTGTACTGGTGCAGTCCTTTACCAGTACGCAGGCTGCAACCTGCAGAGAGCTACAACTCTCTCTCTCGTTTTCCAGTCTCTCCTGGAAGGGAGCTACAACCCCCTACTTCTTTTCTTACAAGGACCACTTTTCATAAATTTTCAAACTGGATCCATAAGCATCAAATAATCATCAAGTATAAGAGAATCACCCAGTCAACTGTAGTAACCAGATCAACAATAATAGGACCAAACCCAGAACACAACAATGATAAACAAAGATTTTAAGAGAAGTAAGCACCCTGCTCAACTGCTGGCCTGCTTACAGTACTCACCCTGCTCAACTGCTTGCCTGCTTACAGTACGCACCCTGCTCAACTGCTAGCCTGCTTATGTATGCACCCTGCTCAACTGCTAGCCTGTGTACCTCGCTCTGAGTCCATTGAACTGCCTGCGGACCTCCGCACCTGCAACCCTTCTGTGCCTGCGTACCGGTGCACCTGCGCGTACCGGCGCACCTGAAACCCTTCTGTGCTTGCGTACCGGCGCACCTGAAACCCTTCTGTGCCTGTGTACCGACGCACCTGAAACCCTTCTGTGTCTGCGTACCGGCGCACCTAAAACCCTTCTATGCCTGCATACCGGCGCACCTGAAACCCTTCTGTGCCTATGTACCGGCACACCTGAAACGCTTCATTCCTGCGTTTGTACTCACTTTTCTGTCACTGTACCTACGTACCTTCGGGCATAGATGATTTCAAGACTTCATAAATAACCCAGACAATCAGATCTACAGATCTGAACATGCGCCGAAGAGATCTCGGTCCATCAGTAGATTCGCCTTCTTTAGATCTAGACCAGATCTAGCCCTCATAAGATATTCAACCAAAAACATGCTCAAGCCAAATGATCTCCTTTGCTTTATATAGGAAAGCTCTTCCTTAAAACATGGATCAATACCATGAGCCGACACCATAATAACACAATACCGTCGGCTAAATACCAAGAGTAAAACATAAGAAAACCCCACATGTAAATTTCTTTTCCTTGAAATGTGTGCACTGGGGGTACGCACCTCCTGAACGGGATAACTGCAGGTATGTATGCACTTTATGTAACACTGACCTGCGTGTACGCACCTTATGCAAGGTGTACCTGCGTACCCCTTATTTTCTTCAATATTTGATAGCTTATCATCAATCTCTGTTGCTGACTTGAAGTACTGTGATCTATCACCTGAATGGGTTGCCATCAAGGACAATACTTTAGCCATAATGCCAACAATCTCCCCCTTTGGACTTGATGGCAACCTCAAAGCTTCAGCTTCATTCTCACCCTTTGACATCAAGGGCAAAGGGTTATGCTCCCCCTAAGAACATGCTCCCCCTGAATATGAACCAGATCTGCAACAAAGAACCATAATCCACCATGAAAGAGATAGAGACATATTGCAGCTACTTCCAAGATCTCCTTATGCACATCCTCCATAATGCCAACAATGCATTATATGCTCCCCCTGAACCTGTACCATCAATCAGAAGAGGTTCAGCAATAAGATGATGCATCAACAACCCCCAGATTTTGCCTGAGGTATTCAAAAGTGTCCCTGGGCAATGGTTTGGTGAGAATATCAACAACTTGTTCTTTAGAAGGAACATACTCCAACTTGACCTTCTGTTCAAGCACTTGTTCCCGGAGAAACTGATACTTGATTGGTATGTGCTTGGTTTTTGAATGCATAACAGGATTCTTTGAGATGCTGATTGCACTTGTGTTATCACATAAGATGGGGATTGGTGGTGTACAAGCGATTTGAAAATCCTGCAAAGTCTGCATCATCCAAAGGAGTTGGGTGCAACAAGATGCAGCAGCAACATATTCCGCTTCAGCTGTAGACAAGGCAATCGAACTCTGTTTCTTGCTGAACCAAGATACCAGTCTGGAACCCATAAAGAACGCACCGCCACTTGTGCTTTTCCTGTCATCCACGCTTCCGGCCCAATCTGCATCTGTATAAGCATGAAGTGTAAGATCTGTATCTCTAGGATACCATAAGCCATAATTTTGAGTCCCTTGAAGATATTTGAAAATTCGCTTCACTGCCTGTGATGAGCCCCAAAAATGTACAATTATTTGGGCTCATTCAACCTCCTAATTTGGCTTAGTCCACCATTCTCATTTGTTTATTGCATGTTTTTTATTATTTTTATGTTAATAGAGTGAATTTGGTTAGTCATTATGCCAACAAGTCTAATGGGTGCTTTGTGTAGCCTTGTTGGTCAACTTGGAGACAAATTTGAAGGTCTTAATGAGCACTTGGCAGCCAAATTCGTGGGAGAACAAGCTAGAGGATTTATATGAAGGTGTCCCCCTCATTTATGGGCCCTTACCTTGAATTCTCCACCATCAGCTAGGAGTTAAAAGGCCACCAAATCAATGAGCACAAGGGCAGCCAAGCAAGTCAAGTTGGATTGCTGTTAACTCCAAGTCTTGGGCAGCCAAGTCCCTAACTTTTAGGAGGACTATTAGGTCCTCAAATTGTATAAATAAGAAGGCTTGGGGCCTCATTTTGGTTAGCTAGTGGGTAGTCATTTTGGAGCTAGTTGGTAGTCAATTCGTTTAGCTAGTTAGTCATTTTGTTTTTAGCCATTAGTTAGCCATTTTGTAATTCGATTTTTATGCAATAGACTAGCTTTGCTTTCAGCTCATGCTCAAGCTCTCCTTATGGACAGTTTTGATGTACTTTTCATTTCTTGATTAATAAAGATGGATCCAGCTTTGCACCAGCTCTAAATCTTTCATGGGAGGCTGTAGCTCTTGGGGTTGGGCCCATCTCAAGCGCCCAGTACCTCCCTCATGTATCTTTATGTGTTTGCTGCATTCTTGAAATAAAATCTGCTCTTTAGATTTAATTCGTGCTTTGTTACTTAGGTTTCTTTTGATGGTTCAAGTAGCTTCTCATGTTTATAATAGATTGGTAGAAGTTGCATTTACATTCCTTGCATTGTAGAGGTCAGACTAGTTAAATTAGGGTTTCCTAGGTTTACATGCTTTGATTTGCTTTCAGTTCATTTTTGCCAAGTAAAGTAGCTTTCCTTTGAGAGTAGCTTTCGTCCATCAATTAGCAAGCTTCTTCTGAGAGCCTATAGAAGTTGGCTTGAGCCCTAGTGGACTTGTGCCAGCTGACCAAGTGACAGCTGCGACAAGAGCTAGTACTTGTGCATATAGCACCGCCGCTTCCAAGTTTGTATGAACTACCGGGTTGATAAAATTAAGAGATAGGAAGCCCCAGGAGTTGTAGCATTATTGCTACAATACTGGAGCTCACCATCTTTTTGGCGCCGTTGCCGGGGAAGCGGCAGAGTATTGGTGATTGTTGCTATTCTTCTATTTTCTACTACAACCTTCTTCTAAGTAGTTTACTTCATTTCCATTATGCAATTTCATTTATGCAAAAGTAGATTAGCCTTTCTTGCTTTCCTAGATTAGCATTTCCTCCTTTCATAGATTAGCATTTCCTGCTTTCCTAGAATAGCCTTTCAATTCCGCATTTCAATTCTGCAAGCGTAGATTAGCATTTCAATTCCACAAGCGTAGACTAGCATTTCATTCTTGCAATTTCATTTGAGCAAAATAGATTAGTCCTTTCAATTTCGCAAGATAGTTAGTTGTAGTTCAATCTATTTCATGCTTTGTAGGAGTAGAGATAAGTTAGAAAAATGATTGCACAACACCCCCACTGCTTCACACACCCAACGTTCTTCTTCGATGGCTGTGATGAAAGAACCCCTGGGTGGACATCAAGACATATCTGAAGAACCTCTAGGGGAGAAGAAGAAAGAAACACTCCTCTGAAGCAGATGGCTACAAGCAGAAATGATTGGAGCAGTCCCTTGTCCAAAGATGAATTTGAAAATCAGATCGAAGGTTTCAAGAGTGATATGAGGCAATTTCTTGCCATGCAACTGGATACCTTGCGGATCCAAAAGAAGCAAGAAGAAGCCAAGAGGGCTTTGGCCATTTTTTGTCCTAGGTGCACTAGAAAGCATCCTAGGAACGAATGTCCAATGCACCCTCTAGAAGTGTGTTTCATCTGTGAAGAATACCATCCTACAGATCAGTGCCCTTCCTTGCCCAGAATCAAAGCTACATATCAAAGAGCCAAGGGAGCCACTGAATCACTCTGTTATATGAACCAAAGGAGGCCACATGGACCCATACCCTACTAGCAGGAACTACAAGGGACACCCGAGACCTATTATGACCCTTACCAAGCCACCTTCATGCCTTCTTGGGGTCCCCCTGCTCATCCTTCCTGGTTCACACCCCCTCCTTATTCCTTCACAGATCCATATTATGCCCAACCAGCTGCTCATTCGTTTCACTCTTATGCTCAGCCACAGCCTTAGTGGAATGCACCTTATCAGGAGTGGAGGCCCCAGTACAACTCTCATCCCGCTCATTTTCCTCCACCACCTGCTCATCCACAACCATCGCCTCCTCCTCCACCAAGGCAACCCCAAATGCCTACCCAACCACAATGCCATCCATCTCCATCTCAATTTCACATCTCCACTCAACTACCCGTACCTCCATTTCCAAAACCATGCAATGGAGCAGCTCAACCCCATTGCAAATCTGAGGCACAACATGTGCAAATGATTCCTCATGAGCTCAATGATGTTCACCAAAGCTCAGGAAAAGTAATGCAAAAAAGAAATCATCTTGAAAGCATTGAAGGATCACATCCAACAAAAGAAGATTCAAAAGAGGAGATCAAAGAAACAAGGGTTGCACTTGATGAAGAAAAGAGATCAAAATCAGAGATCGAGAGAGTTCCCTCATGGTTACCATCAAATCTTCCATGTATTCAAGAGAAAGATCAACAAAAAGAGGAAGATCAGAAGGTCATGATAGAAGGTGACATGAAGAATGATCCAAATCAGCAAGATGACCAAGGATATCAAGGCTATATTGAGATATGGTTTCAGAAGGTCACTAAGTTGCAGCAGTACTCTCCTCCTCAGCTATGTTTTGTACTTTCAAAGCCAGATCATTTGGTCTCTGAGATCTGGATACCTGTCAAAGCATGCATCTCGAGCCTTCACATCATTTTGTCTCTAATCTCGATGTGCACATGGCTCCATTGGAAGTATTCTTATACTTGAGAATGAATTTGTTTTTCAAGTAGGGTAGGGTAGAAAAAAAAGAAAAAGAAAAAAAGAGAAAAAAGAAAAAGAAAAAAAAAATGAAAAAAGAGGAAAATAGAAATCTAAGGTGAAAACCTCCTCGGAGGCGCCTTAGATTGGCTCATTGATTGAAAACCTCCATGAGGCGGTCAATGGGTTGAAAAAAAAGAGAAAAGAGAATAAGATCTTTGGGTGAAAACCTCCCTTGGAGGCGCCCAAGGCAGGCAATTAGGGTGAAAACCTCCATGAGGCGCCCTAGTTGTTTTTTTCAAAAAAAAAAAGAGAAAAAGAAAAAAAAGAAATAAAGCTAATCTCCATTTCATGTTGCAGCAATGACATTGCAGGTTAAAGGAGGACGTTTCATGATAGGAGGAGCACTCAAATCAAAGACAAAGGAGTTTTTGTGTCTTCTACAGGAAGCTTACAAAAAAGCCAAATTGATCTCCAAAGAGGACCTGAAGGCTTGGAATATGTCCATGAGGCCTACACTCATCTATGTGTCCACTCCTCACCCCTTTTCCATCATTCTTTTCATGACATTATGCTTCTTTCCTCAAAACTGTGTTTTCTACAGGATGCTCTATATTTCTACAGGAAACATCCTGTAGAACCTTTGGACGAGCCAAATTCAATCTCAAAAGTGAATCTAATGGTGGGAATCTGTTGATTAGGCCTACAAGAACTTGTGTGTCCATCCCTTGCCTTCATCCATCACTTTTTCCACCTCCTTGTGCTTCTCATTGTGCTTCTACAGGATCTTCCTGTAGAAATTGTGGGAAACTAGGCATGCATTTAAAAAAATGGTTTGGTGAGCATGGTAGCTTCCTCAAGGGTTCAGAAGCCCTCATGCAATCTTCCAACTCCTCCTCCATCATCTCCATACCTGCATCACAGCAAAAATTCATTTTGTCATACCATGCAAACACATGCAAAATGCCTTGAAGCCAAAAACACATAGAACAGAATTTGTTTTTTCCATAACTTGAAAACCATGCATCCATTTGACAAACTGTTTTATGGGGGATTGTACAAGGTCGATGACAACATGCCTGAGCCGTTTCATGCAATTCCGGTGCACGGTTTCCAAGGAATCAGCCTCCATCACCATCAGCCATTTTTGCATTTTCTCCATAACCGTGCATCCGTTTCAAAACCTGTTTCATGGGGAGATGTACATGGATGATAGTAGCCTACCCAAGCAGTTTCAGCCGATTCTGATGCACAATTTCCGAGAAATCGACCTCTGAAATCTTCAGCCATTCTCCATTTTTCTCGAAATCCGTGCATCCATTGATCACGAATTTGCTATGGGAGATGCATAATGATGGTAGTAACATGCTCACCGAGTTTCAGATCAAACCGATCTACCGTTTGGGAGAAATGGCAAAAAGAAGTTCTGGTTCGGGGAAGATGCAGCAACAGCAGCTTGAATGTGCAGATTTGAACGTGGAAACAATTGTCTGGAGCTTGGATCCGGCCAGAGGACACCTGCACATGAAAAACACAATCAAAGATTAGCAGCCAAGCCATCATGCAACCACATCAACACATGCATGCAGCAAAGCTTCACAGCAGCCAACTGACTTTCAGGTACGTGACTAAACTAATTCCTCTGTTGCATGAATGTAATTCGAAATCTGCGTGAACAATGAGATGGTTGGATTTAGACAAATCGGTGGCCAGCTAACTGGCCACCCTCATCCAGTTCAACAACACTTGGTGGGTGAATGAGACACGTGCACTCAGCCATCTCAGGGAGGAAATTAAAAATGGGCAGCAATGAACAGTTAAACTTCAGCGTGTTTGATGGTAAGAGATTAACAGCAGAGAACCAATAGTTAAAACTGCAGTGGAGACAACAGTTGCATGGGCCAGCACACGTCTATGCCACCTCACTCCAAAAATCACGCGGACATCACTGAGCGCTCGGCTGAAATCCAAAGACCGTTAGTCAACTTGCACTTGCATCGTGTTCACTCAAAGAATACATCCTCTGCTTCCACCATCGGCTTAATCTATCTTCCTCCGCTGAGTTCCGTACCTCTTTTCAAAATTCTCTAGTGCAGCGGGCTCACTCAAAGGCCGAATCACACTCTACAGGCGTTTTTCTACAGGAAGTTGTTTTACAAGAAACCCAACCTACGAAGAGCTTGCACTGTTCATGTCAGGGGTGGCGATTCTTAATGAGGTAGGCCTGAACATAATTCTCCCACGCAATTGATTAAAAATCCGGTGGATTTGACATGTTGAACGGGTAGGAAATTGTGAATAAAAGTCTGTTCATGAAATTACAAGTCATTTTCTTATCGCTGCATGAGAATTGTTGTTGTATGCGGGATTTTCTCTGGGGGTTGATTCATAATTGAGCCATTGTTAAGGCTCACTTGCAGAAAATCGTGAATTTTATATACTGTGTGCATAACAGAGGCATAGCTCTGCGCTCTCTCTAAGGAAATCCCAAAAATCCACTTCTGTATACAAGCAGGCAAGCAGGCCAACAAAGCTAAAAATCCTTGGGTGTCTACTGCAATAAGGATGGCTAATGATAGCAGTTCCTCACATATCTATAGAGAGTAAAACACTGAAGCTGACAAGTCTTGCAAATAGGGCCAAGGAATTACAGTATGGGCTGATTGCAGCAAGATGAGGTTTTATCGTTCCCCACTTAGCAGATTCTTGAGTAGTTTTGATTGTGGCTATGTGCTCTATCCCGAACTGGTTTGTGCTCTACCTCGGGATGGGATATTACAGGCTTGAGTCTAGGATAGCCACAGCCAAGCTGAAAGGAAAATCACCCACAGCCGAGCATAATATAATGGTGCTGTCTGTTTCTACAGGAAGACAGAAAAAGCCACTACAGGACTTTCCTGTAGAAGCCAGCGAACAGTTTCTACAGGAAAGTTTGAAAAAAGGGCAGCAAAAGGAGAAATCGGCCGAGATTTTAGCTAAGGAGGTAGCACATGTGTTGGCCACCCCAAGCACATCCATCCCCTCTATGAACACTCATTTCTTTCAAGGTTCGGGCACAATTTAGTCACGGTTCAACCTTCTACAGGAAGCTACAGGACTTTCCTGTAGAAGCCTTTTGGCAGGCCAGAATCAATTTTGGAGAGGGATTTGAAGCTTGAAGTCTGTTGAGGAGGCATGCAACCACTCTTTTATTCTATCCTCCACTGGTTTCATCTCCTTTCACCACCATTTCCGCCATCAGATTGAATATACTTGCACAATCATACCCAAGCTGAGAATTCTTTAGGGAAAGGAGCAAGTAGTGGGAAGAAGCAAAGAAGCATGGTTTCATAACAGAGAAGAGGACATCACTTCAGAAGCTTGGCATGACAAGGAGTCCATCAGGGCCATCAGATGAGGAGAGATTTGGTTGCTCAGAGGATGAGCAACACTTTCAGTAGGGGGGTGATGATGAGCCCCAAAAATGTACAATTATTTGGGCTCATTCAACCTCCTAATTTGGCTTAGTCCACCATTCTCATTTGTTTATTGCATGTTTTTGATTATTTTTATGTTAATAGAGTGAATTTGGTTAGTCATTATGCCAACAAGTCTAATGGGTGCTTTGTGTAGCCTTGTTGGTCAACTTGGAGACAAATTTGAAGGTCTTAATGAGCACTTGGCAGCCAAATTCGTGGGAGAACAAGCTAGAGGATTTGTAGGAAGGTGTCCCCCTCATTTATGGGCCCTTACCTCGAATTTTCCACCATCAGCTCGGAGTTCAAAGGCCACCAAATCAATGAGCACAAGGGCAGCCAAGCAAGTCAAGTTGGACTGCTGTTAACTCCAAGTCTTGGGCAGCCAAGTCCCTAACTTTTAGGAGGACTGTTGGGTCCTCAAATTGTATAAATAAGAAGCCTTGGGGCCTCATTTTGGTTAGCTAGTGGGTAGTCATTTTGGAGCTAGTTGGTAGTCAATTCGTTTAGCTAGTTAGTCATTTTGTTTTTAGCCATTAGTTAGCCATTTTGTAATTCGATTTTTATGCAATAGACTAGCTTTGCTTTCAGCTCATGCTCAAGCTCTCCTTATGGACAGTTTTGATGTACTTTTCATTTCTTGATTAATAAAGATGGATCCAGCTTTGCACCAGCTCTAAATCTTTCATGGGAGGCTGTAGCTCTTGGGGTTGGGCCCATCTCAAGCGCCCAGTACCTCCCTCGTGTATCTTTATGTGTTTGCTGCATTCTTGAAATAAAATCTGCTCTTTAGATTTAATTTGTGCTTTGTTACTTAGGTTTCTTTTGATGGTTCAAGTAGCTTCTCATATTTATAATAGATTGGTAGAAGTTGCATTTACATTCCTTGCATTGTAGAGGTCAGACTAGTTAAATTAGGGTTTCCTAGGTTTACATGCTTTGATTTGCTTTCAGTTCATTTTTGCCAAGTAAAGTAGCTTTCCTTTGAGAGTAGCTTTCGTCCATTAATTAGCAAGCTTCTTCTGAGAGCCTATAGAAGTTGGCTTGAGCCCTAGCGGACTTGTGCCAGATGACCAAGTGACAGCTGCGACAAGAGCTAGTACTTGTGCATATAGCACCGCCGCTTCCAAGTTTGTACGAACTACTGGGTTGATAAAATTAAGAGATAGGAAGCCCCAGGAGTTGTAGCATTATTGCTACAATACTGGAGCTCACTAGCCTGAAGATGAGTCTCCTTCGGATTTGCCTGAAATCTTCCAACTATTCCAACTGCATGCATGATGTCTCGGCGGGTACCTGTCAAATAAAGTAAGCTTCCAATCATAGATCTGTAGGTTGGTTGATGTATTGCTGCAGATTCATCATTTGCACTGAGGCTACATCCTGTGACCATGGGTGTACATACTGGTTTTGCACCTTCCATACCGTATTTCTTCAAAATCTGTTTGAGATACTTGGTTTGAGATAAAAAGATTCCTCCTTCTTTTTGTTGGACTTGCAAACCAAGGAAATATGTCAGTTCTCCTAGCAAGGACATTTCAAATTCTTTCTGCATGACCAAGCCAAAGTTTTGACTCATAGCTTCTTCATTGCTCCCAAAAATAATGTCATCTACATACACAACAAGTATTAGCAATTTGTCATTTTCAACTTTTATATAAAGATTGCTATCTGCCGATCCTTTTGAAAAGCCTTGTTGATGAAGATATTTGTCCAAACGGTAGTACCAAGCCCTTGGAGCTTGTTTGAGACCATAGAGAGCCTTTTTCAATATGCATACAAGATTTGGATCATTTTTAAGAATGAACCCATCTGGCTGTTCAATGTACACTTCTTCTTCCAAGTCTCCATTCAGAAAGGCTGATTTCATGTCCATTTGAAATACTTTGAAGTTTTGAAAACTTGAGAGAGCAAGGAACATTGGGATGGCTTCAAGTCTTGCAACAGGAGCAAAGGTTTCTTCAAAGTCTATTCCTTCTTGCTGCGCATACCCTTTACAAACAAGTATGGCTTTGCTTCTAATTACTTCTCCATTTTCATTCAATTTGTTTTTGAAGACCCATTTTGTCCCGATAACATTCTTATCTTTTGGTCTAGGAACCAGCTCCCAAGTGTTGTTCTTTTCGATCTGCTCAAGTTCTTCATCCATTTCTTTCACCCAAAATTCATCTTTGCATGCCTCTTTCACATTTTGTGGTTCAGTAGAGGAGAGTAATGCCAAATAGCTTGAAGCTTCTGCAACTGTTCTTCTTGTTTGTACACCTGCTTCTTTCTGCCCCATAATCTGAGATTCTGGATGGTTCTTCTGAACATATCTGGATGGAGTCTTTTCTTCTATTCTTGTTTGCTCCTCTGGTTCTTCTTGAGGTTCTTCTTCTTCATCATTCTGTCGTTGTGGGTAGCCTTCATCTTCTTCGATGTCTTCATGATGTACTTGCCTAGGAATGTATCCCTTCTCATCAACCACTACATCAATGCTGTCAACAATTCTGCCAAGTCTTTTATTGTAGCATTTGTATGCTTTGCTATGTGGAGAGTAACCAAGAAGAATGCCTTCATCTTCTCTAGGTTCAAGTTTGCCAAGCTGCTCATCAGTATTCTTGATATAGCATTTGCTCCCAAAGATTTTGAAGTGCTTTATTGAAGGAGTCCTACCACTCCAGAGCTCATGAGGAGTTTGAGTGCTGTTCACCCGGAAATTTGTTTTGTTGAGAATAACAACTGCAGCATGTGCAGCTTCACCCCAGAAAGTTGCGGGAGTTCCTGACTCATCAAGCATAGCACGAGCCATTTGTTGGACTGTTCTGTTCATTCTTTCCACAACTCCATTTTGCTGAGGAGTTCTTGCTGTAGAGAATTCTCTTCTTATCCCATGTTCTTCACAGAAATAGAAAAATTCATTTGAAGTAAATTCCCCACCTCTGTCGGATCTGAGGCACTTAATTTTGTGACCTGATTCATTTTCAACCAAGGCTTTGAAGGATTTGAATTTTTCAAATGCTTCATCTTTGTGCTTCATAAGTCCTAACCAGACAAACCTGGAGAAATCGTCAATGAATAATATCAAGTATGCTTCTCCTCGAGGTGTTCTTTTCCTGAAAGGACCACATGTATCTGTATGTACTAGCTCAAGAGGCATGCTAGCTGATCCTTCTTTCTCTGGAAAGTTAGTTCTGGTTTGTTTTCCAAACTGACATGATTTGCATATGGTGTTGTCAGGAATTTTGATATCTGGAAGATCACTAACTGCCTGATATTTGCATGCTTTCCTTATTTGTGAAAAGCTTAGATGTCCCAACCTCCGATGCCATAACCAGTGCTCATCATCCTTGCTCAGATAACATTGTTGTTGTCCTTCTTCAAATATGTACAGATTATTTGGAGTTCTTTTGCCTTTGATCACTGTTTTACCTGTATCAAGATCACGAACAAGACATCCATTTGATCTAAATATAACCTCGGTTCTTTGATCAAACATCTGGCTGACACTTAGAAGATTATGCTTCAATCCATCAACATACAAAACATTTCCAGCCTTGACAGTTTCTTTTAACTGAGCAATGCCTTTTCCTTTTATAGTTGCAGGAGTATCATTTCCAAAAGAGACTTTCTTTCCCTTTTCTAGAGTAGAATAAGACTCAAGTTTTTCTTTATCACCTGTCATATGCTTCGAACATCCACTGTCAATGTACCATAGATTTTCTTGTCCCTCTGCATAAAATGCTATCCCACATCTTTCTGTTTGAGGTTCCTTTATTCTCCATGTTTTGGTGCTTGAGGCTTGTTCCTTTTTCTACTGAAACCTGCTCCTGCATTCAGAGTCTTCATGACCAAAGTTATTGCAAATAGAACATTCAACTTCATTTTCAAGAACCGAAAAGTTGTTATAGGTCCTTTTTGTAATCCCCGTCATACTTCTTTGTTTTTGAGCTTCCCTAGTCATGATCGTTTTATATGCAACACATTGAGCTGCTTTGTGACCAAAGTTATGGCAAGAAAAGCATTGTCCATTAAAGAAACTTCTGCGGTTATCGAATCTACCAGCCAATTGATTGTAATTTCTATTGTCATCTATTCTTGAACCAAATTGAGAAGATTTTACCTGTGGCTGGTTGTAGCTTTTGTTCACCCTTAAGATGGATTGCCCCTGATAGTTTCTGTTTGTAATTCGTCCCTGCTTTACCTGATGATCTTCATTGTACTTTTTCTCATTTCTTCTTGCTGCATCAAGATAACGTTTTGAGGTGGATGCTTGAGAAGTTTCTCCATTATAGCCCAGACCTGTCTTGTTTAGTGGAGACCGCTGCACATTGATAATCTCATCCAAAGTTTCAAATCCTTTGACAAACTTGAGATTAATAGCTTTTGTTTTCTCAATCTCTTTTCTAAGACCAACAATTTCACCTTCTAATTTTTCAAGATGTTTTTCCTTTTCATCAATTTGAAATTGTAGAGTATCAATGATCATTTTCTTTTCTTATATACATCTCTTGAGTCTAGTAATTTCATCATAAAGGTTATCCACATCTATAACATCTATATAATCATCATCTTCAAATGCCATTAACAACTTATATTCATTACCTTGTTCATATTCATCACTGTTTGATAGACCATCACTATCTTCATGAGTGTAGTAGCTTTTCTTATTTGCATTCTGTTTCTTGTTCCATCTAGCAGGTTCCTTTCCTTTATCCTTATAAGGACATTTTGTAGCATAATGACCTACTCTTCCACAAGCAAAGAATTTAAAAGGTAACTTACCTCTGAACCTTCCAGAACCCCTTTGAAGATTTCTGACAAAATTTGATTCTTCTTCCTCTTCTTCTGTGACGTGGCTTGCTTCATAATAATCTCCTTTGCCTGATGCCTTGAAAGCAGCTTCTCTTCTGTCTGATGGACCTCCCTTTCTCATTTCATAAGCAGTTAGAATTCCATGTAGCTGAGACATAGTAAGAATTCGTAGATTTTCCTTTTCTTCTATTGCAGATACTTTAGATTCAAACTTGGGGGACAATGATCTTAGAACTTTTTCAACCACAATAGCCTCTTTTATTTCTTCACCCAAATTTTTCATATAGTTAACAACCTCATCTACCCGAAGAAAATAGTTAGCCACACTTTCATCATTATACATTTTGAGAGTCTCATACTGAATTCTGAGAGTTTGAAGTTTAGCACACTTTACTTGTTCATCTCCTTCATAGCTCGTGACAATTTTGTCCCATATCTCTTTTGCGGATTTATAGTGTATTACCTTCATGAATTCTGATTGAGATATACATCCTAATAGAGTACTGACTGCTTTCGCATTTGTTTCATACTTCTTTTTCTCGGCTGCATCTGTAGGAGTAGCTGAAGGAAAAGCGTAGCCTGTCTCTACGATGTCCCAAACTTCTGTACCAAGAGATTGAAGATAGGCAGTAACTCTTACCTTCCAATAATTGATGTTTGTCCCATCAAAAACCGGTGGCCTGATTGATGCTTCTCTCTCGTAGTTGCTCATGATGAACGATCTACCTTCAAGCGATCAAGCTTCTCTGAAGGACCTTTTCTAATACCAATTGTTGGAAATAATACTAAGAGGGGGGGTGAATCAGTATTATCTAATTCTTTTAATAAATCTTCTTTATTTGTTCTTTGAATTGTTTTTGCATGTCAGTACCATAAAATAATGAGCATGAACAAAAGAAAGCAGATAGTCACACCAAAGAACACAAGATGTAAGGTGGAAACCCAATGTGGGTGAAAACCACCTGTTGCAATATGTCTCTATCTTCTTTCAAATTAGAAACTCCTTTTACAATGGTTTTGTATTGGTGCAGTCCTTTACCAGTACGCAGGCTGCAACCTACAGAGAGCTACAACTCTCTCTCTTGTTTTCCAGTCTCTCCTGGAAGGGAGCTACAACCCCCTACTTCTTTTCTTACAAGGACCACTTTTCATAAATTTTCAAACTGGATCCAGAAGCATCAAATAATCATCAAGTATAAGAGAATCACCCAGTCGATTGTAGTAACCAGATCAACAATAATAGGACCAAACCTAGAACACAACAATGATAAACAAAGATCTTAAGAGAAGTAAGCACCCTGCTCAACTGCTCGCCTGCTTACGTAAGCACCCTGCTCAACTGCTGGCCTACTTACAGTACTCACCCTGCTCAACTGCTTGCCTGCTTACAGTACGCACCCTGCTCAACTGCTAGCCTGCTTATGTATGCACCCTGCTCAACTGCTAGCCTGCGTACCTCGCTCTGAGTCCATTGAACTGCCTGCGGACCTCCGCACCTGCAACCCTTCTGTGCCTGCGTACCGACGCACCTGCAACCCTTCTGTGCCTGCGTACCGGCGCACCTGAAACCCTTCTGTGCCTGCGTACTAGCGCACCTAAAACCCTTCTGTGCCTGCGTACCGGCGCACCTGAAACCCTTCTGTGCCTGCGTACCGGCGCACCTAAAACCCTTCTGTGCCTGCGTACTGGCGCACCTGAAACCCTTCTGTGCCTGCGTACCGGCGCACCTGAAACGCTTCGTTCCTGCGTATGTACGCACTTTTCTCTCACTGTACCTACGTACCTTCGGGCATAGATGATTTCAAGACTTCAGAAATAACCCAGACAGTCAGATCTACAGATCTGAACATGCGCCGAAGAGATCTCGGTCCATCAGTAGATTCACCTTCTTTAGATCTAGACCATATCTAGCCCTCATAAGATATTCAACCAAAAACATGCTCAAGCCAAATGATCTCCTTTGCTTTATATAGGAAAGCTCTTGCTTAAAACATGGATCAATACCACGAGCCGACACCATAATAACACAATACCGTCGGCTAAATACCAAGAGTAAAACATAAGAAAACCCCACATGTGAATTTCTTTGCCTTGAAATGTGTGCACTGGGGGTACGCACCTCCTGAACGGGATAACTATGGGTATGTACGCACTTTATGTAACACTGACCTGCGTGTACGCACCTTATGCAAGGTGTACCTGCGTACCCCTTATTTTCTTCAATATTTGATAGCTGATCATCAATCTCTGCTGCTGACTTGAAGTACTGTGATCTATCACCTGAATGGGTTGCCATCAAGGACAACACTTTAGCCATAATGCCAACAGTCCCTCCATGGCTTAGCTCAAGTCAAGCTCGTGTCATTAGACTCAGATTAGCCAAATTATGCATTAATAAAAATCTGCTTTATTGTAAAGACCCATCAGGAATCCTCTTGAGGTGTCTAGATAAAGAACAATCTGTGGAGGTCATACACCAGTTCCATTCTAGCATCTGTGGGGGGCATCATTATTGGAAAACCACAACTCAAAAAATCTTGAGGGCTGGATATTATTGTCCTACTCTGTTCTCTGATGTGTTTTCTTATGTAAAATCTTGTGACAAGTGTCAGAGGTTTGCAAGAAGACAGCAGCTAAAATCTCTTCCCTTGAAGCCAATACATGTCAATGGTCCCTTCCAGCAGTGGGGCTTGGACATTATAGGTGAGATCAACCCACATTCTAGTGGCCAACACAAATGGATCTTAGTAGCCACTGATTATTTCACCAAGTGGATTGAGGATATACCCACTAAGAATGATGATCATCAAGTTGTCATAAAGTTCTTGAAAGAGAATATTTTCACTAGATTTGGTTGTGCAACCAAACTAGTCACTGATAATGCAACAAATTTCATGGCAAAAGAATTGGTGGACATGACTGAATCCATGGACATTCAAGTGGTGCATTCTAGCTCATATTATCCTCAAGGCAATGGCCTAGAAAAATCATCTAACAAGAGTCTGGTAAGCGCAATAAAAAAACTATTAGAGGAAAAAAAAAAGAGCTAGGATTCCAAGCCGAAGTTTGCACTATGGGCTGACAGAGTTACCATCGAAAAGTCCATAGGGAATTCTCCATTCAAACTGGTTTATGGCACTAATGCTATTTTCCCCATCCAACTGATTCTCCCTGTGGCTAAGTTCTTGCAAGAAGAACAAGATGAAGAGAATGATATGGTAAGAAGAATGAATAACCTGGTTGAACTACAATAGATCAGAGAGCAATAGGTTGAGAAGTCAAAAGCTCAACATAAGAAATCAAAGAAACCTTTGACAGGGAGGCAAAAGTGGACAATTTGCAAGTTGGTGATTGGGTGCTTAAATGGGATGCATTTAAGGAAAAGAAAGGTAATCATGGCAAGGTTGACTCCTAATGGACAGGTTCATTTGTCATCGCTCAAATTCAACAGAACAATACATTCATTCTGCACAGTCTGGAAGGAGAAGATACTTTTGGTAGCCCAATAAATGGGTGGTTCTTGAAACTTTATTTCCTTTAAGGCTTTAAAGCCTTGTCATTGTAAATATGCTTTTCCAGTTTTTATTTCATTACAAAATAGACTCCATGCCCAATGGAACACTAGAAGGAATATTTGAATTTGTTGTTTCAGGAAAGGCATTGATCTGTGATCCTTGAAACCTCATAGGGAGGACTTCATCCCCAGAAGGAGACAGTGTTAGCCTTACTGGTGTTAGCTCTGCTACATGTCTTGACATTTGGAGGACCAAATGCAAGCTTGGCCATATTGTCATGTTCAAAGGAGAACTCTCACCGGTCATCTTCCTCCTCCTCCTTCACTTCGCTTACTCTCTTTCACCCCACTGCCTCTGTTTTTTTCCTTCATACCTGGCATAGACCCCTATTTCTTTAAGACCCAAGTGCTAAGCTTAAAACCCCATTAGACCACTTCCACGTGACCCGTGCCTCCATAGCCCATCATCATCTTTTGATTGTAGCTGTGGATCGCCACGCCCCGATCCAATGGTCCTTGCCACCGAAGTCAATGAATAACTTGCCTGTTTGTTCCCCACCGTCTGATCATCCCCTCTGTGATCAGACAGTGTCGCTCCCCCCGCGCCTGCAAAGAAATCGCATGATAACTCACGATGGAAAGTGGTTTCATTTCCCCCATCTGCCACACGTCGCCCTCCGAGTGGATCACTCGCCCTTGTACGATTACCACCTGACGGTCAACGGTGGTGTGATCAATACCGCCTACCACTGAAACCATTCATCCCTGCTTGTTAAAACCCACACGTTTTCTCCTCTCGATGATCATTAGATCTATCACCCAAAATCCAATGGCCCGTGTCTCTCCACCTCCGCATCCTCCTGGTATTCCTTGCCAAGCACTCCCCGTCGTTGATCTGCCCAATCTAACGGCCTATCTTCCTCCTCCATTCATCTTGACTATCCACATCCTAGAACTATCCCATGCACCTGAAGGACGAATCTGACCAGTTACCTGTACTCGGCGCAGTAGCTCCTCAAAAACCACATTTATCAGGGAGGATGACCGAGAAGGAAAAGGACAAACCTCGAGCAGATAAGTGCATTTAACAGTTATGGAATTCCATCCATATGACACTCCACCTACCTGAGAAGGACAACAGAGCATCCGAGAAGATCGAATTCATCCATCGAAGCAGGCAAATTTCACTAGAGACTCCATCAAATAGTTAAAGTGGTTAGTGGTCCATTATAACCCCTCTACGCCTAGAATAGCAGAACATTTTTTGTAATCAAACTCTATATATACCCAGAAAACAGATGTAATCAGGGTTGATGGTTTTTGTTTTGATGTAAGGTTCAACTTCTGGAGACTGTAACTGCTTCGATACTTGCAGCGTCTCGTCTTCATTTTCAGCTAATACAAGCTTCTTTTGCTGTTAATTACTCACTTTCCATTTCTATTATGTTCTAGGTTGTGCTTGATATGCATTTTTCTTGAACTCTTGATGTTTAGCATCAAATGAGCTGCCATCCTACCTCTGTGTTATAATCTTGTATGTATCAGTGAATGTATTGATCAGGTTTCTTTTCACTTAGTGGCAGAGATCTGTCATCCTGTCTGTGCACTAGGGAATTAGATTTGTAGACCTATTTACTGGTTGCAGTCGGCCATCACAGGGTCCTGTGCATCTGCTGGTGTGATCAGTATTCTCCATATCCACCCAATCCTTAAACTGTGAGTAATTGGTGGTCTAAAGCCTTGTAGTCTGGGGGTGTTCACGCATGTCTAGAGTCAAGCAAAGTAGAAGTGGTTATCTGGCTTGAAAAAGCATCATTCCTTCCATTCATCCATTTCCAACATTGAGTTGAGTTGGTAATGTTCCCGAGCATCTCCAAGCTACAACCTAGTAGAGTTTCTTGGGGTGATAATATTGATTGGCGTCGCTGCCGGGGAGAGGAGATTGAATCTTAGCTTCCCTGGGAGAACGACACAGTTCCATGCTTTGATGATAAACAAATTCTGGACACATTTCTAGTTGTAATCATCTATCTGGCGACTCTACTGGAGAACCTACCTGGTGGCAACTCCACATTTCAGTTTTGGCTCAGTTTGTGAGGCATACCCTGAGAAATCCTCAGAAGTCACCTGCTAATCCAGTGCCTGACCCTGAGAAGATTGCTAAGCAAAGGAAAACATCACAGAAAGGAGCATCAGGATTAGCTAAGCCTAAGAAATCTTATGCATCTCTGAAAGATAAGGTTATAGCTGAGGATATACAGTTTGAATATTTAGAGCCCAACATTGTTAGTCAAGAAATTCCTTTAGAGATTAATAGATCTCCTTGTTCAGTCAGTTCCCCTTTGGATCTCAGTCCAAAGAAAGCCTCCCATATAGTCCATCATATTCCTTTGTGTCTGTCATCTATTTCATTACTTCCTACCATTCAATCTGCTAGTATATTTCCACCTATCCCAGTCATGGCAGGTCAGCAAGCTCCCACGAAAATGGAAAGAATTATAGTTTCTGGGTATGGACCCTGGTCTTGCATGTTCCTTTGAAAGCCATGCTTGTAGGAGAATATCAAAAATACATGCCCAAATTCACTGGTATAGAGGGAATAACAGCTGAAGAACACCTTGAGTATTTTTATAGTTATGCTGATAACTTAGATATCAGTGAAGATGATGTGTGGATGAGAGTATTTGTCTAGAGCCTTGATGGAGAGGCTAGAAAGTGGTTCAGAGAATTGCCCCATAGGTCCATAACAGACATTGAGGCATTGGATGATGCATTCCTGAAGCAATGGGGGGGTAGGAAAGACTTGCTCTATTACCATACAGAGTTTGGAAACCTAAAGAGCGAAAATGGTGAGTTGTTGTCTGATTTCGATAAGAGATTTAACCACATGTACAACAAAATACGAGCTGAAGTGAAACCCACCCCTACTTCTGCTAAGCTTACTTATGCCAATGCCTTCGATTCTTGTTTCTGCTTACTACTGAGGGAGAGAAGATGTGCTTCTTTGGCGGATATGCAAAATGCAGCCCTGGAATTAGAATCATACATCATAGCTGCAGAAAGGCTCGAAGGTAATGTTGATAGGAGAAGATAGAGAGGTGAGCTCTCATCATCCTCAGATGCTAAGATCGATAAAATGGCCAAGATGATAGAGCCATTAGCCTCTGAAGTTTCCAAATTAAGGGTTGAGTAGCATTCAGGGAAAGGAAAAGCTCCTTATACCTTCGCTCTTCCAAATCTAAATCCATATAGAGGAGAAAAGGAGCAGCTGCAGATTTTGCAAAGAAACAAAGATACAAACAAAGACCAAAGGGTGAAGACCCTTTTTCAAGATATAGTCATGGAAGAAGAACAGTTTGAAGAAGATGATGAGGTCCATGCTATGGAAGACAAGGGCAGTGCCCCTTTCTTAACCAAAACTGCCTATGAGAAGTCATTATCCAAAGGCCCTGCTCATTTATTTTGTTGTCCCTTCAGAACAACAAGTTTATCAGCAAGAGAAACTAGCATCAGATCCCATCATCCTCAAAGTTCCAGCCATAGAGGCTGGAGGTCTTGAAGGTTACCCTTCTTCTTTAAGTTTTCAATCAGAAATTCAAAATCCAAGAGTACAAATGCCTCTGATTGAATCAGTGAAGAATGAGCCCTTCAAGAAATCTATCCTTGAATATCTTGAGCTTAAAGCCAACCCAGCTTCCCAGGACTATGAAAATTGGCAGATTGACCAACCCGATGTTATCCCCAACCCAATGATCAAAAAGGGTGAAGTCAATCCACCATCATCTTATTTTTCTCTGTTTGTTCAAGAGACAATCCCTCATAACTGCCCCCTAGGCACTGAGGCCAGCCATAATTCAATGACCAAGGCTGACATGGATAATCTTAGTCTTGATATCACAAAGCCTGCTAGTTGGCCTCCACACAACTTGAAAGGGCAGTTTGCCAGATCACACAGAAAGAAGGTGCACAGATTTAGGAAACCTCCTTGGATGGGCCTAGTTCTAAGCAAGCTACAAAAGTAGGCAAAGTCTTTGTGTCCCATACATAGGAATACATTGATTCACCATTTATATTAATCGTTCAGGACACAAATGACACAGCTAAGTACATAGCAGCCCTTGTTATTCAGCGGGTGTACAAAAGCTCCCATGAAGAAAATCCAAGGATGACACCATACAAAGAAGGCGTGAAATATAAACCATCTCTACTTGATAAGGTCAAATGCCCTAAGATGTTTGAGGTAGGTGATAAAATCAACTCGCTTTTGCAAGTATTTGATGAATTGGTTGACATGCACATTGACCAAGAGAAGGAAACCTTTCATAGAAAGACAAAAAGGGTCAATTCTTAGTATGGTGACGGTTTTCTCCAATGGGATGCACTGAAGGAAAGGCAGGGAGATCCTGGTAAAATCAATGCTATATGGACAGGATCATTCGTCATCAGCTAGATCCAAGGGAACAATACCTTCATGCTTAAAATTATGGGAGGAGAAATAGTTTTTGATGGCCCAGTTAATGGGCATTTTCTGAAAATTTATGTTATTTAAGGTCTTTTGGCCTTAAATTTTGTAAATATGTTGTTTTATCAGTTTAGTGTAAGCTCAGCTAGACTCCATGCCCAATGGAACACTGGGAATTTTTGCAAAATTTGTTTTCACAGGAAAGGCATTGATCTGCAGTTCTTGAGACCTCATAGGGAGGATCTCATCCCTAGAAGGAGCCAGTGTTTGCTCTGCTACATGTCTTGACATTTGGAGGACCAAATGCAAGCTTGGCCATATTGTCATGTTCAAAGGAAAACTCTCACTGGTCATCCTCCTCCTCCTCCACTCCGCTTACTCTCTTTCACCCCGTTGCCTCCATTTTTTCCTTCATACCCGGCATAAACCCCTGTTTCTTTAAGACCCAAGTGCTAAGTTTAAAACCCCATTAGACCACTTCCACATGACCCCATGCCTCCATAACCCATCATCATCTTTTGATTAAAGCAGTGGATCACCGCACCCCAATCCAACGGTCCTTCCCACCACACTCAATGAATAACCTGCCCGTTTCTTCCCTGCCGTCCGATCATCCCCTCAGTGATCGGACGGTGATCGCTTCCCCAGTGCCCGCAAAGAAATCACACAATAACTCACAATGGAAAGTGGTTTCATTTCCCCCGTTGGCCACATGTCGCCCTTCGAGTGGATCACTCGCCCTTGTATGATTACCGCCTGACGGTCCATGGTGGTGCGATCAATACCACCTAGCGCAGAAACTGTTCATCCCCGTGTTGGGTTGTGTTATATTCTTTCCACGTAGTTAATAGGGGGTTTGAAGGGCACCCGTAACCCCACTTTATGGGGTCCGGGGCAGCGCCCCGGAAAATTTTGGTTTTGGACCATATGTTAGGTTGGGCAGACCCACCTATGGTTTTGTGCATGATTTCCACACATGTTTTTTGGACGCGATGGTTTTCGGTCAATGGTATTGGACACGATGGTTTTTGGTCCATGGTATTGGATGCTTCGACATGTATAAATATGTATTGTAAGATTGAAAGGAATATAATGAAAAATCGAGCTGGTAGTCCCGGTTTTGGGATCCAGGGAAAAATCTCTGTGAATATGTGTTTTATGGGTTATGCTCTCGCATTGTTTATTTTATTTGTTTAAGAATTCGTATGCAGGTAATTTCTGTACAGGGTTAAAACCTACATTTGGTATCAGAGTTGTTTTGGCTTCAAGGGGACGCCTTTGTTGCTGAGGGGTTTCGCTCAGGCCTGTGGTAGACCCTGTTCAGTGGGAGATCTACGAGATCGATTCTGGTGGTGAAAGAAGATGGCGAGCAGTGGAAAGATAGAGATTGAGAAGTTCAATGGTCAGAAATTTTGAGTTGTGGAAACTCAAGATGGAGGATCTGTTGGTGGATAAAGATCAGTGGATCGTGGTAGATCCGGGTACTAAACCATCGGGAGTGACCGATGAAGAATGGAAGAAGTTGGATCAGAAGGCAAAGATCACAATACGATTGTGTGTCTCAGATTCAGTATTGCTGAATGTATCAGGGGAAGCTACGACAAAGGCTTTGTGGGTCAAGTTAGGGACTTTGTACCAATCTAAGTCTCTGGTGAATAAACTATTCTTGCGGAAAAAGCTGTATAACCTGAGGATGAAAGATGGAGACTCGGTGACAGAGCATCTGAATGCGTTTAATACTGTGGTAAGTCAGTTATTATCTGTTGATATTAAAATTCAGATGAAGATAAGTGCATCAGTATGTTGTGTTCTCTACCAGATTCGTGGGATAGTTTAGTTATTGCAATAGGTACAATGCAACTGCTTTGGAGTTTGATGAAATAGTCTCAGCCTTGTTGATGGAGGAGATGAGACGGAAAAATATGGACAACCAGAATGGTGATGCCTTGTCTGTACGAGGACGGTCCTAGAACAGAAACAAAAATAAGTCATCGAGTGGGAGATCTAAATCTAGAGGGAGATCTAAATCTACAGGAAAACCTACAAAGGTGGTGTGCTGGAAATGCGGAAAGGAAGGGCACTTCAGAAGGGATTGTAAATCTAAAGCTCCTGATAAAGGAAAGGGATCTGATGATGCTCCTTCTACAGAGGCGAAAACCACCTCAGATGAAGGTGGGGATGTGTACATGGCTTCTTCAAGAACACATGTAGATCATGAGGCATGGTTGATTGATTCAGGTGCATCCTTTCACTCCACTCCCCATAGAGAGTGGTTCTGTGAGTATGAGAAATACGATGGTGGCGATGTCTTCTTAGGAGATGATAGGAAGGCTAGAATCATTGGTCGGGGAAAAGTAAAGTTGAAGTTGCAAGGTGGAAGGGTTAGAACACTTCCGGGTGTTCTACATATTCCTGCATTGGCCAGAAATCGGATTTCTGTAAGCAAGTTGGATGATGCAGGTGTAAAGACGGTGTTCGAGAAAGATACGTGCAAGATGGTTCGAGGAGCACTGATATTAATGCGGGGAGTTCGGATTGGAACTCTGTACAAGCTGCAAGGTAGCACTGTTGTTGATGGGTGAAATAGTTCTATGGTTCCTGAAAATGGAGTAGATAATCTAGTGGTCTCTGGAGAGAAGACCATGTTGTGGTATCAAAGGCTTGGACATATCGGAGAGAAGGGCCTTCGAATACTTCATGGTAAAGGTATGGTAGAAAGTATGAATAACAGCTCTCTGGATTTTGATTTCTGTGAAAATTGTGTATATGGGAAGCAGAATCGGGTGAGTTTCCCCTCTTGTGGTAAGAGGACGAAACAGATATTAGAGCTTGTGCACAGTGATGTGTTTGGACCTGTGAAGGTTCCATCACTGGGTAAGTCTGTGTACTGTGTATCATTCATAGATGACTTCTCAAGGAATACATGGATATATTTTCTTAAGAATAAATCTGAAGTCTTTGACAGGTTTAAAGAATTTAAGGCTCTGCTGGAAAATTAGATAGAGAAGAAGATAAAGGTGCTGAGGACAGATAATGGTGGAGAATTTTGCAGCAAGGAATTTGAAGAATTTTGTAAGAAGTGTGGTATATCACGGCAGAAGACTACTCCATATACACCTCAACAAAATGGAGTTGCAGAAAGAATGAAGAAGACATTGATGGAAAGGGCAAGAAGCATGCTCAGTGGTGCCGGGTTAGGACAGGAATTCTGGGCAGAGGTGGTGGATACTGCATGTTACTTGATCAACAGATCACCTTCATCAGCGTTGGAAGATAAGACTCCACAAGAAGTATGGACTGGTAAGAAACCCTCTCTTTCACATCTAAGGGTATTTGGATGTGGTGCATATGTACATGTTCCAAAGGAGAAACGAACCAAGTTGGATAGTAAATCTGAAAAGTGCATCTTTATTGGGTATAAGGATGGTTTAAACGGTTATAAGATTTGGAACCAAGTCACACGGAAGGTTGTGTACAGTCGAGATGTGTTTTTCAGAGAGGTAAAAGATGTTATTCAACATGAAGTCCAACCAAAGGAACCTGAGAAGATAGAGTTTGAGCCAAAGGACGAAGAATCAGACTCTGCAGCAGAGGAGGAATCAGAAGATGAAGAGCCACAAACTCCGGCTGTGAGAAAATCAGTTTGAGAAAGAAGGCAGCCAGAAAGGTATAGTCCATCTGCTTTCAGTTCAAATTTTTCTTTGTCTGTTACTGATAATGATCCCAGAACTGTGAAGGAAGCAGTGGATTCAGAGGATGGAAAACTCTGGAAAGAGGCCATGGTCGATGAAATGGCATCTTTGCACAAAAATGAGGCTTGGGATCTGGTGGAGTTGCTGGCTGGAAGGAAACCCATTTGCAGCAAATGGGTGTTCAAGAAGAAGACAAATGCAGAAGGAAAGGTGGAGAAATACAAAGCTCGGTTGGTAGCAAAAGGTTATTCCCAGGTGTCGGGAATTGATTTTGGTGATATTTTTTCTCCTGTTGCCAAGGTAACTTCTATTAGATTACTTTTATCTGTTGTTGTTGCTTTTGATTTTGAGGTAGAACAGATGGATGTGAAGACAACATTTCTTCACGGGGATTTGGAAGAGGAAATCTACATGAAGCAACCTGAAGGCTTTGCGGTGAAGGGTAAGAAAGAACTGGTATGCAAGTTAAAGAAGACTCTGTATGGGTTAAAACAATCACCAAGGATGTGGTATCATAAATTTGATACATTTATACGGGGACTTGGCTTCACCAGAAGCAAAGCAGATCATTGTGTGTATTTTAAATTAATTGGTGACTGTATTATTTATCTGGTCTTGTATGTGGATGATATGTTGCTAGTTGGAAATGACAAAGAAATTATCCAGGATTTGAAGACCCAATTGTCCTCCAAATTCGACATGAAAGATCTTGGTGCTGCAAACTATATTTTATACATGGAAATTAAAAGAGATCGGTCAAAGAGGAAGCTCTGGTTAAACTAGAGGAAGTATGTCGAGACAATACTCCAGAGGTTTAATATGCAGGATAGTAAACCGGTGAAGGTTCCTATTCCTGTAGGTGTGAGGTTATCTGCTGAACAGTGTCCCAAGAAACAAGAAGAGGAAGAGGAAATGCCCCGTGTTCCATATGCAAGTGCAGTGGGTAGCCTAATGTATGCAATGGTCTGTACTAGACTAGACATTGCACATGCAGTGGGAGTATTGAGCAGGTTTATGTCAAAACCTGGGAAGGAGCACTAGATAGCAGTGAAGCGGGTTTTCAGGTATTTTCGTGGCACTAGTGATTATGGTTTGTGCTACCAAGGAAGACCAGGATTGGACATAGCGTTGGATATTCATGGCTTTGTTGATGCAGACTAGGCTGGAGATCTGGATCAGAGAAGATCTACAAGTGGGTATGTGTTTAACCTATTTGGAGGTGCAGTCAGTTGGATGAGTAAGAAACAATCTGTAGTGGCACTATCAACTACAGAGGCAGAATACATGGCAGCCACTCATGCAAGCAAGGAAGCAGTTTGGTTGCAGAGATTGTGTTCAAGTATGGGGCTAGTACAGGGAGCTATAAGAATAGACTGTGACAGCCAAAGTGCAATTTTCTTGGCAAAGAACCCTGCTTATCATTCAAAGACAAAGCACATTGATGTTTAGTATCACTTTGTGAGGGATATGATAGAAGACAGAAAGGTGTTGCTGGTAAAGGTGGACACTTTGAAGAATACTGCAGATGCATTGGCAAAATATGTGATCTCTGAGAAGTTCTCTTGGTGTAGAGAAGCAATGGGAATCTCAGGGCTGAAAAAATGACTAAGCTCTCCTGTGGCCCCCTGTGGAAAGAAAACAACAAGTGGGAGATTGTTGGGTTATGTTATATTCTTTCCATGTAGTTAATAGGGGTTTGAAGGGCACCCGTAACCCCACTTTATGGGGTCCGGGGCAGCGCCCCGGAAAATTTTGGTTTTGGACCATATGTTAGGTTGGGCGGACCCATCTATGGTTTTTTGCATGATTTCCACACATGTTTTTTGGACGCGATGGTTTTCCGTCCATGGTATTGGATGCTTCGGCATGTATAAATATGTATTGTAACATTGAAAGGAACATAATGAAAAATCAGGATGGTAGTTCCGGTTTTGGGATCCAGGTAAAAATCTCCGTGCATATGTGTTTTATGGGTTATGCTCTTGCATTGTTTATTTTCTTTGTTTAAGAATTCGTATGCAGGTAATTTCTGTACAGGGTTAAAACCTACACCCCGCCTGTTAATGCCCACATGTTTTCTCCTCCTGATGACTGTTGGATCTGTCACCTAAAATCCAACAGCCCGCATCTCTCTGCCTTTGTATCCTCCTGGTATTCCTTACTAAGCACTCCCCGCCATCAATTTTCCCAATCTAACAGCCTATCTTCCTCCTCCATTCGTCCCGATTATCCACGTCCTGGAACTGTCCCATGCACCTGAAGGACAAAGGTGGCCAGTTACCTGTGCTTAGTGCAGCAGCTCCTCAACAACCGCATTTATCAGGGAGGATGGTTGAGAAGGAAAAGGAAAAACCTCGAGTAGATAAGTGAATTTAACAGTTATGGAATTCCATCCATATGACGCTCCCCCTACCCGAGAAGGACAGTAGAGCATCCAACAGTCCTTCCCACCGCAGTCAATGAATAACCTGCTCGTTTGCTCCCTGCCATCTGATCATCCCCTCTGTGATCGAACAACGATTCCTTCCCCCGCACCTGCAAAGCTATTGTACGATAACTCGTGATGGAAAGCGGTTTCATTTCCCCCGTCCGCCACGCATCGCCCTCCGAGTGGATCACTCGCCCTTGTATGATTACCACTCGATGGTCCACAGTGTTGTGATCAATACTAGCTACCACTGAAACTGTTCGTCCCTGCCCTTTAATGCCCACGAGTTTTCTCCTCCCAATGACCGTTGGATCTGTCACCCAAAATCCAACATCCCGCATCTCTCCACCTTCGTATCCTCCCGGTATTCCTTGCCAAGCACTCCCCACCATCGATATGCCCAATCTAACAACCTATATTCCTCCTCCAATCGTCCCGACTATCCACGTCCTAGAACTGTCCCATGCACCTGAAGGATGAAAGTGGCCAATTACCTGTACTCGGCACAGTAGCTCCTCGACAACCTCATTTATCAGGGAGGATGGCCGAGAAGGAAAAGGACAAACCTTGAGCAGATAAGTGCATTTAACAATTATGGAATTCCATCCATACGACACTCCACCTGCCCGAGAAGGACAATAGAGCATCCGAGAGGATCGAATTCATCCACTGAAGTAGGCAAATTGCACTAGAGAATCCATCAAATAATGAAAGCGGTTGGTGGTCCATTATAACCCCTCCACACCTAGAATAGCAGAAATTTTTTTGTAATCAAACTCTATATATACCCAGAAAACAGATGTCATCAGGGTTGATGGTTGTTGTTTTGATGTAAGGTTCAACTTATGGAGACTGTAACTGCTTTGATACTTGCAGCGTCTCATCTTCACTTTCAACTAATACAAGCTTCTTTTGCTGTTAATTTCTCACTTTCCATTTCTATTATGTTCTAGGTTATGCTTGATATGCATTTTTCTTGAACTCTTGATGTTTAGCATTAGAGGAGCTGTCATCCTACCTCTATGTTATAATCTGGTATGTATCAATGAATGTATTGATCAGGTTTCTTTTCACTTAGTGACAGAGAGCTGTCATCCTGTCTATGCACTATGGAATTAGATTTGCAAACCTCTTTACTGGTTGCAGCCAGCCATCACAGGGTCCCGTGCATCTGCTGGTGTGGTCAGTATTCTCCATATCCACCCAATCCTTAAACTGTGAGTAATTTGTGGTCTAAAGCTTTGTAGTCTGGGGGTGTTCACGCATGTCTGGAGTCAAGCAAAGTAGAAGTGCTTATCTGGCTTGAACAAGCATCATTCCTTCCATTCATCCATTTCCAACATTGAGTTGGGTTTGTAATGTTCCTCAGCATCTCCGAGCTACAACCTAGGAGAGTTTCTTGGGGTGATAACAGCTGGCAAAAGGCCCAAAAATGGATCCATATAGGCTCTTAGAGTCTCCAAATTTGCTTAAAATCATGCCAATGGATCCATTAATGCTCTTCAAATCTTCAATTTTTGCTCAATGATCATCCAATGATCAAAATCAGTGCAAGAGGAGAGCCCTTGGAAGGGTGGAAATACACTATCGGGAGGCAAAATGGTTGAAAACCATGAAAAACCCACAATCATAGGCTTAAATAGAGGATTGAATAGTAGCTGTTAGATCTGGCTGATCAACGGCCCAAATCTAAGCGACTAATCATAATTGGCTTAGCAGAAGGGACAGTTTAAAGTTGGGCTCATGACACTACCGATCAGCAACCGCCAATCGTTGGATCGGCGGGTCGCATCGGCGAGGAGCATATGCTATGTTATATAAAGGACTCAGGGAGTGAGGGATGTGTGATTGCGATTTATCGCATCGCTAATATCGCATCGGCGCTATACCAAGGGGCAGGGCCTATACACATACATATGGGCGACTCGATAACCGGACCCGATGGCATTATATATGAGAATTCATAAATTTTGAATTTTGTGCCAAAGCCATTTTTAAAGCATTTTCCATGTATTTGATTATATAATGAAATACAAAGGGAAACAGGGGCAGTGCGATAGCGATGGAACCCGGACCTGTTGGGTTTCAAGAAGAAAAATATATATATTTTCAAGTCTGCAAAAGCCCTAATTTTAATGTATTTCATGTATTTTCATTGTATAATGAAAATATGAAGGGAGCATTGGCTAGTAGCAAGTGCGATGAGTCCCAGACCTGAAATGGTCTGTGAAGTGAAATATATAATAGTTGAAGTCCGCCAAACCCATTTTCATGCACCTTTCAATGTTTTTCACATATTTCATAATATAAGGGAAATGCACAGGAGCAGGCCTTTAGCGACTTGCGATGGTGACAAGGCCGGACCCAATAGACAATTAAACCATATTTTAGGAATTTTGAAGTCCAAAATACACAGAGAAGGCAATATTTTTGCAGTAATGTTGTGTTTTCTGTATATAACAGAAAAAATCATTTACAAATGTTTAAGGGATTACACAGCCCCGAAGACCATTTCCATTATCTAACAGAGGCGGAAGGGGAATATAAAGAGCCATAGCACGCGCAGATCCCCCCTCCATAACAACAAAATCATCATGGAGCATCTCTGGCATAGGAGAACTCCGAGAAAGCGCAACAAGCTACCAAAAATATCTTAAAGCGATTACTTTTCTGTCAGAAGTAGAAAACTTTGATCGCATGCTTGCCTAGAGGGCATCAAATTAGTTAACAATGCAGATCAGACAGATTAAGACTCTTAGCCTCTTAGAGCTCAAGAGAATTATAAATAGGATATAAATCGTTGAGAGTAAGATGTAATAGAGGTTCAACTTCTGGATATTATTCCTCATATGTTCCTTCTGTTTACTAATAAAAGGTTCCTTTTCAACTCCTAATTATCTTCACATTAATTATCAATATGGGCAGGTCTTTCTATTTCAAGAGTGTACATAGTATGTGGCAGCTATTTAACTTAGAGAGTAATGCTTCTAAATTGCAGTATAGTTGTTTTAAATACAAGAGTAAACGGATGCAGCAAGTAAAGTCTAATTGCAATTAAAAGAAAACTCAATCCTTTAATGAAATCAAATACTACAACAATTCAGGTAACAACAAGATGTAATTCAAGTAACAGCAGTATCAGTTAAGAGTACAACAGTGATAATTATTCTTTTAGAAACTGATTGAATTTAAATCAAATGCACTACTCTGTAAAACAACGATGATATCAATCTGAGAGCCTAACAACAGTAGTTAATTCTCATTACAGTTGATTACATCAAGCAGGATATTCATCTAGGAAACTCAATCCAAAGCAAAAGGAAACTAATTAAAGAACAATGTTGTAAATTATATAAAACAGAGTTATTTTGTCAACGCAAAGAAATAAGGAACAACAACGAAATAAAATAGCAAAAAGCAATGATACTATCAACTATCACACTTGCAAGAATAAAAAATATATGACATAGGTGAAGCAGCGAATTCCACCTGAAGCCGGGCCCTTAGCTGCCAGCGTACGCTACTGGTTACTTCAAATAAGTGAAAAGGAACAACAACTCATCTTATGTATTAATCATGAAAGAGCATTACAACATATTTGCGTTCTTCGCTACAACAAAAGTCTATAATTGAGAATTACAATAATAATAACAACAATCGTCCCCTTTTGCTTACAATCATTTCCTTTTATAATGAGAAAGGGGTAAAAAGATAGATGATAAAAGTGATCCCTCAAGATCTCTCGATCCTGAGGGATTCGCGCAATTTTCTAACTTCAGACATCTTTCCCTTCTCGCGTTGATCCTATTGATTTGCTTTTGGACGTATCTGCAACTGCCACATTCCTTCCTTAGCCTGTCGATGTTTGTTGTTTCTTCATAGGGAACAACATTTGTACTTTTCGTGATTTTCCTGAATAAAGGAAGGTAATAATTAGCCAAAGCATAACTACAGATAATTCTATATTTCTTACTGTAATTTCTTAATAGATTAGCACATTGGGATATAGAAAGGATAGAAATAAAGGAAAAGGATAATAAGTTAATAGTAAATGCATACCTTTTCCATGACCCAACATACTCCCCTGCTTACCCTTTTTCATGTCCTCATGAAAACCATGTAGTTCGTATGCAGAGCAGTCAAGGAATAAGCTGGAGAAGGAATGTCGTAAAGCGGTCTGAAACCATGATTCTTGGCCAAGATTTCAAAGATGTGCCTTGTCTGTCCTTCAGGCAGTTCATATATAGCCTTGTACCCCTCATCAGGATACCAAATAATAGGGCTGCGGAACCGACAACCTAGCCAATAAGGACCTTCCCTTAAGATGAGATTACTATAAGTGACAAAGCGTTCTGCAGCTAGTTTAAAATTTTTATAATTGAATGGTTCTCTATTCTGTACATTGTTATTGGAAACTGTCCATCTGAACTTGGTTGTAGCCAAGGAGCTTTCCTGAATGGAGAGGAAATACTCTACTCCTTTTTGGACAATTTCTTTCTGAATAGGCCCTAGAGTTTTGATTACTCCTTCCCTCTTCATCAAACTTTTGTGATTGGCCAACATTTGTAACAGGTGTTTTGGTTCACCTCTAACCCAAAGGTCCAGTCCATTTTCCTTCCTTTGGAATGTGTTATGAGCCTTGAACCATTTCAGTTGGTTAACAATGAATGAAATAAAAGCTTGAAATTGTACATCCCCTACAAAAGGACTGGGGTTCTTTTTAGTTTCTTCCTCTAATACAAAATTGTGTAAATAAAATTCACACAACAACCTCTGAACTTTTACCCCATGATGTTTGCAATAGTTTATAAAATCCTCAATTGTTTTCAACTCTATCAGTTTTCCAGCTTTGACAGCTTTGATCTTCAACTGTAAGTATCTTTCCATCAAAAATAGGGCATAATTATTGGCAGGAGATCTGCATGCCAATATGTCAGTATATAATGAGCAAATAGTATCCATTTGACTCCTGACCTTTTATAATCTTAGCTTTATTTTCTCAGTCCTCTCTTCTGCCTTTCGATATTTATCAAATGCCTCACTTTCTAAGATGTTCATGTCTTGAAGTTGTTGTTATAGGACAAAATTACCTCCTCATCAACTCAGAGGTGAAATACAGCATGACTGAAGAAAAGACCACAATTGCAGGCCTTGATTCCACAATAACGCCCCCTGCATACTACTAACATGCTTTATAAAGCTTGTTACCAAGCATAGAGGAGCGTTAGTCACCCTGATAACTCAAGTTGTTAGACCATGGGGAGAGTTAGTGAAACTAAGAGAAGTTTAGTGGGTCAAGCCAACGAATCTGCTCATAAATATCTAGATATTTGTCCCTAAATTTGCTCAAGAAAAGTAGGGAAACTCCAAAAATTGAATTATTTGGGTAAATTCCAATCTGAGAATGAAGGCAAATGGGAAAAAGCTTGAAAACAGAGCAAGTTCATGGCTTTTTCCCTAATGAACTCTAGGAGGATCTTGGCAGCCCTAATTCAATTGCTACATAAGTAGCGAGAGGGCTATTGTGAAAGGGGTCAGAGCAATTGAAAGGATAACCCATTAAGATATTGTGAACTGTCATATACTTGAAGAAGCGAGCAGAAAGAGGGAGAGAGAGGAAGAAGGGGCAAGGGAAGGCTGATACAACAGATGGTTGTAATCACTCTTCCATTATAAATATAGAACTGTAGTTGTGTTCCCTACTCCATAGTGTCGGTAACATTGTTCATTGAGTTGTTCATTTCGATACTTGTCGAGTTGAGTAGTTTAAGTTGTATACAGATATATGTTCATTGTTGCTGAGCCTCAAACCTGCACCTTCGTATACACCCTCGTAGCCTTCTTTTTCCACTTACTTCATCCACCCAGCTGTCAAATCATTGCATTATAGTCTAAAAAGAACTTTATACATGGTTTTCTGACTATGCTTATGACTGTTGTTTGGTTTATTTTTTGTTCATGCAACTGCGGAAACTTGTCAGTTTCCGCAGCCAGCACAGGTTTCCACAGCCAGCATAGGATTCCGTAGCTATTTTGTTAAATGCTGTGCTACAGGTGTCCTATGAAGAAACTAGCCACATGGGCAAGCTACAGGTGATGGGTACATGGAACGTGTCCCTTCAAATCAGCCAAATCATCCATGGAAGGTCACGGTCAACAAGGGTCAAAGGCAAAGCCGACCAAGGAATTCAGCGATGGCACGTCTCTGTTTTGAGCATGTGAATGTTTACGTGGCACAGTCCTTAGCCCACGAAGACACCGACACACCTGGAGATCATCCCCGTAACCTGAATCCAACATCTACCACTCCGAAGATTTAATAGACGTGATGACAGCTACGCTAGATCTCGGCTGAGGAGATCTACGTGTCTTTGGCAACACAGTCAATGGCGTAGGATTCAGTTAGTTAGTTTCAACACTTTTTTTCATTATAAATAACGCGTTGATGAACGTTGTGGAAGAGCTTTTTGATATGTAATTTCTGAACTGTTGTCGTTATTACCCCATTGTACTTTGCTTTATATATGTTGCTGTTGTAATACATGAGAAGACTACTTTGCTGAGCTCGTTCTTGTGACTGTTCATTGACTGGCTGAGGTGGCAGAGGGTCGCTGTGCACTAAAGCCCTATATAGTTGTTATTTGATTTCCTTACGTTTCTGTATTCATAATCATTAGTCTATACATAATACGTTGTTTTGATGCTTCTTAATTCACTGCTATTTATATTTTCACTTCTGCTTTCTTGTAGCTGTCAGCTGATCAATGTTTTTCTGCAAGTTTTCTTAGGCAGCCCGGGCAAATTTTCATCTTTTCCCGGATCAGAAGAGTTAAAGTAGTGTGATTAGTTTCCTTTCTGCAATTTAATTTCTTGCAATTTAGTTATCATATTGCTTAAACTTATTCATGATTGCTTCCCACAAGGTAGATTGAGCTGAAGGGTAAAGGATCAGAAGAGTTGAAGTAGTGTGACTAGTTTCTTTTCTGCAATTTAATTTCTTTCCATTTAGATATCATATTGCTTGACTTGTTCATGATTGCTTCCCACAAGGTAGATTGAGCTGAAGGGTAAAGGATCAGAAAAGTTAAAGTAGTGTGAATTAGTTTCTTTACTTTGAGTTGCTTTAAGTTCAGTTTTTACTTTCTTTTCATTCAGTAGCAAGGATACTGGGCCATTGTCATTAGTTCACCGTTTTTCTTAAGAATTGATTTCATTACAGTTGTTTTAAAGTTTTATTTTTGAGCACTTTTAAGTTTTGAAAAATCACTGTAGAAATCATCATCACCATCCATCCATATTTCATACTTAACTTTCATTTTCGCCATCACACATTAGGGAAAGATAAATCCATAAACAACCAAAAAGAACTCAAAAACGACAAAAGACTAAGGAAATGGTTATCTAGTACATATAGTACACTTCACTTCGTTAGTTTACGAACCCCGGATTGACATTTTAAATAGCAATTTAGAACACACTAAATTGACCAAACAATTGTGCATTCTTATATTAGTTTTCTATAGTGTATGTTGTGATTGTGTTTGCCTTTCCTTTGTACAGGAATTGTTTTGGAGCCTTCTTTGGAGGAGTTCTTCTTGGCTGCATTGAGATCTCCAAACAAATCTAGAAGGAGATTTGAGGTAAACACTCTTACCATACTTGGTTAACTGATATTTGATAGATGAACATGTGTATAACTTGGTAGCTTCTGCAGATAATCTTACATTCTGTCAAAGGTCTCAGGAAGGCCTTTGAGGGTAGTTTTCATTCTCCATACACCGTGCATTTTATCCCATAGCAGAATTGGCGACTCCGTTGGGGACTATACATCTAGTTCCCAGTTTACCCGAACTCCTCTCAGTTCTTCTCTTTCTTCTAAGAGCTCCCTACTTCTTCAAATCCTTTTCTGATCCACCAACTATCTTGTTACATCCTACTAGTTTGCATTCTCCTCAGAAACTGATCCTAAAGGCTCTTTATTTGAGCAATTTCCCTCACTAATGCAGGTTACCCGGCTAAACAGACCTTTATAAAGCACTGTGCCTGTGTACAAGGAGCATTAGTGGACCAACTAACTCTCTGTTTACACTGAAACATAGTGTTAGTCTCCCATTTCCATGATTTCCAGTGGTGTCTGTGGACCAAAAGGGGGGGGGGATTTCTCATGGGCTGAAGTAAGATCTACAACTATATTATGTTAAGTGTCCTGAAAATTTATTTTTAGGAAAAAGTTTTAGTTTTTCTCTCTTAAAATACATTTTTTTTGAAAGACTAATAAATTGTATTCATCCTTCTGTCGAAATAGTTGTAAGCTGCTTCATTTTGGTTTTCAACAATTGTTAGAAAATATTGACAAAATAATCTTTTGGTTATGCAAGTGTTGAATGGATTTAGATGCACAGACGAATCTATGAATATGTGAAAAGATGAATATGTAATATAAGACTTATTTGCATAAAAATTGAAAAAAAAAATTCTGAGCATTGTTCTACATGATTTATTGAGTCAAGAGTCTCACCATATTCATACGTCAACACCCCTACCGAAGACAAATAATCAAGTACACTTAAAATTTACATTAAATTCAATCAGTTACTCTTTTGAGCAAACCAACATTAGCTAGGCTAGGATCTTGGGATAAGCATGTGAGTGAACTTCCCAAGGTTGAAAACCAAAACTAGTGTTGTTAACGAGTGAAAAATCCTTTTGCACTCATATTACCAGGACCACTCCACTAACAATGGAGCGAAATATGAGACAACATCAGACTGTAATTGAAGGTAGCTCGCCTTCTCTTACAAATTCTTTGGGCATTCTATGTACTGGGGGTCCCTTCAGGGATTTCGGAACTGAGTGGGGAACTCAGGTTTCTTGCCCACACAGCATGTTATCTACGACTATGTCCCCCCTGGTAATTTCTGTGATTTGAGGTATCTCTAGTGGCCAAAACTTCTAGGGACTTACACGAGGTGACCAAGACGGGCTGTCCTAGTATCTAACACGGACGGATCTACTCTATCTTCAGTTTTTTGGAGGGTGCTTGTCTTCACGAGAGTACTTTGCCCCTCAATCTGAGGTTCAGGCGAAGCTCTAGAGTAATTGTAACCATACATTTGGCTATCCTTCTTTGTTATGCATGAGATAATGGGTTTCATCTCCAGTGATCAGTGCTTATCAGACGAGGTACTTTCCCTCTATTTGCTGATTGATATATTTAGCGTATTTTTTATTTCTTAGGTACCTGAGTGCTATCGTTTTTGAGACTTTAAAGAATATCACATTAAAATTTATTTGATAAAACTTTATGGTCACCGTGGCTACATCCAGCCCTCATCATCACTCCAGATGATTGTTAGGACTTCCTCCACTCATTGTGGAAGATCCACCGAGTTCCATTGACTCGGATTCCTCATCTTCGAGTAATCAGTCTCCTAAATCTCACACGGGATTTGTGTGGATGACCGACGATTCAAGTTTTCCAGAGGATTTATTCACGGATGGATTTCTTCCTCACCTTAACACTCCACTCACAAATTCGTCGAACCTTATCGTGGTTCCTGTGGTACTTGTACTTCCTTCTTCAGTAGGTGGAACTTTCCCATCTCTCTAGTCGACGACTCACGGGTTGTGGAATTTTAGAGACACTGTTGGTGCTCTACCACTTCCCCAGTCGACAGTCATCACAACACCGGTAATGTGGAATCCCACTATCCCATTTGTTCCAGGTACGAAAAGCCACATAACACCCTCTATAAGTGGAACCCAGAAGATGCCAGGTTCCACTCCTATGGTGACACAATGCATGCCTTCAACAAGTGCCACATACAGTGCTCCATATAACACTCAATGCGGCACTATGGGCCCGATTCCCGTTTACCAACAATATGGTCAACCGCCAATGTATAGTTCCAACCCCCAGATTCAGATATTTGGGGGGGTTCCCAATATGCACATGCCGGTAGGGAATGTCATAGTTTCCCCTCTATTCTTAGGCATGCATGGAAAGTCACTAATTGACATGAGTGTTCCCTCTGTCAATCAAAGCGAAATGGTTAGTTCTGTGTCGATTGGGAATCCACAAGGGGTTCCCAACCAATCCATGGGGGCACCCTACTCAAAGAATCAAATGAGTCAAGGGGGCACTGCTTATAATGGGGGCAATTTCATACCCTAGTATCAAAATCCTCATGGAAATCCACTCTCCAACACCATACCCCAAAGAAACTGCTACAACATGCAACCCATGTACATTATGGGGAACCAAATGATTGGAGGAGCGCAAAGCTCCTCAGGTCATCCGTCATCACCATGGTCTGAGTCAGGGGCACCTAACTCTCTACCTTTTTGGAAACATTGGATATTCCTGACTTATAGAAGCTAACAAATGACCCCATCTACCACAACTTACAATGGCTACCGATCTTGCATAAAATACCAATGTACATTCCCAATTTCGATGGCAAGTAAGGGGAGGATCCAGGCACCCATGTCACCACCTACCATCTCTGGAGTATTTCTAACACCATGGTGGATGATAGTGTTCAATTACGTCTTTTTTCCCACACCCTTACTGACAATGCAGCAAAGTGGTATATTGAGTTACCACACGCATCAGTAAATACCTTCGATAATTTAGCAATGGAATTCCTTAAGCACTTTCAGCTACCTATCCGTTGTGAGACTGGGACATAGCTCCTCACTTCATTTCGTCAGGATACTGCCACCCACATCTCCAATCATATTCATGAATGGAGATGTAGGTGGAGGTTAGTCAAAGCTCCCCTCTCAGACTTTCTCTTAACAGACTCGTTCTGTAGGTCATTACTTCCACAAATCGCTAGAGATGTTGCTCTAGGTGGTGCGGTCACAGAATACCAATCCAAATGTCATGCGTAGCACTTAGATTTTATATATTCACAGTCTAGCACTCTTTAAGACATAATCCCCAATGCCCCTAGCAACCCCAATGCTTCCGCTACCACCAAATCGACTGCTCTTCCTACCACTGTGATAAACTTTGTGCAATGTACACAGAAATCTGGTGGCAAGAACAAGAAGAACAAGAAAATTACCGCTCCTTTTGAGGAGTAGTCAACAAAGCAGCCCAACCCAAAACAGAAGGCTACTGCACCTACTGCTGATGAAAAGGATACACCTGCCAGATTTCCTTGCAAAATCTGTGCTGAAGACCACGCAACCTGGTGTTGTCTGCGGCTTTAGGAATGCATAGATTACCTTGCCAAAAGGGATACTGGTAAGACCCCTGCTATCCTTAGGAATCCTTTTCCCACTCAGTAGCAGCAAAATCTTATTGCCAACCAACAACAACCCATGCCAGGGGGCAATGATGGTTCGCAACATCCTTCAGCTGGAGAAGGATCTTCTACCGTTTACACATTTGGAACGGTAGATCTCGCCACAAGAGCCAAATCTTATGGAGCTCCTGTCGCTCATGCAACGGAACCTTCCTCAAGTCAAAGCCCACCACCACCCAATGATTTGCATATCGACGGGCTAGTTGCAGACCTTGTAATTCGACCCCCAAAAGGGGCACTTCGACGCACAATGCATAATACATCTGCACGTGCCACCCAACACTACAACATTGTAGAGGATTTGGTGCAAGCGCCATTAGCTATGTCGGCGCTTGAAGTATTACAAACATGCCCAACACAACGGAAAGCTTTGCTTTCAGCTATTGGTGGTATTGACCCAGAGGATTCCATGGTTGCTGTTTTCGACATGAACAAGTGTAAACCCCCCCCTTCCCACTAGATTGCATTTCAAGTGCATATCACTTCGAAAGGTAAAGGTATACACAAAAATGTCATCAACAAAGGTGCTTCAACCTATGTCATGTCGGCTTCATGTTGTCTCACCCTGGGTTCCCCAACCCTATCCCCATCATTGAACTCCCTTAAAGCTTTCGACAGCCAGACCTTTAACCCAAAAGAATACCTAGCCAATTTTCCCATCACTTTGGCTAGGAAAACAGTAATGGTGGACGTAGAAGTCGTAGACAGAAAACTCGACTATAATCTCTTGTTGGGTCGCAGTTGGACATATGCCATGATGGCCATCGTATCTACTATCTTTCACATCATCAAATTTCCATTGGATGGAAAGGTTATTACAGTAGATCAGTTGTCTTTCTGCACCCCTGATTATTCATCATTACCAAGTGGCTCCGTACCCCTAGTAGGAGGTGGAACTGACAGTTACATCAGTGTAGGTACCGATCTACTGAAGGCTTCTTTCCTTATGGGTTCTTTCCCACTTTAGCCACTGCAGGTTTCACAGATGGTCAATATGCTTTCATCTATTCCTCAGGGAAAGACCGATCCATGGATCCTACCGACTGCTTCAGACATTGACACATAGGGAGAGAAAATGCCGCTGTCACCAGCTGAATCGGCCTACCAAACCATTCAATTTGCAACTGAATCTCTAGTCACTTTGGTTTCGACCAACTGTACCACTACCCCTCCCATAACCGCTCTTTCTTTTGATCCACTCAATCAAGTCCTATCAATGGACGAACCTATTAGAGAGATCACGAGGTTAGAAGAGTGACCTTGGGAGGATGCACACCATCATGTTTCGATATCTGATTCAGACATGATGCCTCTTCAAATCCTGTCACCCGACGCACATGAAATCATTTCCTCACCGTATATGGCTATCCAACTTTTTGACTCGGAAGGAAACAGGGGAAATATTTCACAAAAATTGCTCCTCGATATTTCTGTCATGACAGGCATTGTGAAAAACATAGAGTGGAGCCAATCACAATCTTGAGGAAATTGTGAGCTTCAACTACCCATTTAGGGACTTCCGCGATGTTTTTCCTTGGTCTTATGAGGAAATGCATGGCATAGACCCTTATAATATCAAGCATGAGATCGAGCATTCTTTTTATGGTATTTTTCTTGCTCGTTAATCCGAAAAACCTCGAGTCTCCTTCATTGGGCTCGTTAAACTACTACAACGAAGATAATAGAGCACTTTTAGGGATATTTTATTTCTCTCTAAAAAATATAAACATCTCTGAGTTCTCATCGTTAAGCTCTTTAAAACTTTTCGATGATGGTTAGAGCACTTTTAGGGATATTTTATTGCTCTTTAAAAAATATAAACATCTCTGATTTTTCATAGTTGCGCTCATTAAATATGTACGACAATGGTTAGAGCACTTTTTGTGATATTTTATTTCTCTTTAAAATATATAAACATCTCTGAGTTTTCATCATTATGCTCATTAAATACATGTAATGATGCTCTGAGCAACTCTTTTTGATATTTTTCCAGCTCATAAACTGAAAAATACCAAAGGAGCATTCTTTTTGGGCACTTTTTTCACACTCTTTAAACTGAAAAAATCGCAAGCTATGTCTTGCTGCTCGTTAAACTTACTAAAGATGACCTGAGCATTATTTTAGGTACTTTTCTCGCTCGTTAAACTGAAAAACCTCAAGTTTTTGTTACCGGGCTCATTAAAAATATATGACAATAGCAAGAGAACTTTCTTTTGTGGGACCATTTCTCACTCTTAAATCGAAAAATCCCCGAGTTTTCCCCTCCTTCGAGCTCGTAAAACTATGAAGAAGGGATGAGCAATTCTTTTCCCTCTTTTTCTCGCTCACTAAAATGAAAAAGATACCCTGAGTTTTCTTCATTTGACTCATTAAAAATTTTGGTGAAGGTATTTAGTTTGTTGTCGCATGACTCATTAAAAATTCATGACGAAACACGATTTTAGTCTATCGCCTTGTACTCGTAACAAAATGAGGTCGAAATCTATTGGAAAAAGGTTTCTCTTTATCCAAGTTCTATAGATTAAAAGACGGAAAAGTAACTGATCAAGGTATACTATTAACCTTTTGTCGCACCCGGTTAACAACTATGACAAAGGGACCACCATGGAGTCTCTCTTTACGATCTTTTTAGACTCTCTAAATATGAAAAGACCACTGAGTTTCCTAGTCTGGACTCTTTAAATTACATAGACAAGATATAGAGTCACTCTTTTTGTGATACTTTTCAGACTCTTAAAACATGAAAAAATCGACGAGTTTGCCTATCTGGACTCATTAAACTAATCAAATAGGGAAAAGGGTCGTTCTTTTTCCGATCTTTTCAGACTCTTTAAAAATGAAAAGATCAATGAGTTTACCCGTTTAGACTCATTAAATTAATCAGACGAAGAAAGTGGACAATACAACTATATTTCGTATTTGAAAGCATGGTTTGGCAGCAATCGTTCCATTGAACATGGAACTCCCTCAGATAAACCTTCATTTTGATGGCCTCTCAATATGAACCCTACCAACCTATCAGTTTTAGCCTATATACCTTGATGTAATTGCATCTCCATATCCTAACACTCTGTAGTGTTAATGTATCTAGTGTTGTCTGGTTAAAACCGTTGTCGTGACTTCTATTGTTCAAGGGTTCCCATTTGTTTCCTCTATCAACTGATCATACATATCCTTTCATCACACCCTCCATTGTTTAGACCCAAATGCTCAAAATATTCCTCAAAAAACAAAATCATTATTGTCCAGTTTCGTGTTGACTGATGTAGGACACGTCATTGCCTACCTTTCGACAAGTTTTTTCCTATCGACTTCAACACTCTATACAAGAAGATAGCCCATAAACACATTCATTTCCTTGGTACTTGCAGAAATTAGTGGTAGGTTACCTTGTGTTTGATCATGGGTTTTCATTATTGGCTCTTGGTTAAGTGATTCTACGAGTGTTCGATGAAAAATAAATTTTTCACACTCGCTAGTTTGCACTGTGCATATTGGAGACCATCACCATTATCGGTGGCCTTCCTCACATATGTTAACGGTCTCCATTATTGACCAGTAATCAGATGATTTCGTGCATGTTCGATGTCAACACATCTTATCACATGTACTGATCTACGATGTTCAGTGAAGCGGAAATCAAGACCTTGGGTAGAGGCTTGCATCATTCAGCCTTGTTTCCTCTCCCAAGCTGCGGATATTGTTCCTTGGAGACAATTATTTCAGGATGATCTACTATGACACTGGATCCGCTCTGTACTTATCAGCGGCTAGCTTTGTTATATCTCTTTGGAGAAAATTACTATGACATAGCTACTGAGTATGGGAATGCCCAACTCAGGACATGATTTTAGCAGTTTATATATATGTATATCTGTTGTATCAGGTTTTCCTTGCCGCCCGAAACTTCTCTCTCTCTACAAAAATTTTGACAGAAAATTACAGTTTTAGCAAAGTATTTCGGCCATCGTCTCTACCTCTGATCTCACACTTTAGGGGGCATCTATTATAGGAAAAAATGACCTCCTCATCAACTCAGAGGTGAAAGACAACATGACTAAAGAAAAGACCACAATTGCATGGCTTGATTCCACACTAACGCTCCCTGCACACTGCTAACTTGCTTTATAAAGCTTGTTACCAAGCATAGAGGAGCGCTAGTCACCTTGCTAACTCAAGTTTTTAGACCAGGGGGAGCATTAGTGAAACTAAGAGAAGTTCAGTGGGTCAAGCCAATGAATCTGCTCACAAATATCTAGATATTTATCCCTAAATTTTCTCAAGAAAAGCAAGGAAACTCCAAAAATCGAATTATTTAGGGAAATTCCAATCTGAGAATGAAGGAAACTGGGAAAAACCTTGGAAATAGGGCCGGTTCATGTCTTTTGTCCTAATGAACTCGAGGATGATCTTGGAAGCCCTAATTCGATTGCTACATAAGCAATAAGAGGGCGATTGTGAAAGGGGTCAGAGCATTTGAAAGGATATCCTTTTAAGCTGTTGTGAACTATCATATACTTGAAGAAGCGAGCTGAAAGAGGGAGAGAGAGAGGAAGAAGGGGAAAGGGAAGGCAGATACAATGGATGGTTGTAATCACTCTTCCATTATAAATACAAAATTGCAGTTGTGTTCCCTACTCCATAGTGTCGGTAACATTGTTCATTGGGTTGTTCATTTCGATACTTGTCAAGTTGAGTAGTTTAAGTTACATACAATTATATGTTCATTGTGCATTCTTATATTAGTTTTCTAGATTGTATGTTGTGATTGTGTTTTCCCTTCCTTTGTGCAGGAATTGTCTTGGAGCCGGTTTGGGAGGAGTTCTTCTTGGCTGCATTGAGATCTCCAAACAAATCTAGAAGGATATTTGAGGTAAACACTCTTACCATACTTGGTTAACTGATATTTGATAGATGAACATGTATATAACTTGGTAGCTTCTATAGATAATCTTAAAGTCTGTCAAAGGTCCTGGGAAGGCCTTTTAGGGTAGTTTTCATTCTCCATACACCGTGCATTTTACCCCATAGCAGCTGCCTCTATAATTCCTGGTATTTTTGTTGGGGGACTGTTTCTAGTTCAAGGCGTTCTATGGTAAGCTGAGCCTAGGATAAACCTGCTTGAAGATTCACTATGCTGGGGTCGTTGCTCATCATGATATGTTTGGCTTGGGTATTTGTCTGTGGTCTGGGTAGATGTGTTGTAGGAGGGTGCCATCTCTGTCTGAATGGCTAAGTCATGAGAAAGTATAGCCTCTGTTTGGGTAGCTATTTCTACAAAAATTGCATGTTGTTCCCTAATAGGTTCAGTGAGTATGGGCTTAGTTTGAGTCCCTGTAGCTTCTGTTTCATGCAATTCAATTTTGATGGCTACATTTATTGTTTCTAGGGTTTTTTCTGGGACTTTCCCTGCTGATAACTCCCTTATTTTTCATTTGAGCCTCTTCACTGTTTTCCGTAGCCTCTATTGTTCCTTCCTGAGCTTTTTAATTGTGGCTCTATTCCTTTTATGGGGAGCGAGTGCTTTGCTGGTCATTTCTACTCCTAACGGGCCTTGTTGCTCGTCTTGAATCTACTCTAAAACTGTGTCCCTAGATTGATTGTCATCTTCTTCATCTATCTCCATGTCCTCTATTTGGTCTATATTTTGTATATTTAGGTCTACCTTGCTCGGTTCTTCTGGAGGTATGTCGCCAGGTTGGTCGGTCTCTTCCGGAGTGACTTCTGCTCCTGTTTCTACTTCAAAGATTACATTTTCTGGTATGTTCCTGTTGTGGCCAGAGTTTTCTTTCGATTTGGTTGCTCCAATGTTAATGTTGAGCGGGCTTTTGGGCTATATAAATTCATTCATATTGGCTAAAATCTAGGCCAATTCAATATCATGCAGTAAGTCTCGTGGGGGACTTGTATATGGTGTTGAGAGGAGTTCTATTTCATTTCTTTCCTCTTCACTAGAGTGCTTTGTTTCCTCCTCAAGTTCTGACTCTAGGTCATCCCGTCCTTCCAACTGTAAATATTGCTCATTTTTTGGGCTAGATAGTTCTATGGACTGGATTTTGCTACCCTGGTGATTTTCAGTTGTTCCCAAGCTTGTCCTTACTCTGGAAAAGTGTCTCCATTTTTGTGGAATGTTTGTTGTGCAGGTAGTCCTTTTCCTTTTTGGAATAGGGTTAGGAGCAGGTAAAGCTAACCCCCCTTCTATGGAAAATATTAATTCTTCCCAACTTGTTTGCTATTGGGCGAGGTTGTAGCTAACTATCAACCTAATTAAACAATGATGACTTACGACTGTTTCTATGTGTCAAGATTTTCTTATTCTTTCAGCAGAATCATGCAGTAAGAAATTCAAATATGCAAGTAGATTTACTGAACATTTTTGTTTCAAAACTGCTAACAGTTTAAGTTGACGCGACCTTACCACGTCTTTGTGCCCGTCACATGTAATGAAATTCTAAACAACTCTAGCTAGTTCTCCCCATGGTTCTCCAAGGGATGATGGTCGAACTCCTTTTCCTTTGATGATCAGCTCTTGCCCTTTGTCTTTAAAGGTTTCAATGGAATCATGTAGCTTCAATCGTTTATTCGTCCACATGGGTCCTTTAGTAGGTAATCTAGAAACTTCTGCAATCACAACATCTGAGACTGTGATTTGTTTGTCCCTCACCATAGACTGGCCGTTCTGTAAATTCTGCAGGAATTCTATTGTGATTGTTTCACTGGGTTGCTGAAATCATGTGAAATATGTTGCCCACCTAGCTCAGACTAGAATTTCTCTGGTAGCATCAGAAACAGCTAGTATCAGTGGCTCCCTGAGCACTATTCTTCCTCCCATATTGCCTGAATTCTACACACTATAAGATAGCACAAGTAACACAACAATATATAGAGCCAGTGATGGAACAACAAGTTGTTATGATCGTTATATTGGATGATATTTTTCAGCATAAATACCGTTCAAGACTTGCTATTATGGAATGTCATATAGTTCGACATAACCAAATAAAATATTGATATGCATGCATAAGTACTTTGGGAGTCACCCTCGCCCCCCTTTGAAATGATAGGTTGCCTTCGACCGAGTGAATGAAGGAAAATCATGCCGGTGGCGACGTATAGGGATGATGGAAATGGTAAAGTACACCTATTTATGAAAGGATCGCAAGAGATATTGGAGTGCTGAAATCAATGCATATACGATAATTATCAATTAGTGAGGAGATGCTATGAGGTGATTTCGAAAAGGGAAAAATGACATCTGACAAAAAAAAGATAATTTACCATCATCATTCCACTTAAAGCTTATTATGATTGATTTTTTTAGAAGGTATCCATGCGTAAAGGTTCAAGATAAATTAGGAACATAATCGCTCTGTAGTAAAGATACCAAATAAGGAAAGGGACTTATAATAGCTATTGATATTGGAAATATGACTTCAATACCATCAGTAGAGCTTCTGTTTCCTGTAGGCATCTATAGCCTCGACAGAGCTGCTTTCTAACCCTTTGGAACCATGGTCCTTTATGTAAAATAGGAAATGTGCATTATGTTATCAAAGTGGAGGCCAATGTGCTAGCTTGGTGACCAGATGAACACATTACCATTCACTAGGAAGGAGAAAAAGGTGGGTAGGTCGGCTTGTGATGAGACCTCCTGTTCCAAGGACTTTTTATTTCTTGATTCATCCATTGGATCATATCCCTGGTGTGGTGGCCATAGTGGGAATGCCACTTTGTTGCTTCCTCATGATCATGGTAGGTTGGCTCGTGATGAGACCCCCTATCCTCCATCTATAACAAAATCATACAATTGTTAGTAAACATATGTATATGTATATATATATATATATATATATATATATATATATATATATATATATATATATATATATATATATATATATATATATATATATATATATATATATATATATATATATATATATATATATCTATATATATATATATATATTAGAACAACACTTCCTATTTATACATAGAGGGTGGTTCAACACTCCTTAGGAGTAGGAATGACGGAAGAAGTCTAAACATATCAAATAGAAGAAAGTATGTCCTTAACCTTATTTGATGATAATGAACAGAGAGAGTTATAAGGTTTAGGGAAGAACCAGCATGGTACAAGTAATCAATCACTTTGATTTATAATGGAAATGAGGACAGTGAAGTGATATAGATGGTTGTGTCCTTTCTTTTTCGATCAATACAAAGCAATCTTGTTTAAAGATGATAATATTCAATACTTGCTTGTTCCAGTAAACCTCAGATTTGTACCCTTTCATATATATATTTTTACCCTTGTGCCTGATAGAGTGGTAATAAAAAGTGAAATAATAGTCACAAAGTGCTTATTTCCTAAAGAAAACCTCACACATAGAGTTTTGTTCCTTGTAGGGAACAACAAGAAAAGACACACAAAAAGTTATTGTTCCTTAAAGGGAACAACAACTGTTCCCTGTAAGGAACATCAAGTCAAAAATACACGTGGATTGTCTTGTTCCGTGTCGGGAACAACAAAAGGATATATACATGACGTTGTTTTACCTTATAGGGAACAAAAGTTCTTCCTTAGGAGGAATAGCAAGGAGAAAAATTGCACACCGAAAGTGTTGTTCTTTAGAGGGAACAACAGTTGTTCCTTAGAGGGAACAACAGCTGTTCCTTATAAGGAACAATGAAAAGAGAAAAATAATTGGACACGAAATTGTTGTTCCTTAGAGGGAACAACAACTGTTCCTTAAAGGGAACGATATTTGTTCCTTAGATGGAACAACGGAAAAACATATGCAAACAAAATTGTTGTTCCTTAGGGGGAACAATGGTTGTTCCTTACAAGGAACAACAATTGTTCCTTAAAGGGAATAGTGAGAAAACAAGTCCAAACAAAACTGTTGTTCCTTAGAGGGAACAGTGAGAGAACAAATCGAAATGAAACTGTTGTTCCTTAGAGGGAACAACAGTTGTTCCTTAGAGGGAACAACAGTTGTTCCTTAGATGGAACAGAAAAAAAAAAAAAAACATGCAAAATTGTTGTTCCTTAGAGGGAACAACAACTGTTCCTTAGAGGGAACAACAACTATTCCTTAGAGGGAACATCAACTGTTCCTTACAGGAAATAGCAGTTTTTCCTTAGATGGAAGAACAAAAAACAAATACACGCGAAACTTCTGTTCCTTAGAGGGAACAACAACTGTTCCTTAGAGGGAACAGTAGTTGTTCCTTAGAGTGAACAACAAAAAGCAAATAGACAAGAGGTAGTTGTTCCTTAGAGTGAACGACAACTGTTCCTTAGAGGGAACAACAACTGTTCCTTAAAGGGAACAGCAAAAAGAAAATACACACAAAACTGCTACTCCCTAGAGGTAACAACAAATCTTCCTTAGAGGGAACAAAAACCGTTCCTTAAAGGGAATAGAAAAAGGAAAATACACATGAAAGTGTTGTTCCTTAGAGGGAACGACATTTCCTTAGAGGGAACAACAACTATTCCTTAAAGGGAACAATATGAAAACCAAATATACAGGGAATTGTTGTTCCTTAGAGGGAACGACAGCTATTCCTTAGAGGGAACACCAATTGTTCCTTAAATGGAATAGCATGAAAATCAAATATACAGGGAACTGATGTTCCTTAGAGGGAACGACAAATGTTCCTTAGAGGGAACAACAACTATTCCTTAAATGGAACAACACAAAAATCTATACACAAACTTGTTGTTCCTTATAGGGAACGACAGTTGTTCTTTGGAGGGAACAACAGTTGCTCCTTAGAGGGAACAACAAGAAGAAAACCCATAAGATCATTGTTGTGCTTTAGAAGGGACAGTAGTTGTTCCTTAAAGGGAACAACAATTGTTCCTTAGAGGGAACAACAACTGTTCCTTAGAGGGAACAACAGCTGTTCCTTAGAGGAAACAACAAAAGAGAATTTATATACAATTTATACAAGCAAATTCAATCAAAATAGAAAGAAAATTTTTATGTACAAATTTCAAAAACAAATGAATTATTCACCGGGCCGATGTTGAGGATGGGTTGCCCTCTCAGCTAGAATCTGTATGGTGGAATCTTCCCGTAATTGTTGGAAAAAGGACTCCCTGGTAAGCGGTTTGTGATAGAGTCGTACTTGATGTCCATTCGCTTTAAAAGAGTAACCAGACCCATCAATGGTGGCTAATGTGAGGGTGCCATTATCACGCACCTTTTGTATCTCATAAGGTCCTAACCATCTGGTCTAGAGTTTTCCCGGGAAATCCTAGAACCTAGAATCGTATAGGAGTGCCCAATCTCCTTCGTGGAAGATCTTCTCTTTGATTAGGGCATCATTCCATTTCACTCTTTGTTGCTAGATCACTGTGGTGTGCTGAAGAGATGATAGCCGTATTTCATCCAATTCATTCATTTGATGTAGCCTATTAATTTGTGCTTCGTTTAAGTCCAAGCCTACCTCCTAAGCTATCCTCAATGTCTGGATTTCAAATTCAATTGGGAAGATAGGTTCTTTGCCAAACACTATTTGATATGGGGAATATCCTGTGGTATTTCTCCATGTTATGTGGTATGCCCACAGGGCTTCAGGCAATTGGGTAGCCCAGTCATGTCTATGTGATGGAACTATCTTTGTGAGTATTGACTTGATTACGTTATTGTTGCTTTCTACCTGGCCATTTTCCTACGGGTGGTATGGAGTCGTGATCTCGTGCATGATATGATGGTTCTTTAATGTTGCAACGATATTATGGCCTATGAATTGTGGTCCTCCATAGATAATTACCTCTAGGCAAGCCATACTGCACGAATAGTTCGAAAAGAAAGTGGATTACCAAGTCCTCTATTTCCCTTGGTAGTGCCTTTGCCTCCACCCATTTAGTCACACAGTCTGTTGCAACTAATATATATGTATTATGATTAGATGATGGGTTTATTGAATCGATGAAATCTAACGCCCATTGCTCAAAAGGTTCAACGACTATCTGCGGGTGTAGGGGCGTCTCATCAGATTGCCCAGGGCGTTCCATTCTTTGGCAATTGTCGCATGCCTGGAAAAGCTTCTTGGCATCTTAAAAATGTTGGGCCAATAATAGCCCATTTGTAATACCTCGTGACCAGTTCGACAATCTGCAAAATGTCCACCGCAAGGCCCATCATGGCAAGCCTTCAGGATGTCAAAGATATCGTCTTCCGTAACGCATCTTCTAATGTGCATATCGGCCCCTGTATGAAATAAATAGCCTCCAATCCAAGAGAATCACATTATGCACTATATTATTTGTTTTCTCTCATTAGGCGTCAGGTGCTTGGGTAACTTGCCTACTACCAAGTAATTTGTGACATCCGCGTACCACGGTGTTTTCACGATTACAACAAATAAATGTTCATCAGGAAACTAGTCTTCTACTGCTGCGAAGTCATCTGTCTTTGGCATTCGTGAAAGGAAATCTACTGCTGGAACGTCTTTTCCTGGTCGATCTTTGATAGTGATATCGAATTCCTGCAAAATAATCAACCATATTGTCACTCTTCCATTTGTAATGGGTTTACTAGCTAGGTATTTAATAGTAGAGTGATCAGTGTATAAAACCGCAGGGTATCCTATTATATAATGTCTAAATTTATTGATAGCATAGATTACAGCCAAAAATTCTTTTTTAGTAACAGTATAATTTAATTCAGCAGGAGATAGATTTTTGCTGATATAGTATATTGCATATGGATTTTTATCTTCCTCTTGGCTGAGAACTGCTCCAATGGCTGTGTCTAAAGCATCAGATGAAATCTAGAATGGAAAATCCCAGTTTGGGCCCCTTAATACTGGGGTTGTTGATACAAGCCGTTTTAAATCTTCAAAAGCACTGTCACATTTATCAGTCCAAATGAAATCAATATTTCCTATTAATTCATATAGTGGTGCAACAATTTGAGAAAAATTCTTTATACATCTTCTATAATAGCCAAAAAATCTCGAAACCGCATACCTTAGTTTGTGTGGAAGGGGTAGGTATTAAAAGAATTATCTGAATTTTTGTTGGATCTACTTGGATTCCAGCTGCTGAGATATAGTGACTCAAGATGAGGCCCTTGGTCATCATCATGTGGCATTCTTCATGGCTTAAACAAAGTCTGGTGGCAATGCATCTTTGCAAAACTTTTTCTAAGGTTTGTAATGCTAGCTAGAAGTCATTTCCATAAGGTGTAAAGTCATCCATGTACACCTAAATCCCTTCATTTATCAGATCTAAAAAAATGTTGAGTATAGCCCTCTAAAATGCGGCAGGTGCATTGTACAACCCAAAAGGTAAAACCCTGTAAGCGAATGTTCCCCAAGGGAAAGTAAAGGTAGTCTTATCCTGATCTCCAGGGGCAATCTGAATTTGATTGTATCTGCTCAAGCCATCTAGGAAAGAAAAGATTTTTTTTCCTGCAAATGTGTCCAAGACCTGGTCAATGAATGGAAGGGGAAAATGGTCTTTTTGGGTTGCTTTATTAAGCTCTCTATTGTCAACACATATATGCCACTTTCCATTCTTTTTCGGAACCACTACTAATGGAGAGACCCATTTGCTGTCAGATATGGGGTAGATGAAATTTACATCTAACAATTTTTGTAGTTAAGCTTTAACAATGTCTTTAAGATGAGGATTTAACGTCCGTTGAGGTTGTCGAATGGGCCTGGCATCTTTCTCTATATAAATGTGGTGCATGCATAGTTGTGGATCAATCCCTTTCATGTCTGGGTAATCCCATGCAAAGGCCTCTTTATATTTTCTTAAGAGTTGAACAAGCTTCTTCTGTTGGTCAGTAGTCAGATTCTCGTTAATATTCAAAAATTTTCCTGGCTCAATTTCTATGGTTTTGTTGTTATAAACAGAAGTTGTTGGTATTGATTGATCATTAATATCTTTTAAGGGATCTTCTTCTATTTTGTTATCGAGGGCTGCTTCGATCATGTGACATTTTAGATGGGATACGACATCTGGTTGGTTAATGTAAGTGTTAATGATGTCATCTTCTATTTGATCTTTAAATTCAAGAGCATCTTCTATGGTTAGCAGTTATCTAATGATACACGTTGTTTTCAGGTTTTGATTACTGTTAAACTTGGCTAAACTAGAGGATATAAGGCTAAATTCTTCACATTGCTTCCTCTTTCTATAGTCATGCTGCCCATTCGACAACTTATGTAAGCATCTGTGGTTGCTAGCCAAGGTCTACCTAGAATTAGGGGATGTCCATCGAGTCAGTTTCTAGGATTGATGATCAGAAAGTCTGCAGGGTATTCCCAGGAGTCTACTGACACCATTACATCCTATAATGTGCCTTCTGGTTTAACTATCGATTAGTTGGCCAGTTCCAACAAGGTCGTGGTTGGGTCCAAGGATGTAATGCCAAGCTTTTGACAAGTTGTGGTTGTAAGAATATTGATTGTCGCTCGTAAATCAACTAATGCATTGGGGAAGGAGAATCCATTTATTTGAACAATGACTATAAGATTTCCTGGGTCCTCATATTTTATAGGTGTTTCTCTGCCTGATAGTAAATTAGATAAGGTACTGACTACATGGATAGTTGGGGTTGTTTTTATTTTCCTCTTTGGCTTTTTCATACACAATTCCTTAATAGTTTTTGCATAAATCGGAATGTCCTGAATAGCCTGGAGGAGCGGTATTTTTATACAAAAATTTTCCAATTCTCCCTAAAGATCAAAATCGGGGTATTCTATTAGGCGGGGTATGATTAATCTTTCTGGGAATGGTGGAGAAGAGGTGATTGTTTGATCGTGAGTTTTCTATTTAACCATGTTCTCTTCTTGTGGTGCTTGTTCTATAGGTAACTAATCTTCAATTTGTTTATTTTTATCCCCCTCTGATTCTATTATCCGCCCAGATCTTAATTGAAGCTCATTGCACTCCCTTAACTCGGTTTCTGGCTCTGGTCCTTCAATAATTTGCACAGATTGAACCAGTCTGTTGTTGGGGTTTAGGTTGGGTTGGGCTGGGAGCTACGGTCATAGGTTGGTCTGAGGGTTTTGTTGCAATGTGTAGGGTGCTAGTAGTGTGGGTTGAGGTAGGGGGATTGTTCCTACTAGCTGATTTGTAGGTCTTTTCTAGCTTGACTGCCAGTTCTGGTTCTGTGAAGTCGAGGGTGGCCATTGGGATTGATATGAATTATTCTACCAAAACGATGGGAAGTAAGAGGAATTTGGCCAATTGTTATTTTGATTTGATTGGTTGGGCCATGGTGGCATAGGGAATGGTTGTTGTGACCAATTGGAAAATGGTGGCTGATTCTTCCACATGGCTCCTGGGTATTGTTGCGAACTATTGTTAAGTTTGAAAGAGAGAGGATAGATCAGTCGGCATACCTGTTTGTCATGGTTGCCATTGGTGACGCTGATTTAGCAGGTAGACTTGTTCTGTTTCTTCCTCTGCCTCCTTATATACTGCTTTTAATCCTGGGAGTGATGGGCAGCTTTTTGTGTTATGATGTTTAGTACATATGGCATAGGTTTGCATCATATCCAGCGGGCATTCTTTGTGACTATGCTTCTTCCTGCATCTAGGACTGAATATCACCAAGTTTTGTTCTGCTTCTGCCTGCTTTGTTTTGTCTTGCGTAATGTCCAATTGCATTGTCAGAGTTCCCAAAATATCTATTTTAAAATCCTCTAACAGGTTGCCAATTTCTGCACGAGTTATACCTCCCCCAGGGATTTTGTTGTCCCTAATGGTCATGTCACATTCTACTGGTTTCAATCTCCTACTGCCTCTTGAGGACCTGATACACAATTTAATAATGTCAGCATATTCTTCTTGATATATATCACCTTTTCCCATAATATTTAATGTTTCTATCCATTGTTCTTTCATCCCTTTAATCAGTGTAGTTTTTAGCACATTATCAGGTAAAAGTAGAGTTTCATAGGGAGACCGCTGGAGGTTATATTGAAATCATTCCACATATTCTTCTAATGTTTCCCTGGGTATTGATACAATTTGGAATATTTTGTCTTTCAATTCCCTAAATCTACAATAGTCCTGATATTGTTTTAGGAAAGTAGTTTTCATTTGTCCCCAATCACTTATTGTGCCACCACTTAATACCATAAACCAACGCAAGGCTACTCCTTTCATTGTGGAAGGAAACAATTTTAGTTTTTTGGGGTTGGTGGTATAATAATAACCCCCACATAATACATCAAATTCAAATAGAAATTCATTTGGATCCTCTGATGTTAATCCATGAAAGGTTGGAATATTGTGGAGAGGGATAGCTTTCATGGGTGCGTTGACTACTGTGTCAACGATGGGATGTTGCAGTGTAGAGGTCTGAGGTGCTTGTGGTTTGTTGGCTATTTGATCAAATATGTGCCAATAACCTTCCAGAATCTCTAGAGAGTTATTCCTAGGATGATTAGAAGGGGTGGGAATGATCTTAATAACACTCCCTCGATCTGGGATACTAGGTGTTCCTTGTTGAATTACTACCTGAGGGGATCTTGGTTCCTGTGTTTCCCCTGTTTCTCCTCCTCCTTCACAAATATTACAATAATTCCCTTCGTGTGAGGAAATTGGGCGTGAATTTTCAATATCTTGAAAACTCTGCTCAGTTCCCACTATCTTGCTGTGGACCTTAGCATAGGCTACAGATGGTGAGCCTGTGGCCCAAAGGGAGTCAGTAGGTTGTCTGGAAGCAATGTTTCTAGGACCTACTAATGGTTGAGATTTAGCTTTCTTTAAGATGTCGTCTATGAACGTTGATCGTCAAAGAGTCATCGGTCCCTTAGACCTATCTGGTTTGGGTAGTGGAATTGGATTGTTTTGGGTTTTTTCTTCTTATTCATTCATGAAAAAAATTCAAATGTTTATCTCTACCTTAAGTTCTTAACAATTCTACAGGAAAGCGGGTGGGGGAGCAGGCATTTTACGTGCTTCGTACGTAGGTTCTTACCTTTTGTTTTTAATACCCAGTTCTCTCCCAACAAATAAGTAGCAAATACCAACTTCAAATTTCTGTAATTGTGCTGAAAAGTGGGCGGACGAGCAAGCAATTTACTTGCTAGTTACATAGGTTCTTACCTTCTGTTTTCAAAACCCAATTCTTATTCAACAAAAATCATCAGATGTACATTACTCCTTAGAAATGGCTACAGTCTCCCTAGCAATGGCACCAAAATGTTGACTGATAAAAGGTGCCTTTTCAACTCCTAATTATCTTCACATTAATTATCAATCCGGGCAAGTCTTTTTATTTCAAGAGTGTACACAGTATGTGGTGGCTATTTAACTCGGAGAGAAATTCTTCTAAATTGTAGTATAGATCTTTTAAATACAAGAGTAAACAGATGCAACAAGTAAATTCTAATTGCAATTAAAAGAAAACTCAATCCTTTAATGAAATCAAATCCTACAACAATTCAGGTAACAACAATATGCAATTCAAGTAACTACAATATCAATTAAGAGTACAACAGTGATAATTCTTCTCTTAGAAACTGATTTAATTTAAATCAAATGCACTACTATGTAAAACAACGATGATATCAATATGACATCCTAACAACAGTAGTTAATTATCATTACAGTTGATTACATCGAGTAGGATATTCATCTAGGAAACTCAATCCAAAGAGAAAGGAAAGTAATTAAACAACAATGTTGTAAATTATATAAAACAGAGCTATTATGTCAACGCAAAGAAATAAGGAACAACAAAAAAATAAAATAGCAGAAAGTAAAGATACTATCAACTGTCATACTTGCAAGAATAAATAATATATGACACAATTGAAGTAGTGAATTCCGCTGGAAGCTGGGCCCTTAGCCTCCAGCATACACTGCTGGTTACTTCAGATAAGTGAAAAGGAACATCAACTCCTCTTATGTATTAATCATGAAAGAGAATTACAATGTATTTGCATTCTTCACTACAACGAAATTCTGTAATTGAGAATTACAATAATAATAACAACATTCGTCCCCTTCTGCTTACAATCGTTGCCTTTTATAATGAGAAAGGGGTAAAAATATAGATGATAAAAACTATCCCTCGGGATATCTCGATCCTGAGGGATTCACACAATTTTCTAACTTCAGATATCTTTCCCTTCTCACGATGATCCTGTTGATTTTCTTTTGAACATATCTGCAACCTCCATGTTCCTTCCTTAGCCTGTCGATCTTTGTTTTTTCTTCACAGGGAACAACATTTTTCATTTTCATGATTTTCCTGCAGAAAGGAAGGTAATACTTAGCCAAAGCGTAACTACAGATAATTTCTATATTTCTTACCGTAATTTCTTAATAGATTAGCGCATTGGGATATAGAAAGGAAATATATAATATTTGAAGTCTGCCAAACCCATTTTCATGAACTTTTCAATGTTTTTCACATATTTCATAATATGAGGGAAATACACAGGAGCGGGCCTTTAGCGACTTGCGATGGCGACAAGGCCAGACCCAATAGACAATTAAACCATATTTTAGGAATTTTGAAGTCCAAAATACACAGAGAAGGCGAGATTTTTGCAGTAATGTTGTGTTTTCAGTATATAATAGAAAAAAAATTATTTATAAATGTTTAAGGGATTACATAGGCCCGAACACCATTTCCATTATCTAACAGAGGCTAGAAGGGGAATAGAAAGAGCCATAGCACGTGCAACTCCCCCCTCCATAACAACAGAATCATCATGGAGCATCTCTGGCATAGGAGAACTCTGAGAAAGCGCAACAAGCTACCAAAAATATCTTAAAGCAGTTACTTTTCTGTCAGAAGTAGAAAACTTTGATCACATGCTTGCCTAGAGGGCATCAAATTAGTTAACAATGCAGATCCGACAGATTAAGACTCTTAGCCTCTTAGAGCTCAAGAGCATTGTAAATAGGATATAAATCGTTGAGAGTAAGATGCAATAGAGGTTCAACTTCTAGAGATTATTCCTCATCTATTCCTTCTGTTTACTAATAAAAGGTTCCTTTTCAACTCCTAATTATCTTCACATTAATTATCAATATGGGCAGGTCTTTCTATTTCAAGAGTGTACATAGTATGTGGTAGCTATTTAACTTAGAGAGTAATTCTTCTAAATTGCAGTATAGATCTTTTAAATACAAGAGTAAACAGATGCAGCAAGTAAATTCTAATTGCAATTAAAAGAAAAATCAATCCTTTAATGAAATCAAATCCTACAACAATTCAGGTAACAACAATATGTAATTCAAGTAACAGCAGTATCGGTTAAGAGTACAAAAGTGATAATTATTCTTTTAGAAACTGATTGAATTTAAATCAAATGCACTACTCTGTAAAACAACGATGATATCAATCTAAGATCCTAACAACAGTAGTTAATTCTCATTACAATTGATTACATCAAGCAGGATATTCATCTAGGAAACTCAATCCAAAGCAAAAGGAAACTAATTAAAGAACAATGCTGTAAATTATATAAAACAGAGCTATTTTGTCAACGCAAAGAAATAAGGAACAACAACGAAATAAAATAGCAAAAAGCAATGATACTATCAACTATGAGACTTGCAAGAATAAAAAATATATGACATAGGTGAAGCAGCGAATTCCACCAGAAGCCGGGCCCTTAGCCGCCAACGTACACTACTGGTTACTTCAAATAAGTGAAAAGGAACAACAACTCCTCTTATGTATTAATCATGAAAGAGCATTACAACGTATTTATGTCCTTCGCTACAAAAAAAGTCTATAATTGAGAATTACAATAATAATAACAATAGTCGTCCCCTTCCGCTAACAATCGTTTCCTTTTATAATGAGAAAGGGGTAAAAAGATAGATGATAAAAGTGATCCCTCTAGATCTCTCAATCCTAAGGGATTCGCGCAATTTTATAACTTCAGACATCTTTCCCTTCTCACGCTGATCCTATTGATTTGCTTTTGGACATATCTGCAACCACCACATTCCTTCCTTAGCCTGTCGATGTTTGTTGTTTCTTCACAGGGAACAACATTTGTACTTTTCATGATTTTCCTGTAGAAAGGAAGGTAATAATTAGCCAAAGCGTAACCACAGATAATTTCTTATTTCTTACCGTAATTTCTTAATAGATTAGCACATTGGGATATAAAAAGGATATAAATAAAGGAAAAGGATAATAAGTTAATAGTAAATGCATACCTTTTCCATGACCCAACAGCTTCAATCTTCTCATCTTCATTCTAGTAATATAAGCTTCTTTTGCCATTATATGTCAATGTCCATTCTCTTTGTTGTTCTATGATTGTACTTGAATAGTTTGTTCATGTTTTCTTTGTGTCTAAGGCCATATAACTGTCATCTTATCTCTGCTTTGATAAATTAGATTTGTAAGCTTCTTTGCTGCCTGTAGCTAGCCATCCATATGTGGTCATATATGCATCTGCCAATATTCTCTTTTGTTGACTGTAGCTAGCCATTCATTTATGTTTATGTATGCAATCTGCTGGTATACTCAATATTCTCCATCTATCCATTGAATCTATAAACTATTGAGCATTAGTAGTCTAAAGCCTTGTATTTTTTAGGGTGTTCATGCATGTCTTGAGTGAGAATAGAGCTGAAATGATTATCTGACTTGATACAAACCAACATTCATTCCAATAGTTCAGAGAACAATATTGAATATTATATGTTACCAAGCATCTCTGATCTACAACCTAGGATAGTTTCCTGGAGTGATAATAGGTCCTTGTCATATCCCTGGCCTTTGCACTTTACGCACCATACCTCCCCGTGCACTTTTGGGCGAGTTGTCATGTCTTGTTTCAAACTCTTCATCTCAAGGCACAAGTTTTTCAACTGCACATGGATCTTTTGAACTCCCAGGTTAGGATCTTGTATCGGGGTCTTGTGTAGTTCCATCGCGATCTCCAAGGCCCCTGACTAAGTGGTTAGCTTTTGTTGTGACAATGCGTTCTTCAAATGCGGTGTTAGCGATGCTACAAACCATGCACGGTGTTTCCCATCCGTCAAGGTCATATTAGCTTCATGAATTGTACACTTCAATCTCTGATCTAACTCCCAGGGGGTCTCGCCTGGAAGCATCATGATTTCCTTAAATCTAATGATCGACTGAGTCTCTGACTTTGGCCTGCTAAATTCTTTGTTCAGCGTAGCTTGGATATCCGCGATCACTGTGTTCAGATTGTCATTGGAATGCTTAATGTACCAAGTCAGTGTGCAATCCTGCAGAGTGCTGAACATCGTTTCTTTCTTTATATTTTCATATGTGACTCCCTGCGCTTCCCATACAACCTTTATCACGAACCAAAACTAGTCCGAACCTTCATTCCGTACTCCCTTGAACACTGGTAACTTTATCGTGCTTGCCATATTGAACTGTGGTGGTGCCGGAGGTGGTATGGGCGAAGATGCAGGTGAAGATGGTGATATTGGCGGTGGTGTGGGTGGGAGTGGTATGCGCAGAATTCACTGCTTTATCAAACTGATCGTACTTCTTGGTGAAATCTTCGCGAGATCTTCCTCGCTTTCTCGTGGAGGTGACATCAAGGGGCTAGTTTCTAGTTCTATGCTACCTTCAATTTTGTAGATCCTCCCACTCCGCGTATCCCCAAACATCAATTTATTTGCATAACCCATTTTTCACATAGTATGATTTTAATCCAAGTGTTCAAAGATTTAACGTACTTACCTCATAGTCCCTTGAGGAAGCATCACTCTGCCTCGCTATAGCTGACTAAAGTATCTACTACGAATTTAGCGATGAATCTTTTTATAATTTGATCGAGCCAGTGATCCACAATGCACGCGATCTTATCTTCCAATGCTTCTAGTCTACACACCAATTCTGGAGTCAACATAATAGCTTTGTCAAGTCTACACCTTCCTTGACTGTTTGCTAGCTTCGCGATCCACTCATACAACTAAGTGGGGAAGGATGCAAAGAAAATTTTGTGGATCTCCGTATACAAGTAGCAATCTAACCACTCTTCCTTTGATAGTCATGAATTGCTGCTTTCCTGCACCGCAAACTCGTGATTTTTTCTGTCCAACCAATCTTCAATTCCTTGCTTTATCGAATTCCAGTGATATGACATGAGACATATCTATGCATATCCTAGTCCTAGAAACAGAACCATTTATTGGCTTTTTGGGGCCTGACCCAGCTTCAAATTTAATTAGCCAAACAAATCCCAGTACTACTGGCCCTTTCGGCAATAGTCCGCGGAGCGCAGACTGAGGTCTCACCCGAAGTAGTATGGGAGGGTGATAGAACTAGGTTTCCGCACCCTAGATATGTCTGAGAAGTTCGACTGTTCCACTATTTGTTCTTGGGCGCAGGTTGTTTCACGTGCTTCCCTATCCCTTACGGCTTGATGCACTGCCTTTGTACAACCCTACCCAAGGGTTGTGCACTGCACTCTACGCTATTCCCCGAGATCGAGCTTATATTCTTATACTAGTTAGTTATCTTCGTGTAGATAGAAGCCTTGTATTATATTTATTTATACAGCACATTCATATAAGTTCACGCAACACTTAAACAGTAAACTTACAAATCATACCCAATAACACATAAAGCAGGAAAAGATACACAGAAATATTGTAAAAACTTCTCTTTATTTATTTTCCCTTTGGTTACAAACTCGACCTGCCCTACGCGCTCAACTGCAAGGGTCGATGCACTCAGCTGCGGACTACTAGGCCTATACACAGGCAGCTGGAGAGCCTTCTCCTACTCTATGACCTAGTAACACACTTTACACCTTGACTCAATCACTTAGAGTTCTCATGCATTCTTAGTACTTCCTTATTAGTTATCTTCTACACTTAGAGCCTCACTCTTATTTATACAATCCCATGGTCCACGGACCGTGGGTAGGTTTATCCAGCCGAAATTACATTACAAAACTAGGGTGGACAACCCTGTGACTCTATTATGACTTCGCACTCCACGCCCGTAATTTGCGGAGCTTTTACAAAAGACTTGGTCAAAACTTGGGCTTTAAGCCCCAAAACATGCCTTGGGGGGATTCCATGCCCAACAGGCCCTTAACACAAACATCATGACTCACCCTCGAGTCACTCTATTGGTGTGGAGATCTTTGGTCGGAGCCCCTCCAGTTGTCCTTGAACTGAGGCAAGGTCGACAGCACATTGAGCTGCTTTTTGCTGGATCTGCGGCATTCATTGTTCCAAGACCTCTGTGTCAGGAGTGCTTCTCTGCCTCAGTACATGCATCTACCTTCAATTTATACTATGATGGTAAAGGCCTCCTCGATCCAAGGCTGAACGCACACCTTCAGGACTGCTTCCTTATGTCGTGGCATTTCCACCTACTCTTTCAGCACCTTGGCCTGCTGCATTTGTGCAAGCCTTTGAGTGACGACCACCGTCTACACAGTTCCTCAGACGCTGTCATACTATTGTTGGAGTTCTCACACCTCTTTCTCTAAGTGCTAGATGTTGGCTTTCTCCTGCATATTTGTGAGGACCTCAAGTGATTCTTCCAACATGCTGGTGTAGTCTCACACTGCACCATCAATCTCACCCAGTCCCGCTGTGATAGTGCTAGTGCACTGCTCTCTGACCTCCGGAGGGGTGGACGGATACGCCTTTAAATGTAGCTCAACGATCTCAAGGTTCAGCCTTTATCATTTCTTCCCATGCCTCATGCACCCCTACTACTAACATGTGGATGCATGCCTCTGTTGTTATGTCCGCTAGGATGGCCAGCTCCAAGATGCTTTAACAAGCTTCGTCGATTACCTGTACTTGCTGCTAATTCTGTGACACCAATTCATCATGCTGCAAGCTCAACTGTTCCATGTTTATCTTCTGCTCACTCAAAACTTGTAGTGCATGAATTTCCCTAGCTCACAACTCTGTATTTATCCCATCCTGCAAAACATATAAGGTCTCCCGTGGGAGTGCAGCCATATTGATACCCAGACCCTTCAGTGCACTCACTGTAGGCCTGTTGGCCTCATTTGTTGTCACAAGTGCCCCTTCCGAAAGCACAATGGTATTTTTTACTCGCGTGTGCAACATCTGTTCTGTTGCCGTTGTGCCAACTATGAGTCTTGTACCAACCTGAGGTGGGCACACCTGTAATTCATGAAGCTACACTCTGAGGGCCCCCAACACAATCTGATTATCCTGTATAAAATCTTGGAGAGCCTCAGAGGTGACATCGCACACTGTCTCACCGATGTCGTGCAGATCACCTTCAGTTAGGGTGATTGGGTCAATCAACAATTTTGATGCCTTGACCTTCTTACATGGCCCTGCCTGCTCTGTTGGGTGTTGGCACTTCAACTATGTTGACGTGGTTTGGGGGTCCGTGCCTGCCTTTTCTGCCTCTGCTTCCTCTGCTTCTTTTCCCGGTGAAGATGTTGTTTGTCCTTCGCCCACCTTCGCGGCTACCTCCTGTGTTGTTGCTACTGCTGTGGCATTTTCCTGCTCAACTGCTTTCTGTGTAGCGTCCTATGCCACCCACACTTGTGCTGTCACTACTTCCTTCCTTCTCTTCTCTGCCAGCTGTGCAATGCACATCTTGGCCTCTTATTTCTTTCCCTATGCCACTGATTGTTCGATCTTCACGATGTCTGGGGTGCACCACTCTAGTTTCCATGTCTCCAGGATGTTAAAGATAACATTGTCAGTGGCTACAAATGGTAGCTTCCTCCACTGCTTAGTCATGTCCTTGCGTGCTCTCATATAAATGTTGTGCATGTCTGCTTTGAATTCTACAAAACTCTACAGACTAGTGTAGATAGTGGGTGACAACCACGTCTTGCAGTTGATCCCCATTTTGAGTTTCATCTCCATGAACACCCAAAATATTTTGTTTTCGTGGATCATAGTGGCATCCTTTGTGGCCTAGAGTGAAGTGTACTTCGTCACCTTCGATAAATCCATGTCAATTATGGGGAATTGACCATCCTTCTACAATTCCCCTATCATGAGCACTATGGAGAGCAGAAGCCATGCATAGTGGAATGTTTTGCCTTGTTCCTGAGCTTCGCGGAAATTCTCTAAAAATTACGTGCAGAGGAACTTGGACTAGTTAAATTGGACCCCCTCCACGCACTGCTTAGCTAGTGCAACCACCAACACGGGTACCTCGTCTACATGACACTTGTGCATAACCTTTCCTGCCAGAATTTGGATCGCCACACGTACTACTTTGTCCTTGATGCTAGATATGGCGTAGCCCCTCTTCTTATTTTCCATCTTGTACTTTTTCTTCATGGCCTTTACGACAGCCAAGTCATTGCTCTTTCCTCCTGATATGGCTGCAAGGTCCTCTCCTTTGCATGGAAGGTAGGAAATTCGGTGAATCAAGTACACCATGATGGGGATGGGATCCTCCAGCCACAAACATCCATCATGCATCAGGAAGAGTAGCTACTTGATGACGAAAATGGTTATTGGTGCGCAGTGGAAGTGCGACACCCAGAGCAGATTTAGTAGCCCAACATTTTCCACTCCATGCAACCACTTCCATAGCTCTAATTTTGTTACCCCCTCTGTGGTTTTCTCCTTAGGCTTCATGAGATTTGAGTTCGCAAGGTGAGGGAACTTCGCGTGGTCAGCGAGATCCCAATCCTCAAATTTCAAACTCGACACCTATCTCAGGTGCGTGCCTTCAAAGATAATGTTGTCTGGGAGAAGTGGGGTCCGGAGCGAGCTCTTGGTCTCGTCAAAATCCTTTGGCACTCTAGCTTTTCCTTTCCTTAGGGGAACATAGGCCGGAAGTTTTGTTGAGGGGGGGTGCACACGCTCAGCTTCCACCTACATGCCTTCATCCTCATCTTTTGTGATGAGCAGGTCCTCCATGTTTTCTTATTCCTCATCTGTTTCGATGGTGACGAGTTTCCCCTTTTCCGCCATTGTTAGCTTGGTGCGTAATGGGTTCTGTGGGGACACACGTACAGGGATCATTGCTTGTTTATCCTTTTTGGGTCTTGGCTTGCGCGGTGATTTTGGGATTTCTACCACAATCTCGATGCCTTTCATAGCATCCCCCATAGTTAGGGCCTGTGCTGCTTCTTCTACGGTCGTGTCTATTATCAACATAACATCTCATGCTATTACCATCGTGTTCGTCCAGAACTCTAACACTTGTGAACTCAGGGGCTCAATAAACACTCGGATCACAACAATTAAGGTTCTGCTCAATTTCTCAGTTCTCAAATGAGCAAGTGTTGTTTGCTGGCTAATTTATAGCACCTTTTGAATTTGAATTCGACCATTCCCCCCAAATTCGTTTCATTAATGCTCCCTTGGGGGCAGATTTTTCCAAATATTGCCCATAAATCGCATCTTAAATGCCTGTTTCTCACTCCATTTGGCCTCAAGTCAAGCATCCCATCGTGAATAGTGACTTCAACAGTCACTTTCTGGCCAACCCGCGCGGCAGGGCTGCCCCTCGTGCACAGTCGCAAACCTTGTGCCTCTTCACTTCTACGCACAGCTCCAACATTGCGCAGTTCTTGGGCAGAATAGTTTATAGTCCCGTGCTTCCTTTCAACTACCTAAAGCGCTAAGACTGATCTTCCCTCAGCTAGTTAGGTGGTCACACCGCCTATGTGCGGGTTCCTCCAGTCATCCATCATTCTCTCTGGGATATACCCACCTTTTACCGTTATTGGCGACTTCGCACACCTTATCATCTACAATGCATCACTTTGGTTAGTCCTCTTAGTAATATGCGGTCCAATCCAAGGCATCAGATTGATCCATTCATGGCAATATTCCTCACATTTTTCATGATGATCATGTGCACCCCATTTTATCACTGTGGTATTTTTATCGAGGAAATCTTCCCTTATTTCATCCTCAAGCTTTTTGTCTTCTGCTTCTACCAGAGCACTTTTCTTCCTTAATCGCACCCTTTCTTTTTCAAGTTCTTGGAGCCTAAAACCTCCTAGTTGGATTTCCTCCTCAAGTCCCAAGCGTTCTACTTCTTGCGGTTGTGTGATCCCTTCTTTCGAGGCTCCGTGAACCATCATATCTACTAGTGCCACTATGCATGGACTAGGCCTTTCATGCTCCATGGGGATTATAGCGTTCGCTTCATACTTTAGCTTCGGAGGTGTCTGCATGGTCAGGGTCTTGCATGTGGTCTTATAAGCCCATAGAACCACTTGTACGCACAAGTCCAAGTCAGTCTTCTCTGTATTATGGACCTTGTTCATCACTTCACATACTTGGTTAAAGGCTTCTACGTGGATATCCTTCTATGCACCTAATCATTCCATACTTCACGGTTCCAGCCGCAGTGATCATCCGCGCCATTGTATTACCAGCACCTGCTTACTGACCGTGTCTCCTATTGCGAGGATTGTGTGTAGTCCCGCAAGTTTCATACCATATGCTTGTATCCACTTGGAAACGTGGGTGCGCGGGCTGTTTTTTCCGTCATGCTTGTTTCTTAACCACATCTGAGGTTTCCCAAATCATAGGCGCAACATCCTTCAACATTTGTGCCAGTCCTCAAAACTTCTTTGGTGTGTACCCCACCATCTTGCAGGCGTACCGCATACTACCCATTTCTTAGCATCGAAATGATGTTGTTCCAACACTTCTCTTTCAAATTTGTTCAGGAACTCATCTATTTCACCTAAACCATCGTACATAGGCAAATCCCTTATCTCTTTTGTGACACAATGCAACGATCTCGTCATCATGTTACAGTTGAGCGTGATTACCTTGTGTAACCGGTTCTACCATCATTCAATCTCTTCATCAGAATTTGATGTACAGGAGCTTTTGCGCTCCCATGAGATTCAACCATTCGTGGTTGGATTTACCCAGTCTTGCTCGTGCACAGTTATCTTGTAGATGCAGTCTATATCATCGTCCCTATCGTAGTCACGCACTGGCTTTGTGTAGCGCGATCCTTCCACAGGGTCTAAAGCTACCACTACACGCAGTGACTTTTTCTCAAAGGTCATCTTGCGCTTCTTTAGATTTATCACTCCATTCATGTTAGTGGCCCAATCTATTCCTAGTATCACAGGGTAGGGGTTGTTGTACTCAACAATCTCTATCACTTCAAAATCTGCTAGTGCACTTGCTCCTTCAATATCTACTATGATTCCCTGCAGTCTCTCCATAGGTAGGATCTTTTTTTGGTTGACCATTCATAGTTGAATAGGAGAACATTGCAATGTAGGCTTACCCATGCATTCCCATGTCTGCTTTGGCAGGATGTTCACGTTTGATCCTAGATCTAGAATTACTTGATCCATCTCATATTCCCCGATCTGCGTGGTCAATCTCATCCCCCTTCCTACTCGTGTCATGTGCCTCTCGAGATTCTAGACTACCTGTGGTTCTCTTGGCATGGTCCCAGCGCATCTAGTTATGAGTTCTTGCAGCCCCTTTATAGCCTTGCTGTCATGTAGTAGCTTCATGCATGTCTCTAAGAACTTAGTGAGCATCAATGGGTCCATTTCCGATTCTACTCTATCCTTACTTCCTGAAGTGGAGGCATCAGTGAAGCTCCTCTTATCTTCCATGAAGGTCTCCTTAGCGTGCTCCAAATAAAATTCTAGTTCCTTCATTGGAGCCTTATGAACCCAAGTAATTTCTTCAGGTTGCTTGCCTTTGCCATCCCCTATCGTAATCCCACTCCGAAGCATGATATTCACATTAGGGTCTTCCTCGCATGACTCATACCTCATCATTTGCAATTTCTGAGTTTGGAGAGGCTGGAGGGTTGTTAGGATATTCCGACACATAGGAAATAGTTAAGTATAACTTGGTCTAGTATAGAGTTAGATAAAGTGTGTTTCTTTACTATGTACATTTTGTAACTTACAATCCGACGGTCACAATATGTAGTGATCCGACGGTTCATTCCCTCCTCGGTATTACCGACACTTGATCTGTGGATTAACACTGGATTGGTCCATGATATCTATTTAAAGAGCATGGAGGGTCATTTGTAAGTTAACCATCCATGAGAGAAGCTTATTTAAATTTTTATTCTTTTATTAATAAATTGCCTAAAGTGGCCGTGTTGGCTCAGGCAGTGGACTGTTTCCCTCTTTGAGGGTTTTAACCACGTCAAAAGTACTGGTGTATTGATCTATGATCTGTTTGTGAGCGGTGTCCTTTGGTTTTCTATCTGAGGAACTTACCCTGTAAATTCCTACATGGTATCAGAGCTATTTGAGGGCCGCGTCCATTGGTGATCCAAATTTGAAGCCGGTAGAACTGCATTCGACTGTCATTTCCTAGATCTACTATTTCTGACTACTTTCGGGCTGAGAGGACTGCTCTATTGTCTTGGGAGCATCTTTTCTAGTGAGGAACCCCTTTCATTTCATGCGAAAAGGTTTCCGGTAGCCCTAGCTACGTCATTTTTAAGATCTAGAGGTATACAATGTTTTTTTACTGTTTACAGTTATTTTCTCTCTGTTTATTTTGGTTTCTATTTATTTAGCCTTTTTTATTATAGATCTGTACCTTTCATTTCTACGTATGCTCTTTGCCCCATGACTCTGTGCAATCTGGGCAAATTAGAAATAGAAAGGAAGGATTTTTCTCATGCGCATGCTCTTTTCCGCTGTGCCTTAGTGTGATCTCGGAAAATCAGAAACATTGAGGAAAATATTTAGTTTCTGGCTAAAGCTAACTTCAAGCTGCAAGGTATATTTTTTTTTGTATGTCCATGTTGGGTTTTTTGTTTTTTGTTTTGTAGGGAAAAAGAGCTTTCTCAAAGCAAACATGCAACCCAAAGCTTCAACTCCGCCCCTCTCTCTCTCTCTCTCTCTCAAACTTTTTGTATAGCTCACTTGGTCCAAAACTAATTTATGAGAGTAGAGGTCTTGAGTTCAAGTCTTCTTTTTGTGGGGGCGGATTTTTCATTTCCGCACATTCTCGCACTTTGTCGGCATCTTCATCAAATTTTATTCAAAAAGCCATAACTTCTTCATCCGGAAGCCATTTTCAGAACCTTTTTTTTTTAAACAGCCTAATTTTTCGAAATCTTTCCATTGGAACACTTAGTTTCAACATCTATAGCTTCAGTTTTTGTTAAAATGGAAAGTCCATGCCAAGTTATTCTTGACAGCACCAACTACTTCCAATGGTGGTCCTACATTGTGGATTTACTTATAAGTAAAGGTCTCTACAGAATAGCCTCAGGCCAAGAAACAAAACCGAAAGATGAAGATACGGCTGCTAAATGGGAAAATAGGCAAGATCAAGCATGTGGGTTGATAGGGATGTCTATTTCTCCAGATCTTAGATTCCATATTGCAGAACTTGATACTCCTGATGAAGCATTGAAACAGATTACTAAGGTTTTTGGAATCAAAAATGAACTTAGAGCCCATCAACTTGAAAATGAGTTGTTTACATTGGACCCCAATAATTTTTCTTGCATTGAAGATTTTTTGTCCAAGTTTGAGACCCTTAGACTTATCTTGGAAGGTGTTAAGGTTAAGAAAGAAGATAGTAACCTTATCTATTCCATTCTTACTAAGTTGGGACCAACCTACTCTGTGTTTGTTTCCACCTTCCATTCTACAATAGAAGCCTTAATTTCTCAAGGACAAGACTACAAGTCCCCTTCCTTTGATTCTTTTTGTGATTCTTTAATAAGAGAACAAGAAAAAATCTTACACCTTGGTCTTCTTAATCTTGGAAACTCTTTTAAGAAAGCGTTAGCTGCCCAGCAGCAACCAAATCCAAAGAATCCTAAGAAGTTGTATCCTAAAAGGAATGGTCCTAAACCAAACAAGGGTCCTAAGCAATTTCAGCCTCAAAATGAAAAATCATTTCAACAAAATGATAAGACAAATAAAAACAAAGGGAAGAAGACTGATAGACATTGCAACTTTTGTAATCGAGATGGCCACTTAGAATCCAAATGCTTTAAGAAGATGGAAGCCTTGGAAGCAGCAATGAAGAAGCATAATATCCATTTGGAGCACTCTTCAACTTCAACTTTATCTTTAGGAATGGAACTTTCTGCATGTGGTTGTCAAGCATCTTGGTCTGGCTATGCACTAAATGTATCTTCTTCTTCTCATTCTCATGAGTGGCTCATTGATTCTAGAGCTTCTTATCACATGGCCAAAAACAAAGCCATGTTTTCTTCTTTAAATGATTCTAACACCAAAAATATATATGTTGGTGATGATAGATCTCTTAGTGTTGTAGGGCCTGGAACTGTTCATATAGAGAATGGTCAGTTTAATGATGTATTTTGTGTTCCAACCTTATCCTGCAACCTTCTATCTGTATATCAGATAACTCATTCAGGTGAAGGTAAAATCGTTGAATTTTCACCTCACGATGTTGTAATTAAGGACCTAAGAGATCCTAGACAGATTTTAGCTACTAGCATTGTTGATGATTCTACAAGGTTGTATAAGTTTCACAACTTTGGGTTATCAAATCTTCCCTCGGTATTTGTTGCTCATAATGATGAAGTGAGAAAACTTTGGCATGAGCAATTTGGTCACTTAAACTATCGCTCTCTTTAGAATCTATGTAAAGAAAATATGGTGACAGGTCTTCCAATGGTATCTTGCAGAGATGGTGTTTGCTCCGGATGTGTACTCATAAAACAACATCGGGACAGTTTTGAAAAACGTGCCTCTTGGCACGCCTCAGCCCCTTTACAGCTCGTGCATAGTGATTTATTTGGTCCACTTCTAGTTGTTTCATTCTCTGGCTACAAGTATTTCTTAACTTTCATTGATGATTTCTCCAATTGGAAATGGCTAATTGTATGCTTCAATCTAAAGGAATTAGTCTTAATTATTGGGCAACAGCAATTAACTGTGAAAATTACATAATAAATCGCACTCCTACTAAGGTTTTAAAGAATATCACTCCAGAAGAAGCATGGAGCTCAATTAAACCAAATGTAAGTCACTTTCGTGTTTTTGGAAGTGAAGCATGGGCCCATATTCCAGATGAGAAACATAAAGCTTTAGAACCTAAGAATGAAAAATGTATTTTTGTTGGATATTATGAAGATTTCAAAGGATATAGACTTATTCCACTTAATTCCAAAAATTTTATCATTAGAAGAGATGTAAAGTTTGCTGAAAATATATCGGCCTATGAGCCTAGTTCAGTGGATGTGCCACCTCTCCCTATCTCTTCTAATTTTGAAAATATTTCTTCTTCAGATGATGAAAGTGAGGATGAAAATCCTCCCCACCTTCTCAGGATCCTCCTTCATCTCCTCAGCTTCCAAAATGGGTCCGTGCTACTCGAGATGCAACAGGTGATCTTGCCGGTGATCCTACAGATCAGCGACGTACACATTCTCAATTTGATAGAGCCTCTTCTTTACTGGCTCAAGCTTCAGCGAATTATGATCCTAACACCTTTGTAGAAGCTTCAGGCCATCCAGATTGGGACGCAGCTATGAATGAAGAATATCATTCATTATTAGCAAATGATACATGGGATCTTGTTCCTCTACCAAAGGGCCGAAAGCTTGTTAGATGCAAATGGGTTTACAGAACCAAGTATGGACCAGATGGGAAAGTTGATAAACATAAAGCTCGTCTTGTTGCTAAGGGTTTTTCACAAGTTGAAGGCATTGACTATACTGAAAACTTCTCCCCTATTGCCAAAATGAACTCTATCTGCCTTATTCTTTCCCTTGCTGCCTTTTTCAAATGGGAAGTCCATCAGATGGATGTTAAATCTGCCTTCTTGCATGGGGACTTGCATGAAGAAATCTATATGGAACAACCTATTGGCTTTATAAAAACGGACTCCAACCTTGTATGTCGGCTTAAGAAATCCCTTTATGGTCTCAAGCAAGCTCCTCGAGCTTGGTATGCCAAAATGGATAACTTTCTTTTAGAAAATGGCTTTTCTAGGTGTCATTCTGACAATACTGTCTACACCAAGAAAGTGGGCAAGTCTCTTATCATTCTTGTTCTTTATGTTGATGATCTTATCCTGACTGGTAGTGATCCCAACCTTATAAACCATGTGAAGTCTAACCTTAAAAGGAAGTTTGAAATGACAAACTTAGGACACTTACATTATTTTCTTGGTCTTCAAGTCTTGCAATCAAGGAAAGGTATTTCTCTTTCCCAGTCCAAGTATGCCTGTGATATTCTACGCCATTTTCACATGGAAGACTGTAAGCCAACCCCTTCTCCCTTTCAGTCTGGAGTCAAACTTTCAGTCACTTGTACTTCTCCTGAAGTTGATGCTACCTTATACTGTCAACTTGTAGGAAAACTTTTGTATCTAACCCATACTCATCTTGACCTTTCCTTTGCTATTGGCCTTGTTGCTCAGTTTATGCAAAACCCACATGAAATTCATTGGAAAGCAGCTAAAATAATACTTCATTATGTTCGAGGTACAGTTCAGTTTGGGATTCATTACAGTGCCGAAGCATCTCCTCTATTGGTTGGTTTCACTGATTATGATTGGGCTGGTGACCCTGATGATCAGAAGTCTACTGTAGGTTATGTGTTCACTCTTGGTTCAGGAACTATTACATGGGCTTGCAAGAAACAAGGTGCCATTTCTCTTTCTTCAGCTGAAGCAGAGTATCGTGGTGCCGTAGAAGCTAGTAAGGAAGCCTTGTGTCTTCGTCAGATCCTGTCAGAATTTGGCTTTCAGCAGCAACATCCAACTACACTTTGGTGTGATAATCAAAGTGCCATTAAACTATGCAAATATCCAATCCAACATCAACGTAGCAAACACATTGAACTACACATGCACTTCATCAGAAAGCCCATTCACGACCATGTTCTTGAAGTGCAATATTGTTCAACAAATGAGCAAGTTGTAGACATATTTACAAAGGCTCTCAGAGAGGCGAAGTTCACTAAACTTCGATTTATGGTTGGAGTTCAAGAAGTTGTCACTAAGGGGGGATAGGCTCTAGTGCCTCCTTCCTTCTCCTATTGTGTCATATTTGTAAATCCTTCAATCCTATCGCAAGTTGTTCTTAAGGAGGGATGTTAGGATATTCTGACACATAGGAAATAGTTAAGTATAACTTGGTCTAGTATAGAGTTAGGTAAAGTGTGTTTCTTTACTATGTACATTTTGTAACTTACACTCTGACAGTCACGATATGTAGTGATCCAATGGTTTATTCTCTCCTCGGTATTACTGACACTTGATCTGTGGCTTAACAACTGATTGGTCCATGATATCTATTTAAATAGCATGGAGGGTCATTTGTAGGTTAACCATCCATGAGAGAAGCTTATGTAAACTTTCATTCTTTTATTAATAAATTGCTTGAAGTGGCCGCGTTGGCTCAGGCTGTGGACTGTTTCCCTCTTTGAGTGTTTTAACCACGTCAAAAGTACAGGTTTATTGATCTGTGATTTGTTTGTGAGTGGTGTCCTTTGGTGTTCTATCTAAGGAACTTACCTTGTAAATTCCTACAAGTGCTCCTTTATTGCACAACCTCTCTATCAATGTGGGACAGTCTTCTATCTCATGATCAAACTACGTACTATATAAGCATGATGGTCGCGTTGGATTTGTACAATCGCAAGCATAATGCCCTAGCCCTCCGCAATTGTAACATATCAGCTATCTGTGACCTCTTCCTGGTCTCCTTCCACCTCGGCCTCATCCACGCCCTTGAAATCCAATGCACGTCATTCCTGCATTTTGATCGAGGGGATGGGTTTTGGCCTGAGCTCTATAGGTAGGAGTTCGATCCATCATCAGCTCATAACTTCTACAGGTGCACTCAACATGTCCACTGACTTACAGAAATTATAGAACAATTGTTGTGAATTTTGCATATACTTCTATAGTAGATGGCAGTTATCTGTAGCATGCTTTCCTCCTATCTGACAAATCACACACCATAATGTAGGCGTCGTGCTTGGTCCTACTTGTGCCTACGGTCTCAATGGCATTGGTCCTCCTCCAACAAGGTAATTCATGAACACTTGGCAATGGTCCTTGTCATGTCCCTAGCCTTTGCACTTTACGCACCATACCTCCTTGCGCACTTCTGGGCGAGCTGTCCTGTCTTGTTTCAAACTCTGCATCTCATGGCACAATTTTTTCAACTACGCATGGATCTGTTGAACTCCCAAGTTAGGATCTTGTATCAGGGTCTCGTGTAGTCTCATCGCAATCTCCAAGGCCTCGACCTGAGTGGTAAGCTTTTTTTGTGACAACGTGTTCCATCGATGTGGCATTAGTGATGCTACAAACCATGCGTGGTGTTGCCCATACATCAAGGTCATATTAGCTTCACGAATTGTACACTTCATTCTCTGATCCAACTCCCAGGGGGTCTCCCCTAGAAGCATCGCGATTTCCTTAAATCTAATGATCGACTGCATCTCTAACTTTGGCCTGTTAATTTCATTGTTCAGCGTAGCTTGGATATCCACGATCCCTGCGTTTGGATTGTCATTAGAATGCTTAATGTATAAAGTCAGTGCACGATCCTGTAGAGTGCTAACCAGTGTTGCTTTCTTTATATTGTCATTCGTGACTCCTTGCGCTTCCCATACAGCCCTTATCATGAACCAAAACTGGTTTGGATCTTCATTCCCTACTCCCTTGAACACTTGCAACTTTATCGTGCTTGCCATATTGAACTGTGGTGGTGGCAGAGGTGGTTTGGGTGAAGATGGTGAAACTAGAAATGGTGTGGGTGGTAGTGGTATGCATGGAATTCAATGCTTTATCAAAATGATCACACTTCTTGGTTAAACCTTTGGGAGCTCTTCCTCGCTTTCTCGCGGAGGTGAAATTAAGGGGCTAGTTTCTCATTCTGTGCTACCTTCGTTTCTGTAGATCCTTCCACTTCACATAGCCCCAAACATCAATTTATTTGCATAACCCGTTTTTCACACAATAGCATTTTAATCCAAGTGTTAAAATATTTAACGTACTTACCTCGTAGTTCCTTGAGGAAGCATCGTTTTGCCTCGCTATAGCTGACTGAAGTATCTACCATGAATTTGGCAATGACTCCTCCTATAATTTGATCAAGCCAGTGATCCACAGCATGTGCGATCTTATCTTCTGATGCTTCAAGTCTACGCACCAATTCTAGAGTCCACACAATAGGTTTGTTGAGTCTACACCTTCCTTGATTATCTGATAGCTTCGCGATCCACTCGTACGACTCAGTGGGGAAGGATGCAAAGAAAATTTTGTGGATCTCCATATACAAGTAGCAATCTAACCACTCTATCTTTGACAGTCGCAGATTACTATTTTCATGTGCCATGAACTCATGAATTTTTCTGTCCAAGCAACTTCAATTCCTTTCTTTGTCAGATTCCAGTGATACAACATCAGACATCTCTATGCAAATCCCTGTCCCGACAATGGAACCATTTGTTGGTTTGTTGGGGTTCAACACAGGTTCGGATTTAATTAGCCAAACAAATCCCGGTACTATTGGCGCTTTCGGAAACAGTACACGGAGCGTGGGTTGAGGTCTCACCTGAAGTAGTATGAGAGTGTTCTAGAACCAGGTTTCCGCACCCTGGAGATTCCTGAGAAGTTTAACGGGTCCACTATTTTTTCCTGTGTGTAGGTTGTTTTGCACGCTTCCTTGTCCCTTATGGCCTGATGCACTTCCTTCGCGCAACCCTACTCAAGGACTGTGTGGTGTGCTCGGTGCTATTCCCTGAGATCGAGCTTATATTTTTATACCAGTTAGTTATCTTCGCGTAGATAGAAGCCTTGTATTATATTTATTTATACATCACATTCATATAATTTTGCGCAATACTTAAATAGTAAACTTACAAATCATACCCAATAACACATAAATCAAGAAAAGAAACATCGAAATATTGTAAAAACTTCTCTTTATTGATTTTCCCTTCGGTTACAGACTCGACCTGCCATGTGCACTCAACTGTAGACTACTAGGCCTTTGCACACATAGCTGCAAAGCCTTCTCCTACTCTACGATCCATAGACACACTTTACACCTTGACTCAATCACTTAGAGTTCTCATTCCTTCTTATTTATTCCTTATTAGTTATCTTCTACACTTAGAGCCTCGCTCTTATTTATAGAATCCCATGGTCCACGAACCATGGGTTGGTCTATCCAGTCGACATTACATTACAAAACTAGGGTGGACAACCTTGTGACTCTATTATGGCTTCGCACTCCGCGCCCGCAATTCGCAAAGATTTTACAAAAGAATTGGTCAAAACTTGGGCATTAAGCCCCAAAACATGCCTTGGGGGGATTCCATGCCCAACAAGTAGTGCAGGGTTTTGATTTGATTTGGTTGGGGTAGTCACTCGATGAGTGAATTAGGTTAGAGAGTGAAGTAGGTCAGGGCAAAAGAAATTCATAATTGCAAACATCTTATGGGGCAAGGTGGGCAAGTAATTTAACACTTTTTAGTATATTGATGGAATGGCTTAGACTGATGAGGTGCTAAAAAGTGCATGGAAATCATGAAATCTTTTTAAACTCAAGAAATGAAACAAATTATGATGATTTTCCCAAAATAGAGCATAGAGGATGTATTCTGCTTATCACCCTTGAAAATCAAACATATTTAGAAGTGAAATGGATCATGGAAAATACAAAACATTCACACACATGTAACTGAAGAAGAAACAATGTCAAAATATCATGCCATAGGAATCCCACCAAAATAGCTGCAACTCATCCAATATATTCCATGCCAAATTCTGAATCACTAATACAACATCCAACTCCAACCTCTTCCAAGAGTGAAGAAAGGGAAGATATAGACATCAAAACAAACTCCCAACCTTAGGGGTCGAATCCATGAGAAGAGGATCAATTCCACCAAAATGTAAACTGATAGCTAGAGTGTAGGGTGGTCAAAGTGACTCATCGCTAATTACATTGAAACTGATTCATCTGACTTGATGAAGACTATAAACCTAATATATTTACCCCTAAGTAATATTAAAAGACCAAAATTACATCAATCATATCAATTACATCAGTAAAATGTTGATTTCCCATAGGTAAATATCAAATCTAGAGAAGAACAATGAAAATTTAGGCCAACTGTCAAGTGCGCAGCCCCTGTGTCAAATGTGTAGTGCCATCTTCCGACCCTCTTTTTCCTACCTTCCTGGTGTCTAAAGTGAGCCCAAGATAGCTCATTGGAGATCTTATCCCGTCTAGTTTCCAAATCTACCTTTAGTTTTCAAAATGGGCTTGAGTTGTCCCTCCAAAACTTCATTCTCCCAAGACTGGTCAAGTACGCAGTGCTTGGCTGAAAAAGAGGGCAGAAACATGATTTTTTGGTAGTTTTTCCCTTTTCACCTACCATTTTTTCATTCCAGGGCTAGAAACATGGTTTTCCTAGATGTATTGGTCCTTCTACATCCATTGGTGGATTCCATTCCTCCAAAAAGTGTCCCAAAAAGGTGCGCAGTGTCCTAGGCGTTGTGCGTTTGACCATGCAACTGATATTTAAATTGCCTAAAAAACACAAAAAACATATCTTTGCCAAAATATGCTAAAGGACTTCAAAATTGGTTAAGGAGCTGATGTTTGGTGTAGCTAGGCTTGGAGTGAAGCCTCTGCAAGTATGTCAAGCTTTTTCTTCTCCTTTTGGTGAGATGGGGCTTCAATTCTTTCCTTTGCAGCTTTGAGTTTTGTCATGGCAATCCTTTCTCTATTGGCATAGTGTTTGTCCATATTCTTCTAAATTTCATTTTGCTATTTAGCTTTGTCTAGGAGCTTCTCTAGATGCCGATTGACCTTATCAAGCCAATGCTCTCGGTTTTCATTGACTAAGATGGCAAATTTCTCATTCCATGTGAGCTCATTAGCAATCTCAACCTCCTTTTGTTTCTCTATTTCTAGAGCTCTTTTTAGCCCTCTAGTTCTAGGTATTCTTCTAGTTTCTTGATCTTCTTCATGTTCACCATACCTATCATAGGCCTCTTCTAGAAATGCCTTATCTTTCATTGCTTCCCTCTCTGGCTTGATGAGCTTTATTTCCATGACCTCATGTTTGGCCTCAAGTTGCTTATTTTCCTTCTCATAATATGAGATGATGTATTTTTCCCTCTATAGGTTGATTTGGATCTCCTTGATGAGTGCATATTTTTCTTTGATGACAATTCTTGTGCTCTCACTCTCATCATGCTCACCTAGGTCAACCTAGTCAAAATCCTGCTATGTCTCATGGAGGTCTTCCTCCTCATGCTGAATATGTGACTTTGTCATATTTCCCTTGCCGTTCTATACCTGCTTTGTTGATGAAGAAGGCAAGGACCCTCCCACAATTTATGGGGAAAACACCTACCTGTGGTCGCTCTAATAAATGTGTAAAAGTGCCCAAATCACCACCTTTGGGATTGATGACCTCAACCTGAACAATTTTTTCCTACTCTCTAATTTCATCTCTATTAGGTGAATGGATATGCTCATGAAATGGTGATGATGGAGGTGATGGTGAGGGTGACTAATCAGATAATTTCATAGGAAATTTATAATATATTAGAATGGGGGGTTGTTTAATAGTATAACAGGCACTCGCTACAAGATTCTTATTTTGTGCCCGCATCACTCCTTATAGGGTGCAAAAGTAAAACCATAGGCATTAGTATAGAGACAAGGATTGTAAATTTTGGACTTTTGGACCTTATAATTACCATGATAATTAAATTTTCATCTTTTTGCACCCCTACTATTGGTTTTATTGAAGATACCTTGTGATTTGCCACTAAATGTTCGACTCTATTTTATCTACTCCTGTAATACTTTCTTTATTGTTGTTAGCTAATATATGATGGAAATACATTGGTGGTTGGTACGTTAATGAACTATTTCAGTGAAAAATCTCAACATTTTAGGAATTTTTGGCTTATTTTTATGTATTTGGTCTTGTTGTTGGTTTCAAACTACTTTATAATTAATAGCTACTATACTTCAGCCTTCATGCATCTTAACTAAATATTTCTATCACTCTTTCCTAAGATTCATTCTCATTATGTATCTATTGTAGCATTACTTGTGCCAAATTGTTTAAGTTGTTTTCATTGGAGTTGATTTACTTGCATTCCATTTAGGGACATCCATCAAGAGCTTATTTGGGTTTCCTTTCCATCCATCATTCCTCCATAATTCTAACATTCACAAAAGCATAAGATGATACATGGAATAGGATGGAACACCTGCCAAAAGTTGTGAACCCTAATTGGGGCATCATATAGAGAGATACCTTAATAGTGTAATGTGTGAATTTATCTTAGTCAACACACCCAAGTATGTGTCACTTTTATGGGAAAATTTCCCAATTGTTTTAAAAATTTAATTTTATTTTTTTTCCCAAAATTCCTAATTTAAAATTTTAGTTTATGGCTTACCATGGAAGCTCTCATTTAAATTAGCCAATTTTTTCATAGCATAATTTCACCTCCTAGTGTTAAATTCCATCAATTTCTTGGGAAAATTGGGGATTTTCACCTAATTTTCCAAATTTTACTTTATTATTTTACATGGCCAACTTCTACACAACTCCATGTATTTTGAAAATTTAAATTGATAACTTTCAATTAGCCTCATTAAATCAATTTTCCCTTAGTTATCAACCATAAATTGGGGTTTCCCTTCCTAAATTTTAGCTAGAAAATTCTTTGAATAATTTCCAAGTATGTTGAAATTTATCCTCTACCAAAGTTCTCATTTTCACTCTAATTTTTTAACCTTAAAACCCTTGTGTTGAAAATCCAATCATTCATTTTCTTTTGTAATTCTTCTTGAATGCACCTCCTTACCATATTTCCATAATTATGACTTTACACATACTATCTAAATTAAAAATTCTTAGACCTTGTTCAAATTTTCCATACATTGACAAATATGAAAATATTAATTATATATTCATACCCCTAGATAACATCTACACATATTTTATTATGATACTGAAACCATAACATGCATAAACAAAATTAAACCATAAACAACGTATATACAAGATAAAAGAAAAAACAATGTAAAATGCAATTTTTGTAGTGAGGCTTATGTGATCCATAATGAATTAAGCAAAGCCTTTTGGTAGGAATCACACAAGAGAAATTTTTGGCTGACGCGTTTCGAACCAAGTGTTGGTTCATCATTAGGACCAAATGAACCAACATAAACTAGTCTTATAGACATTTTTCTGCCTTACAGCATTGAGCATGAAATGTCAATAATTCAAGGGATCCAAAGTCCCTAAATGAGTTGTTCCTACCCCTAGAGGAACAAGGTCAACCAAAGACAGCTTCTCCCAGAAGTTCTCCACCAAAAACCACTCAGAAATGGTCAAATCAGGATCAATTCAATAGCTCCACTAGTTGTCTGCGTTGAAATGCAAAATCTGCACTGGCTACCTGCACTGCAACGCAGGTAGAAGCACTACCAGGGTGCACTGAGTGGGAATTGACAAATGGCAAGGTCATTAAACGAGGTGTAAAGAGCCTGGAAGCTTCCAGAATCTTCCTCAATGACACTTGCCTCAATGAATTCGACTAAGTGATGAGTAAGAGGTTCTCAACCTCCAAGTGGAAACAAGAACTGACAGAGAGAAGCCACAAGTCAAAACATGAGCCGACTCATCCTCTCTGCTCACATCTATATATGGATCTCTCACCCAGAGGTTCAGGGGGTTGGAATTTGGTATTTGGAGAGAATTGTTGTTGGTTTGAGATTGAGATTATTACATTGGGTGATTTATGCTTTGTTGGAGGAGAGGAAGGGATTCTTTTGCTGGGAGGTAGATGCTGGATCGGGACTCACTTGGTTGTATCTCCTCTTGAACCTTGTTTATCATATCAATAAAGCTGCTTGAGTTTCTCCTATATGCTTGTATTTCAATGATGTTTTGTTGTATTTGCATATTTAGTTTATATCTGATCCTAAACTAGTTATGAATGTGAATCTATATCTTTCGTGTAGTGTTCTGCTCTTATGATCTTGCAGGAACCGTGTGAAGCTGGACCAGTGAAAGAGTAGGCAGCGGGAAGCGAACGAAAGAGGGAGAGTGATTGGATCGATCAACTAGCGGAAGACATCGGTTAGTTAGATCCTTCTTTCTCTTTTTTGCATCTCATAAAGAAGAATACTCAGATAGCTTTCCTTGTTTGTTGCTAAGGCACTATCACCTCTTAGAGTGGGATAGGGGCATTCCGTATTGGATACTTTTCCCAGCAACAAATTGGCGACTCTGCTGGGGAGAGTATCTTGTTGGTTTACTTGTGTTTCTATTGCTATTCATTTCATAGACTCAAGAGTGCCGAATCGAACTGCATTTGCTTGCAAATGCAAAGTAGAAATCAGCTACTCTAGCCCTCTCACTGGGCCTGTTTATGATCTGAGAAGCTGATCCAAAAGTGCTCTAATAGCCCTTTGTGATAGATCTTAGTCCTCCTATAAATCATCCTCCTAATTGTACCTAATTGATAGCTTTTATCCGGCCAAAAACTGTAGAAAAACTTGCAAACTGTAACCCAGAACCCAGAAACAACTCTCGTTTCTGCTTCAGCGCAGACCCTGTGAAGGAGTTCTGCATTTCAATGCAGGTCCCGTGAAGGCTACCTGCGCTGAATGTCAAAACCTCTGTGTTGAGGGTGCGTTGATCAGTCTTTGCCTTGTGCAGCTGTGTTTCCCTACTTCCTTTTGCTCAATTTTCATCTCTCTTTTTACAGCCTGTTATCAGTCAGTGTACCTATCTGAAACCACTTTTCTTTGCCTCAATTCCACCTTGGTTATATAAAGAAACTATATTTGTTCTTTGTGTATTTGTTACATCATTTGTAGTTTCCCATTACAAGAGTAAACCAGTCATACTGTCGCCCCTAGATCTAGACCTGTCGTAAGTGTCGTTTTGATCTTAGGAGTGAGTTTGTTTGCTGTTCACAGTTGACTTAGCTTTTACTTTTGTCTTTTGGTTTGAATTTATGCATTTCAAAGTGTCGAAACAAGTAAATCATAAAGTGTCGTAATCATCTATTTGATTTTTAAAAAGGAACTTGTTTGTGTTTTCACTTGAAATCGAATTCAAATTTATATAACAGCTTTCTTTTTAGGCATCAATATTAAGAAAGCGAAAAAAAAATACATGCATATGTGCATTTGCATTTGACAGTTTGTATGTTGATTTAGGAAAAAGTGCATTACTGTGTGCTCTATGCTCTTTGAGAAAAGATGGTGTCTTTCTTTTCCCCTTGTAGCTAGTATTTTCATTGTTGAAAAGATATAAATCTTGCTTATCATCTTTAGACTGCATTTAGGAATTGTATCATACATCTCGTGGTGATCCAGAAAGGAAAACTTCTAAAAAGATCAACCTAAAATAAATTGAATGAAGTTAACAACGCTTTGTAACATAACGCACAACATAGAGGTCTAGGCTAGAGACGTGTTCCGGTGTCGTAAAACCTGGTCACTGGTCGCCTCACTGATGTTGGCATTATGAGATAAGTGTTGTCCTTGATGGAAAACCACACTTATGACAAATCATAGCGCATAAGGGCAGCAGCAAGGAATTAATGATCAGACTATAAGAAGAAGAGAAAGTTCATACACGCAGGTTTGTTAAGCCCAAGTCGCGTGTACACGCTGGTTGGCTTCAGTAAAAGTGCGTGTATGTGGAAAACTTATCTTTGGTCCATGGCGGTTATTCCTTGGAAGTTGTGCCTATGGTTTTGGACCTTGGCGTCTCGGCGGATGTGTTGATACCTAGTTTTGAAGTTGATGGTATTGGATTTCTATGGTTTTGGCTCTTGGTATTGAACAAGGCCTAAGGCTATATAAGGAGAAGATCATTAGGCAAAGAGATAAGTAATGTGTCTGAGTTGTGAAGATCTGAGGTAGTGTGAGATCCAAGTGCTGGTTATGGGTTGGTGATCTGAACCAAGGTTTCACTCATGTGGAGGATGATGAATGATGGAACGAGATCTCAAGGCTTGGAATGATTATCTTCTTATGGTTTGACTGTGGATAGACTAGATCTATTGACGCATGTTTATTGTTATGATCTGGGTATGTTTTGATGTCTGATATAGCTGCGGAGTTTTAAGTTTGAATTTACAGATCTGTACGCGGGTTGTCTTTGGTAAAAGAGCGTATACACGCAGGTTGGGTTCATCCAAGTAGCGTGTACATGGTAAAGCTTGATATTTGAAGTTGCAGATGGGTCTGATAGTTATTGCAGAGTTCTGTGTCTACTCTATGTTCTGGTGACTGTGTTGTTGACAGTGTTTCAGTGTTCAGTGCTTCAGTGATCAATGATGCAGGTTGTACTACAATGATGATTGTCTTATGGATCCAGTATGAAAATGTATGAAACGTGGTCCCGGGTAGATCGTAGGCCGGCACCTACGTACTGGTAACCATATCAGCCAGTACAAGAGCAAGGGGAGTAAAGATTGGAGCATTCTGTAGGTAGGCACCTACGTACTAGTAAATGGATTGGCTAGTACAAGAGCTAAGAGGGTTGTAGCCCTCTGCAGGTTGTAGCCTGCTTGCTGGTAAAGGACTGCACCAGTACATTGTAAAAGAAGTTTCTTATTAAAGAAGAAAGAGACGAATTGCAGCAGGTGGTTTTCACCCACATTGGGTTTCCACCTTATATCATGGTGTTCATGTGTGTGGCTCTTGTGTGATGATCTGTTCTGTTATACTGCACCTGTTTACTGTTAATATGGTTAATAATGTTCTGATGCATTTACTGAAGATAACCTAACTAAATCATAAGATCTCTTGATATACGCTAGTTGCAATAAACACAGTAGCGTGTACATGCGGGTTCACTTAACAGAAGTAGCGTATATGTTTCTGAGTATGAAATTGAAAAGTTTTATCTGATCTGATAATACTGATTCACCCCCCCCTCTCAGTATTATTTCCAACAATTGGTATCAGAGTAGGTCCTTTGGTAGAAGCTTGATCGCTTGAAGGAGATCCGTAGAACAATGGGAAAGAAGCTTAAGAAGAAAGCTCATAAGAAGAAGAAGACATCTCAGAAGATCTATGACAGTGGGAGAGTCGATTGGGGACTAGGTATAAGAAGTTCTTCAGATTCAGAATCATTATCAGGTATGAATGTGTTATCCTCTGATGTTCCTGCTATATTTCCTTGTGAAAGTGATGGAAGTGATAGTGAAACTACTGAACATGCTTTTATGGGTGAGCAAGAAAAGTATCAAATAGAGGAAGTATTTAGAAGGCTTGCAGACAAAGTTAAAGATCAACAAGATCTATTGAACAAAAGGGAATGTGCTTTCAAAGAAGAAGTTGCCAAACTAAAGGCCCAACTAGAAGAAGGAAACAAGGTAAGAAAGCTTCTCAAGGACAAGGAAGACCAATGTCAAAAAATGCAGCATGAAGTGACATCATTAAGAAAAGAAGTCAACGAAAGAAGCACAACCATCAAGAAACTTAAAGATAGATCCAGCTACTATGAAAATCTTGAAGCTACAATCCTCGCTCTAAAAGGAGATCTTGAAGAATCAAAGAAGCAGAATACAGATCTACTCCAAGCTATTTCAATACAAGAAAACGAAGCCACCAGCTTAAAATCTCAACTAGAATGTGCCTTCCGAGTTCGTCAAATGCAACAGGATCTGAATGAAGAACAAGAAAAGGAGATTCTCAAACTAAGGGAACAAATGGAAGAAGGAAGGAAAGATGAAGAGGATTTGAAAAAGCAATCTCTTGAAAAGGAAGAACAGCTTCAGGTTGAGGTAAATATCTTGAAAGGTAAACTAGAAGAAAAGGATAAGCTTTTACGATTTCAAGATAGTTCTAAAGTCTTGGATGATATTCTTAGTAGTCAAAGGTCTTCTGCTATCAAGACTGGTCTTGGTTTTCATGAATCTATTGAAGGTGAATCTAGTTCACAAGGTGAGGCAAGGAACTTTAAAGAGAAATCTAAAATGATCAACAAGGAGAAAAGAGAGATGAAAGGTCAATCTCATCATCAACCAAGGAAAGAAATTCTTCAAAGAAAATCTTTTACTCCTCCTATGAATAATGTTAAATGTTATGTATGTCATAATCTTGGACATGTTGCAGCTAGATGTGAAAGAAGAAGGGTTCAAGATCATCATGTAGAAAGATCATCACATTCAAGGTACTTTTATGGATATTGCTTTTCTTGCAATATGTTTGGTCACAAAGCTGCTGATTGCTACAGGAGAAATATGAAACATGTAAGATGTTATGCATGTAACAAGCTTGGACATATAGCAAAGGAATGCAGGAACAAAGGATGGACATCACACCAAAAGGAGAAAACCTCATCACACTTGAAGATATGGAGGAAGAAGGAAGTACAGTCAGCACAATGTACTGAGACACAGCACAGCAGAGACATATCAGACTCAGGGGGAGCTGAAGGTGTAAAACTTCAGTGTTCTGAATCTCATACGCAAGTTCCTTAAAGGGAAGTCGCGTATATACGCGAGTTAAACACTGCAAAGTCGCGTATATGTCAGTCTGAGGAAAAGCAGTGGGGACAGGATCAGAAAAAGGATCTGATATGATTCAGTCTATTATTTGCTCTATTGGTTACAGTCTGCTGAGGATGTGTGGAAATGTTTTGTTACTTGTATGATGTCTAGAAGTGTTTTGATCCTAACTTGAGGATGATGATGTTTTGATGCTTATTGTTGACATGTGCATGATCAGATCTAACAGATGGCACTGGTTGAGGGGGAGCATATGCCTTTAATAATTCATTGCTGGCATTATGGTTAATAGTCCTTGATGATGATGCTTATATGGCTAAATGATATATCTTGATATGATGTGGTTGTGAGTTGTCTGTGATAAACTCTCATATGATTCTTGAATTTACATAGAAGATATTCAGATCAGATTTATGGTTGATTCTTTGATGATGCATATATGGTGCTTACATGGTGATCTTCATAAGGGAAAGGAGAAGTACAAAGCTTGAATACACATCTTCCTCACTTAATGATGAGTCACTCACTTACTGCAGTTGACATATGCATAAAGATCATACAGTTATGATGTAGGCACTCTTGTGGATAAGGATTGTTGCTGTTGATGATGAGCTTGAGCTCAAGATACATAATGCTGATACATGGATGACTACTCAAAGTTGCTTTGTTGGAGACATGGTCGCTGATATGGAAATGGTTGTACGCGAGTTTCATAAGGCCTATCCGCGTATACACGCTTGTTTATGTGGATGCAGACGCGTATATGGAGTTTTGAAGGAAATCAGCAGGGAAAGATGTTGGTTGCAGAAAGTCTGATATGGGTCTGACAGAGATCATCTGGCACAGGTTCAGGGGGAGCAGATAATCTTCTAATGATGCATTGTTGGCATTATCTTAAAGCTTTTGGTTCTAGTTCACATTTGGTGTTGATTTCAGGAGGAACAAAGGCGAAAGGAAAACAGAAGGATCTCTTGGTTGCTGATCTGAATGGTGATTATCAGATGCTGCTGGTGACTTTCATAAGTCTTGATCTAGTTCTTTCATCTCTATGTCATATATCTCTTTTGTGGTATCTCTTTCATGGTGTCAAGGTCATGTAACGACCTATTTTGGTTTCCCCACTATGCCTGGGATGATTGATGCAATGTGATTGGTTGTCATATGTAAACTTTTGATGTATTCCCACTTGGTTGGGTGGATGAGTCAATTTTTGTATATCCTCACTTAGTTGAGAGATGGATGTATGTATGAGTCTTTGGTGATAGGAAGGTCCTTTATGATGTATAGAGTCATGTTCTTCTTGAAGAACATCTTTTGCAGATCTTGCCTACAGACAGGAAGAGCATGAACAACACACTTCAGCAGTACAGAGACTTGGCATGTACTCAGGGGGAGCATTGACAGATTGGTACACTTTGGCATATACAAAGGGGGAGATCATTCAGAGATTTTAACAGATACTCAAGGGGAGTATGGACAGCGAAATGTTCAGCAAAAGAAGAGAACATCTTGGTCCACCCTTTGCCCTTGATGTCAAAGGGGGAGAGTGATTTGGTGTTGTTGCCATCAAGTCCAAAGGGGGAGATTGTTGGCATTATGATGCATGTGTTGTACTTGATGGCAACCCTCTCATAGAAGAATATCTCACTTATGTATAACTGGATGAATCTTCAAAAGAGATATCAGATGTGACTGATGGAGGACAGCTCAAAGGAATCAAATGATAGTTCTAAGTGTGACAAGTTAGCTTTGCCATCAAGTCCAAAGGGGGAGATTGTTGGCATTATGAGATAAGTGTTGTCCTTGATGGCAAACCACACTTATGACAAATCATAGTGCAGAAGGGCAGCAACAAGGAATTAATGATCAGACTATAAGAAGAAGAGAAAGTTCATACACGCAGGTTTGTTAAGCCCAAGTCGCGTGTACACGCTGGTTGGCTTCAGTAAAAGTGCGTGTATGTGGAAAACTTATCTTTGGTCCATGGCGGTTATTCCTTGAAAGTTGTGCCTATGGTTTTGGACCTTGGCGTCTCGGCGGACGTGTTGATCCCTAGTTTTGAAGTTGATGGTATTGGATTTCTATGGTTTTGGCTCTTGGTATTGAACAAGGCCTAAGGCTATATAAGGAGAAGATCATTAGGCAAAGAGATAAGTAATGTGTCTGAGTTGTGAAGATCTGAGGTAGAGTGAGATCCAAGTGCTGGTTATGGGTTGGTGATCTGAACCAAGGTTTCACTCATGTGGAGAATGATGAATGATGGAACGAGATCTCAAGGCTTGGAATGATTATCTTCTTATGGTTTGACTGTGGATAGACTAGATCTATTGACGCATGTTTATTGTTATGATCTGGGTATGTTTTGATGTCTGATATAGCTGCGGAGTTTTAAGTTTGAATTTACAGATCTGTACGCGGGTTGTCTTTGGTAAAAGAGCGTATACACGCAGGTTGGGTTCATCCAAGTAGCGTGTACATGGTAAAGCTTGATATTTGAAGTTGCAGATGGGTCTGATAGTTATTGCAGAGTTCTGTGTCTACTCTGTGTTCTGGTGACTGTGTTGTTGACAGTGTTTCAGTGTTCAGTGCTTCAGTGATCAATGATGCAGGTTGTACTACAATGATGATTGTCTTATGGATCCAGTATGAAAATGTATGAAACGTGGTCCCGGGTAGATCGTAGGCCGGCACCTACGTACTGGTAACCATATCAGCCAGTACAAGAGCAAGGGGAGTAAAGATTGGAGCATTCTGTAGGTAGGCACCTACGTACTAGTAAATGGATCGGCTAGTACAAGAGCTAAGAGGGTTGTAGCCCTCTGCAGGTTGTAGCCTGCTTGCTGGTAAAGGACTGCACCAATACATTGTAAAAGAAGTTTCTTATTAAAGAAGAAAGAGACGAATTGCAGCAGGTGGTTTTCACCCACATTGGGTTTCCACCTTATATCATGGTGTTCATGTGTGTGGCTCTTGTGTGATGATCTGTTCTGTTATACTACACCTGTTTACTGTTAATATGGTTAATAATGTTCTGATGCATTTACTGAAGATAACCTAACTAAATCATAAGATCTCTTGATATACGCTAGTTGCAATAAACACAGTAGCGTGTACACGCGGGTTCACTTAACAGAAGTAGCGTATATGTTTCTGAGTATGAAATTGAAAAGTTTTATCTGATCTGATAATACTGATTCACCCCCCCCTCTCAGTATTATTTCCAACAACTGATGGTTGGGTGATTCCTCCAGAGGGACGATTAGTACCAGTATGGATTGTGCTCCCATGTACCGTCGCGTATATATTGGGAGACCCCTATAGGAATATAACCTTTATCCATAGGAAGCCGTGTCGGCCGCCCTACTGATCGCAATGCACTGAACACAGCATTCAGGAAGATCGACCGCCCGTACCCTAAAAAGTATTCTGTGGTTTTGCGAAAATTTTGGCACACCCTCTGCCTAGAACTCCAAAGCAGTTTCTTTTGGCCTTTTTCAGACTCTATAACAGAAAAAGTCCATCCGAGCATTTGTCACTTCGGGCTCGTTAAAACATCGAAGGAGACTAGAGTCATCTTTAGCTTTTTCTCGACTCTTTAAAATTGAAAAAGCAAGTTGTGTCTAGGCGTCCTTAAAAATTTATTTTAAACGGAACAATCACCCTTTATTCCTGCGTTGATCTTTAGGTTGAGAAAATGGAGCCCACCAACCAAGGAATTCGCCTTGGTGGAAATCCTAGTCCCTTCTCCTCTTGGGGAGATGTTGGTGCGCCCCATATGGCCACATTGTCGCTTCCAGGACTGACAATTGGTCTACCGATCTGGCTTTTCTCAACCAATGTCATTCAGAACACCACTATTCCTGAACAGTCGAATCAACAATTAGACGAGTCTAGAATTTCCCACCAACCTTTTACTTCCTATAATTCTTCCTCTCTTCCTTCCTCTTCGCGTAACGGAACTGGTAAAGCTAAAAACCAAGTTCCTAAGGAGAAGAAGGAAAAGAAGAAGAAAGAGAAAAAGAAGAAGGAGCCAAAGGCAAATAAGGGAAAATAAGTGTCATCTGATGAAAACCCACACACAGCACTAACCATGCCTAGATCGCCATGTGTCATTTGCAAGGGAGACCACTTTCACCGAGATTGTCCCTGCATCCCTCGGATACTAAGGGACTGGTCTCCCTGTTTGCACAATCTGGTGTCGTCAACCTCTGATAGCCATGTTGAAAGTACACTGTCAACCAGCGAGAGTGAAGTCCCTGGACAAAAAGGGGGGGCTAGACCTCCCTGTAGACTGTGCGAAGGCAACCATGCCCTCCACCATTGTCCCTTCTTAGACAAGGCTAAAAGAGTCTTGGAAGATCGTCCGGTCGCACCGTTACGACTTCTTCCTGGATATCAAAAACTCTTGCCAAGTCCTTCGTTAGTTGAGAATCCAGCTGGCCCACTCAAGTGGTCAGCTGAAGCGTCTATCATTGAGGATAAACCAGCTGAATCAATACCAGATGAAAGTCAAAAGGTCGAGGCAGCAGTTGACTCGGTATTGCCTTCAGAGGATTTATCTTCGAATGATACAGTCACTGAAGAGGATAAGGATGACACCATCTAGATTCTTTTCATCAACACAGACTCTGATGAACACGAGTGCAATGCACCCATTCCTTTATCACAGGAAGGAAGTTCGTCAGAGCGATATCCGGCCGTCTATTCGGTCCCACCACCAAGCAACCTGGTTGTGTCCTTCGATTGGAACCAACTAGGCAGACCCCGGTTACCAGCCAGTATACCATTCAGAATTATCGTTTAAATATACAGAATAGTAATGGCTGGCACCATCATTGATGAGGGGACATCTGTGAGTATCCTTTCCTCTATTGCTTGGAAAGTTCTTGGTTCGCCAGCGCTTTTGCCTGAAATGAGAAATCTATCAGGCTTTGATAAAGGAACCAGTCGACCTTTAGGGATCCTCCCCAATGTGCCCATAACATTGAAAGGAAAGACTGTTCAAATGAACGTGATGGTCGTTCAAGGACCCTTGGATTATAACCTACTCCTTGGACGAGACTATATATATTGCATGGGAGCCGTCGTCTCCTCACTCTTTAGAGTAATGTGTTTTCTGCACGAAGGAAGAGTGGTCAAGCTCATGGACCAACTTTCATTTCCCGGATCATGCATCGCAAATAGTCATATACCATCCCTAAATGGTCTCTTCACACAAGAAGTGTCTCAACCCACGGTCCGTCCTCCCGATGAGCGCGAGTGATTAGGAAGGATACGACTGAGACCCAGGGGGCATGCGTCCTGGTCTGCTTTGGCAGGAAAACTTTGGGTATAGGGTAGGTTTCAGCGGAAGAATATGACTAGTCCGTACCCCGTCCGTCATGGAAGAGGGGTTGTTCTAGAATAAGATTCTTTTGTCAAAGTTATGTGTTTGACATAACAGAGTCACTCACCTTTGTCTATCTCGGTAGACATCGCCAAAGAAGTGTTTTGTTTGCTCTGTGAATAGGACAATCTTTGGGTAACCTGAAAGAGGTAGGCCTCTCTGTTGGGTGTGGAGCCTGATTATCTTCTATAGTACCAACATATTGGACCCCAGTTCAAAATGGGGCGGCAACGCTGCTCGTAAAATAATTGGTGGCCCCCCCTGGCGGGGGGTTTCGGGGGCAGCGCCCCCGAAGCTAAAAGCAGCTGTAAAATTGCCTTGTAAAAGTATAGTAATTTCTAGTCAATCTGGGCCGTTCATTAGGCGGATGATCTGACGGTAGAACATATGTTTAGTTTAGGGTTTTTTGCCCTAGAAGGCAACCGCTCTCTTTATATGAGGGCATTTTATTTGAGGCTGTGAGATAGATGTGTATTCGGTGAGGGAGAAACATAGAGGTGAGACTGTGAGAGAAAACAGAGGATATTACAGCAGTTTTGTTGTAGGTTGTATCTCTTCATTTTGCTGGATAATAGAAAGGAAGGACTGGCTGTTCGGGGTGGACGTAGCCCAAACTGGGTGAACCACGTATATCTGTGTCTCTCTTGTTTTGTGCGTTTTCTGTGTTTATATTTCTGCAATATTTTATGTGTTCCATTGCTCCGTAATATATAATTTTCTAACAACTGGTATCAGAGCCGAAGGTCTATTTGGCTGATAAACTCGTAGGAAAGAAGGGTTCCTGGTTCGAGTGGGAGCAATGGCAAAAGATGGTAAGTTTAGGGTCGAGAAATTTAACGGCCAAAACTTCTCGCTGTGGAAGATGCAGATGGAAGATTATCTGTATCAGAAAGATCTATACCTACCATTGGGTGGAAAAACAAAGATGTTGATGGGTATGAAAGACGAAGAATGGAACCTTCTCGATAGAAAGGCACTTGGAACAATACGGTTGTGCCTTGCTGCGTCAGTCGCCTTCAACATTTCGAAGGAAACCACGACAGAGGGTTTGATGCAGACACTGTCGAAACTATATGAAAAACCCTCGGCCTCAAACAAGGTATTTCTTATGAAACGGTTATTTAATATGAATATGTCGGAAGGTGGATCTGTTGCAAACCATTTAAATGATTTTAATACAGTTACAAGTCAGTTAAGTTCTGTAGGGGTAAACTTTGATGATGAAGTTAGAGCTCTGTTATTCTTGTGCTCATTACCAGAAAGTTGGAATGGTTTGGTAATGGCCATTAGTAACTCCGTTTCTGGATCTAGTACTTTAAAGTTTGATGATGTTGTCGGTGCTATCCTTAGCGAGGAAATGCGATGGAAAAGCTCCGGTGAGACATCGGGAAATGCTTTGAGTGTAGAGTCTAGAGCAAGAAAAATGGAAAGAGGAAAGAGCTCAGGATATCACAGTAAATCAAGGAAAGGCAGATCCAAGTCCAGATCGGGGATAGTGTGCTGGAAATGTAGAAAGAAAGGACACCTAAAGAAAGACTGTAGATCTCGGAAGGGAAAAGAAGGAGATGCACAGCAAGAAAACAATCATGAAGCAAATGTGACAGGTGAGGTGTTACAAGATGCTTTGATTCTTTCTTTCGAAAATATTATTGATTCCTGGGTGGTAGATTCAGGGGCTTCATTCCATGCCACACCTGATAAGAAATACTTTCATGACTATGTTCAAGGAGATTTTGGACAAGTTCGTCTAGGTGATGATAAACCCTGTAAAATCGTTGGAATGGGTAAGGTTCTTGTAAAACAGCAGAATGGAAACCAATGGCTATTAAAGGAGGTAAGGCATGTTCTAGATCTAAAGAAAAATTTGATTTCAACAGGGCAGTTAGGCGGTGAAGGTTGTGTGACAACTTTCACAGATAAAGCTTGGAAGGTCACTAAAGGAGCCCTGGTAATAGCAAAAGGCAAAAAAGTTGGTACATTGTATTTATGCAATGGTATTTCTAACTCTGTTAATGCTTTAACTTCCAGAGGAGCAGATGCAGCATTATGGAATCATAGGCTCGGACACATGAGTGAAAAGGGGATGAAGATTCTTCACTCAAGGAATTTGTTGCCGGGTTTGAAGAATGTTGATTTGGACTTCTGTGAGAACTGTATTTATGGAAAATAGAAGAGAGTCAGATTTCTCAGAGTTGGGAAAGAAAAGAAGAACGAAAAATTAGAGCTTGTGCATATAGACGTATGGGGACCTGCTCAGGTATCATCTCTCGGTGGCTCTCATTATCATGTTACTTTTATTGATGATGCCACTAGAAAAACTTGGATTTATTGTATTAAGAATAAATCTGATGTATTTGATACTTTCAAGAAATGGAAAGCTTTGGTTGAGATTGAGACAGGAAAGAAATTGAAGTGTCTTAGATCAGACAATGGAGGTGAATATTGCAGCAAAGAGTTTGATAGGTACTGTTTAGAGCATGTAATTCGCAGAGAGAAGACAGTTCCAAGAACACCACAAGAAAATGGTGTGTCAGAAAGGATGAACAGAACAATCATGGAGCGTGCAAGGTGCATGAGATTGCATGCAGGATTGCCTTTACAGTTTTGGGCAGATGTTGTAGATACTACTGTTTATCTAATAAATAGAGGGACTTCAAGTTCCTTGGATGGTGGTGTTCCAGAGGAAGCATGGACAGGTAAAAAGGTAAACTACTCTATTTTAAAGCCTTTTGGTTGTGAGGCCTTTGTCCATATTGATAAAGAAAATAGAACAAAGCTTGAGGCAAAGTCAAAGAAATGTACCTTTATTGGATATGGTGTTAATGATTTTGGTTATCGCTTATATGATTATGAAAATCACAAAATCATTAGGAGCAGAGATGTAATATTCAATGAAAAGGTCTTGTATAAGAATCAGTTGCAGGAAAAGAAACAAGAAAAAGAAAAGAAGGAATACGCAGTTCTTGATGAAATTACTGAAAAAGTAAAGGTGTCTGAAAATAATAATAATCAACAACCACAACAACAGCAACCATCACAACAACAACAGGCACCCCAAACACCTGAAAGTGGTGTTAGAAGATCTACCAGGACAAGTAGACCTCCTGAACGATACTCTCCTTCATTATATTATTTATTGTTGACTGATTCCGGTGAACCTAAATGTTATGAAGAAGCAATGCAGGTTGAAAGCAAGAAGAAGTGGGAGGTAGCCATGGAAGAAGAGATGGACTCCTTAATGCATAACCAGACTTGGGATTTAGTCAGGTTGCCTACAGGAAAAACTACATTGAAGAATAAATGGGTTTACAGGCTGAAGGAAGAAGATGGAGGAAAGCAAAGGTACAAAGCTAGACTTGTGGTGAAGGGGTTTCCACAGAAGAAAGGTATTGATTTTGATGAAATATTTTCTCCTGTTGTTAAAATGACTTCAATCAGAACTATTTTAAGTCTTGTAGTAGCTGAAGATTTGCATCTTGAGCAGTTAGATGTAAAGACAGCCTTTCTCCATGGGGATTTGGAGGAAGAGATATATATGCAGCAGCCACAGGGATATGAGGTGAAAGGGAAGGAGAAACTTGTGTGCAGGTTGAAGAAGAGCTTGTATGGTTTAAAACAGGCTCCAAGGCAGTGGTATCTAAAATTTGACAAGTTTATGTCTGAACGAGGTTATACTAGATGTCACTCTGATCATTGTGTTTATCTGAAAAAGCAAAATGATGGCAGCTATATTATATTGTTATTGTATGTAGATGACATGCTTGTTGCAGGATCTAACATGCAGGAAATAAATGTGCTCAAAAGAAAATTGGCAAATTCATTTGCAATGAAGGATTTGGGTGCTGCAAAACAAATCCTTGGTATGATAATAACTAGAGACAGGAAAAATAGAAAATTAACATTGTCTCAGAATGAGTACATACAAAAGGTGTTGAAAATATTTAACATGCAAAATGCAAAACGAGTTAGTACACCTTTTTCTAGCCATTTCAAACTTAGCAAAGAAATGTGCCCAAAGACCCAAGAAGACATGGATTATATGTCTAAAGTTCCATATGCATCAGCAGTTGGAAGTTTAATGTATGCAATGGTCTGCACAAGACCTGATATTGCACATGCAATGGGAGTTGTAAGCAGGTACATGAACAATCCAGGAAAGGAACATTGTATGGCAGTGAAATGGATTCTCAGATATTTGAGAGGTACCACAAATCAGGCATTATGCTTTGGTGGTTCAAACATATCCCTACAAGGATATGTTGATGCAGATATGGAAGGTGACAGAGATAATAGGAGGAGCACTACAGGATATGTATTTACTGTCGGAGGAACAGCTGTCAGTTGTGTTTCAAAAATCCAAAGTGTTGTTGCACTTTCAACAACAGAAGCAGAGTATGTTGCTGCTACAGAGGCTAGTAAAGAAATGATTTGGTTACAAAGGTTTATGGGTGAATTGGGTAAGGAGCATGATATGGGCACGTTATACAATGATAGTCAAAGTGCCATTCATCTTGCAAAGAACTCAGCATTTCATTCCAGGACAAAACACATACAGCTCAAGTACCATTTCATACAATCAGTGTTGGAAGATGGAGAGTTGAAGCTGGAAAAGATACACACTAGCCAGAACCCTGCAGATATGCTAACAAAAGTTGTAACCAGGGAGAAACTGAGAATATTCTCAGTTTCAGTTGGTCTTCAAGGATGAAGATGAAGATGAGAAACAGCCAGGTCCAAAGAGGAGTCATTGTCCAGCAAATGGAGCAGCGGTGGAGTTGCTACAATCAGTCTCCAAGTGGGAGATTGTTGGGTGTGGAGCCTGATTATCTTCTATAGTACCGGCATATTGGACCCCAGTTCAAAATGGGGTGGCAACACCGCCCGTAAAATAATCGCTGGCCCCCCCCTGGCGGGGGGTTTCGGGGGCAACGCCCCCGAAGCTAAAAACAGCTGTAAAATTGCCTTGTAAAAGTATAGTAATTTCTAGTCAATCTGGTCCGTTCATTAGGCGGATGATCTGACGGTAGAACTTATGTTTAGTTTAGGGTTTTTTGCCCTAGAAGGCAACCCCTCTCTTTATATGAGGGCATTGTATTTGAGGCTGTGAGATAGATGTGTATTCGGTGAGCGAGAAACATAGAGGTGAGACTGTGAGAGAAAACAGAGGATATTACAGTGGTTTTGTTGTAGGTTGTATCTCTTCATTTTGCTGGATAATAGAAAGGAAGGACTGGTTGTTCGGGGTGGACGTAGCCCAAACTGGGTGAACCACATATATCTGTGTCTCCCTTGTTTTGAGCATTTTCTATGTTTATATTTCTACAATATTTTATGTGTTCCATTGCTCCGTAATATACAATTTTCTAACACTCTCTCGGTAAAACAAATGTTTTGGCGGAAGTGAAGTAGAGGTAACCTTGAAATTGTATTTTATACCTGGGGGCATGCAAACCTTTTGGAGTGCAAGCAAGGGGCGGCTATTTATTTTTTAAATTTTTAGGTCCTCCCTTTAAACCTGTAGGTCTAACCCTTTAAACTCGTAGGATTAGTCGTTTCCGAACTTGCATAAAGAAAGGATATGGGGAAAAAATCTAAAAGTTGTCATTTTTATATGAGACATTCTTATCATATGACTAGAAAATCGAGCAATTTTATCGTATAGTTCATGCTCGTTAAAAAATAAACATAAAATCGAGAAGTTTTAGCACATAGTTCATGCTCGTTAAAAAATAAACATAAGATCGAGCAAGTGTTTCAATCCGCGTTTAAGCTCGTTAAAAAATTAACTACCCAGTAAATAACCACTGCGAACATAAATTATCAGCCATTAAAGCCTTGGTCGTGTTTGCACCATCACCTCCACTTTTCCATTGGCCGATCATTCACCTCCATTTGATTGTTTACCCATTTTGAGGAACAGCTGCGAAGAGTGATTTCACTAGCCATCCTTGTGACACTGCCGTGATTGGAAAATTCCAAAGCTTACCTGGAATCAGCTGCTAACCCGTTTCATCACTCGTTCCTCAAAAGACGAGTCTTCTTTAAGCTCTTTTCATATGACTCGTAAAATATGAAAAGATTGCCGAGTTTTGGCCTTCCAGCTCGTTAAACTGATCGGAAGTGCTATCCCTCCTCTAGATTTTAATCTTTTTGGACCTGAGGGATTATTGCACAAAAAGATCGAGCGCTTGTTTTGTTCGGCTCGTTAAAACTATCAAAAATCCATCCCTTCTGTATTGTTTTATACTTTTTCGGACTTAAGGGATTAGATGACGAAAAAGGAACTTTGGAGTTACCTTTACGTACCTTTTCAGACTCTCTAAAATTGAAAAGGACCGAGTTATCTTTGTCGTTAGACTCGTTAAAAAGCATTAATAGTGACAAACTTGTCTTTAGACGAGAACAAGTTTCACTATCGCTAGGTTCGTTAAAACATAGCGATGGGTTTTCCCGAAGGGAAAATTATAGAACAAGCATATGTTATCCTCCTCAAGCTTGAAAAAAATAAAGAGGTACTGGTCAGAAATGACTGGGGAAAAATTGGGAAGAAACTCAAGGAACTTTTATTGGTAGCAAGTCGCTCTTGAACATGACACTTCCACTCCGTGCCTGAGTCGGGTTGGGTTGTTTCATTCACCAGTCACATCACCATGGTCTCACCAATACCATCCATCTTTGGGGTAAATGCTACCAATCCATCACACAAGTGTCGCCGATATGTTCAAGAGAAGTCATCCAGAGAAGTCAACCGTGTCCCATCCACTACCATACATTATCCTTCATCCTTTCATGACCGCCACCCTGAACCATATATCATCAGATCGTTTTCACCTCCATTAAAATCATTTGCTCCGTTCTGTGTCACTGATGTGGGATACATTAAGGCCCTCCTTTGACGGATAGCTTCTTGTCGACATCAGCTCATTATCCAAGAAGTTGATCTAGGAACACCCCCTCCAGTACTTTGAAGCTTGCATGCCTCAATGGCAAGTTTCTCACTTCCGACGACAGGTATACATCAATGACCTTCGACCGAAAGATTTTGCGTGGTGTTCGACACCAAGTCCTTTATTCACATCACGTGAATTGTACTACAGTACCTTGAGGGTCATTATCATTATCGGTGATTCCTCTCACGCTTGTTAACAGTTTACATCATTTACTGGTAATCAAGTGATGTCTTTCCATGTTCGACTTCAGAACATTTTTCACATGGATCGACTTGTACTTAGAGTGAAGATCGAACGAGATTTAAGACCCCGGATCTAGTTTCATCCATCCGGGCTACAATATATATTCAGGAAAGATAAAGACATTGACATGTACATCATTGCAGCAGATAATCATCCTACCAAAAAGGATGATGATTTCATCAAAATCATCAGTCTACCATCAGACGATTGTCTGTTCTATGTATAGAAAAATGAATTTATAAAGCTGAGCATGGGAATGCCCACCTCAGCTAGATCATGAAAGCAGTAAGAAAAATAATGTATTGTATTGTATCTTATTACAGGTCTCCTCCCGGCATTAGAAGAAATTCGGATCCTCCTAATAAAGCATTTCACCCGATAAACGGCCTCATACTTTAGGGGGCAACTGTTATAGACATTTTTGTGCCTTATAGCATTGAGTATGATATGTCAATAATTCAAGGGATCCAAAGTCCCTAAATGAGTTTTTCCTACCCCTAGGGGAACAAGGTCAACCAAAGACAGCTTCTCCCAGAAGTTCTCCACCAAAAACCACTCAGAAATGGTCAAATCAGGATCAATTCAATAGCTCCACTAGCTGTCTATGCTGAAATGAAAAATCTGCACTGGCTACCTGCACTGCAACGCAGGTAGAAGCACTACCAGGGTGCGCTGAGCGGGAATTGACAAATGGCAAGGTCATTCAACGAGGTGTAAGGAGCCTGGAAGCTTCCAGAATCTTCCTCAATGACACTTGCCTCAATGAATTTGACCAAGTGATGAGTAAGAGGTTCTCAACCTCCAAGTGGAAACAAGAACTGATAGAGAGAAGCCACAAGTCAAAACATGAGCTGACTCATCCTCTCTGCTCACATCTATATATGTATCTCTCACCCAGAGGTTCAGGGGGCTGGAATTTGGTATTGGCAGAGAATTGTTGTTGGTTTGAGATGGAGATTAGTATATTGGGTGATTTATGCTTTGTTGGAGGAGAGGAAGGGATTCTTTTGCTGGGAGGTAGATGCTGGATCGGGACTCACTTGGTTGTATCTCCTCTTGAACCTTGTTTATCATATCAATAAAGCTGCTTGAGTTTCTTCTATATGCTTGTATTTCAATGATGTTTTGTTGTATTTTCATATTTAGTTTATATCTGATCCTAAACTAGTTATGAATGTGAATCTATATCTTTCGTGTAGTCTTCTGCTCTTGTGATCTTACAGGAACCGTGTGAAGCTGGACCAGTGAAAGAGCAGGCAGCGGAAAGCGAATGAAAGAGGGAGAGTGATTGGATCGACCAACTAGCGGAAGACATCGGTTAGTTAGATCCTTCTTTCTCTATTTTGCATCTCATAAAGAAGAATACTCAGATAGCTTTCCTTGTTTGTTGCTAAGGCACTATCACCTCTTAGAGTGTGATAGGGGCATTCCGTATTGGATACTTTTCCCAACAGCAACTCGTAATAATGACACCTATCTTGGGTAAATAACAACTTACTCTAGACCTCACATCTCAACTATATTGTACTTTTCTTCTACACCTATTTTCATGACTATATTGAAGGAAGAAAGTAAAATTATCTCTCTTCCCTTATGTAATATAATCCAGAATTGTGAATTAATATTAATATTGCACATGCTACCCTATATAAATGTATATGTACTATGATGATTCTTCGATTGAGTCCCAATCGATCAGAAACATTTTTTTAAGGACCATCAATGTTGTCAAGGGGTGACAACCACTATTTCAAGTATATGAGTATTTATTTCTTTGGTATCATTATTCAAAGAAACACATACTTTGCACATGCTCATCTATTCATAGTGAACAATTGTTGAGAGGCTTAATGATTAAACTCAAAACATGGAATTTGTTTTTTAATATTCCTAAATCTAACATATACTCAACTACATATCAACATTACTGACTCTCACTATCACTTATTATTCCCAAATCTAAAATATACTCAAATACATATCAACATTAATGACTCTTAGTATCACTCCAAAGTAACAATCCAACCCATTATTCTTGTAAAATGCCTCACTCCAAATAATCTTTAATTCATCTTTTGTATTGATGAGATTTTTAATCTTATCAAACATCTAATACTTAGAAATTTATCTTATATATTGTTTTATAAATAATTTAGATTATTTAAAAAGGAAAAGGAAAAAAAATAGTTAAAACGTGTAATACTTTTCCTAATTCAATTATTTATGAGCGTAGATCCATCTTAACTACGGAACTATAAGGTGATGAGAGGGATCAAATCTCTTGAGTGCAAACCTTTCCTCATGTTTTGCACTCCAAAAGTGGTTTACTCATCGAGAGATTTGATCCCTCTTGGTGCTTGATAGATGCAAAGTTAATATGGGTCTAGGCTCGTTCTAAATTTTCATAGTTACCTCCATTCATTGAGATGATAAATATTGTTAAGAACTTTAGTGATGAAAAAGGATGAAATAAAATTTTTGAATGCAAAGTTACAATGTAATAGTGTTGAATGATAGAAATGTGAATAACAAAAATGTAATCAATTACAAATAGTCTTCATTGTGATCAATCTCAAAATATTTTCTTCTACTATTCTTATCGTCACCCTTGTTAGTTTTGTCATCTTTTCATATTGATTATATGAAAAGGACAGTTGAAATCGTAAACCATTTAAACCTTTAACTCAAGGTGTTGTAGTAAACATCATGCCTTATCTCGCTTTCTCTCCAATATTAATAAGATGAATTACTATAACACAAAATTCAATGTAGAATTCCAATAATTATTTGTGCTTACACTAAAATAAATGCACATTGTTAATCCAATCACTTTAAAATTAATGTACCCTCATACATCCAATTCGATAAAAACATAAATCAAAATCTACACTAAAATCAGTGCATGTAATGCAAGCAATCAAATAATATTAGAAAAAAATTCTACGCTAAAATCAATGCATTTAATTCAAGAATTCAAATAGGATTAGAAATCAACATCTACGCTCAAATAAATGCACCTAGTGCAAGTAATAAAATAGGATTAGAAACCAACATGTACACTAAAATTAATGCATTTAGTGGAAGCAATCAAATATGATTAGAAATCACCATCTACATTGAAATAAATACATTTAGTGCAAGAAATCAAATAGGATTATAAATAATTTACATGGAAATAAATGCATCTAATGCAAGCAATAAAATATAATTAGAAATCAACATCTACATTGAAATCAATGCATCTATTGTAGCAATCCAATAGGATTAGAAATCACCATCTACAATGAAATCTACGCTTTTAGTGCAAGAAATAAAATAGGATTAGAAATCATCTACATTGAAATCAACGCATCTAGTGAAAGAAATGAAATATCATTAGAAAACAACATCTACACTAAAATCAATGCATCTAGTGCAAGCAATCAAATAGGATTAGACATCACCATCTACACTAAAATCAATGCATCTAGTGGAAAAAATATTCTTCCCTCTCCCCCCCTCCATCTATATCTATATATCCCTCTGTATCCCCTTATGTGTCTCTCTATCCCACCCTCCCAAACATGCACACACTCTCTCACTCCATATTTATGAATCTCTCTGTCCCTCCCTCCCTCTCGCCATCTCTCTTTTCATATTTATCTTCACCTTCCATAAATCTCTATCTCCCTTTGTCCCTATATATCACCCTCAAAACATGCACTCTCCTTCTCCAATATATATATATATATCCCTCCCTCCTCCTCCTCTCTCTCTCTCTCTCTCTCTCTCTCTCTCTCTCTCTTCCCCTTCTCTCACTCCCCCCCCTTCTCTCTCTTTACTCTTGTTGTCCTCTCTCCCTCTCTCCATCTTCCTTATCACTCCCTCTATATCTCTCCACCTTTCTCTCTCTATGTCTTTCTTCTTACCTCCCTCTCTCTCCCCCTCCAACTTCATCTCTCTTTCCCTCACTCTCTCCACTCTCTCACATCCTCTCTCTTCCTCCGTCTCTCTCCCTTTCTCTCCCTCCTCTCTCTCCCTCTCTCTTGACCCTCCAACTATGTTACTATATCCCTCCCTCTCTCATTCTCTCTCCTTCTCTCACCCATTCTCTCCATCTCTCCTTCTTTGTATCTTTATCTCACCCCCAAATATACACACTCTCTATCCATCTCTCCCTTGTCACTCTCTTTCTCTCTCCACTTCTCACACGCTATGTTATGAAACTAGCACACAAAAATATAGAAAAGATAGATAAAATGCCTTCAAAATAAGCCTCTTCAAGGGGGAAACCTCATTTACATTACAAAAATGAACAATTCTTTGATGATACAAATGACAAGGCCTCCTTTCTATATATAGGAGTCTAAGGGGTCATAATATAATCAGAGCTGACATAACAATAATAATGTAATGGCACAAAAATAACAATAGTGGGATTCTATGGGGAACAAAAATAAAAATATGGCGACTACATGGGCACAACAATATAATAAGGGGGTTGCACTAATCACAATAAGGGGTTACACTAGTAGTATAGGGACCTAACATGCCCCTCTCCTTCAAAAAGTGTTGTCCTCAACACTTGAGTAGTTATGGATGCTTCTGTATAAAATTATCATCCCTCCACGTGGAATCTTCATCGATTGAGTTCTTCCACTTGAAGAGATACTCTGAATTTGATCGATTTCGTAGCTGCCTATTTCTCGGTTCTGTGACTGCTTTGGGTTCCAATATGATTTTTCCTTCCTTGTCAAGTTCTGGAAATATTGTTTGATCTCAGATATTTTGCAAATTTTGAATGAGTTCCCACCTAGCTTCGTCATTCTTCCATTCATTCCTTGCTTTGTTTATGAAATTTGGTTGGATAATTATACCAAATTCTATCATTTCAACAACAAAGCTTTTAATTTAATTCTTTTGGGCATATGGATATCTATAAGGCCTTATGTTTGGAGGAACACTTTCTGGAATCAAATGAATAGCATGATCATGACCACGAATAGGTGGGAGGCCTTTGGGAGTCTCAAATACCTTTCAATGATTGTCTAAGACCTTTTGGAGATCTGGACAAATAGATGATTTCGATGTGGGAACCTCTTGTGAACACAATTGTGCAATTACACATCATTTTTATTTCTTTAGAAGCTTTGCCATTCCATTAGATCTTATTATCTTTCCCGGTTTCCCTGTGATACCCCTTAATTAAACTTCTTTTCCTTCCAAAGAAAATTTCATGAAAGGTTCTTGAAAATTAAAAGCTACTGTACCCAAGGACTATAGCCATTGGAGTCCTAGTACAACATCAACACCACAAATTGCAATGGAAACCATTGGGCTATTCAACACATATTCTCCCATGGATATATTCATATTATGGCACTTTCGAGATCAATTTATGGTTCCTCCAATTGACCCCGTCACATGAAACTCTTGTGCTGGATGTAAGAAGAAATTCAATTCCTTCACTATCTTACAATGAATAAAATTATGGGTACTACCTGAATCAATCAATATTATTAGCTTTTTTTTCTTGATATGTCCTTATACCTTTATAGTTTGAGGAGTGGTAATTCTAGCCAATGCAATATAATATATGGCCAGATTCATTTCTTCTTTCTTTGGGGTTAGTGCCTAGCGAGTATCCTTTTCTTTTGACATTTCTTGATCCTTTTCTTCCTCATATTTCACTGCTTGAACCTTCTTCTTCTTGGTATGTCCTATCTTGAGAGTTTGAGTGGTAATTCCTCCCAATGCAGTACAAGATATGTTCGGATTCCTTTTTTCTTTCTCTAGGGTTTTTTCTCTGTGTATATCCTCTTCTTTTGATGTTCATTGATCATCTTCTTCCTCCTCTTCACAATCTTTGTAAAATAATGTCTTCTCAACACACTTATGACCTTTAATGTATTTGATATCACAATTCTAACAAAGCCCTTTCGCTCTTTTTTCTTCTGATTGTTGTGGTGTCAACCTTGTAGGTTGTGGAGGGCTAGGAGAAACAACAATTCCATATTTATAGTTGTAAGGGGTAGACTTCCTTGTTTCCATAATTTTGCTTTCCACTTTTCTTTTGAACCTGTATGCCTTCTCCAATGAATCAGGTTCCAAAAGGTGAACCTCATGTTGGATGTTATCTTTTAAAGTCCCTATGAAGACATCAATCCTCTACTTCTCTGGATTATAATTTACCCTTATATTCAATTTTTGAAAGTCCTCAATGTGCTTTTCCATTGAACACTTTTTTTTGATATTTATCAATTGGCTAAAGAAGGTGTTTCTATTTGTATCCTCATAATGTGCTATCATTTCCTCCGTGAAAATTGACTATGTGACAAGTGGTTTATGAGAACAAATCACTTTGTATGATAAAAATTGATTTGGTTATAAATATAAAGATGCAGTATGTACCTTTTGTAATAGTTGCACCTCATGTAGATTAAAATATTGCTCCATCTGTAGTATCCAATTTACCAGATCTTTGCCATCAAACTTTCTCAAATTTCTTTTTCTTAATTTTAGGAGATCGATATTGAAATGACTATGAATCTATAATTTTAAATCTTTAAGTTTTGAAATATCAGTGTGTGATAGCCCTATGAGTCCTCTTTATAACCCTGCAAATCTGATCGCAATTGGATTCCTGAAGAAAGAGTTATGCCTAATCTCCTGCGATGACCTAATTATACACTAGTTCAGTAGAGCGAACTTGTATGACATGCCACGTGTCACTGTTTTGATCTTACATTCTACAACTGATACCCAACAAACAACAAACGAAATTTGAATCGGATGCTTCGAGAGAGAGTTATGACGATTTTCCCAAGGTCACCTATTTGGGATGTAATTCGAAGGCCTATAGAAACACTAAATGTCTTGGACCGTATCTCCTAAAATATAGTGAAGCAAAATCAGAAATTTGGGCCTGAGCGTCACTAATTTTTCGGCTCAAATGGGTTTTAATCTCATAATCTAAAAGTTCGTAGAAAACAAATTATAGCGAAAATTCCATGATGACTTGTTTGAGATGGAATTCTAGAGCTTGAAAAACCCTAGCTTCCGCAAGTCATATCTCCGAAGATATAGTGAGACAAGATTTGAAATTTGGACCTGACGTTCAGAACGATTTCGTCTCAAATGTGTTTTTTTTTATCTTCTGAAACGTCACAGAAAACAAGTTATATAAAAAAATCCACAATGACCTCTTTGGAGGAGTGAAACCCTAGAATCCAAAGCTTTGATACCAAATACTATGAAACCAGCTCACAAAAAGATAGAAAAGATAAAATAATGCCTTCAAAATAAGCCTCTTCTTGGGGGAAGCCTCCTTTATATTACACAAATGAAAAATTCTTCAATAATACAAACGACAATGCCTCCTTTCTATATATAGGAGTCTAAGGGGTCATAATATAATTAGAGCTGACATAATAATAATAATGTAAGGGCACATCAATAACAATAGTGGGCTTATATGGGGCACACCAATAAAAATATGGGGACTACATGGGAACAACAATATAATAATGGGGTTGCACTAATAACAATAAGTGGTTACACTAGTAGTATAGGGGCCTAACACTCTATGTCTTTCTTATTCCCTCCCTCTCTTCCCCTCAACCTCCATCTCTCTATCCATCCCTCTCTCCTCCTCTTTCGCTCTCTCTCTCCTCCTATTCCTCAAGTCCTCTCTCTTATCCTTCCTCTCTCTCCCTTTCTCTCCTACACCCCCCTCTCTCTCTCTCTCACTTTTCCCTCAAACCCTCTCTCTTCCCCCATCACTCTCTCTCTCTCTCTCTCTCTCTCTCCCTCTCTCTCTTTTCACTCGAATCCTCTCTCTTCCCCCACCAGTCTGTCAGTCTATCTTTCTCTCTCTCTCTCTCTTTTCCATCCAATCCCCTCTCTCTCTCTCTCTCTCTCTCTCTCTCTCTCCCTCCAACCATGTTACTATATCCCTCTGTTTTCGAGAAAAGTGTCTATTCAGAACGACCCTATCCCACTGGGTTGTGACAGAGACCTCAGAAACAAACAAGGAAAACTATTCTTGTATTCTCCTTTATGAACTATAAATGAAGATGAATAGGATGAACCAACTTGTGTCTTGCGTTGGTCCTTTGATCCAATCTCTCTTCTCTTTAGTAGCTCCCAGCTATCTGCTCCCTCACTTGCCCAGCGTCACCAAGTTCCTGCAAGTTCACAGAAGAAAGAAACTACACAAAGACATGGATTTATGTTCATAAAAAGCTTAGGATCAGATTTAAGCTAAACATACAAATATAACACACATCAATGATATACAAGCATGTAGGAGAAACTGAAATAGTTTTATTGATAAAACAAGAAGATCCAGGAGGAGTTACAATTGATGATTCCTGATCCAGCATCAACCTCCTAGCATAGAATCCCTTCTTCACCTCTAACAAAGCATAAATCACCCAATACTCTGATATCTATCACAAAACCAACATCAATTCTCTGCAATGTACAAAATTCCAGCCCCTGGATCTCTTGGTGAGGGATCCATATATAGATGTATGCAAAGAGGATGAGTCAGCTCATGAATTGATTAATGGTTTCTCTCTGTCAGTTCTTGCTTCACTTGGAGATTGAGAGCCTCTTACTCATCACTGGTCGAATTCAGTGAGGCAAGTGTCATTGGAGAAGATTATGGAAGCTTCCATTGTCTCTCCACCTCGTGGAATGACTCTTCCACTTGTCATTTCCCACTCAACGCACCCTGTTAGTGCATTCAAGTGCGTTGTAATGCACCTAGCCAGTGCATTTGGGTGCTTTGCAATGCAGCTAGCTAGTGGAGCATCAGAAATGATCCTGATTTGACTAGTTTTGAGCAGTTTCTGGTGGAGAACTTCTGGGAGAAGTTGTAATTTGTTGACCTTGTTTCTTTAGGAGCTGGAACAACACTTTTAGGGACTTAGGATCCCTTGGTTTATGGACATTTCATGCTTATAGTTGTAAGGCACAAAAATGTCTATAACAGTTGCCCCCTAAAGTATGAGGTTGTTTATCGGGTGAAATGCTTTATTAGGAGGATCCGAAGTTCTTCTAATGCTGGGGAGGAGACCTGTAATAAGATACAATACAATACATTATTTTCATACTGTTTTCATGATCTAGCTGAGGCGGGCATTCCCATGCTCAGCTTTATAAATTCATTTTCATGTACATAGGACAGACAATCGTCTGATGGTAGACTGATGATTCTGATGAAGTCATCATCCTTTTGGTAGGATGATTATCTATGTTGCAATGCTGTACATTTCAATGTCTTTATTTTTCCTAAATATATATCGCAGCCCAGATGGATGAAACTAGATCCGGGGTCTTCAATCTCGTCCGATCTTCACTCTAAGTACAAGTCGATCCATGTGACAAATGTTTTGAAGTCGAACATGGAAAGACATCGCTTGATTACCAGTCAATGATGTAAATTGTTAACAAGCGCGAGAGGAATCACCGATAATGATAATGACCCTCAAGGTATTTGCAGTACAATTCACGTGGTGTGAATAAAGGACTTGGCGTCGAAAACCACGCAAAATCTTTCGGTCGAAGGTCATTGATGTATACCTGTCGCCGGAAGTGAGAAACTTTCCATTGAGGCATGCAAGCTTCAAAGTACTGAAGGGATGTTCCTAGATCAACATCTTGAATAATGAGCTGATGTCGACAAGAATCCCACATCAATGACACGGAACAAAGCAAATGATTTTGATGGAGGTGAAAACGATCTGGTGATATATGGTTCAGGGTGGCGGTCATGAAAGAATGAAGTATAATGTATGGTAGTGGATGGGACACGGGTGACTTCTCTGGATGACTTCTCTTGAACATGTCGGTGACACTTATGTGATGGATCAGTAGCATTTACCGCAAATGTGTATGGTATGGCGTGACCATGGTGATGTGACCGGTGAATGGAACAACCCAACCTGACTCTGGCACGGAGTGGAAGTGTCATGTTCAAGAGCGACTTGCTACCAATAAAGCTTCTTTGAGTTTTCTTCCCAATTTTTCCCCAGTCATTGCTGACCAGTACCTCTTTATTTTTGTCAAGCTTGAGGAGGATAACATATGCTTGTTCTATAATTTTCCCTTCGGGCAAACCCATCGCTATGTTTTAATGAGCCTAGCGATAGTGAAACTCGTTCTCGTCTAAAGACAAGTTTGTCGCTATTAATCTTTTTAACGAGTCTAACGACAAAGATAACTCGGTCCTTTTCATATTTAAAGAGTCTGAAAAGGTACGTAAAGGTAACTCCAAAGTTCCTTTTTCGTCATCTAATCCCTTAAGTCCGAAAAAGTATAAAACAATACAGAAGGGATGAGTTTTCGATAGTTTTAACGAGCCGAACAAAACAAGCGCTCGATCGTTTTGTGCAATAATCCCTCAGGTCCAAAAAGATTAAAATCTAGAGGAGGGATAGAACTTCCGGTCCCTTGAACGAGCTGGAAGGCCAAAAATCGGCAATCTTTTCATATTTTACGAGTCAGATGAAAAGAGCTTAAAGAAGACTCGTCTTTTGAGGAATGAGTGATAAAAAGGGTAGCAGCTGATTCCAGGTAAGGTTTGGAATTTTCCAATCATGGCAGTGTCACAAGGATGGCTAGTGAAATCACTCTTCGTAGTTGTTCCTTAAAATGGGTAAACAATCAAATGGAGGTGAATGATCGGCCAATGGAAAAGTGGAGGTGATGGTGCAAACACGACCAAGGCTTTAATGGCTGAAAATGCTTCATTCACTGTGGTTATTTACTGGAGGATAGTTCATTTTTTAACGAGCTTAAACGCGGGTGGAAACATTTGCTCGATCTTATGTTTATTTTTTAACGAGCTTGAACTATGCGCTAAAACTGCTCGATTAAGTGGTCTTGTTTCGATTTTTACCATAGATAGCTTTTTCCTTCTAAATATAGTACTGCATTTTTTAACTGCTTCATCAAACTAGTTATAAATGAACAATATTTGCTTTGAAAACGAGATTAAAACGCTAATATTTTACTTCGAACTACGCAAAATTAATTAAAAAGTGTTTTTTACTTCTCATTTTACCATTTCATTTGAACTTGGTCTGTTGGAACTTTGGAGGTGTTTTCCCCCTCGATTTTCATCAGCTGATTTTGGGAGATTCTGTGGACGATTCTCGGCGCCGTCTAGACCAGGTAGGAGCTAAACCTGAGCTCTTTCATTTCATGGTTTCCTTTTTTCATTCTGTGCTTTATTCCCTGCTTTTCTGAGCCCCTGGGGTTTGATGAGCTCGTTCTGCCATCAACGCACCCTGGGCACATCGAAACCTGCGCTGAATGTTGGTCTTTATGAAGGCAGTTTGACATTTAATGCACCTGTAACACTGCTGCAGGTGCATTGGGCGCAGAAAAGAAAGTTGTTGCACAGTTTTTGATGGAATTTTTACCTATTTCTCATCAAAATCAGGATTTAATCTCCTCTCTTGTTTGTTTTTACAGAGACATTGGAGAAAAATGACCCTTACATGGCGAGAACGAGAACATGAAGAAGAGGACATGATTGCCTTACATGATCTTGTTACAGTGAACGCGCTGCGGAATTGTGGCTTGCTGAAGTTCTTCCACATCTCTAGCATGAGACAGCAGATTAACTTGCTGAAGTATTTGCTTGACTCTTGGGATCCTATCAACCAGGTTTTCCAGATTAGGGGAAAATCTATCCCCTTGACTACAGTAGACATCTATTTCTTGACTGGCTTGTCGAGGCAAGGTGCCCCCATCTCTTTGTCAGGTTCGGCCCGAGGAGGCGACTCTGTGAGAGATTATGTCCGCCAATATTGCAGGGAGGGATCTCAGCTGAGCAAAGACGGTAAGATCATCATCTGGGATGTCACTGATAGGTCCCTTAGGACTATCCTATTTACTTTTGGTAGGATGGCCGGTAGCGCGTCTCTTCATGTAGCCAATAGATCCTATATGCAGCATGCCTTGGAATGCCTCCAACCGAAGGTGTTCAACTGGTGCAACGCAGTACTTGTTGTAATGAAAGAACAGTTGAGCAAGATAAAGAACAGGAAGTTGAAGAACTTTGGGTTCGGTTCTATTTTGACCGCCTTTACCTTGGAGAAGATACCACTGATGCAGCCGCAGTACATTGCACTCGATTTACCTTCTCCTATTGAACCACGCATGCAGAGATGGGTTGACCATATGTCTAGACATGCTGGTCAATATCAAATTTCATTTTATGATACCTTCTTCAGGTGGCTTGATTGTCAGGAGATGGTTTATTCCGAATATCCATATGCTGGCATGGACTTCCGGGGTGATCAAGATTTGGTACTGCCGGATGGCGAGCAGTGGGGTGCTATTGGTAAAATCTCTGACCATATTGTTGTTTACTGTTATTGTTTATAATGTCCTTGTGCTTTGTTCTATCAAGACTCTAATCAAACTCATGTGTACATGCAGATGTTGGTCCTGTTCGTCCAGTAGTTCGCGTGAGAGTACCAGCTGTTGCCCCAGCAAGAGAGGCTGCCAGAAGGGTTATTCTTCGCGACCTCGATGTGGCCGAGACTCTTACAGCTGTACAGGAGTAGGTTGAGAGCCTTACTCTCGGTATTCCAGATGTGAGGATCGACGAGCTACCTTTGCAGTTACAGCGGCATACTACTGGTGTGCCCAGAAGATGGACTCGTCTCTTACGCATGATCGCACAGGTTGTGACTTGCTATCACGAGCATCATTAGACTAGGGTTACCCCTAGCATTTTGAGTTTTGGGTCGTATGACCGATTTTGTCTTGGTTACAAAACATTATGTGTAAACCATAAACAGCTGTATATATATTTTTTTGATTTTTGGAGTTTTATTTTGGTTGAGTTATGTGATTCACATGTAGAACATTGATGATGTGTTTCTTTTTATAAATGTTGCAAATGTCTATCTAACACATAGTTTGCTAATGAGTCGGTTAATGTGTTTAAGTTTCTGGAAATATGTTGGTATTGAATAAGATCAAATTGTCTTTCCAAAATCTTAACCCTTAGGAACATGCGATAAATAACTGGGTTTCGGACGGAATATATACCATTGAGTTGTAGTATTACGAGCTGTGAGTCTAGCCTGACGATTAGTCGACGTATACCATGAGTGATGGCATCAGAGAGAAGTTCTATCAACGCACTATATTCAGCGATATTGTTTGTTGATCGACCAATACATACACCTCTGAAACTTACTAACTCACCGCTTGGATCAAAAATGGCCCAGGCTGCGGAGGACAGGTTCCGCGAACTACGACTTGCTCCGTCGGCATATCCAACACATGGGTCCAATGGGTTGGACATCTGCAATAAATGTAAAAAGGTGGATTACTCTACCAAAACAAACACTCTTAGCGAAAACAAAAATATAACAAAAGCATGTTGGTTACCACTAGGCATAGTAACGCTTAAGGTACAACCCATTACAAGGTTGCGCCGGTGGAATCCCGTCGTAATCCATTAACTCGTAGGCTCCTTTTGCTAACACCCGCTTAACAATGTAAGGACACATCCATCAAGACTTAAATTTACCTGCTCCCAACTTATCGAATTCCTAGTTGTAAAGCAAGACCAAGTCACCTTCCGAGAAGACATGGGGTTTGACATTTTTGTCGAACTGCGCCTTGACTCGTTTCTTATGGGATTTGTTAGCCAACGCGGCGTCACTACGGGTTTCATCCAATTGGATTAATTCCAAGAAACGAGCTTCTTCTTCTGAAGTTCCGGGGAGGAGATTGATTGCGAGTTTGAGAGACGAGATTTCACACTGGACTGGTAAGACTGCTTCCAGGCCATATACCAGTTGGAAGGGTGTGAACCCAGTCACATTCCTTACCGATGTTCGGTAAGCCCACAAAGCTGAGTATAGGATTAGGTGCCATCTTCTTTTGTGAACTCCGACCATCCCTTGCAGCATGCGCTTCAGGACCTTGTTGATCGCTTCAACTTGTCCGTTGGCCTGCGGATAATATGGAGTAGAGCTGTCGTGAGATAGCCCTAGTTTGGCAGCTAATTCAACCATCATGTGATTGCGAAAATGTGATCCATGATCTTTGACTATAGCCTGTGGTACACTGAATCTGGCGACTACATGATTGAAAAAGAAAAGGGCAGTTGTTTCACCAGTATTATCTAATGTAGGCATCGCCTCGGCCCATTTGGTAAAATAGTCAACTGCGACTATAATATACCCATGCCCCCCGGTCGAGGTGGGGTTACATGTCATGAAATCGATGCCCCATTTGGCGAATGGCCCAACAGCAACTATTGGCTGTAAAGGTGCGGGTGGTCTTCTGGTTTTGCTATCAAAAATTTGACAAGCATGGCAACTTCTGACTGCGGTTATGCAATCTTTGAACATGGTTGGCCAGAAGTATCCTGCTCGTAAGATTTTTTGTGTTGTAGCATATCCAGATAGATGCCCCCCACACGCGCTTGAATGACACTCATTCAGGGCTTTTTCAGCTTCCTCATGGGTGAGGCACCTTCTCAGAACTGTATCAATACCACAATGGTAAAGTGTATCACCGACGATCATGTAGTCTTTTTCTTGGTATCGAATACGTTTTTGTTCAGAGTGAGAGGTATTTGGCCTGAATTTTTGGGTTTGGAGATAAATGATTATATCTCCATACCACTCATTTCTTGTAGATATCAGAAACAAACTTTCATCCATGATTGATTCTTCGGATGTTTCATCGTTGGACGACGATGGGAGATCGCATAATAATTCTGCGAAAACTAGAGATTTCTTTGAATTGGATTTTACAAATTCCAGATCAAACTCTTGAAGGATTTCTATCCATTTTGAATATTTGCCCCCCAACAACTGTCGCGACAATATATAAGTCATGGGGTTGCAATCTGACAGAATGGTAGTTTTCCGAAAGAGGACATAGTGTCGAAATCTTTGTATCGCTTGAACCGCTGCAAGCGCTAGCTTTTCAACATAGGAATATTTGCTTTCTGTATCATTTAAGTTCTTACTTAAATAATAAATAGGATGTTCTATTCCATCGACTTCTTGAACTAAAACCATTGCGATGGTTGTATCTGCTGCAACCAGATACAGGTTAAAGTCTCTTTGATAATCAGAGGCGTACATTAATGATGCTTTCATTAGGGAATCTTTTAAAGCATCAAAGGAAGCTTGCGCGACCTGATCCTAGTTAAAGGGTACCCCCTTTTTCAAAAGACGTGTATAACCTTTAGCAAGTTCGGCGTAATTTGGAATGAACCTCCTCTGAAAGTTTGCTTTCCCTTGGAGTTTCTGAATCTGAAGCAAATTCGAAGGTGGAGGAAAATTTATGATTGCCTGGACCTTACAAGGGTCGAGATGAATCCCATCCTTGGAGACTACAAAGCCAAGTAAACGACCAGAACTGACGCAAAATACACATTTGTACAGATTGAGTCGTATCTTGTAGTGTCGGAAACGTAGAAATATCGCTCTTAAATGCTGCGGATGATCAGTCTGCTTTCGCGAATGAGCCGGAAGGTCATCGAGATAAGGTTGAACGATTTTTTTGATGTCATGGAAGGCATAATTCATTGCCCTCTGAAACGTTGCCCCTGCATTCTTTAAACCAAAGGGTAATTTTCGATACGCAAATGTGCCCCACGGACAAATGAATGTAGTCTTTTACTGGTCCTGTGGGTGGATATTTATTTGATTATACCCAGAGAATCCATCCATCAATTATCTGGTCAATGAAGGGTGTAGGGTAGTTGTCTTTTTGACAAGCTTGATTTACATCCCTATAATCGACGCACACTCTAATTGTCCCGTGTTTTTTCATAACTGGGACAATGTTCGATACCTAATCGGTTAGCGGAACCGGGTAGATGAAACCAGCATGCAGGATTTTTTCAACTTCTGCCTTAATGGCAGCGGCTTTCTTGGGGTGCACCTTCCTTAGTCGTTGCCGTACCGGTTTAACATCTAGATACATCTTGATTTCGTGTTCAACGATACTCGAGTTGATGCCTGGCATTTCACTATATGACTAAGCAAAGAAATCTTTGAATTCATGAAAAAGAGCGTTATATATTTCCAGTTCTGAAGGAGAGCAACATTTGGCGACATAAATATTCTCTACAACATCTGTTTTGGTCGAGATATTTATGGCTATAGTCTCTTCAATTATGGCCAAGTTTCGCTCGGAATCCACCGTATTTACAGTATTTGATATAAAATCAGCTACTGAAGGATGGTAGAGGTCATTTTGAGTATCTTCTTCATAATTTGGAAGAAGCGAATGATGGTGGGAATCATTCCATGGTGCTCCTTCAACTACCATAGCTTGGAGAATTCCTTCATCGGTGACATGCACTTGCGACCAAGGATCTGAAGGAGTACCATATTCTCTAGACCTATCCATCCAAACACTTGATGAGCATTGATTTGGGTTTGCCTCCCATGCCAGAAACATTGATTGCTATAATATTTCCATTGGGCTCGGGTTCAAAACAATAGCATGATCCATGTTGATATCGTTTTCTGAGATCTTTGCGGAATATATCATGTTGCAAGTTCCTATCGATGCTACTTCCACCAAATCAATTGGAGGTGGAAGAGCGAAAGTTCCCATTAGTATAGGATCTTTTAGTAGGCCAACTCCGATATTCTGAAGCGAATGGGGGCTTCCATGGATCATGGGAATGCTTCCTGTAACTTGTGAACCATTGGGGAGGAAGTTTTGTTGGTCGACGATTGTAATCCCTCCCTGAAAGGGAAATGCAATCTTTCTAAAATAGGTCGACACAACAGCTGCCATGGCATATATCCATGGTCTTCCTAGTAGGATGTTGTAATCAAGATTCCCATCGATGACTTCAACATCTATTTCTATTGTTTTCCCTCCTAGTTCAACTTTCAAGTTATTTAGGATACCGTATGGGGTATATGTCCTTCCGTCGAATGCTTTTAATGTTGTCGCAGATCGCGACAAGGTTGGAGATCCTAAATTTTTCCATCAACTCATCGACATAATACATGTAGATGCCCCCTCATCAATAATTGTTCAGTGAACAGTTTTGTTGAGGGCTTTCACTTGAACAAGGAAAGCTAATTGAGCTGGTAACTAAGGATCGTACTCTTTGTGGTCGAAGGATACAAGATTGGAATCCTTTGGATCAATCCCACCAATGGCCGATAATAAATCCTGCCTTTGGGATGGACAATTTTGTAGTACTTCAAGAGTCAACATAGCGGATGGCGATTGGGCCAAATCTTCCACTATGTTATAATGTTGCGCCGCTCTAGCGCGAGGATTAAATGTCGACTTGTGTACTACTCCCTTTGGCGGTTTTATTGTCAATTCAGGGATGGTGGGTAGTACAACTTCTATCGAAGTTGTTGTCGAACTACTTGGTTGATCTTTATCCTTGTTGTTCGACAGCTGAGGATTCCCATAATCTTTGTTCCTTGTCGAAATCAAAGCATCATTTTGTTGTTTTGAAATCAACAACATTAGCTGCACTTGAGATGGGGAAGCATTTCCACTTTCAACCAGATTTGTTCCTGGATTCGGAAACGGATTAGTTAACACTACTGAGGTTTTCGAACTCTTAAAGAATTTTTTAAGCTCAGCTCTGTGTGGACAATATAAAGTCCGATGATCCTCATCCCATATCATGCACGAATATTTTTGTTTCCTATTTCTAGGAGGGTTTGAAGAAGATTTTTTAGGCGATTTCTCATCCTGTTTCTTCTTCTTCCCTTTGCCTTTCTTCTTGCTTCCTGGTTTCTTGGTTTCTTTGCCCTTATCTGTTGATACGAAATTTACTTCTGAAGCAAGAAGTTCATCTTTTTCATTTTGGCCTAAAATCTTACGGGCCTTCTTGGATGTAGCCTTTGTCGATTTCGCTTCTGTCGTGCCAATCACACCATCGCCAGCATGAGAGTCATTGTTTGATTTAGGAGGAGGAGGAATTGAGAATTTCGGTCTAGGGGCGTCAGGTATTTTGTCATAGAGCATGTCGGACTGAGTGTAAATCAAGTCTAAATATTGTGCACGAGCGATCACTTGCTCTTCCGTTATGACTCCCCCCTTTGCCACATCTTCCGTAATGGAAGTCAGTAATGACTTGATAAACCATTTAGCTAATAGCTGATCGGGAACGTACGTTTTTACCATCCTACAACGACGTCGCCACTCATGTATATGATCGGATATGTGAGTGGCCGTCGTCTGTTTGAAGTTGGTAAGTAGTTCTGTTCTTGTTTCATACCTTATCGGTAATTGAAAATGGGTTAAAAAGGTTGTGGCTAAGGTGCTGAAGTTGTCGAACGAAGCTCTAGGCAATTCAATGTACCATTTTGCCGCCGGACCCGTTAACGTCCTCTGAAAAAGGCGAAGCCTTATTGAATCATCATTTAAAGTGTTTGATGAACACCATAGATGAAATGTCATCACGTGATTCGATGGATCTTCACCCGGATTTCCATTAAATTTAGGAATATTTGATGGAAGTTTATGCGGAATCGCTGGCCACCAAGGGGTGTAAGAAATTGGATCGTTTGTTAACCGGTTTAAATCAGGTAACTCTAAAGTTGCCACGAATGGTAACTATTGATTCAGGTTAGGTGAAGCATACCCAGGATACGATAGAATCGCCTGAGCAGTTGGTCTTTGCATACCGACATAATGCATTTGATGTTGGTATGTTTAGTAAGGTTGGTGGACTTGACCATTATAAAATGGTTGATTTTGACCATTTTGAATGTATGGCTGTCCATTGTTTGCAAAGATTTGCTGCTCAGCACCTTGGTATACTTGTTGGAATTGTGGTTGTTGGTATTGCACCAGCCACGGTTATGAATCCATGTGTTGTTGCTCGATACTAACCGTTTGACCAAGGTGAGGGGTAATTGTACCCGTCTGGACCTGTGTCGCCCCACTAGTTGGCGATTGAGGTTGAGTCGCAGGGTCAATGGGCTGTTGCATTACAACTTGAGAAACTTGAGGTTGGCATACAACAGGCAGTGCTTGAACTTGCGACACAGTCACAATAGCTGGCGTAGTCGGTATGTTCGACATAGGTACACATTGTTGCATCGAATATACAACCCTTGGTTGTTGAGGTAGTATAGGTACCCAACCACTTGAGGTAATTCCAGTATAACCTGAATGTTGTTGTGAACTCCCGTATGGATATCCTCCCAGAGGTGGTAATGAAAGGGCGTACTGCCCCCCATACAGTGGTAATCCAGAACTCAAGGGGATTGTTTGCCCTTGGGGACCGGACTGCCCAAATTGACCTCCAAACGGATCAATTTGTTGAGACTCAACATAAGAGTTTCCGGATATAATTCCGGATGAACAAATAGGAACTGACCAGACTGTCGAAATAGCCCCTGGATAGGCTCCTTCTAGCGGTTGTGAGCTAGTCGGGACAGATGGTATGTTGGAAAACATTGTAGGAATGACAGTAGGGAGTTCTGTCGTCACTGTACCAGAAGACATAGTCCTAGATGTTGACGGTTGTTTAGACATTTGTAGTCTATCCAAAAGATTACCTAGCAATTCTACAGGAACTTTTGCTGGTGGTAGACTAACTTCTGATGTCGAAGGAAATAGAGTGATCACGACTCCAAAATGCGTTGGAGTACTTGCTTGCGGATCTTCTACAATTTCTTCTATCGCAATCAGACCAGGTGGAAGGGGAAGACCGTCAGGTCCTTAAAATATTTCTGGTGCCGAAGAGGCAGCGATAGATGTTTGAAGAGTAAGACTCTCTGAACCGGTTATAGATGGAACTGGTTCAGTAACACAAGTGTTTATTCTCGAACTAGGATCAGTACCACTGTCCTTCTGTGGCTGTTGAACTTCTTCTGTTGAGGCAGGGATTCCAGAAATGTTTGGAGTAACCGGAGTCTCTAATGTCATTGGAACACTTGTTCTAACTTTGATAGGAGACTTGGATCCAGTTAAACGAGTTCGCTTTGTCCGTACTGGTTTCGCTTCCGGAGACAAAGACGGTTGACTCGTAAGCCACCATGAACAACGGGGTTTCAATTGACTTTCTTCCACGATTACGGATTACTCGATCAACTAAAATAAAAGGGAAAGTATGTTTCCATGTTAAATGAATTTTAGACGCTTTTGACACAACTTTGTTTTTTCAGTTTTAAAGAGTCGAGAAAAAACAAAAGATGACTTTAGTCTCCTTCGATTTTTAATGAGCCTGAAGTGACAAGTGCTCAGATGGACCTTTTCTGTTAAGGAGTCTGAAAAGGAACGAAAGGGACTGCTCTGGAGGTCTAGGTAGAGGGAGTACCAAACCAATCACAAAACTGTAGAATATTTTTTAGGGTACGGCAGTCAATCTTCGCGAATGCTGTGTTCGGTGCATTGGGATCAGTAGGGCGGCCGACATGGCTTCCTATGGATAAAGGTTTTATGCCTATAGGGGTCTCCCAATATATACTCGACGGTACGTGGGAGCACAAGTCTGTACTGGTACTTATCGTCTCAAAGTGGAGGAATCACCCAACCATCAGTGAGGACAACAGTTACCAGGCTTTACGACGCTGGAACATGTCTCTAGCCTAGACCTCTAAATGTTGTGCGTTAAGTTACAAAGCATTGTTAAGTTCATTGAATTTATTTTAGGTTGATATTTCTTATGAATTTTTCCTTTTGGGTTCACCACGAGATGTAGATGTAATTCCTAAAATGCAATCTAAAGATGATAAGCAAGCTTTTATCTCTTTTCAGCAATGAAAATCCTAGCTACAAGGGGAAAAGAAAGACACAATCTTTTCTCAAAGAGCAAAGAGCACACTGTAAATGCACTTTTCCTAAATCAAGCCAAACAGAGTGTCAATATGCAAATGCACTTGTGCATGTATTTGTTTTTTACTTTCTTAATATTGATGCCTAAAAAGAAAGTTGTTGTACAAATTTGAATTCGCTTTCAAGTGAAAAACACAAGCAAGCTTCTTTTCGAAATCAAAAGGTAGAGACGATTACGACACTTTATGATTTTGAAGTAAACACTTGTTTCGACACTAGAAATCCACAAATTCAAGCCAAAGGAAAAAGTAAAAGCACAATTGACTGTCAACAGCAAATAAATTTTCTCTTAAGATCAAAATCGACACTTACGACAAATCTAAATCCAAGGACGACAATATGACTAGTTTACTTTTTCAATGGGAAACTGTAAATGACGTAACAAACACAAAAACAAATACAGTTTCTTTTATACAACTGAGGCGGAATTAAGGCAAAGAAAAGGGGCTTTTAAACAGACAAACACACTGATCACAGGCTACAAAAATCAGAGGCAAAACTGGAAAAAGTGAGCAAAGAACCTCAACGAGGCAGGGCTAGGTTGATCAACGCACCTGCTACACAGAGAAACTAAATTGCAATGCAGGTAGCCCTTTCAGGAACTGCGCTGAAATGCAGAGTCTCTTCACAGAGCCTGCGCTGGAGCAGAAACGAGAATTCTCTCCGGGTTCTGGGTCACGGTTTGCAGTTTAATCTATGGTTTTTGGCCGGGTAAAAGCAATCAGTAATTCACAATGAGAGGGTTGATTTACAAGAGGTTTAAGAGCTATCACAAAGGGTAATCAGATCATTTGTGAGTCAACTGTTCAGATCATAAACAGATCCAGTGAGTGGACTAGAGTAGCAAATGTCTACTTTGCATTTGTAAATGGCAAATACAGTTCGATTCGCTACTCCTAAGTTTATGAGATGAACAACAATAGAAACACAAACAAACTAACTAGACACGATCCCCAGCGGAGTCGCCATTTTGTTTTCGGGAAAAGTGTCTATTCAGAACGACCCTATCCCACTGGGTTGTGACAGAGACCTCAGAAACAAACAAGGAAAACTATTCTTGTATTCTCCTTTATGAACTATAAACGAAGATGAATAGGACGAACCAACCTGTGTCTTGCGCTAGTCCTTTGATCCAATCTCTCTTCTCTTTAGCAGCTCCCAGCTATCCGCTCGCTCACTTGCCCAGGGTCACCAAGTTCCTGCAAGTTCACTGAAGAAAGAAACTACACAAAGACATGGATTTATGTTCATAAAAAGCTTAGGATCAGATTTAAGCTAAACATACAAATATAACACACATCAATGATATACAAGCATGTAGGAGAAACTCAAATAGTTTTATTGATAAAACAAGAAGATCCAGGAGGAGTTACAACCGATGATTCCTGATCCAGCATCAACCTCCCAGCATAGAATCCCTTCTTCACCTCTAACAAAGCATAAATCACCCAATACTCTGATATCTATCACAAAACCAACAACAATTCTCTGCAATGTACAAAATTCCAGCCCCTGGATCTCTTGGTGAGGGATCCATATATAGATGTATGCAAAGAGGATGAGCCAGCTCATGAATTGATTAGTGGCTTCTCTCTGTCAGTTCTTGCTTCCACTTGGAGACTGAGAGCCTCTTACTCATCACTGGTCGAATTCAGTGAGGCAAGTGTCATTGGAGAAGATTCTGGAAGCTTCCATTGTCTCTCCACCTCGTGGAATGACTCTGCCACTTGTCATTTCCTGCTCAACGCACCCTGGTAGTGCATCAAGTGCACTACAACACACCTATCCAGTGCATTTGGGTGCTTTGCAACGCAACTAGCTAGTGGAGCATCTGAAATGATCCCGATTTGACTAGTTTTGAGCAGTTTCTGGTGGAGAACTTCTAGGAGAAGTTGTAATTTGTTGACCTTGTTTCTTTAGGAGCTGGAACAACACTTTTAGGGACTTAGGATCCCTTGGTTTATGGACATTTCATGCTTATAGCTGTAAGGCACAAAAATGTCTATAACACTCTCCCTCTCTCCTTCTCTCCCCCCTTTTCTCCATCTCTCCTTCTTTATCTCCTTATCTCACCCTAAGCATATACACACTCTCTCGATCTCTCCCTTCTCACTCTCTCTCTCTCTCCACTTCTTACACTCTTTGTCTTTCTTCTTTTATCCCTCTCTCCCCCTCCAACTCCATCTCTCTATCCTGTTATAGACATTTTTGTGCCTTACAGCATTGAGCATGAAATTTCCATAATCTAAGGGATCCAAAGTCCCTAAACATGTTATTCCTACCCCTAGAGGAACAAGGCTAACAAATCACAGCAATTCACAGAAGTTCTCCACCAGAAACTGCTCAAAAACAAGTCAATTCAGGATCAATTCAGTGGCTCCACTAGCTGTCTGCGCTGAATGTCAAAGCCAACACTGGCTACCTGCGCTGAGCGAGAGTTGACATGTGGCAAGTTCATTCCACAAGGTGTCAAAGCCCAGGAAGCTTCCAAAATCTTCCTCAATGACACTTGCCTTAGGGAATTCGAATATGATGAGTAAGAGGTTCCAAATCTCTAAGTGGAAGCAAGAACCTCCAAGTGGAATCAAGAACTGACAGAGGGAGAGGACACTAGTCAGATCTCAAGCTGACTCATCCTCTCTCCAAACATCTATATATGGATCTCTCCTCCATGAGATCTAGAGGCTGGAATTTTGTTATTGCAAAGAATTGCTGTTGGTTTGAGATTGGAATTATTGGGTGCTTAATGCTTTGAAGGGAGGTGAAGATAGGAATTCCATTTTGTTGGGAAGGAGATGCTGGATTGGAGCCCTCTGGGTTGTATCTCTTCCTGAACCTTGTTATTCATCAATAAAGCTATCTTGGTTTCTCCTATATACTGATGTATCTTTGATGTATGATTGCATTAGTATGTTTAGTTTACTTCTAATCCTGAACTAGTTATGATTATGAATCTATGTCTTTGTGTAGTGTTCTTCTCTTGTGATCTTGCAGAGACCTGTTGAAGCTGGGCGAGCGAGAAGACAAGTAGCTGGAAACTCCCAAAGAGAAGAGAAACCGGATCGAGGGACAAACGGAAGACACTAGTTAGTCCATCCATCTCTCTTCATTCTTAATTCATAAAGGAAGAATACTAGAATAGTTGTCTCTGTTTGTTGCTAAGGCACTGTCACACCTTAGGTGGATAGGATCGTCCTGCATAGGCATTTTTCCCCACAAAAAATTGGCGACTCCGCTGGGGAAATCTGTTTAGTCATTTTATTTGTGTCTCTATCATTGTTTGTTTCATAGACTCAACAGCAACAATCGAACTTCTTATGCTATTCTCAGGTGTAAAGTAGGCAGTTGCTGCTTTGATCCAATCACTGGATTTGTCTATGATCTTAACAATGGACTCACAAATGATTTGATGATCCTTTGTGATAGATCTTAGTACCCCCTCAAAGTATCCCTTTGATTATACCTTGCTTGTTGCTTTTATTTGGCCTGAAACCGTTGATTAATCAACAATCTGTGACCCAGAACCCAGTGAGAAACTCTCGTTTCTCCTTCAGCGCGACCCCTGTGAAGGGATTCTGCATTTCAACGCAGGTCCCATGAAGGCCACCTGTGCTGAATGTCAAAACCCCTGTGTTGAGGTTGCGCTGATCCAGTTTGGCCTTGTGCAACTGGGGTTCTCTGCTCTGTTTTGCCCTGTTTTGATCTCTGTTTTTTGCAGCCTGTAACCAGCATAGGTACCAGTCTAATAACTCCTTTTCTCTGCTTAAATTCCGCCTCCTTTTGTACAAAAAGACTGTAAGTGTTTTTATGTGTTTGTGGCGTCATTTACAGTTTTCCTTTGCATGAGTGAAATAATCATCCTGTAGCCCTTGATTCAGATCTGTTGATTGTGATCTTAGGAGAGAGTTCATTGGCTGTTTACAGTTGATTATACATTTGCTTTTGCTTATTGGTTTGAGTTTGTCTCTTTTAAGTGTCGAAACAAGTGTTCATTTCGAAATTCGTAAAGTGTTGTATTCTCTTCTACCCTTGCTGATTTCGAAAAAGTAAACTTGTTTGTACTTGTCATTTAAAAGCAAATTCAAAGTTGTACAAAAAGCTTTCTTTGTAGGCATCAATACTAAGAAAGCGGAAAACAAACACCTGCATTGTGCATTTGCATCTTGATAGTTTGCATGTTTGATTTAGGAAAAGTGCATTAGAGTGTGCTGATTTCTCTTTGAGAAAAGATGGTGTCTTTCTTTTCCCTTAGTAGCTAGGATTTTCAAAGTTGAAAAGATATAAAGCTTGCTTATCATCTTTAGACTGCATTTAGGAATTGTATCATACATCTCGTGGTGATCCAGAAAGGCAAACTTCTAAAAATATCAACTTAAAATAAACTGAATGAACTTAACAATGCTTTGCAACATAACGCACAACATAGAGGTCTAGGCTAGAGACGTGTTCCAGCGTCGTAAAGCCTGGTGACTGTTGATCTCGTTGAAGGTGGGTGATTCCTCCTGAGGGACGATAGCGCCAGTACGGATTGTGCTCCCATGTACCGCCGCGTATATATTGGGAGACCCCTATAGGAATATAACCTTTATCCATAGGAAGCCGTGTCAGCCGCCTTACTAATCACGATGCACTGAACACAACATTCAGGAAGATCGACTGCCCGTACCTTAAAAAGTATTCTGCGGTTTTGTGAAAAGTTTGGCACACCCTCTGCCTAGAACTCCAGAGCAGTTTCTTTTGGCCTTTTTCAGACTCTATAACAGAAAAATTCCATCCGAGCATTTGTCACTTCAGGCTCGTTAAAACATCGAAGGAGACTAGAGTCATCTTTAGCTTTTTCTCGACTCTTTAAAAGTGAAAAAGAAAGTTGTGTCTAAAGCGTCGTTAACAATTTATTTTAAACGGAACAATCACCCTTTATTCCTGCGTTGATCTTTAGGTTGAAAAGATGGAGCCCACCAACCAAGGAATTCCCCTTGGTGGAAATCCGAGTCCCTTCTCCTCTTGGAGAGATGTTGGTACGCCCCACATGGCCACTTTGTCACTTCCAGGATTGACAATTGGCCTGCCGGTCTGGCTCTTTTCAACCAATGTCGTTCAGAACACCACTATTCCTGAACAGTCGAGTCAACAGTTAGACCAGACTAGAGTTGCCCACCAGCCTTCGACTACATATAATTCTTCCTCTCCTCCTTCCTCTTCACTTGACGGAACTGGTAGAACAAAAAACTGAGTTCCTAAGGAGAAGAAGGAGAAGAAGAAGAAAGAGAAGAAGAAGAAGGCGCCAAAGGCGACTGGGGGCAAACAAGTGTCGTCTGACAAAAATCCACACGTAGCACTGACCAAGCCTAAATCGCCATGTTTCATATGCAAGGGAGACCACTTCCACAGAGATTGTCCCTGCATCCCTCGGATACTAAGGGACTGGTCTCCCCGTTTGCACAATTCGGTAGCGTCGACCTCTGATAGCCATGTTGACTGCTCACCGTCAACTAGCAGAAGTGAAGCCCCAGGACAGAGAGGGAAAGCTAGATTTCCCTGCAAACTGTGTGAAGGCGATCATGCCATCCACCGTTGTCCCTTCTTAGACGAGGCAAAAAGAGTTTTGGAAGATCGCCCGATTTTACGAGTGCAACTTCCTCCTGGATATCAAAAACTCCTGCCAAGTCCTTCACTAGTTGAGAACCCGGCTAGCCCGCTCAGGTGGTCAGCCGAAGCACCTATCATTGAAGATGAACCTTCTGAATCCATACCTAATGAAAATCTAAAGGTTGAGGCGGCAGTTGACCCGGTTTTGCCTTCAGAGGCTCTATCTTCGAATGATACCATCACAGAGGAGAGTAAAGACAACACCGTCCAAATTCTCTTCATCAACACTGACTCCTATGAACAAGGGGGCAATGCCCCCATTCCTTTATCGCAGGAAGGAATTTCGTCAGAGCGATATCCAGCTGTCTATTCGGTCCCACCACCAAGCAACCTAGTTGTCTCATTCGACTGGAACCAACTAGGCAGACCCCAGTTGCCAGCCAGTATACCATTCAGAATTATCGTTCAAATATATAGAATGGTAATGGCTGGCACAATCATTGATGAGGGGGCATCTGTGAGGATCCTTTCCTCTATTGCTTGGAAAGCGCTTGGTTCGCCAGCATTTTTGCCTAAAATGAGAAATCTATCAGGCTTTGATAAAGGAACCAGTCGACCTTTAGGGATCCTCCCCAATGTGCCCATAACATTGAAAGGGAAGACTGTTCAAATGAACGTGATGGTCATTCAAGGACCCTTGGATTATAACCTACTCCTTGGACGAGACTATATATATTGCATGGGAGCCATTGTCTCCTCACTCTTTAGAGTAATTTGTTTTCCGCATGAAGGAAGAGTGGTCAAGCTCGTGGACCAACTTTCATTTCCCGGATCACACATCGCAAATAGTCATGTACCATCCCTAAATGGTCTCTTCATGCAAGAAGTGTCTCAACCCACGGTTCATCCTCCTGATGAGCGCGAGTAATCTGGGAGGATATGACTAGAACCCAGGGGGCATGCGTCCTGGTCTGCTTCGGCAGGAAAACTTTGGGTATAGGGTACGTTTCCGCGGGAGAATATGACTAGTCCGTACCCCGTCCGTCTAGGAAGAGGGGTTGTTCTAGAATAAGATTATTTTGTCAAAGTTATGTGAGTTGGTGGGCATCGTCACTCGCCTTTGTCTATTTCGGTAGACATTGCTAAGGAAGTGTTTTGTTTGAAAGATTAACGAGACAATCTTTGGGTAACCTGAAAGAGGTAAGTCTCTCTCGTTAAAACAAATGTTTTGACGGAAAAGAAGTAGAGGTAACCTTGAAACTCTGTTTTGTACCTGGGGGCATGCAAACCTTTTGGAGTGCAAGCAAGGGGCGGCTATTTATTTTTTAAATTTTTAGGACCTCTAAACCTTTAAACTCGTAGGATTAGTCATTTCCGAACTTGCATAACGAAAGGATGCGGGGCATAGCTTTGTGAGATGAAGCTCCATAAAAAATAGAATCTCAATGAGACACTCTTATCATATGACTGGGTAATCGAGCAGTTTTAGCACATAGTTCATGCTCGTTAAAAAATAAACGCAAGATCTGAGCAGTTTTAACGCGTACTTCATGCTCGTTAAAAAATAAACATAAGCAATGAGCAAGTGTTTCCACCAGCGTTTAAGCTCATTTCAAAATAAAAAATGAACCACTACCCAGTAAATAACCACTGTGAATGTAACCTTATCAGCCATTAAAGCCTTAGTCGTGTTTGCACCGTCACCTCCACTTTTCATTTGGCCGATTGTTCACCTCCATATGATTGTTTACCCATTTGGAGGAACAGTTGTGAAGAGTGATTTCACCTAGCCATCCTTGTGACACTGCCGTGATTGGAAAATTCCAACCTGTACCTGGAATCAGCTGCTAACCCTGTTTATCACTCGTTCCTCAAAAGACGAGTCTTCTTTAAGCTCTTTTCAACTGACACGTAAAATATGAAAAGATTGCTGAGTCCTTGGCCTTCCAGCTCGTTAAAGGGACAGGAAGTGCTATCCCTCCTCTAGATTTTAATCTTTTTGGACTTGAGGGATTATTGCACAAAAACATAGAGCGCTTGTTTTGTTCGGCTCGTTAAAACTATCGAAAACTCATCCCTTTTGTATTGTTTTATACTTTTTTGGACTTAAGGGATTAGATGATGAAAAAGGACTTTTGGAGTTAACTTTATGTATCTTTTCAGACTCTCTAAAAATGAAAAGGATCGAGTTATCTTTGTCGTTAGACTCGTTAAAATCTTTAAATAGCGACAAACTTGTCTTTAGACGAAAACGAGTTTCACTATCGCTAGGCTCGTTAAAACATAGCGATGGGCTTGCCCGAAGGGCAGGTTATAGAACAAGCATATGTTATCCTCCTCAAGCTTGACAAAAATAAAGAGGTACTGGTCAGCAATGACTGGGGAAAAATTGGGAGAAACTCAAGAAAACTTTGATGGTAGCAAGTCGCTCTTGAACATGACACTTTTCCTCCGTACCACAATCGGGTTGGGTTGTTTCATTCACCGGTCACATCACCATGGTCTAGCCATACCATCCATATTTGGGGTAATGCTACCGATCCATCGCATCAGTGTCGCCATATGTTCAAGAAAAGTCGTTTAGAAAAAGTCAACCGTGTCCCATCCACTACCATACATTATCCTTCATCCGTTCATGACCGCCACCCTGAATCATATGTCACAGATCATTTTCACCTCCATCAAAATCATTAGCTCTGTTCCGTGTCATTGATGTGAGATTCATTAAGGCCCTCCTTTGATGGATCGCTTCTTGTCGACATCAGCTCATTATACAAGAAGTTGATCTAGGAACAACCCCTTCAGTACTTTGAAGCTTGCATGCCTCAATGGCAAGTTTCTCACTTCCGGCGACAGGTATACATCAATGACTTTCGACCGAAAGATTTTGCGTGGTGTTCGACGCCAAGTCCTTTATTCACACCACGTGAATTGTACTACAGTACCTTGAGGGTCATTATCATTATCGGTGATTCCTCTCGCGCTTGTTAAAGGTTTACCTCATTGACCGGTAATCAAGCGATGTCTTTCCGTGTTCGACTTCAAAACATTTCTCACATGGATCGACTTGTACTTAGAGTGAAGATCAAACGAGTTTGAAGACCCCAGATCTAGTTTCATCCATCCCGGCTGCGATATATATTCAGGAAAGATAAAGACATTTCACATGTACATCATTGCAGCAGATGATCATCCTACCCAAAGGATGATAATTTCATCAAAATTATCAGTCTACCATCAGACGATTGTCTGTTCCATGTACAGAAAAATTAATTTATAAAGTTGAGCATGGGAATGCCCGCCTTAGCTAGATCATGAAAGCAGTATGAAAAATAATGTATTGTATTGTATCTTATTACAGGTCTCCTTCCAGCATTGGATGAACTTCGGATCCTCCTGGATAAAGCATTTCACCCGATAAACGACCTCACACTTTAGGGGGCAACTGTTATAGACATTTTTGTGCCTTACATCATTGAGCATGAAATGTCCATAATCTAAGGGATCCAAAGTCCCTAAACATGTTGTTCCTACCCCTAGAGGAACAAGGCTAACAAACCACAGCAATTCACAGAAGTTCTCCACCAGAAACTGCTCAAAAACAAGTCAATTCAGGATCAATTCAGTGGCTCCACTAGCTGTCTGCGCTGAATGTCAAAGCCAACATTGGCTACCTGCGCTGAGCGACAGTTGACATGTGGCAAGTTCATTCCACAAGGTGTCAAAGCCCAGGAAGCTTCCAAAATCTTCCTCAATGACACTTGCCTCAGGGAATTCGACTATGATGAGTAAGAGGTTCCAAATCTCAAAGTGGAAGCAAGAACCTCCAAGTGGAATCAAGAACTGACAGAGGGAGAGGACACTAGTCAGATCTCAAGCTGACTCATCCTCTCTCCAAACATCTATATATGGATCTCTCCTCCATGAGATCTAGAGGCTGGAATTTTGTTATTGCAAAGGATTGTTGTTGGTTTGAGATTGGAATTATTGGGTGCTTAATGCTTTGAAGGGAGGTGAAGATAGGAATTCCATTTTGTTGGGAAGGAGATGCTGGATTGGAGCCCTTTGGTTTGTATCTCTTCCTGAACCTTGTTATTCATCAATAAAGCTATCTTGGTTTCTCCTATATACTGATGTATCTTTGATGTATGATTGCATTAGTATGTTTAGTTTACTTCTAATCCTGAACTAGTTATGATTATGAATCTATGTCTTTGTGTAGTGTGTTAACACCCAGGTTGTTCCCTATGACTCCCAAGGGAATACGGCCGGGGTAACCACTAACCAATCTTTGGATTACAGTTTCTAGACAAACTGTAATCAGAGAGGGCTCTCTCTTTATGATTTGTCTCTGTTATGATAGTATTTTAGGCTAGCTATTATGCTCAGGTTTTTGTTTATGTTCTGGTTGAAGGATGTCTTTCAATACCTAAGATGTAATGTTTAGACAGTTGTCTTTCATTGGGCAATGGAGTCTATAGCTGTGAAATATTTGATATGCTTCAATGGGACTGTTCAGACTGCAGGGCCTATTGGGTATCCCAACAAACAAAACTTAAAGCTTGAGTGATGATGTATGATGATGCATGTTTAGCCAATGAAAAGAAATTAAGAATTCTCCATTAAGCTATTGCTGTGAAAGTGAAATATATTGCTCAGGAGCAAAATTGAATTCCTGAAACAAAGGTCACTGTGAAAGATATATTCTGAAAGTGTAGCAATTAAGAATTACACTTATCAAGATTATAACTGAGGAAAACATTCATTAACAATATAGATTGAGCCCAGGGTATTCCATGAATAAATCCTGAAGGCTATTCTTTTTCTTTGCTGCTAAATATTAAGAACTTAGAAACATTTATGGGTTGTAAAAGATTGAAACACAAAACGAAGAGAGTTACAGAAAACTTATTGTATATGAGATGCACAGGGATCCTGCAAACTTCAACAAACACCATGAACGCATTCAAACATTTCAGAACTTCAGAAATTCCATCACTTCTGTTATTAAACTCTGCAAAGATTACAACATAGGAAACTTCTTCAAAAGAAATCAACAACAACCCCTGCTAGCTTATGCGAGGGGAAAATATATACAAACGGTAATACAAAATATCTAAGGTGTTGAGTTATCTGAGAAATAAATGTTTCACCACCTTTGTACAGAATAGCAGATAAGAAGTTATTGCTGCTTTTAATACAATATAAATGCTCATTTCTATCATTCAGAAGATATTTTGGCCTTTGGAGGCCACCGAGTCGGTTGGAATGATCTTCTTTAAATGCTGGAAAATGCGCTTTTGTTGATGCTCTGCTGTAACTTTTCGGCCCTGTCACCTGTAGCTGTCCATCTTGACCTGCTGGCCGAAAGTTCTGCTGAGTTGGCTCAGTTTTCACCTTTTATGCATGCTAATTTTATTAACTTTTCCTGTGCATGCCACCTTGTAAATTTTTGATGAAAAACTTGAAGAATGGCTTCCTGGTCTATAGCATCATCTGTATTGCCTTAGTCCACCATTCCTGTGTGGGCAGTTGATGCCTAAGAATTGCATGCATAGTCTCATCTTCCTCTGTGTATTTATAGAAGTTAGGAGGCACTTCAAACAGGTGTGTTATTTCATACATTATAAAGAATAGATTCTCCACTCTGTTGTAGAGACTTGGCCCTGTAGCTGGCCCTGTTTCCTCTGAGGTGCTGGGCCTTTCAGTGATCTGACTTGTGGCGAATGTATTGACCCTCTTGGCATACTGCTCATGGGTAAGTAGTCTTCCTGCACTGTTCAGTAGGCCAGGGAGACCTATGTTCTGTAATACCACAAATTTGTCCATAAATCTGTTCACCTCGGTCTGCATGTCTTGGGTCCTTCTCTCTAATGTCTGCACTAAGCTTTTCAGTGTAAGGACCCTCTTTATCAACAAAATAGTCTCAATCCTGTTAGAAATTCCCATAGTTGCTAACTAAGCACTTGTTCTATTATTGAGCACATTGATCATCCTGGTGGCAATTTCAGGCATATTGCCTAGAGCTGCCCTTGATCTCTGAATTTCCTTTTGTGCTTTTGCAATGAGCTCCAACTGCTCATGGATTGTCTCAATATACTGCCATTGGTCAGTAATAGACTGGCCAATATTGGCCCATAGCACTGTCTTGATCTCAGCCACTACTTTATCCAGTTGGAGCTCCTTCTCTAGCTCCTTTATCCTGTCTTTGAGGGCTTTTATTTCCCTGCCCTTTTCTGCCACAGTCTTCTTGGATTTGTCATATCTTTCATTTACCTTGGCTAATTTCTCCCTGGCCTCATTTAGTTCTGTCATTTGTGCTTCCAAGGCCTGAATCTCATTTCTCAGCTTTTGCATGTCCACGCTTTGGGCCTGCTCTGTTGTTGTTGGTGGTGCTGAGGTGGATGGTGTTTCCTGTTCTGTTTGTTGAGGAGGAGGAACAGTAGTTGGAGCAGTTTCCTCAAGGTTAATTATTTCAGGAGCAGGCTGGGAGGTTTGACCTTCTTCTTTTTGCTTCAAAGCTGCCTGTAGTGCTGCCTGTGCAGCCTCTGATTCTCCCATCTTTTCTTGAGTCTGGATTAGCTGCTTATATAGTGATACCAGCAAAGCTGTGGCATCTTGATCATGCCTCTGCTGGGCAACTTCATCTGTTTGAGGGTGAATTGTGGCTGGAATTTTGATCTTTCTCCTCAAAGCTGCCATGTCTGCATCCCTCAACTTCAATATTTCTTGTATGCCCTTGATATCCTTGGGATCATGCCCAATCTCTATGATTATATCTTCTAAGGACCTAATTCTTTTGTCCTTTGCTTGAGAGGATGCTCTCTCCAACTCAAGCTGGGCAGCTGTATTATTAAGGCTATTTTCTAGCCTATAATTGTCCAATGTCTTGTCTGCCAAGGAGGCATAGACCATTTCACCTGTTTTCTTATGCAATTCAATTTTGTCCATTGGGTGGATGTCCTTGGCAAGGACCTCAAGATTGGTCCTTATATAATCTGTAGGGGACTGGGGCTGTGCTACAGCTGGCATAAAATGACTCATGATCATTTTGCCCTCCTGTACATCATAGGCAGACATCAGTCTTTGCTGGTTGGTAGGAGCCATTTTCAGAAGATGATTGTAGAGCTGTATTTTAAGTGGCTCATTTTTCCTTTTAATATCAATAAACTGTTGTTTGATTCCTCCTTCAGCTTCTCTTTGTTGGCTTGAGGAGCTGACTTCTCCTCCTATTGTTCTGTCTTGTCCCTGCTGGAAGGAGCTAGCAGATGCTTCTCTACTAGGTGGGCCCATGCCCAGAGACTGCCCTATTGGCATTTCCTCCTCAGAGAAAGGATTCATTCTCTGTCTTTTCTCACCATGACTTATTGATGTGGTTAAGGGAGTCTCTCTGTCCCTTTTCCTGCTTATATCCTCCTTTTGTGGAGTTTGGAGGATTGATGCTTCAACTGATGTTTCTTGCCTTGGAGGCACAGTTTGTTGTGGCTGTTGCTCAGTGGATTTTGGGGCTTCCACTGCCCCTTCTTGCTGTGGGGGCTGCTCTTTGTCATGCTGCCCTTCTTCTTGCTGTAATTCCTGTTGTTGTTGTTGTTCTACCTGCTGCTGTTGTTGCTGCACCTTCTCATGAGGTGGCTATTCGGTCTCCATTTCCTTTTCCTGGCCTTTGCTAGATATATTCTCAGTGGCTTTGGCTGCTTACTGATTTGCAGTCGAGGAGGATGCAACTGCTCCCACTTGTGTGCTTGGAAGGGAAAACACCTGTGAACAAAGTTCAAGGTCAGCCATCTTCTTTAGATTCCTCACCGCTCTTTGATTTAGCTCTTCTTGTGTAACAGGTTCTTCTAAGGTTCCTCTCCTCCATTTTACTTGGTTTGCATATTTTTCAATGTGAGGAATCTTCACATGATCATAGCCAGACAGCTTATATTTGAGCCTTCTCAAATTTATGAAGTGATTGGGGTCATAAGGTTTCCAAAGGAAACTGGTTTGAAGGCCAAGGGATTCTAACATGTTATCCACCTCCTTCCTGTTAGCTACCTATACCAATAGGTTTCATATTTCATGATTGGCTATGAAAGGACCAAATATGCTCTGCTTTGATGACTTAAAGATCACATATTTCCAAGAAGAATCCAATCTGTGTTTATAGCTTGGTATGGACTTCAAATTTTGATGGATGATTCAACAGTTTAATCTGGATCATTCCATGGTTTAAATTGCAGTTGTAGAATAGAGAAGGAAGTCTGTCCAAACTGTTTAATCTTGGCAGACAAGTAGTCCAGGTAGAGAAGAAAAGGCTCCCAACAGCTTAATCTGGGACCTTGGAAGAAATAAGGGTAGAAGTAGATAGCAAAGAAAAAGCCAAAGAAAAGAAAAGGCAAGTAAGGGTCTGCAAGTCCAAGTGCACCCTCCAAGAAGAAATAAAAAATGCTAGGTAAGTAGCTGGGTAAGTAGTTGGGGTTGCAGAAAGGTTATCTTTACCATTGCAGATGTGTTAACTGTGTTTACCAGAGTAAAGTCAATCAATTGACAAGGTGTGCATCTTCATCAAGTTACAGCAAGGAGCATGACTAACCTCCCTCCTTCCCCCTTCCATTTCATTACTAACATCCCCTCATCAGCTGAGATTCATGGAAGAAGATCATGGTTTCATGGTGGTTCTTGTTCATTCAAAAGCCACATTTCTTGTGTAAAAATCTTTTCATTTTGATCTACTCTTTAAAACCAAGTGTTTCACAAACAAACTCAGTGTTTTCCCCCTTCATTCCCCTCATCCATATTAACTCTAACTTTACTATATAAATCCCTATATCACCTCTCCCCTACTAATATTAAACACCATGGTGTATAAACCCCAAATTTTGTATAAATACCCCTCCCCTTGGCATTATAGCCAATAAGTCCTATGTCAGGGATCAAAGTGACATCTGGCCACTTGGATGAACCTACACCTCATCTACCCCCCCCTTGCCTCAAGTCATTCCACTCACTAAACCATTATTTGCCAAGAAAAACCCTATACAAGCCCATTTTACCCATAACCCCTTTCAAATCACGAAAAGACCCAAAAAACCCACTTTTGACCGCTTAAACCAAAGTTGGCGCATGCATTTGGTTTATTTTTGAAATACATTGAAAACATTATGAAAACCCATATCTGAAGGTTTCCGTCAGGCGCTGCTCCCAAAAATAAATAATAAAAAAGTATCCGCCTGCATTCGTCTCCCCCGATCATATCATTCCCCCGTCCACCGTCGGATCAGATCCAAGAGATCCGACGGTCCGTATTAATATCGGAGCGGCCCCCGCGACAGAGGTTTAGCGCCCGAGAAAGTGACGTTGCGTTACGTCAGGGCGCGGCCACGCGTCGCCCATTGAGGGCTCTCGGAGCAATCTCTGACAAATGCGGGGCCGTATCATAACCGCCCTGAGAAACCGTGGCGGCTAGGGCTAAACCGTAACCGTTAGGTCACTCACCGCCCGGTTTGAGGGTCCAGCGTAATCTCCACGTCATCACCCTGCCTGCCACCGCATCACACTTTTGTCCGCATCTGTGCCAACGTGCCTGCCACCTCGTCACCCCGTGGACCAATGGCAGCCCGCCACCTCATCCGATGACGTCATGCTGACGTCATCCGAGGCTGACCCCACCCTATGACGTCATGCTGACGTCATCACAGAAAAAGCGCCAAGTTGAAAAAAGCCCATATTTTAGCCAAAAAACGCGTTTTTTTGTACTTTTCACTCATTTGCTACTGTTTCCTCTGCATGCTATTTTTACGTCCTGAACTGCGCCACCTGCGGGAAACGACCTGAAGACCTCCAGAGCACCAATTCCACCCACAGTTACGACCTCTGTTCGCGGTTAGCCAGGTATTTCTCATAGTTCATCCTCCATACGCCTAAATTCACTGTAAATTGCTCAGAACGCTTAAAGAACACTGAAACTCACTATTTCACCGACAGTTTCCCTCTGCAACACTTCTAATTACAATTGCAACCTTGAAACCACCAGCAGAGCCTTCATTTCCCGAGTTTTGGTCGAAAAACTGTAAACTGCTCGCGCAAACGTGAGACAGTTGGTCAAGCTACTTAAAACCTGCCATAGAAGACAGAGGGAAACCAGGCATTGGTTCTATTCATAATTCGAGCAGTATTTCAATTGTTGCGTGTCCACTCCACCCTCTGCTACCTATAATTCACAGTTGCATTGCAAAAAGTCACCTTTGTGCTGTACTGCTCACTTGAACTAATTCACCTGCAAGACAGAAACTGAATAGACCATGGAGACTCCAATTGCACTGAACATCAAACCTCTCAATGCCCCTCACCAGGAATTAGAATGGAAAGCCCTGGGAGATATGGATTATCAAATGCTAGACTGGTTTCCATTGGGCTCCAAATATAATATTCAGATGCTGAATGAGTTGAAAGCCCAGCACCTTAGTGGAGCTGACATCCTAGGGATTTGGGACTCAAACTTGCCCATCTACAACCTCCCCCAGGTAAATCCTATGCCAGAGTTGATCTACAGATGCCAGGAGTGCTATGATCCAGGCCAAAGAGCTGTCCTCAGCCCTACAGGCTCAATTCTGTTCCATATCACCCCAGAAAGCATAAATGAGATGCTGCACTTCCATACTGCAAAGCCATTGACCCCCCTCCACATGCAGAACTTGATAAAGAAGGGGAACAAGTTGTCAAATGACCAAGTCATCAAAATCAACCAGCTGTTTGTACAACCAGGCTCTGAAGCCATCAGAACCCCTCCTATTGGATATCAGTACTTGAATGAATTGGGCAGAATGCTAGTGGATTTGATCAGCTATGTCCTAGGGTTCAAGGGACTGGAGGATGTGGATGAAATCATAATGGCAATGATGTCTATATTCTCTCCTGGTAAGCCCCCAGCTGTACATTATGATTATGCTACATACATTGCAGATAAGATCCATGACCAGCTTATGAATTTGAAGAGGGAAAGACTGTTCAGGTATACTTCATACATAAACCACCTATTCTTGTTTTATGAGCCAGCCAGCTTCTCTATTCCGTTGAAGAAATTCAATGCCCAGGGAAATCCAAGGTCAGTTGTGTTTTGGACCTCTGTCTTTCATTGTGCCTCTGTATCACCATACACATACTCCGAGTTCATTGACTTATTCATTCATCCAGCCATGACAGTATTGCATGGTGTTCCAACTCCAAGGTTAACTGATCACATGAGGAGAATTCTCCACCTGAACAAAACCTACAGCATTGTTAATTGGTACCTCTACCAAGACCACACAGTCATCAGAATATATGGCTGTGAGTTGAAGCCTTTTAGGTTGCCAAGGTATGTCCCCATGAGGCTTTTTGCCTTAGAATATTTCAGGCAGTTTGGGAATGCCGACTACCTCCACTTTCAAAGCAAGAACAAGAAGTCACAGTTAAAGGTAAGGAGCCAGCTGGACCCTTTCCTATACAACAAAAAAGAGGAGGGGTGGAAAGAGGCAAACAGTATCCTAGAGGCCCTCAAACTGCAAACTAGCTTTGAATGGATACCCTATGACCCCAATCACTTTGTCTCCCTCAGGAGGATAAAATACAAATTGGGCAGCTATTCACACGTGAGGCAGCCTGAGATTGAGCAGTATGCCAATAGATTAAGCTGGGAAGAAGGTACCCTATAAGAGGAAATTACTAGTGAGGAGCTGCTAGAGAGAGAGGCTAGAAATATTCAAAAGGAAGCTGACTTAGAAACTTGTGGACAGGTTCCCCTCTCATACAAAAAACAACTTGGAGCAGCTGCCTCGTCCTCAACAAAGCATCATCAAGCTGCCATGAATCCTCCACAGACAGTCAACAAGGGCAAAGAAAAGCAGGTGGAACAGCCACCTCCTATGACCGAAGAGGAAATGGAAACCCTAGTGCAGCAACAAGAAGAGATGGAGCAGCAGGGTGAAGGACAGCAGCAAGAGGAGCAGCAACAACAAAAAGAACAAAGGCAGGAACAGCCTGCCCAGCAAAAGCAAACAGTGGAAGCCCCTAAATCCACTGAACAAACTGAGCCTCCAAGGCAAGAGACTTCAGCTGAGGCATCTACACTCCAGACTCCACAAAAGGAGGACACAAGCAGGAAAAGGGACAGAGAAACTCCCCTTACAACATCAGCAACTCATGGAGAGAAGAGGCAGAGAATCAATCCTCTTTCAGAGGAAGAGATGCCAATAAGGCAGCCTCTGGATATGGTCCCACCCAGCAGGGAAACATCAGCAAGTTCCTTTCAACAGGAACAGGATAGGGCAATGGGAGGAGAAGTGAGTTCCTCTAGGCAGCAAAGGGAAGGTGGGCCTAGTATTAAACAACAGTTCATCAATATTAAGATGAGAAACGAGCCCATCAAAAGACAGTTGTACAACCATCTGCTAAACTTGGCTCCCACCAATCAGCAAAGACTCATGTCTGCATATGATGTGCAGGGAGGCAAAATGATCATGAGTCATTTCATGCCAACAGCAGTAAAGCCCCAAACTGCCTCTGATTATTTAAGGACTAACTTGGAAGTCCTTGCCAAGGATATCCACCCAATGGACAAAATAGAACTGCACAAGCAAACGGGTGAGATGGTCTATGCTTCCCTGGCAGACCAAACCTTGGATAACTATAGGCTACAAAATAGCCTTAACAATACAGCCTCTCAACTGGAGTTGGAGAGGGCATCATCCCAGGCAAAGGACAATAGAATAAGGTCCTTGGAAGACATAATCATTGAGATTGGACATGATCCCAAAGATATCAAAGGGATCCAAGAGATATTGAAGTTGAGGGATGCTGACATGGCAGCATTGAGGAGAAAGATGAAACTCCCTGCCACAATCCACCCTCAAACAGATGATGTGGCCCAGCAAAGGCATGATCAAGAGGCCACAACCCTGTTGATATCTCTATACAAGGAGCTAATCTGGACTCAAGACAAACTAGGAGAATCAGAGGCTGCAAAGGCAGCACTACAGGCAGCATTGAAACAAAAAGAAGAGGGTCAAACCTCCCAGCCTCCTCCTGAAATAATCAATCTTGAAGAAGTTGCTCCAACAACTGCCCCTCCTCCTCAGCAAACAGGGCCTACAGCACCAACTACATCAACAACTGCACCAGCAATAAAACAGACTCATAGTCTGGATATGCAGAAGCTCCAAAATGAAATTCAAGTCCTGGAAGCTCAAATGTTGGAGCTCAATTCAGCCAAAGAATCTTTGGCTAAAATAAATGAGAGATATGATAAGAGCAAACAGAATGCAGCTGAAAAGGAACGAGAAATAAAAGCTCTAAAGAAGAGGATAACTGAGCTTGAGAAGGAGCTCACACTAGAAAAGGTGACAGCAGAGCTAAAAGCAGTCCTTTGGGCCAATATTGGCCAGTCTATCACCAATCAGTGGCAGTACATTGAGACTATAGATGAACAAACAATACTCATTACAAAGGCAAACAGGGAAATACACAGAGCTAGAGCAAGCCTTGGCAACATGCCTGATGCTGCCACCAGAATGATCAATATTTTAAATAACAGGACAAGCTCTCAACTGGCCACCATGGGAATTGCTCACAGGACTGAGACAATCTCAATGGTTAAAAGGGTCCTGACACTACGAAACCTGGTTGGAACACTGGAAAGGAGAACCCAGGATATGCAGACTGAAATCAACAAGTTCATGGACAGATTTCAGGCATTACAGAACAGAGGCCTCCCCAGCATATTAAGCAGTGCAGGAAGACTGCTTACCCTTGAAAACTACACCAAGAGGGTTGATGCCTATGCTGCAGGACAAATTGCAAGACAGCCCAGCACTTCAGCAGAATCAGGGCCAGCATCAGGGCAAACTTTATACAATAGGGTGGACAACCTATTTTTTATTATGAATGAGATCAATCATCTGTTCGATGTGCCTCCAAACTTTTTTAAGTATACAGAAGCAGATGAAACCATAGAGGCAATTGTGAAGCACCAATTGCCCACACAGGAAGTCTGGAAAAATTTGACACAGATAATATTGTCAAGCCAGAACCTGTAAATGTTAATTTTTGTCCAGTTTATAAGTAGTCATACACAGGCAGAATTTTGGTAGATAAGCATACAGAGGAAAGATAAAGGCTGAGCCAACTCAGCAGGGCTATTCGGTCACCACAGCAGCAATCACAGTCACAGGTGGCAAACCCGAGAAAATACAGCGCAGCAAACATAAAGACGCGTTCTCCAGCATTAAAGCAAAGAGGCTCAACCGACTCACTGACCTCCAAAGGTCAAATTATCCTCTGACAGACATAAAGAGCATTTATGCTGCATTCAAAGTTGTAATAACTTCTTTTCTACTTTCTGTACGAAGTTATGAAGATATTTTCTCTCTCAGATGACTCAATGCCTGAGATATTTTGTATAAACATTCCTATAAAGTCCCCTTCGCATGAGCTTGCAAGGGTTGTTGTTGATTTCTCCTAAAGAAATTCTTATGCTGTAATCCTTTCAGAAGTTTAATAAAGAAAGTGATGGAATTTCTCGGATTTCTGAAGTGTTGAATGCGTTCTGGTGTCTGTTGATAACTGCTGGATTCCTGTGTATTTCACCATACAATAAGTCTCTGTAACTCTCTCTGTTAATTAGTTGTTTTGTTAAAATCCATATATGTTATCTGATTTTCAATACTAAGCAACAAGGAAAAAGAATAACTTTCAGGATTTATTCACTGAGTACCCTGAGTTCAATCTGTGTTGTTTATAAATGTTTTCTTCAGCTGTAATCTAGATAAGTGTAATTCTTAATTGCTGCACTTTCAGAATACACCTTTCACAGTGGCCTTTGTCACAGGAATTCAAGTTTTGCTCCTGTGCAGTGTGTTCACCTTCACCTCACCAGCTTAATAGAAAATTCTTAATTGCTTTCTGTTGGTTGACATACATCACCATTTAAGCTAACTTTGTTTGTCTAAAATACACAATAGGCCCTGCAGTTTGAACACCACCAATCCTGCATATCAAATCATTTCACAACTCCAGACTCCATTGCCCAATGGTATTTCACTATCTAAACACTATATCATAAGACCTGAAAGAAATCCTTCAACCAAAACATAAACCAAAACCTGAGCATAATAGCTAGCCTAAAACACCATCATAACAGAGACAAATCATAAAGAGAGAGCCCTCTCTGATTGCAGTTTGGCTAGAAACTGTGATCCAAAGATTGGTTAGTGGTTACCCCGGCCGTATTCCCTTGGGAGTCATAGGGAACAACCTGGGTGTTAACATAATTGGCGACTCCACTGGGGAGTGCTTGAGATTTTTTAATTACTATATATCTTCCTTAAGCTACTATCAAGCCTGAAATAAGTCAAGAGGCCTTAATCTGTTTCTGTATCACATTAACAGTTTTAAGGAGGAGCTTGTTTAGGGAATCTTCATCTTAGCTCTGAGAATATATAGCCATTCCAAAATCTTCATCCAGTCCTTTCAGATATAAAAATTTCCTGTAAAATCCTAAAAAACAGTTAGAAACTGGCTCCTAAGAAAAATCCACGGCACACTAGGGCAAATCCGGACCCAAATCCACCTACCATTGTTGATAATCCAAATACCATCCCAAGAAACATTAGGAGGCAGCAAAAGCAGGAGCAGCCTGCTGATTTGACTTCAGAGCCAGATCATCCTAGCCTTATACCTACTCCATGCAAGGTCCTTTTCAGATCTACCCCTAGTTCCCCTAGTTCACCATCCACATCTCAAAGTCCCCCTCTCATATCCTCATCCACTGCACATATCCCCTTGACCAACCTTCTAGGTTCACCCCTACTTGTTACCCCTGTGATACCCACTGTTCCTATTGTCCCAGCTGCCCCTGTCAATCCTCTAAATCCTGTAAATATGGCCAACAGATATGCACCACTGCAGATACCAGCTAATGCTGCAGCCCTACCCCAAGATTACCAAACCAAAATTTCATATTTTGACTCCAATGGCCCTCTGACAGCTGCCCAGCATGCCAAAAGGATGCAAGACCATTTTGAGACCTATGAAATAGATGATGACAGTGTCAGAATGAGGATGTTTGTCCAAAGCCTAACTGGGGATGTAAGAACTTGGTTTAGATCCCTGAATGCAAACTCCATTACAACTCCTGTTGAACTGTATCAAGCCTTCACCAGTAGATGGGAGAAGAAGAAAGATCCTCTGCACATACTTGGGGAATATGACACTATCAAAAGAGGTCCCCAAGAGACTGTTTTGGAGTATTGTGCAAGATTTAACAATGTATATAACTCAATTCCACAAAACTTAAGGCCTCCTCCTGATTTAGCCTTGTACAAATTCCCTGATGGTTTTGACCCTGACATGGCCTACCAGTTGAAAGAAAGAGACTGTCAATCCTTGGAAGAGGCCCAAAGGGTTGCTGTCACAGTGGAAGCCAACCTGATTGCCAAAAGAAATAGGGCAAGGTTGGAAAAGAGGACTGTTTTCAAAGAAGAACCCTCTGCCTTCGATCAAAAGCTTGATGCCATATTAAATGGAATGAAAAGATTAGGTGATAGAGTGGAATCGGTTGAAAGAAAATCATCATGGGAAGCACCACAAAACAACCCTCCTAGGAATCCAAATTTTAGGAGAACTCAAAACCCAGGCATTGGTAAAACCGGTGCTGATCAAGATATAAGACCCCCTTTCCAAGAAAATTATGCTGAAACCTCCACTTCAGCAGAGCCCAATGAAGATCCTGAGATTAATTTAATAGGGCTAGATGGTGAAAGTCAAGTTTTCTTAACACAAGAAAATCATGAGGATGAAGAAATCAAACTGTTCCAAACTAAATCAGGTGAATCCTTTGACTTTAAACAAGGCTATGACACTGCTGTTTATGAAGTCCATAAACAGTACAAGCTAAGGAGCAGAACTGTGAATGTTAGCCAGCCTGAAAAGAAAAAGGATAATCAGCAGCCTGAAAGAGTTATAGTCACAGAACCTAATGAACAACTAAATTTACCTACCGAAGAAGTGATTGTTGAAGAAATCACAGAGCCATTGTCCTTAAGACAGTAGTCTGTGGCTACTGCATCTTCTCATCCTAATTTAAATGTTACTCCTCAACAGATGAGTAAAAAGGATAAGTCCCAAAGTCAAAACAAAAATCAAGAAGGAGATTTAATGAACAAAGAAAGGACTGGCACCTACAAACCCAAGGCCCGATCTGAAAAACCCTTTGACTTAGAAACTGAAATTGGCAAAATAAAAATAGCTATTCCTCTCCTAGAATTAGCCAAGCACGACATCTATAAATTGCAAATCAAAAGATCCCTTCAACTCACTAGCAACAAAGATGATGTCAATGTGCTGGATGACACCCCAGAACTCCTGTTTGGCCCAGAAGTGGATGGAAAAACAGTAGTCACAGGGATATTGCCTTTCTATGTCAGTTTACATATTCATGACAAAATATTACATAATGCAATGTTTGACTCAGGTGCCTCTCACAATCTCATGCCAAAAGCAGTCATGGAGAGATTGAATTTAGACATAACAAGACCATACAAGGATCTGTTTTCCTTTGACTCCAGTCAAGTCAAGTGTCTAGGTCTCATAAAAGACTTATGTGTGTCTCTAGTTCAATACCCAAACAAGACAATCCTAATGGATGTGGTAGTTGCTGATATCCCACCTAAGTATGGAATGCTGTTATCAAGATCATGGGGTGCCAAACTCCAAGGTTCCCTACAATTAGACATGTCATATGCTACCATCTCTGTCTTTGGGCAACCAAAAAGACTGTACAGAGAAACACTAATGAAGTACATGGTCAGCAGTGAAGAAAAACCTCAAAATTTTCCTATATATGCTGTCCATTCAGACATAGACTCATACATTCTCTTCAATGATACAACTACTCCCTCCAAAGGTGAAGTTGAAACCAAGATATTCATACAAGAGGAAGATGCAAATGAAAGTAGTATCACTTATGAAACAACAGTCAATCAAACTTTAGATAGTGCTGCTGCCTTAGTTGTCAAGAACATCCAATTAAATGATGAGAATGCCCTAGAAGACAAGCTAGAAAAAAAATCACAATTGCTACTTACATTACCAGCCCATGAACAGATCATAAAATCTCCTTCCCAACAAGATATTCTATGGTTCCTTGAATTTGATGGCTCAGTCAACAAATTAGGGGCAAGAGCTGGAGTTTGGGTACACAATAAAGAAAATAGTCATGCAGAAGGCAGAGCCTATAGACTGAATTTCAGATGTACTAATAACATGGCAGAATATGAAGCCCTTTTACTAGGACTCAAGTTGGCAAAATTCTTAGAAGCTGCCAGGGTTTCAATCATGGGAGATTCAGATTTAGTTATCCAACAAGTGAAAGGGAACTTTGTCACCAATGACAAAAGACTAAGGACTTATAGGTCTGTTGTTGCCGAGGTACTAAACTTTTTCTCTGAATTCCAAATTACTAAAATTCCCAGAACCCAAAATCTACATGCTCACAGTTTAGCCACCTTTGCAAGTACCTGCAAGTTGCCCTTTGAGCCCCATTGTTTTACAGCTGAGGTAAAACACAGACCCTCCATACCAAACAACATCAATGATTGGCAAGTATTTGAGGATGACAAGCAAATAAACCATTTTTTAACTCTGCAACAAGAATTTGCAGGACTAAATATAGACAATGAGACAGCAAGTCAATCACAAATACTTGAGTCAGCAAGTCAATCACAAATACTTGAGTCAGCAAGTCAATCACAAATACTTGATGGAGCAAGTCCATCACAAATACAGTTTCAACAGACTGCTCAACCAATATCACCTAGAACTGCAAAGCAAATGCTGAATACAACTATTTTCAATATAGAAAACATCCAGCAAATTCAACAAGTTGACTGGGAAGAGGGAGTGTCCAATGCTGAAATTGAAATCATTGAGCTAAAAGACAATTTTCTACCAACAGGCCTAACTCCACTAGAGGACATCTTTGATTCAAATGATATTCCCAGAAAGCCAAAAATGCAGCCCCTAAATGCAGCCATTGAAGAATGTAACATAGGTACAATTGACAAACCCAAGATAATTAAATTATCTGCTTCCTTACCTCCTGACCAAAAGCCAAAATACATTGACCTCTTCAAAGAATTCCAGGATGTTTTTGCATGGAGCTATGAGGACCTAAAGTCCTATGACACCTCTGTAATCCAACACACTATCCCTCTCAAACCAGATCAAAAGCCCTTTAAACAAAAACTGAGGAGAATCAATCCTATGCTTCTCCCAGCAATGGAACAAGAGGTACAAAAAATGTTAAAAGCAGGCATCATAGCACCAATCAGATTCTCTGAATGGATCTCCAACCTGGTCCCTACAAGAAAGAAGACTGGAGAGATTAGGCTGTGTGTGGACTTAAGAAATCTAAACCAAGTATCCTTAAAGGACAACTACCCCTTACCGAAGATGGATCACATTCTTCAAAGGGTGGTAGGGGCCTCAAGGATCTCATTACTGGATGGATTTTCCGGTTTCAACCAGATCTTAGTTCACCCTAATGATCAGGACAAAACAGCATTTACAACCCCATGGGGAATGTTCAAATATGTAAAGATGCCTTTTGGATTGAAAAATGCAGGGGCAACATTTCAAAGAGCAATGGATATTGCCTTTGCCAAGGAAATTCATGACTTCTTAGTCATTTATCTAGATGACCTAACACCTTTCTCAAAATCAGACCAAGAGCATATAAAACATTTGAGACAGATCTTCCTAAAATGCAGAAAATATGGAATCTCCTTGAATCCTAAGAAGTCCCTCTTTGGTTTAGAAGAAGGCAAGCTCTTAGGACACATCATCTCAAAAGATGGCATTAGAATTGACCCAGATAGGATACAAGCTATCCTGCAAATGCCTCACCCAAGGAATGTCAAAGAATTACAAGGATTCTTGGGAAAAATCAATTTCTTGAGAAGGTTTATCCCAAACCTAGCAGAGCTAATCAGATTATTAAATAACATGCTGAAAAAAGATTCAAAAGTGAAGTGGACTGTTGAAGCCAATCAAGCATTTGAAGGTATAAAATTGGCCCTTACCCAAACCCCAGTCCTGACCAATCCTCAGTTTGACAAAGAGTTTATCATTTTCTCTTTTGCCTCCCAACATACTATTGTTGTTGTTCTATTACAAAAAGATGACCAAGGAAATGAGAAGCCAATTGCTTTCTTTAGCAAAGCTCTTAGAGATGCACCTTTAAAGTATCAAATCATGGAAAAGCAAGCTTATGCTTTAGTCAAAGAAATTAAAGACTTTAGGATTTATATCCTTTATTCCCATGTTAAAGCATATGTGCCAAGTCCTATTGTCAAAGACATTCTCACCCAAGAGAATTTAGAAGGCAGAAGAGGAAAATGGATTGCCAGCATTTTGGAATTTGACATTGAAATAAAACCAACAAAACTAATAAAAGGGCAAGGCTTGGCCAAATTAATGATAGAAACAAATTTTCAAGCCTTAGACATCAATCAGCTGGACAATGAAACAGAGCTGGCGACTCCAAAGATCAATGTAGCCTTTGAACAATCCCCCTGGTATTCTGATATCTGTTATGTGTTACAAAACCTGTGTGCTCCCCCAGGATTGTCCAAAACTAAGTGTAGGTTCTTAAAAATGAAAACATCAAGATTTTGTGTGATGGATGGCAATTTGCTTTGGAAAAACCATGAAGGTATATTGCTGCACTGTTTAATGGAAAATGAGATTAACAATATCATGCAAGAGTTTCATGCAGGAGACTGTGGTGGACACTTGTACTGGAAGTCCACTGTGGATAAAATACTAAGGGTTGGATACTACTGGCCCACCATGTTCTCTGATGTCAAGAAATTCATCACATCATGTCATAAATGCCAAGTGTTTGAGGGAAAGAGACAACTGCTGCCACTTCCTTTAAGGCCTATTGCAACAGAGAGACCTTTTCAACAATGGGGATTGGACTTCATTGGGGAAATTCATCCCTCATCTTCAGGCCAACATAGATGGATCTTAACAGCCACAGACTACTTCACTAAGTGGATTCAAGCTGCCCCATGCAGACAAGCAAATGACTCAATAATCATTCAGTTCTTGGAAAACAACATACTGGCTAGAGTTGGCTGCCCTAATAAAATCATTACAGACAATGCTGCTGCTTTCAAATCCAAGAAAATGGTGAATTTCTGTCACAAATTTCATATTACTTTGGGCCATTCTACTGCATACTATCCCCAAGGAAATGGCCTTGCTGAGTCATCAAATAAAAGCCTAGTAAATATCATAAAGAAGGTGCTGGAAGAGAACAAAAAGAACTGGCACAAGAAACTAGTCAATGCCTTATGGGCAGATAGACTAACAACAAAAAGATCAATTGGGACCAACCCATATGAGTTGGTTTATGGACTAGAAGCCAAATTTCCCTCATCACTAGGAGTGCCTGTTATGAAGCTTCTTCAAGAAAGCCAAGCAGAACCAAATGATATGCAAAGAAGGATAAATCAAATCATATGTCTGCAGCAAACCAGAGATCAAGTTTTCAGCAGAGTTCAGGTATTACAAGAAAAACTAAAGAAGGCCTTTGACAGAAGAACCAAAGCAGAAGATTTTAATGTTGGTGATAAAGTCCTCAAGTGGGATGCAAGGAGAGAGGACAAAGGAAAACATGGAAAATTTGATTCCTTATGGAGAGGACCATTTGCTATCCAAGCAGTGCAAGGAAACAATACTTACTTCCTCAAAAGTCTTAGTGAAACTGACTTGGATGAAGGTCCTGTGAATGGCAGGATGCTGAAGCACTATTTTGAATGCCACCCCTAAGTACAGCATGAGCTTCCATTGTACATACCCAAATGTATATATTACTTTCTGTTTAATTGTAAAATGCAGTTTCTCAAGTGTTATTAGTTGTCAGCAAAAGGTGAAAAGAATCAGAGGTTTACCAAGAAGAGAAGTACACAATTTTGGCATCTCAAGGCAGCAAAACTTCAAGTTCATAAAAGCAGGAAAAGGCCAAGGCATTCTGACATGCTGTTCTTGGTATTTCGAATGAAAAACCATCCCCATGTGGAGCCACTGTTAGCTACCTATACCAATAGGTTTCATATTTCATGATTGGCTATGAAAGGACCAAATATGCTCTGCTTTGATGACTCAAAGATCACATATTTCCAAGAAGAATCCAATCTGTGTTTATAGCTTGGTATGGACTTCAAATTTTGATGGATGATTCAACAGTTTAATCTGGATCATTCCATGGTTTAAATTGCAGTTGTAGAATAGAGAAGGAAGTCTGTCCAAATTGTTTAATCTTGGCAGACAAGTAGTCCAGGTAGAGAAGAAAAGGCTCCCAACAGCTTAATCTGGGACCTTGGAAGAAATAAGGGTAGAAGTAGATAGCAAAGAAAAAGCCAAAGAAAATAAAAGGCAAGTAAGGGTCTGCAAGTCCAAGTGCACCCTCCAAGAAGAAATAAAAAAATGCTAGGTAAGTAGCTGGGTAAGTAGTTGGGGTTGCAGAAAGGTTATCTTTACCATTGCAGATGTGTTAACTGTGTTTACCAGAGTAAAGTCAATCAATTGACAAGGTGTGCATCTTCATCAAGTTACAGCAAGAAGCATGACTAACCTCCCTCCTTCCCCCTTCCATTTCATTACTAACATCCCCTCATCAGCTGAGATTCATGGAAGAAGATCATGGTTTCATGGTGGTTCTTGTTCATTCAAAAGCCACATTTCTTGTGTAAAGATCTTTTCATTTTGATCTACTCTTTAAAACCAAGTGTTTCACAAACAAACTCAGTGTTTTCCCCCTTCATTCCCCTCATCCATATTAACTCTAACTTTACTATATAAATCCCTATATCACCTCTCCCCTACTAATATTAAACACCATGGTGTATAAACCCCAAATTTTGTATAAATACCCCTCCCCTTGGCATTATAGCCAATAAGTCCTATGTCAGGGATCAAAGTGACATCTGGCCACTTGGATGAACCTACACCTCATCTACCCCCCCCTTGCCTCAAGTCATTCCACTCACTAAACCATTATTTGCCAAGAAAAACCCTATACAAGCCCCTTTTACCCATAACCCCTTTCAAATCACGAAAAGACCCAAAAAACCCACTTTTGACCGCTTAAACCAAAGTTGGCGCATGCATTTGGTTTATTTTTGAAATACATTGAAAACATTATGAAAACCCATATCCGAAGGTTTCCGCCGGGCGCTGCTCCCAAAAATAAATAATAAAAAAGTATCCGCCCGCATTCGTATCCCCCGATCATATCATTCCCCCGTCCACCGTCGGATCAGATCCAAGAGATCCGACGGTCCGTATTAATATCGGAGCGGCCCCCGCGACAGAGGTTTAGCGCCCGAGAAAGTGACGTTGCGTTACGTCAGGGCGCGGCCACGCGTCGCCCATTGAGGGCTCTCGGAGCAATCTCTGACAAATGCGGGGCCGTATCATAACCGCCCCGAGAAATCGTGGTGGCTAGGGCTAAACCGTAACCGTTAGGTCACTCACCGCCCGGTTTGAGGGTCCAGCGTAATCTCCACGTCATCACCCTGCCTACCACCGCATCACACTTTTGTCCGCATCTGTGCCAACGTGCCTGCCACCTCGTCACCCCGTGGACCAATGACAACCCGCCACCTCATCCGATGACGTCATGCTGACGTCATCCGAAGCTGACCCCACCCTATGACGTCATGCTGACGTCATCACAGAAAAAGCGCCAAGTTGAAAAAAGCCCATATTTTAGCCAAAAAACGCGTTTTTTTGTACTTTTCACTCATTTGGTACTGTTTCCTCTGCATGCTATTTTTACGTCCTGAACTGCGCCACCTGCGGGAAACAACCTGAAGACCTCCAGAGCACCAATTCCACCCACAGTTACGACCTCTGTTTGCGGTTAGCCAGGTATTTCTCATAGTTCATCCTCCATACGCCTAAATTCACTGTAAATTGCTCAGAACGCTTAAATAACACTGAAACTCACTATTTCACTGACAGTTTCCCTCTGCAACACTTCTAATTACAATTGCAACCTTGAAACCACTAGCAGAACCTTCATTTCTCGAGTTTTGGTCGAAAAACTGTAAATTGCTCGCACAAACATGAGACAGTTGGTCAAGCTACTTAAAACCTGCCATAGAAGACAGAGGGAAACCAGGCATTGGTTCTATTCATAATTCGAGCAGTATTTCAATTGCTGCGTGTCCACTCCACCCTCTGCTCCCTATAATTCACAGTTGCATTGCAAAAAGTCACCTCTGTGCTGTACTGCTCACTTGAACTAATTCACCTGCAAGACAGAAACTGAATAGACCATGGAGACTCCAATTGCACTGAACATCAAACCTCTCAATGCCCCTCACCAGGAATTAGAATGGAAAGCCCTGGGAGATATGGATTTTCAAATGCTAGACTGGTTTCCATTGGGCTCCAAATATAATATTCAGATGCTGAATGAGTTGAAAGCCCAGCACCTTAGTGGAGCTGACATCCTAGGGATTTGGGACTCAAACTTGCCCATCTACAACCTCCCCCAGGTAAATCCTATGCCAGAGTTGATCTACAGATGCCAGGAGTGCTATGATCCAGGCCAAAGAGCTGTCCTCAGCCCTACAGGCTCAATTCTGTTCCATATCACCCCAGAAAGCATAAATCTAAGTTGCACTGAAACGGATACGGGAACGGATACGGATACGGGGTTTGAAACGGATACGACAAATTTTCAAAATATGAGGATACGATACGGCAAGGAAACGGCATGCATATATATATATATATATATATATATATATATATATATATATATATATATTTCATATTACCATTCATCTTTTAGAATCTAGAATCTAGAATCTATATCTAAAAATGCATAGTCATCATCATGAATTCAACATAAACAAATCATCATCATCAATTCAGCATAAAAATTGTCATCATCATTAGTGATTATTATAACATTCAACATATTATCATCATCATTAATAATGTAATCAGAAATGCAACAACGTTTGTGCTTTCGGGTCCAACTCCTTCAAAGAATGTGTCATGCATGGCAGATGATATCTATCTTCCTTGCATGACAATTAAAAGGCCCATGGGATCATTGGGATATTCCATCAAGACCTATCTGAACATTTCAATCTTCTCAATGTCAGCTTGGTCTTGTGACTATATGCAGGCACAAGATTGGCTAAAGGAAGATTTGTTATATAGGAGGGATTTATAAAATCAAAAGCAAAATCAATGACAATTAACAAAACCTTAACCAAAATGAAAATTAATCGCTCAAATAAATCTCTTTACGAAGACATTCATCAAACTCTTTTATTTGCATTTTTGAACATCTATCTTTTTCTTAGTAAGAATTTTTGATAAATATATGGAGTGTTGTTGTTTCTAAAGATTTAGAAAAGATTTTATGAGACTCTGTTTATAGTGAGTTTATTTGCAAATCTGATTTCTTCATTTTTATTATGTATTTACGGCTATGCAAATTTTCAAGCTTTTTAACATTTTAAGGGTGGATTCTGATCACAATTTTCGTGGATCCGTTTTACCGGAAGCAGATCCAAAAAAATTTAAATCCCTTGGAAACGTATCCAATTCCAAATCTAAAGTTTCCGATTTTTTGAAACGGCACAAAAACGTTTTTACAGTGTTTCGGACAAGAATCGTATGCGTTTATGTATCGGAAACGGGGATCCTCGTTTTTGGGAAATTCTTCAGGAGTTTCCGGTAACTTAGGCATAAATGAGATGCTGCACTTCCATACTGCAAAGCCATTGACCCCCCTCCACATGCAGAACTTGATAAAGAAGGGGAACAAGTTGTCAAATGACCAAGTCATCAAAATCAACCAGCTGTTTGTACAACCAGGCTCTGAAGCCATCAGAACCCCTCCTATTGGATATCAGTACTTGAATGAATTGGGTAGAATGCTAGTGGATTTGATCAGCTATGTCCTAGGGTTCAAGGGACTGGAGGATGTGGATGAAATCATAATGGAAATGATGTCTATATTCTCTCCTGGTAAGCCCCCAGCTGTACATTATGATTATGCTACATACATTGCAGATACGATCCATGACCAGCTTATGAATTTGAAGAGGGAAAGACTGTTCAGGTATACTTCATACATATACCACCTATTCTTGTTTTATCAGCCAGCCAGCTTCTCTATTCCCTTGAAGCAAGTCAATGCCCAGGGAAATCCAAGGTCAGTTGTGTTTTGGACCTCTGTCTTTCATTGTGCCTCTGTATCACCATACACATACTCCGAGTTCATTGACTTATTCATTCATCCAGCCATGACAGTATTGCATGGTGTTCCTCCTCCAAGGTTAACTGATGACATGAGGAGAATTCTCCACCTGAACAAAACCTACAGCATTGGTAATTGGTACCTCTACCAAGACCACACAGTCATCAGAATATATGGCTGTGAGTTGAAGCCTTTTAGGTTGCCAAGGTATGTCCCCATGAGGCTTTTTGCCTTAGAATATTTCAGGCAGTTTGGGAATGCCGACTACCTCCACTTTCAAAGCAAGAACAAGAAGTCACAGTTAAAGGTAAGGAGCCAGCTGGGCCCTTTCCTATACAACAGAAAAGAGGAGGGGTGGAAAGAGGAAAACAGTATCCTAGAGGCCCTCAAACTGCAAACTAGCTTTGAATGGATACCCTATGACCCCAATCACTTTGTCTCCCTCAGGAGGATAAAATACAAATTGGGCAGCTATTCACACGTGAGGCAGCCTGAGATTGAGCAGTATGCCAATAGATTAAGCTGGGAAGAAGGTACCCTAGAAGAGGAAATTACTAGTGAGGAGCTGCTAGAGAGAGAGGCTAGAAATATTCAAAAGGAAGCTGACTTAGAAACTTGTGGACAGGTTCCCCTCTCATACAAAAAACAACTTGGAGCAGCTGCCTCGTCCTCAACAAAGCATCATCAAGCTGCCATGAATCCTCCACAGACAGTCAACAAGGGCAAAGAAAAGCAGGTGGAACAGCCACCTCCTATGACCGAAGAGGAAATGGAAACCCTAGTGCAGCAACAAGAAGAGATGGAGCAGCAGGGTGAAGGACAGCAGCAAGAGGAGCAGCAACAACAAAAAGAACAAAGGCAGGAACAGCCTGCCCAGCAAAAGCAAACAGTGGAAGCCCCTAAATCCACTGAACAAACTGAGCCTCCAAGGCAAGAGACTTCAGCTGAGGCATCTACACTCCAGACTCCACAAAAGGAGGACACAAGCAGGAAAAGGGACAGAGAAACTCCCCTTACAACATCAGCAACTCATGGAGAGAAGAGGCAGAGAATCAATCCTCTTTCAGAGGAAGAGATGCCAATAAGGCAGCCTCTGGATATGGTCCCACCCAGCAGGGAAACATCAGCAAGTTCCTTTCAACAGGAACAGGATAGGGCAATGGGAGGAGAAGTGAGTTCCTCTAGGCAGCAAAGGGAAGGTGGGCCTAGTATTAAACAACAGTTCATCGATATTAAGATGAGAAACGAGCCCATCAAAAGACAGTTGTACAACCATCTGCTAAACTTGGCTCCCACCAATCAGCAAAGACTCATGTCTGCATATGATGTGCAGGGAGGCAAAATGATCATGAGTCATTTCATGCCAACAGCAGTACAGCCCCAAACTGCCTCTGATTATTTAAGGACTAACTTGGAAGTCCTTGCCAAGGATATCCACCCAATGGACAAAATAGAACTGCACAAGCAAACGGGTGAGATGGTCTATGCTTCCCTGGCAGACCAAACCTTGGATAACTATAGGCTACAAAATAGCCTTAACAATACAGCCTCTCAACTGGAGTTGGAGAGGGCATCATCCCAGGCAAAGGACAACAGAATAAGGTCCTTGGAAGACATAATCATTGAGATTGGACATGATCCCAAAGATATCAAAGGGATCCAAGAGATATTGAAGTTGAGGGATGCTGACATGGCAGCATTGAGGAGAAAGATGAAACTCCCTGTCACAATCCACCCTCAAACAGATGATGTGGCCCAGCAAAGGCATGATCAAGAGGCCACAACCCTGTTGATATCTCTATACAAGGAGCTAATCCGGACTCAAGACAAACTAGGAGAATCAGAGGCTGCAAAGGCAGCACTACAGGCAGCATTGAAACAAAAAGAAGAGGGTCAAACCTCCCAGCCTCCTCCTGAAATAATCAATCTTGAAGAAGCTGCTCCAACAACTGCCCCTCCTCCTCAGCAAACAGGGCCTACAGCACTAACTACATCAACAACTGCACCAGCAATAGAACAGACTCATAGTCTGGATATGCAGAAGCTCCAAAATGAAATTCAAGTCCTGGAAGCTCAAATGTTGGTGCTCAATTCAGCCAAAGAATATTTGGCTAAAATAAATGAGAGATATGATAAGAGCAAACAGAATGCAGCTGAAAAGGAACGAGAAATAAAAGCTCTAAAGAAGAGGATAACTGAGCTTGAGAAGGAGCTCACACTAGAAAAGGTGACGGCAGAGCTAAAAGCAGTCCTTTGGGCCAATATTGGCCGGTCTATCACCAATCAGTGGCAGTACATTGAGACTATAGATGAACAAACAGTACTCATTACAAAGGAAAACAGGGAAATACACAGAGCTAGAGCAAGCCTTGGCAACCACCAGAATGATCAATATTTTAAATAACAGGACAAGCTCTCAACTGGCCACCATGGGAATTGCTCACAGGACTGAGACAATCTCAATGGTTAAAAGGGTCCTGACACTACGAAGCCTGGTTGGAACACTGGAAAGAAGAACCCAGGATATGCAGACTGAAATCAACAAGTTCATGGACAGATTTCAAGCATTACAGAACAGAGGCCTCCCCAGCATATTAAGCAGTGCAGGAAGACTGCTTACCCTTGAAAACTACACCAAGAGGGTTGATGCCTATGCTGCAGGACAAATTGCAAGACAGCCCAGCACTTCAGCAGAATCAGGGCCAGCATCAGGGCAAACTTTATACAATAGGGTGGACAACCTATTTTTTATTATGAATGAGATCAATCATCTGTTCGATGTGCCTCCAAACTTTTTTAAGTATACAGAAGCAGATGAAACCATAGAGGCAATTGTGAAGCACCAATTGCCCACACAAGAAGTCTGGAAAAATTTGACACAGATAATATTGTCAAGCCAGAACCTGTAAATGTTAATTTTTGTCCAGTTTATAAGTAGTCATACACAGGCAGAATTTTGGTAGATAAGCATACGGAGGAAAGATAAAGGCTGAGCCAACTCAGTAGGGCTATTCGGTCACCACAGCAGCAATCACAGTCACAGGTGGCAAACCCGAGAAAATAAAGCGCAGCAAACATAAAGACGCGTTCTCCAGCATTAAAGCAAAGAGGCTCAACCGACTCACTGACCTCCAAAGGTCAAATTATCCTCTGACAGACATAAAGCGCATTTATACTGCATTCAAAGTTGTAATAACTTCTTTTCTACTTTCTGTACGAAGTTATGAAGATATTTTCTCTCTCAGATGACTCAATGCCTGAGATATTTTGTATAAACATTCCTATAAAGTCCCCTTCGCATGAGCTTGCAAGGGTTGTTGTTGATTTCTCCTAAAGAAATTCTTATGTTGTAATCCTTTCAGAAGTTTAATAAAGAAAGTGATGGAATTTCTCAGATTTCTGAAGTGTTGAATGCGTTCTGGTGTCTGGTGATAACTGCTGGATTCCTGTGTATTTCACCATACAATAAGTCTCTGTAACTCTCTCTGTTAATTAGTTGTTTTGTTAAAATCCATATATGTTATCTGATTTTCAATACTAAGCAACAAGGAAAAAGAATAACTTTCAGGATTTATTCAATGAGTACCCTGAGTTCAATCTGTGATGTTTATAAATGTTTTCTTCAGTTGTAATCTAGATAAGTGTAATTCTTAATTGCTGCACTTTCAGAATACACCTTTCACAGTGGCCTTTGTCACAGGAATTCAAGTTTTGCTCCTGTGCAGTGTGTTCACCTTCACATCACCAGCTTAATAGAAAATTCTTAACTGCTTTCTGTTGGTTGACATACATCACCATTTAAGCTAACTTTGTTTGTCTAAAATACACAATAGGCCCTGCAGTTGAACACCACCAATCCTGCATATCAAATCATTTCACAACTCCAGACTCCATTGCCCAATGGTATTTCACTATCTAAACACTATATCATAAGACCTGAAAGAAATCCTTCAACCAAAACATAAACCAAAACCTGAGCATAATAGCTAGCCTAAAACACCATCATAACAGAGACAAATCATAAAGCGAGAGCCCTCTCTGATTGCAGTTTGGCTAGAAACTGTGATCCAAAGATTGGTTAGTGGTTACCCCGGCCGTATTCCCTTGGGAGTCATAGGGAACAACCTGGGTGTTAACACTTCCAACCTTCTTCCCTTTTGTTGTAGACAAAGTGGCCAAGTTGGTTCCTGACCTTCAACTGTGCTTTCTTGCCTCTGCCTGAAAAGTGAAGCACATCAACATTGCCAAACTGCCTGAAGTATTCTAGGGCAAACAGCCTCATAGGCACATATCTGGGTAGTCTGTAGGGAGGCAATTCGCACCCATATATCCTGATGACAGTGTGGTTCTAGTAAAAGTACCAGTCCCCAATGCTGTATGATTTGGATAACTGAAGGATCCTTTACATGTCATCAGTGAGCCTCGGAGGAGGTGAGCTCATCAACATAGACATAGCTGGGTGGATGAAGAGATCTATGAACTCACAATAAGTGTATGGAGAGTGAGATCTATAGTGGAAGGCAGAGGACCAATAGACCACTGACCTTGGATTGCCTTGGGCATCCACTCTTTTGATTGGAAAAGAGAACTTATGATGTTGATGATATAAGATTAAGTGGTAAATGTAAGAGGTGTATCTGAACACCCTTTCTCTTGCCAGGTTCATTAATTGCTCATGTATTTTGTCTGATATATAGGTGGCATAGTCATAGCAGATAGGAGACTTGCCAGGGGAAAACATAAGCATCATTACCAGCACAGTTTCATCAACAAACTCAATTGAATTGTAGCCCAAAGTGGGACTCATCATGTCTGCAAGATCTCTGCCCAATTGGTTGAGGTATACTTGATTGATAGGAGGATACTTCACAGAGTCAGAGTCAATGTACAGCTGATTTAATTTGGTGACCTGAGCATCTGTCAATCTGGCTCCTTGATTTATCAAGTCTATGAGTGATAGAGGGACCAGTTTCTTCTCAGTCCTGAAGCAGAGCATCTCTTTGATAGCTTCTGGGGTGATATGGAACACAGCTGAGCCTAAAGGGTCAAGAACTGCCCTCTGAGTAGGGTCATAGTTTTCAGCACATAGGTGTATCAAATCAGGGAACTGATTGACCTGTGGAAGCTTGAATATAGGGAGAAAAGAGTCCCATATGCCCAGCACATCTGTTCCAGTCTCATGTTTGGCCTTCAATTCATTGAGAAGGTGGATGTGGAACTTGGTTCTCATTAGCATTTCCTCTGAGATTTGATAGTCCATGTCTGCTAGAGGTTGCCACTCCAATTCTCTCTGAGGGGCATTCAATGGAGCAATGTTCAATGCTACAGGAGCTACTGGTGGATCCATGGTTTCTCCTAGGATTATAGATGGGTGTTGCTATGCAGAGCAACACAAAGGAGTTTTCTTTAACAGAGAAATGTGAATTATTCAGGGATAAAGGATAAATGATCAGCTGCAGCAATTGAAATACTGCTTTAAAGTGCAGATAAGACTAATCTCTGGTCTTAATCTCTCTCTTATAGCAAGTAGGTACAATTTGAGTAACCGGTTCGTGATTGCGCGAACAGAGTGCAGTTTTATGGTGAAAATTTAGGCAAACAAGGCTCAGCTGATGATTTTCGACCTTACAGTTGCAAATGGGGACTAGGCACAGGGATTTTGCTGGCGAATTGCAAGTTTCTTTGTCTCTTAAGCTTTTTTGAGGGAATTTACAGACAAATCAGGTGTATAAAGGATTTACGAGGATAAATACCTGGTATATAGCGAGCAACGGTCACGAATGCAGGTAGAAATGACGCGCCAAAGGTCTTCAGGTCGAATTCAGCAAGGTGGTGCACGTTAGAACGTAAAAACCATGCAGAGAAAGCAACAACGTTTTGGCAAAAAAGTATAAAAAATGCGAAAATTCGGCCAAAATATGGGTTTTTTGGGACATTGGCGCCTTTTTTGGATGACGTCTGCATGACGTCATTGGGTGGGGTCAAGGCTGGATGACATCATCATGACGTCATCAGGTGATGTGGCAAGCTGTGATTGGTCCACGGGGATAATGAGGTGGCAGGCATATTAACGCAGGGGCGGACAAGGGTGCTGACGCGACGGCGGGGTGGCACTGACGTGGGTCTGACGTGGTGATGACGTTGGCCGGGCGGATCAACCGAAACCGGAAGTGGTTAGCGGTTTCTCATCGCACCGCTTTTGATATGGAAGCAGAATTGTCAGGCGTACCTCCGATACACTGTGGGGGTGACGCGTGGCAGAGGCCTGACGTCACCCTCTGACAGATATCGGAAGGTATCTGTCGGACGTCGGGGCCGGTCCGATATGGATGAGGGCCGTCGGATCAAAGGGGTCCGATCCGACGGTTGACATATCAGTGAGGTGATCGGACAATACGGAAGGGGGCGGGGTTAAATTAATATTTCTTTCGGGATTTGTGCTCGGCGGAAACCTTTGGGATGTGGCGGATTGTAATGGTTTTTCAATGCATTTTCAAAATAAAAACAATATGGCGCCGATACTTTGGATAAGTCAAAAAAGTGGGTTTTTATGTGTTTTTTTCATATAAAGCGGGTTATGGGTAAAAGGGGTTGTTCATAAGGTTTTCTTAGCCAATAAAGGGTTTAATGGGTCAAATAGATTCAGAAGGGAGAAGGTGGGTAAGGCTTAGGTTTCTCAAGCTGACCAGATGTCAATTTGATCCCTGACAGAGAACATATGGCTATAATGCCAAGGGTAGGGATATTTATAAAATGCTTGGGGGTTTATACACCATGGTGTTATAATAGTAGGGAAAGGGTAACATAGGGGAATTACATAATAGATGTTAGGGGTTAGTATAGATGAAAAGGGTGGATGGGGAGTGATAACACTAAGTTTATTTGAAAATCACTTAGCTTAGGGAGTAGATCAAAATTAAAAGAATTTTAGACAAGAAATGTGGCTTTTAAAGGACTAAGAACCACCATAAAACCACCAATTCTTCCATGAATCTCAAATGATGAGGGGATGTTAGTAATGAATGGGAAAGGGGAAAATTGGGAAGTTAGACATGCTTCTTTGCTTTGCTGCAACCTGATAGAGAAGAAGACCTTCTCAATCCATTGATTTTGCTTTGTGAAATAGGTTAGCACACCTTCAATTGTAAGGAATGACACTTCTGCAACCCCATCTGCCTACCCATCTATTTGCCTAGCCTTTTTTGTTTCTTCTTGGAGGGTGCACTTAGACTTGCAGACCCTTATTTGCCTTTTCTTTTCTCTGGCTTTTTCCTCTTGATTTTCTATCTAATGCTACCCTTATTGCTTCCAAGGTCCCAGATTAAGCAGTTGGGAGCCTTACTTCTCTACCTAAGCTATTTGTCTGCCAAGAATAAACAGTTTGGACAGACTTCTTTCTCTATTCTACAACTAAAAATTTAAAACATGGCATGATCCAGATTAGGCTGTTGGACCATACATCAAAATTGAGTCCATATCAAGCTATATACACACCTTGTCTTCTCTCAGAAATATGGGATCTTTGCATCATCAAAGCAGAGCATATTTGGAACTTTCCTTTCCAATCATGAAATATGAAACCTATTGGTCTAGGTAGCTAACAGTGGCTCCACATGGGGATGGTTTTTCATTAGAAAGACCAAGAACAACAGGTCAGAATGCCTTGGCCTTTGCCTGCTTTCACCAATATTTGAAGTATGCTGCTTTAAATGCCAAAATTGTGCTCTTCCCATCTTAGTAGATCTCTGATCCTATTTGCCTCTTGCTGATAGTTAATAAAATTTGAGAAACTGCAATTCTACATCCTACAGAGAGTAGTATATACACTTGAATATGTACAATGGAAACTCAGGCTGCACTTATGGGTAGTAGTCAAAATAGTGCTTCAGCATCCTGCCATTCATAGGACCTTCATCCAAATCAGTTTCATTAAGACTTTTAAGGAAATAAGTATTGTTTCCTTGTACTGCTTGGACAGCAAATGGTCCTCTCCAAAGGGAATCAAATTTTCCATGTTTTCCTTTATCTTCCCTTCTTGAATCCCACTTGAGGACTTTGTCACCAATGTTGAAATCTTCTGCCTTGATCCTTCTGTCAAAGGCCTTCTTTAATTTTTCTTGTAAAACTTGAACTCTGCTGTAGACTTGATCTCTAGTTTGCTGCAAACATATTATTTGATTGATCCTTCTTTGCATATCATTTGGTTCAGCTTGACTTTCTTGAAGAAGTTTCATAACAGGAACTCCTAGTGATGAAGGGAATTTGGCTTCTAATCCATAAACCAACTCATATGGGCTGACCCCAATTGATCTCTTGGTTGTTAGCCTATCTGCCCATAAGGCATTGACAAGCTTCTTATGCCAATTCTTTTTATTTTCTTCTAACACCTTCTTTATAATGTTTACCAGGCTTTTATTTGATGATTCTGCAAGGCCATTTCCTTGGGGATAGTATGCAGTAGAATGGCCCAAGGTAATGTGAAATTTGTGGCAGAAATTCACCATCTTCTTAGATCTGAAAGTAGCAGCATTGTCTATTATTATTTTGTCAGGACAACCAAATCTAGCCAATATGTTATTCTCCAAAAACTGAATGATTATTGAATCATTTGCCTGTCTGCATGGAGCAGCTTCAATCCACTTAGTGAAATAGTCTGTAGCTGTTAGAATCCATCTATGCTAGCCTGAGGATGAGGGATGAATTTCCCCAATGAAGTCCAAGCCCCATTGTTGAAAAGGTCTCTCTGTTGCAACAGGCCTTAAGGGAAGTGGTAGTAACTTTCTCTTTCCCTCAAACACTTGGCATTTGTGACATGATGTAGTAAACTTTTTAACATCAGAGAACAGGGTAGGCCAATAGTAACCAGCCCTCAGTATTTTATCCACAGTGGACTTCCAATACAAGTGTCCACCACAGTCACCTGCATGAAATTCTTTCATGATATTGTTAGTCTCATCCTCAATTAAGTAGTTTAGCAATATCCCTTCATGGTTTTTCCAAAGAAAATTTATGTCCATAACACAAAATCTTGAGGCTTTCATCTTTAAGAATCTACATTTAGTTCTGGACAATCCTGGGGGAGCACACAGGTTTTGCAATACATAACATATATCAGAGTACCAAGGGGATTGTTCAAAGGCTACCTTGATCTTTGGAGTCGCCAGCTCTGGTTCACTGTCCAGCTGGTTGATGTCTAAGGCTTGGAAGTTTGCTTCTGTCATTAGTTTGGCCAAACCTTGTCCTTTTATTAGTTTTGTAGGTTTTATCAAAATATCAAATTCCAAAATGTTGGCAATCCACTTTCCTCTTCTGCCCTCTAAATTTTCTTGGGTGAGAATGTCTTTAACAATGGGACTTGGTACATAAGCTATAACATGTGAATAGAGGATGTAAATCCTAAAGTCTTTGATAGCCTTGACCAAAGAATAAGCTTGTTTCTCCATGATTTGGTATTTTAGGGGAGCATCTCTAAGAGCTCTACTAAAGAAAGCAATGGGTTTCTCATTTCCTTGGTCATCTTTTTGTAACAAGACAACAACAATTGTGTGTTGGGAAGCAAAAGAAAATATGATAAATTCCCTGTCAAATTGAGGATTTGTTAGGACTGGGGTTTGGGTAAGGGCCAATTTTATTCCTTCAAAGGCTTGATTAGCTTCAACTGTCCATTTCACTTTTGAATCCTTCTTTAGCATATTATTCAGTAATCTGATCAGTTCTGCTAGGTTTGGGATGAACCTTCTCAAGAAGTTGATCTTTCCCAAGAATGCTTGCAATTCTTTAATGTTTCTTGGGTGGGGCATTTGTAAGATAGATTGTATCATGTCTGGGTCAATTCTTATGCCATCCTTTGAAATAATATGTCCCAACAGCTTGCCTTCTTCCAAACCAAACAGATACTTCTTAGGATTTAAGGAAATTCCATATTTCCTGCATGTTAAGAAGATCTGCCTCAAGTTTTTCAAATGTTCTTGGTCTGATTTTGAGAAAGGTGTGAGATCATCCAAATAAATGACAAGGAAGTCATGAATCTCTTTGAAAAAAGCAATATCCATTGCTCTTTGAAATGTTGCCCCTGCGTTTTTCAATCCAAAAGGCATTTTTACATATTTGAAAGTTCCCCATGGGGTTGTGAATGCAGTTTTGTCTTGATCATCAGGGTGTACTAGGATCTGATTAAAACCTGAGAATCCGTCAAGTAATGAGATCCTTGAGGCACCTACCACCCGCTGAAGAATGTGATCCATCTTGGGTAAGGGATAATTGTCCTTGAGGGATACTTGATTCAAGTTCCTAAGATCCACACAAAGCCTTATTTCACCAGTTTTCTTTCTTGTAGGGACCAAATTTGAAATCCAATCAGAAAACCTGATTGGTGCTATGATGCCTGCTTTAAACATTTTTTTCAATTCCTTTTCAATTGAAGGGAGGAGCATGGGATTAATCCTTCTCAATTTTTGTTTAAATGGATTCTGATTAGGCTTGAGAGGGACAGTATGCTGGATAACAGAGGTGTCATAGGATTTTAAATCCTCATAACCCCACGCAAAGACATCTTGAAACTCTTTGAAAAGGTCAATGTATTTGGGTTTTTGGTCAGGAGGCAGAGATGCAGATAGCTTTATTATCTTGGGCTTATCAACAGTACCAATGTTGCATTCTTCAATGGCCGTATTTAGGGGCTGCATTTTTGGTTTTCTAGGGATGTCATTTGAGTCAAAGATGTCTTCTAATGGAGTTAGTCTTGTTGGGAGAAAATTGTCTTTTAGCTCTATGATTTCAGCCTCTACCACAACTATTTCCTCATGATTGGTTTGTTGAATTTGTTGTATGTTCTCCTTGTTGAAAACAGTTGGATTTAGCATTTGTTTTGCTGTTTTGGGTGATATTGGGTGGTGAGTCTGTTCAAACTGTATTTGTGATTGACTTGCTCTTTCAGGTATTTGTGATTGACTTGCTCTTTCAGTGTAAATATTTAGACCTGCGAATTCTTGTTGCAAGGTCAAGAAATTGTTTATTTGTGCATCATCTTCAAATACTTGCCAATCCTTGACATTGTTTGGGACAGAAGGTCTATGTTTTACCTCAGCTGTAAAACAGTGGTGGGGCTCAAAAGGTAGCTTGCAGGTACTTGCAAATGTGGCTAAACTGTGGGCATGCAAGTTATGGGTTCTGGGAATCTTGGTAATTTGAAATTCAGTGAAGGACTGTAGTAGTTCAGCAGCAGCAGATCTATAAGATCTCAGTCTTTTGTCATTGGTGACAAAATTTCCCTTCACTTGTTGGATGACTAAATCTGAATCCCCCATAATTGAGACTTTTGTGGCTTGTAAGAACTTTACTAGCTTGAGGCCTAGTAAAAGAGCTTCATATTCTGCCATATTATTAGTACACTTGAAATTCAGTCTATAGGCTCGGCCTTCTGCATGACTGTCTTGTTTATTATGTATCCAAACTCCAGCTCCTGCCCCTAATTTGTTGACTGACCCGTCAAATTCAAGGAACCATAGGATGTCTTGTTCCAGGGAGAACTTAATGACCTCCTTGTGTGCTGGAATTGTAAGTTGAAGCTCTGGTGTGCCATCTGGTTTGTTTTCTAGGGCAGTCTCCTCACTTGATGGAACCTGTTCGCTTTCTTGAGCAGCAGTTGTGTTTAATGTTTGCTTAATCATTGTTTCTTGGGTAGGAGTTTGCTCGTTAGTGTCTTCCTCTTGTATGAGTGTCTTGGGTTCACCCTCACTGTCTGAGAGGGTTGTATTATCATTGAAGAGAATGTATGAGTCTATGTCTGAATGGACAGCATATATGGGAAAGTTTTGAGGCTTTTCTTCACTGCTGACCATGTATTTCATTAATGTTTCTCTGTACAATCTCTTTCGTTGCCCAAAAACAGTGATGGTAGCATATGACATATCTAATTGTAGGGAACCTTGAAGTTTAGCCCCCCATGATCTTGATAACAACATCCCATACTTGGGTGGGATGTCAGCAACTACCACATCCATTAGAATTGTTTTGTTTGTGTACTAAACAAGGGACACACATAGATCTTTTATTAGGCCTAAGCACTTGACTTGGCTGGAATCAAAGGAGAACAGGTCCTTGTATGGTCTGGTAATATCCAGGTTTAGTCTTTCCACGAATGATTTGGGCATCAGGTTGTGAGAGGCACCCGAGTCAAACATTGCATTGTGTAATATTTTGTCATGAACATGCAGGCTGACATAGAAAGGTAAAATGCCTACACCTACTGTCTTTCCATCCACCTCTGGGCCAAAAAGTAGCTCTGGGGTATCATCCAACACATTAACATCATCTTTGTTGCTAGTAAGTTGGAGGGATTTCCTGATTTGTTGTTTGTAGATGTTGTGTTTGGCTAGTTCTGAAAGAGGAATAGCTACCTTCAATTTGCTAATTTCAGTTTCTAGGTCAAAGGGTTTATCGGATTGGGTCTTTCGGTTGTGGATGGCATTTCTTTCCTTGTTCACTAACTCTTCTTCTTGATTCTTATCCTGATTTTGAGGCTTACCCTTCTTGCTCATCTCTTGAGGAGTGATACTTGGGTTAGGGTGCAAGGATGATGCAGCCATGGGCTGCATTTTTGAAGGAGCTGGTTCAGTGATCTCTTCAATGGTTACTTCCTTTGCAAGTGATTCCGTTGTGTCATTTGGCTCTGTAACTATAGCTCTTTTGGGCTGTTGATTATCTTTTATCCCTTCAGGCTGTGTTACATTTATAGTTCTGCTCCTTAGCTTGTATTGCTTATGTACTTCGTAAACAGTTGTGTCATAGCCTTGTTTGAAGTCAAATGACTCACCTGATTTGATTGGGAACAGCTTGATTACCTCATCATCATGGTCTTCTTGTGTCAAAAAGACTTGAATTTCACCATCTAGACCCATTAAATTAATCTGAGAATCTTCATTGGGTTCACTTGATGTGGAAGTTTCAGCATAGTTTTCTTGGAAAGGGGGTCTTATGTCTTGGTCAACACTGGCCTTGCCAACGTTTGGGTTTTGAGTTCTCCTAAAATTTGGATTCCTAGGAGGGTTGTTTTGTGGTGCTTCCCATGATGACTTTCTCTCAACAGATTCCACTCTATCACCCAGTCTCTTCATACCAGTGAGTATTGCATCCAATTTTTGATCAAAAGCAGAGGGTTCCTCTTTAAAATTGGTTCTTTTTTCCAATCTTGCCCTGTTTCTTTTGGCAATCAGGTTAGCTTCCACTGTGACATCAACCTTTTGGGCATCTGCAAGGGTTTCAGGAGCTCTCTCCTTCAACTGATAGGCCATATCAGGGTCAAAACCATCAGGGAATTTGTACAAGGCCAAATCAGGAGGAGGTCTTAAATTTTGTGGGATTGCGTTATACACATTGTTAAATCTTGCACAATACTCCAAAACAGTCTCTTGGGGACCTCTTTTGATAGTGTCATATTCGCCAAGTATGTGCAGAGGATCTTTCTTTTTCTCCCATCTGTTAGTAAAGGCTTGATAAAGCTCATCAGGAGTTGTGATGGAATTTGCATTCAGGGATCTAAACCAAGTTCTTACATCCCCAGTTAGGCTTTGAACAAACATCCTCATTCTCACACTGTCATCATCTATTTCATAGGTCTCAAAATGGTCTTGCATCCTTTTGGCATGCTGAATAGCTGTCAAAGGGCCAGTGGAGTCAAAATATGAGATTTTAGTTTGGTAGTCTTGGGGTAGAGCTGCAGCATTAGCTGGTACCTGCAAGGGTGCATATCTGTTAGCCATATTCACAAGGTTTGGGGGATTTACAGCAACTGGGATAAAAGGAACGGTGTGTACCACCACAGGGGTAATAGGTGTAGCAGCACCTAGAGTGTTGTTCAAGGGGATATGTGTAGTGGGTGAAGATGTGAAAGGAGGGCTTTGAGATGTAGATGGTGAACTGGGGGAGACAGGGGTAGACCTAAATAGAACCTTGATTAGGGTTGGAACTAGTTCGGGGTGGGCTGTCTCAGGATTCAAATCAGTAGGATTTTCCTGCCTTTGCTGCTTCCTAATGATTCTAGGAATTATATTAGGATTCTCAAACACAGCTGGTGGATTTGGGTCAGGGTTTGACCTAGTGTGCCTGTTTTCCCTTTTAGGAGCCAGCTTCTGAATTTGTTTTTGGTATTTTCTGAGATATTTTAGGATTGTTTAAGGGACTGATTAAGCTTTTTTAGAACCACTGTCTATGGATAGACAACGGTTTGAAAAGTATGCTTTGTCCCCAGTGGAGTCGCCAATTATGTTAACACCCAGGTTGTTCCCTATGACTCCCAAGGGAATACGGCCGGGGTAACCACTAACCAATCTTTGGATTACAGTTTCTAGCCAAATTGTAATCAGAGAGGGCTCTCTCTTTACGATTTGTCTTTGTTATGATAGTATTTTAGGCTAGCTATTATGCTCAGGTTTTTGTTTATGTTTTGGTTGAAGGATCTCTTTCAATACCTAAGATGTAATGTTTAGACAATTGTATTTCATTGGGCAATGGAATCTATAGCTGTGAAATATTTGATATGCTTCAATGGGAATGTTCAGACTGCAGGGCCTATTGGGTATCCCAACAAACAAAACTTAAAGCTTGAGTGATGATGTATGATGATGCATGTTTAGCCAATGAAAAGCAATTAAGAATTCTCCATTAAGCTATTGCTGTGAAAGTGAAATATATTGCTCAGGAGCAAAATTGAATTCCTGAAACAAAGGTCACTGTGAAAGATATATTCTGAAAGTGTAGCAATTAAGAATTACACTTATCAAGATTATAACTGAGGAAAACATTCATTAACAACATAGATTGAGCCTAGGGTATTCCATGAATAAATCCTGAAGGCTATTCTTTTTCTTTGTTGCTAAATATTAAGAACTTAGAAACATTTAAGGGTTGTAAAAGATTGAAACACAAAACGAAGAGAGTTACAGAAAACTTATTGTATATGAGATGCACAGGGTTCCTGCAAACTTCAACAAACACCATGAACGCATTCAAACATTTCAGAACTTCAGAAATTCCATCACTTCTGTTATTAAACTCTGAAAACATTACAACATAGGAAAATTCTTCAAAAGAAATCAACAACAACCCCTGCTAGCTTATGCGAGGGGCAAATATATACAAACGGTAATACAAAATATCTAAGGCGTTGAGTCATCTGAGAAATAAATGTTTCACCAACTTTGTACAGAACAGCAGATAAGAAGTTATTGCTGCTTTTAATACAATATAAATGCTCATTTCTATCAGTCAGAAGATATTTTGGCCTTTGGAGGCCACCGAGTCGGTTGGAATGATCTGCTTTAAATGCTGGAAAATGCGCTTTTGTGGATGCTCTGCTGTAACTTTTCGGCCCTGTCACCTGTAGCTGTCCATCTTGACCTGCTGGCCGAAAGTTCTGCTGAGTTGGCTCAGCTTTCACCTTTTATGCATGCTGATTTTATTAACTTTTCCTGTGCATGCCACCTTGTATTTTTTGATGAAAAACTTGAAGAATGGCTTCCTGGTCTATAGGATCATCTGTATTGCCTTAGTCCACCATTCCTGTGTGGGCAGTTGATGCCTAAGAATTGCATCCATAGTCTCATTTGCCTCTGTGTATTTATAGAAGTTAGGAGGCACTTCAAACAGGTGTGTTATTTCATTCATTATAAAGAATAGATTCTCCACTCTGTTGTAGAGACTTTGCCCTGTAGCTGGCCCTGTTTCCTCTGAGGTGCTGGGCCTTTCAGTGATCTGACTTGTGGCGAATGTATTGACCCTCTTGGAATACTGCTCATGGATAAGAAGTCTTCCTGCACTGTTCAGTAGGCCAGGGAGACCTCTGTTCTGTAATACCACAAATTTGTCCATAAATCTGTTCACCTCGGTCTGCATGTCTTGGGTCCTTCTCTCTAATGTCTGCACGAAGCTTCTCAGTGTAAGGACCCTCTTTATCAACAAAATATTCTCAGTCCTGTTAGAAATTCCCATAGTTGCTAACTGAGCACTTGTTCTATTATTGAGCACATTGATCATCCTGGTGGCAATTTCAGGCATATTGCCTAGAGCTGCCCTTGATCTCTGAATTTCCTTTTGTGCTTTTGCAATGAGCTCCAACTGCTCATGGATTGTCTCAATATACTACCATTGGTCAGTAATAGACTGGCCAATATTGGCCCATAGCACTGTCTTGATCTCGGCCACTACTTTATCCAGTTGGAGCTCCTTCTCTAGCTCCTTTATCCTGTCTTTGAGGGATTTTATTTCCCTGGCCTTTTCTGCCACAGTCTGCTTGGATTTGTCATATCTTTCATTTACCTTGGCTAATTTCTCCCTGGCCTCATTTAGTTCTGTCATTTGTGCTTCCAAGGCCTGAATCTCATTTCTCAGCTTTTGCATGTCCAGGCTTTGGGCCTGCTCTGTTGTTGGTGGTGGTGCTGAGGTGGATGGTGTTGCCTGTTCTGTTTGTTGAGGAGGAGGAACAGTAGTTGGAGTAGTTTCCTCAAGGTTAATTATTTCAGGAGCAGGCTGGGAGGTCTGACCTTCTTCTTTTTGCTTCAAAGCTGCCTGTAGTGCTGTCTGTGCAGCCTCTGATTCTCCCAGCTTTTCTTGAGTCTGGATTAGCTGCTTATATAGTGATACCAGCAAAGCTATGGCATCTTGATCATGCCTCTGCTGGGCAACTTCATCTGTTTGAGGGTGAATTGTGGCTGGAATTTTGATCTTTCTCCTCAAAGCTGCCATGTCTGCATCCCTCAACTTCAATATTTCTTGTATGCCCTTGATATCCTTGGGATCATGCCCAATCTCTATGATTATATCTTCTAAGGACCTAATTCTGTTGTCCTTTGCTTGAGAGGATGCTCTCTCCAACTCAAGTTGGGCAGCTGTATTATTAAGGCTATTTTCTAGCCTACAATTGTCCAATGTCTTATCTGCCAAGGAGGCATAGACCATTTCACCTATTTGCTTATGCAATTCAATTTTGTCCATTGGGTGGATGTCCTTGGCAAGGACCTCAAGATTGGTCGTTATATAATCTGCAGGGGACTGGGGCTGTGCTACAGCTGGCATAAAATGACTCATGATCATTTTTCCCTCCTGTACATCATAGGCAGACATCAGTCTTTGCTGGTTGGTAGGAGCCATTTTCAGCAGATGATTGTAGAACTGTATTTTAAGTGGCTCATTTTTCCTTTTAATATCAATAAAATGTTGTTTTATTCCTCCTTCAGCTTCTCTTTGGTGGCTTGAGGAGCTGACTTCTCCTCCTATTGTTCTGTCTTGTCCTTGCTGGAAGGAGCTAGCAGATGCTTCTCTACTAGGTGGGCCCATGCCTAGAGACTACCCTATTGGCATTTCCTCCTCAGAGAAAGGATTCATTCTCTGTATTTTCTCACCATGACTTATTGATGTGGTTAAGGGAGTCTCTCTGTCCCTTTTCCTGCTTATATCCTCCTTTTGTGGAGTTTGGAGGATTGATGCTTCAGCTGATGTTTCTTGCCTTGGAGGCACAGTTTGTTGTGGTTGTTGCTCAGTGGATTTTGGGGCTTCCACTGCCCCTTCTTGCTGTGGGGGTTGCTCTTTGTCATGCTGCCCTTCTTCTTGCTGTAATTCCTGTTGTTGTTGTTGTTCTACCTGCTGTTGTTGTTGCTACACCTTCTCATGAGGTGGTCGTTCGATCTCCATTTCCTTTTCCTGGCCTTTGCTAGATATATTCTCAGTGGCTTTGGCTGCTTGCTGATTTTCAGTCGAGGAGGATGAAACTGCTCCCACTTGTGTGCTTGGAAGGGAAAACACCTGTGAACAAAGTTCAAGGTCAGCCATCTTCTTTAGATTCCTCACCGCTCTTTGATTCAGCTCTTCTTGTGTAATAGGTTCTTCTAAGGTTCCTCTCCTCCATTTTACTTGGTTTGCATATTTTTCAATGTGAGGAATCTTCACATGATCATAGCCAGACAGCTTATATTTGAGCCTTCTCAAAGTTATGAAGTGATTGGGGTCATAAGGTTTCCAAAGGAAACTGGATTGAAGGCCAAGGGATTCTAACATGTTATCCGCCTCCTTCCAACCTTCTTCCCTTCTGTTGTAGAAAAAGTGGCCAAGTTGGTTCCTGACCTTCAACTGTGCTTTCTTGCCTCTTCCTGAAAAGTGAAGCACATCAACATTGCCAAACTGCCTGAAGTATTCTAGGGCAAACAACCTCATAGGCACATATCTGGGTAGTCTGTAGGGAGGCAATTCACACCCATATATCCTAATGACGGTGTGGTTCTGGTAAAAGTACCAGTCCCCAATGCTGTATGATTTGGATAACTGAAGGATCCTTTGCATGTCATCAGTGAGCCTCGGAGGAGGTGAGCTCATCAACATAGACATAGTTGGGTGGATGAAGAGATCTATGAACTCACAATAAGTGTATGGAGAGTGAGATCTGTAGTGGAAGGCAGAGGACCAATAGACCACTGACCTTGGATTGCCTTGGGCATCCACTCTTTTGATTGGAAAAGAGAACTTCTGATGTTGATGATATAAGATTAAGTGGTAAATGTAAGAGGTGTATCTGAACACCCTTTCTCTTGCCAGGTTCATTAATTGCTCATGTATTTTGTCTGATATATAGGTGGCATAGTCATAGCAGATAGGAGACTTGCCAGGGGCAAACATAAGCATCATTACCAGCACAGTTTCATCAACAAACTCAATTGAATTGTAGCCCAAAGTGGGACTAATCATGTCTGCAAGATCTCTGCCCAATTGGTTGAGGTATACTTGATTGATAGGAGGATACTTCATAGAGTTAGAGTCAATGTACAGCTGATTTAATTTGGTGACCTGAGCATCTGTCAATCTGGCTCCTTGATTTATCAAGTCTATGAGTGATAGAGGGACCAGTTTCTTCTCAGTCCTGAAGCAGAGCATCTCTTTGATAGCTTCTGGGGTGATATAGAACACAGCTGAGCCTGAAGGGTCAAGAACTGCCCTCTGAGTAGGGTCATAGTTTTCAGCACATAGGTGGATCAAATCAGGGAACTGATTGACCTGTGGAAGCTTGAATATAGGGAGAAAAGAGTCCCATATGCCCAGCACATCTGTTCCAGTCTCATGTTTGGCCTTCAATTCATTGAGCAGGTGGATGTGGAACTTGGTTCTCATTAGCATTTCCTTTGAGATTTGATAGTCCATGTCTGCTAGAGGTTGCCACTCCAATTCTCTCTGAGAGGCATTCAATGGAGCAATGTTCAACGCTACAGGAGCTACTAGTGGGTCCATGGTTTCTCCTAGGATTATAGATGGGTGTTGCTATGCAGAGCAACACAAAGGAGTTTTCTTTAACAGAGAAATGTGAATTATTCAGGGATAAAGGATAAATGATCAGCTGCAGCAATTGAAATACTGCTTTAAAGTGCAGATAAGACTAATCTTTGGTCTTAATCTCTCTCTTATAGCAAGTAGGTACAATTTGAGTAACCGGTTCGCGATTGCGCGAACAGAGTGCAGTTTTATGGTGAAATTTTAGGCAAACAAGGCTCAGCTAATGATTTTCGACCTTACAGTTGCAAATGGGGACTAGGCACAGGGATTTTGCTGGCGAATTGCAAGTTTCTTTGTCTCTTAAGCTTTTTTGAGGGAATTTACAGACAAATCAGGTGTATGAAGGATTTACGAGGATAAATACCTGGTATATAGCGAGCTGGTATATAGCGAGCAACGGTCACGAATGCAGGTAGAAATGACGCGCCGAAGGTCTTCAGGTCAAATTCAGCAAGGTGGTGCACATTAGAACGTAAAAACCATGCAGAGAAAGCAACAACGTTTTGGCAAAAAAGTATAAAAAATAAGAAAATTCGGCCAAAATATGGGTTTTTGGGGACATTGGCACCTTTTTTGGATGACGTCAGCATGACGTCATCGGGTGGGGTCAAGGCCGGATGACATCAGCATGACGTCATCAAGTGATGTGGCAAGCTGTGATTGGTCCACGGGGATAATGAGGTGGCAGGCATATTAACACAGGGGCGGACAAGGGTGCTGACGCGACGGCGGGGTGGCACTGACGTGGGTCTGACGTGGTGATGATGTTGGCCGGGCGGATCAACCGAAACCGGAAGTGGTTAGCGGTTTCTCATCGCACCACTTTTGATACGGAAGCAAAATTGTCAGGCGTACCTCCGATACGCTGTGCGGGTGACGCGTGGCAGAGGCCTGACGTCACCCTCTGATAGATATCGGAAGGTATCTGTCGGACGTCGGGGCCAGTCCGATATGGATGAGGGTCGTCGGATCAAAGGGGTCTGATCCGACGGTTGACATATCAGTGAGGTGATCGGACAATACGGAAGGGGGCGGGATTAAATTAATATTTCTTTCGGGATTTGTGCTCGGCGGAAACCTTTGGGATGTGGCGGATTGTAATGGTTTTTCAATGCATTTTCAAAATAAAAACAATATGGTGCCGATACTTTGGATAAGTCAAAAAAGTGGGTTTTTATGTGCTTTTTTCATATAAAGCGGGTTATGGGTAAAAGGGGTTGTTCATAAGGTTTTCTTAGCCAATAAAGGGTTTAATGGGTCAAATAGATTCAGAAGGGAGAAGGGGGGTAAGGCTTAGGTTTCTCAAGCTGACCAGATGTCAATTTGATCCCTGACAGAGAACATATGGCTATAATGCCAAGGGGAGGGATATTTATAAAATGCTTTGGGGTTTATACACCATGGTGTTATAATAGTAGGGAAAGGGTAACATAGGGGAATTACATAATAGATGTTAGGGGTTAGTATAGATGAAAAGGGTGGATGGGGAGTGATAACACTAAGTTTATTTGAAAATCACTTAGCTTAGGGAGTAGATTAAAATGAAAAGAATTTTAGACAATAAATGTGGCTTTTAAAGGACTAAGAACCACCATAAAACCACCAATTCTTCCATGAATCTCAAATGATGAGGGGATGTTAGTAATGAATGGGAAAGGGGAAAATTGGGAAGTTAGACATGCTTCTTTGCTTTGTTGCAACCTGATAGAGAAGAAGACCTTCTCAATCCATTGATTTTGCTTTGTGAAATAGGTTAGCACACCTTCAATTGTAAGGAATGACACTTCTGCAACCCCATCTGCCTACCCATCTATTTGCCTAGCATTTTTTGTTTCTTCTTGGAGGGTGCACTTAGACTTGCAGACCCTTATTTGCCTTTTATTTTCTCTGGCTTTTTCCTCTTGATTTTCTATCTAATGCTACCCTTATTGCTTCCAAGGTCCTAGATTAAGCAGTTGGGAGCCTTACTTCTCTACCTAAGCTATTTGTCTGCCAAGATTAAACAATTTGGACAGACTTCTTTCTCTATTATACAAATGAAAATTTAAAACATGGCATGATCCAGATTAGGCTGTTGGACCATCCATCAAAATTGAGTCCATATCAAGCTATATACGCACCTTGTCTTCTCTCGGAAATATGGGATCTTTGCATCATCAAAGCAGAGCATATTTGGAACTTTCCTTGCCAATCATGAAATATGAAACCTATTGGTATAGGTAGCTAACATAGTGTTCTTCTCTTGTGATCCTGCAGAGACCTGTTGAAGCTGGGCGAGTGGGAAGACAAGTAGCTGGGAACTCCCAAAGAGAAGAGAAACCAGATCGAGGGACAAACGGAAGACACCGGTTAGTCCATCCATCTCTCTTCATTCTTAATTCATAAAGGAAGAATACTAGAATAGTTGTCTCTGTTTGTTGCTAAGGCACTGTCACACCTTAGGTGGATAGGATCGTCCTGCATAGGAATTTTTCCCCACAACATATCCCTCCCTCTCCCCCTCTCTCTCAAGTCCCCTCTCTCTCCCTTTCTCTGCTACCTCAGTCTCTCTTCCCCCCAACCCTCTTTCTCTCTCTCTCCGATCCATCTTTGTGTCTCCATCTCCCTCTCTTACCCTTCCCTCCCTCTTTCACTCCTCTCTCTCTCTCTCTCTTCATTCCTCCTCTACCCTCTCCTTCACTTTATCTCCATCTCTCCCTTGTCACTCACTCTATGTCTTCATTCTTCCCTCCCATATATATATAGAGTTAATATATATCATGTTACACTAATATATATTATAATATAACAAATTTAATATTCTATTAATCCAGATTTATTAAATTTAATAATATTAATATTATAATATATTAATATGAATATTAGATTTAATAATAATAATAATATTAATATTAATATTAGGTTTAATAATGTTTTTTGCATGGGATTAATAATAATTGGGCCCATGATATTTTTTTATCTATGTTGGATCTAGGAGTTTAGATGTTGATTTTTAATCCTATTTGATATAATTTTATTTATTTACCATACCTTCTTATAAATATATACCTTTTTTACAAATATGGTATTTGTCCCATAGGCTTCACATAAATAAAACCTCTATTTTGAGTTTTCCTAAATAAAGAGGTTAATGGAGTAAATATATATTTGTATTTATTTATCACAGCTCTAGTTTATTTATATTTTTAAGTTTACATGTTTACATCAACAATTTCTACACAAATTCTTAAGAAATAAATATTCATTGCACCAATAATATTATTGTAAGTTATGATCCATGCTAGTGTAAATTTTTGTTATCATATGCAAATCTCCATATTCCTATCATGCCATTAGTTAATAGATCTAATCATCCATCTCAGCTTTGGTTACAATAATGTGCATATGGTTTATTAGGTATGTTAGGGGTAGGTGATGATATCATTGAATTATGTCATCATGCAATATGCTAAGACAATATTAGAGTAAACAATATATTATATTCTACATTCTATCTAGTAATCTCTAATCATGTTATGTAGTAATCTCTAAACATGTTATGTTTCATAAGTAGGTGAGAATTTAAAAAACATGGTGCTAAGTGGTCTCACCTATATATCTAATCATCCATCTCAGCTTTGGTTACAAAAATGTGCATATGATTTATTAGGTATGCTAGGGATAGGTGATGATATCATTGAATTATGTCATCATGCAATATGCTAAGACAACATTACAGTAAACAATAGATTATATTTCTTCATTCTATGTACTAATATCTAAACATGTTATGTAGTAATATATAAACATGTTATGTTTCATAAGTAGGTGAGCATTTAAAAAACATGGTGCTAAGTGGTCTCACCTTGTAGCCATGCAGTGAAACTAACTGGAAGCTTCTATAGGTTGTTTGGTTCCTATAAAATGCCAAGTAATGTCAAGAATTAAGTGCAGTTTTAGTAGATACTCTTAGCATGGATAAAACCTATCTTTTACTCTTCATGATTAGCACATTTTCACTATGTTCAATGTCATAATTTTGTTGAATAAAAATAATTTGGTTTAATATTATTATTGTTATTGATGAAATAGATGTCTTAAGGCATGGATCACATGGTTTCAACTTTTCGAGAATTAAATTATTTTTAATAGGGTTCAAGTTAGACATAGCTTTGCATAGTTATGATAGTATCATTTTTATTGATATTCTTCGATTGAGAAATACAACATTGACTCTAATTTTGATCTTAAGACATAATTAATAAAAATATAATTTTGATTTAAAAACTTAAGTATTAAATATATATATATATATATATATATATATATATATATATATATATATAAGTACAATTGATGTAACTTTAACTTAGTTGGGAGCGAAACGGATGGAGGTTTAGGGTTTGGGTCAGACCTGCACAGACCATGATGACTCTGTCACAGCTCACTAGTAATACAAACAACAACAAGCGACAATGAATAGTACACAAATCATGGACATCCCCCGAGGGGATGATATGGCACCTCCCCCCAACGAAGGTGAAAACATTAAAATGCACATAGAAGATACCAGGAAAAAGGCCCAAGAAGAAATGGTAATGGGACCTAGTATACAGACATAAAATATGGACAAAAATGCGGCTCCTAAAGTAACATCGGCTACCTGCAAGCCTGTTGCAACTGAAATACCTAAGATTGAGCTCCCAAGTTAAAGAATCAATACTCAAACCCAGTACATGAAGGATCATGCCTTAATAGAGAAATTTATAGGCTTCTGGCCTACATAGAAGGCTTTGCATGTATGGATCATAGCCAAATGGAATCTAAAAGGGAATATTACCCTACAGCTGGGGCCTAAGGGTTTCTCTATGGTAGTTTTCAATTGTATAGAAGATCGAAATAGAGTCCTCGATAGAGGACCATACTTTTTTAATGCAGTTGACCTGTATCTGAGAGACTAGATTGAAAGATTCAACCCGAATAAAGAAGCTCTAAGTTGGGCACCAGTTTGAATCTGCCTCTATTCCCTTCCATTGGAGTACTGGGATGAAGATTCACTGCAAGATATTGGAAATGGTCTAGGGGAATTCATCAAAACCGCAGTGGAGACAAAACTCAGAAGATATACTTCCTACGCCTGAATTTGCGTTTATATGAACCTAAGCAAGGCTCTTCCAAATGTGGTAAGTCTATATCATGATGATTTTGAATGGATTTAGTTAATAGATTATAAGCATGTTCCATTTTGTTGCAGAAAATGCCATGCCCTTGGCCATCTCTTTCGTGACTGTCCATCAAATTTGAAAACCCCGACCTCTACCTCCCTAGATAAACCTCACATGGATAGATTTACCAAGGTTAGCAACCGCAAAAAGAACCACAAAAAACTCATTTCAAATCCTAAAACATCCTCCATCAATACTTCCATACCATCCACGAGTAATAGCTTTGAGACCTTAGCCCAGTCGGATCTGAATGACTTTGAGAATCCTTCACACTCTAAGGAGACACTAAATCTAACATCAAAATCCATTCCCATTGGCTCAAAGAAGGCCCAAAAGCCTAAGAAATCCATATATCTCACCACCTTCTCACCCAGTTTGATTCCGAAAGGAAATCTCACGGCATGGACATTGACAATGTGTAGCCAGAAACCACGGCTATAACAGAAATAGCAAAGGAAAGGAGCGAAGCCTAGCACATGGAAGAGGAGCCTGAAAGCATAGATATTGGAGATCTGGACATATTTGGATTATAGCAAGCTTGTAATAAAAAAGAATATGACAAGATCCCAGAAAGACAGCTGGAAAACTTGGAAGTCATAGTAAGCTTCCAAGAAAAAGAATATGACAAGATCCCAGAAAGACAGCTGGAAAACTTGGAAGTCATCGTCTCCAGAGCACAAAAACAAATAACCCTAGGCATTCAGCCTGGAAGTCAATGGGATGGCAAAAACATCCCTAAAGATAATAAAAAAATAGGAAGGAAAATAGATCTACAAAGAACCATCCACATTGGGGAAATGTTGGTGGAAACGAGAAGATATTCCAAGCTTACAAAGTATTACAATCCCCTACCCAATAATGAATCATGAAGCTCACTTCATGGAATATTAGAGGGCTAAATATCCCTGGGAAATATAGATTGATAAAAAACATGATTCAACAGGAGAAACCCCAAGTCTTCTTCATGCAAGAAACTAAATGCAACTCTACAACACTGGGAAAAATCCTTGCAAAAGCATGGCCAGGCAGTCAAGCAGTAGCAATGGATGCCTCAAGAGCTTCAGGAGGTCTAGCAATAGTCTGGGATGAACAAGCTATCACGCTTACTAACATTCACGCTAGTAAGCACTTCATTCATGCCACCTTTCATATTACAGGGACAAATGTGCATTGCCACCTAACCAACGTCTACTTCCCCCAGGAGGCAATGTGTAATATAGACATGTTGAGTACTTTATCTTTGATCAACTCCAACAGAACACATCCACTCTGGATTACAAGAGGAGATTTCAATATGATTACAAAGTTGGAAGAAAAAAGAGGAGGCAGGACCAAACTGGATAATGAAAGCATTCATTTAAAAAATTTCATCCAAAACAACTCGCTCATAGATATGCCATTCAACAATGGAATCTACACATGGAATAACAAACAAGCAGGCACACATCAAATTTCCTCTCGATTGGATAGATTTTTTCTTTCCGACAGTGCAATCCATCTTGGAGGAAACTTCTCGGCCTCGATCTTACCTCTCACAGGCTCAGATCACTGGCCAATATCACTCCAATGGAAAAGACTGGGAAGCACTACACGGCAGCCTTTCTATTTTGAAGCATTCTAGTTGACACATCCAGACTTCAATAACCTGATAAATGTGGTTTGGAAAAGTTTCAAAACCCCGGATGGCTCAAAAATGTATCAATTCCAACAAAAACTCAAAAATATAAAAAAAACATTGTTAAAAACACATGGACAGCAAAGACAATGTGAAAGATAAAACATGTGAGTACTTTTTTTTTTATTAACAGGAGATATACATTTATAGTACATTATGTGACTCTTGGGTTTCAGATCCCAAGGTCTCTTGGACTGCTTTTGTCCATTCGACTTCCACACTAACCCATTTCGGATTAGATGTCCAACATTCCCCCCCTTAATCCGAAGGGTTATGTATGAGTCCAAGAAGAGAGCTATAATACAAAATGTGCAAAAAATGCATGGCAGCACTAGGCTGAATGTGCTCTATGAAATGTTGGTATAAAGGGCAGTGGTTTAAGGATGACCACCAACACTGGAACGCTTAGTGCAGTTCCCGGAACTCTTCCAAAACTGGCAAGAAACTGAAGTTTTCTTCTAGAGGAAGTGATCCTATTGTTTTAAAGAGGGAAACCTTCAACGATAAAAGGGAGGTCTCACCCCGCATAAAAGGTAAAACTTCAACCTGAAAAGGGAAGTCTCAACCTGTGATGGTTTAAGGATAACCAACAACTCTGGAATGCTTAATGCAATTCTTGGAACTCTTCCAAAGCTGGCAAGAAGCTGGTGTCTTCTGCTAGAGGAATTGTTCTCAATTTTGTTCCTGGAATGCTTCCAAAACTGGAAAGAAGCTGAAGTCTTCTGCTAGAGGAAGTGTCCTAGATTTCCAACTGAAGGCATGTTCACGGGCATCTTTGTCTCTGGCTACAACTCTGAAACTGGTGTGGCAGGTTGTGGCTCAGGCTCGCTTGATGTGACTTTGAAGCTTGTAGATGACCAGCATTTCCCCCCCTGTCAGATACAAGGTGAGAAGATGGAGAAAACTCAACTGCAAGACTATTCAATACTCTGGAACAAGTTCTAATATGTGTTTGGAATATCTTCTTGGCTGTTGATGCCCATTGCCAAGAAGCGATCCATCGAAGATGAATCTTTGTTCTTGCAGGACGTTTGTTTCTGAAGCATCTGTTTGAAGAATGACTAGTTTTATGACAGTGCTTACATGGATGAAGATCAAAATAGTGATCTTTCAAATGGCCAACTCGGTCACAGTGTTGGCATTTCACGATCTGTTGTTGTTGTTGTTGTTATTGCGGAAGAGGGGTAGATTCTGTAACAGCTGAAGCTGAACTGTCATGAGAAGCAGGTGAACTGTCATCAATGAATCCAGCACTCTGAAACTGAATGGGCTTTGAGTAGTCTAGAATATGAAAGGACAAGTCCTTGTCATATCCAAGACCAGTTCTGTGCTTGTTGTGGACAAGCTGTTCCCAAGGTCTGATGATGGGCTTGGGAAGTGAAAAATGAGTTTCTGCATCTACATGTACAACTGCTGCTTTATTGGATTCTGGATCTGATTCAACCTCAATCTTACAATTTCACCACTTGCTGGTTTACCCTTGAACAACATATTGTTTTGAGCAGAAAACAATTTGGAATGACCAATCTGTTGAAGCTCATCTTGCTGGAACTGAGATTCTAGTTGCAAAAAATCAATCTTTTCTTGTGCATCATGCAGACAGGTCTGAATGTCACAAAGAGTGTCTTTGCTAACATTTACCTTCCCACCAATAGTGGAGTGTATTAGTGTATTCAGTAACTCTAATACATCATCAAATTTAGCCATTGTCTCAACAAAGAAATGAACACTCAACAATCCTAGTGGAGACTATAGCAAGTCTAGACAAACCCCAACTATTGAAGATTTCAAAAATTAAGAATATCAGTTTGAAAAAGGCACTCAACTAATTCCAGCTAAGAATTTAGCCAATCACTAACAGATTTGTGTCCAGCAAGAATGAGAGGCTCAAATTCCTTCCAACACAGATACAATAGATATGTTTCACCCTAAAAATGCTCAGGTATACCAAGCTACGCTTTGTTTGGATGCACAACTAAATGACTTCTTCCTTCTTTGAAATTCGAACTTCAACTACAGGAATGGATTACATATACCTCTGATATATCAACTCTAATAATAACAGAGATTTGAAGTAGAATATACCAGAAAATGTTAGGAAGAACAGTGGCTGTAGATAAGTGTTATAACATCAAAGAAGCTCCATCATTACAGAGAAAACACCACAGTGATAATATATGCAACGTATTCAGCTCCAAGACAGAGAAATAAATATGGAGTGTCTTCAATATATTCACAGCCACACATCCAATGAGATGAGGAAGTTTGAGACCCTCTATAGCAGAGGTACATCACCAAACATCACTTCCAATAGTCTATACTCATTAAGATTTCAAGCACTGGTACAGTGATATGCTGCTCAACTGAAACAACCACAGAAAATACAAGTTTGTAGCCTTGGGGCTAGATCATTCTTTATGCCCTTACCCTCTCCCCAACTACAACTCGCACAATCTTCCAGAATGATTTTTTGTTTGCATTTTGTTCACACCAGCAACTTACAGGAAGATCACAACTCACTGTGATGGAAAACTCAACCTATTTCTTAGACTAAAGTCGGCCACTAGAAGGGAAAAGAACTTGTCCCTTGAAACAGAATGACACTTGCCCTTTCGTGGGCAGAACTTCAATCTCAATGTATCACAGAGAGTACAGTCCCTTGGTTGTGGAAACTCAACCCATGAACTTCAGCAAACATTGGTGCTTGATCAGAAGAAGTCTTGATTTCAAAGAAAAAGAGTGTATAAATACCCAAATTTTCTACTCATCGATCCTGGGCAATATCAAGTGCACATATATATGGGCGGTATCTCAATGTAAAAAATACACCAGAAATATCATAAAGAAATTTCCGAGATCCAAATCTAGAAGAACTAAATTACAATGTGATTATAAACACTCATCGCACAAAATGGCTTTCAACCTAATATACTTTCATATTTATCCTGTGCATGAGAACTGTGCAATATGCCATGAAGATAACCACCAGTCATGATCAAAGAGACAAGGGATAGAACACCAGCAGGGAAAACCTTTCCAAATTTCTTGAAACGAGACCCCAGAAGGCTACCTCCTTCACGGCAAGCCCGGTCTCCTCCACGAGTCACGTACAACAGTCAAGACGGGCACCACAAGTTGCATTATATGATTTGCAAGCCGAATAGCAAACACAAAGCCGATTATCACCATCGCATCTTTGAATGGAAATCCAACAAGCTAGCTGCTTTGCCGCTGCTGCACAATAACCATTATCCAGAATAGCAAACAGTGTCCGACTAGTTGGAAACAGCCTGTTGTAGTTTGGCATTACAACAGCTACTTCTAATTGCTGTAGAATGCTTGCTTCACTTGGAGCACAGTGTTGACCTTCTGAATCACATACAAGAACATCTCCACACATTGACAAACTTGAAAAGAGAACACTGCTGTTTTGGCATGTGTATCCTGCATAATCTGAGCACCGGAACTCACAAACATCATTATCACAAACCCCACCATGTAGGCTACAGTGCTCATCACAACTAGCAGTCGAGCAGTCTACCCCAGTATAACCTGGTTCACATTCACATGCAAAGACCGTGTTATGCTTCTTTCCACAGAGTGGAATACGACAAACACCCACATGATGAATGCTCTGAGAACTCAATATGGTAGCTGTAGCACATGTCGATGTTATTGCTATTGAAATGTTTAAGAATCGATCTCTGGACCTCAAGGCAACTAAATGTAAATGAAAATATGTGACTGGATGTCCTGGTAAAGTTGAATTAAGAAGAAACCTAATGAAGAACCAGCGGAATTCCCAAAACAATTTTGAGCTCAAAGGGAATCGCTCTCGGAGTAATCTGGATGCTCTTTTTTTGCAAAATCTGCGAGCTCTTGAAATGGAATCCGAACGCAGACATAGCCATCAAAGATAGATCACCATAATGCAGTATGAGTGGTATAGAGTGTTACAATAGACTGGAGCACAAAGAATAATTCCAAAAGCGTTTTTGATGACAAGCGCAGAGATACCGTGTCAGGCCCAGAGCGCAGGTACAAGGAAAACGTTTCAAATCAGGTCAGCGCAACAGAAGAGCAAGGCGCAGGCCGGACTGTATTAGAGCATATGTGGCAGATTGACATAGCCATTTGAGGACAGAGTGCTGGCAGAGGCAGAGGCGTTAACCAACGAATGTAATTACACTAGACGAGAGAGCTGGCAGAGGCAGAGAGAGGAATGTTTCATACGTTCAAGTGAATATGGCAGACAATGCACAGGTCTGTATAAAGGAATATGGCAGAAATACACTGCACAGAAAGGCCATAAACAAATGGCTCAAATTACTTATGCAGGGCAGGAATACCCCTGCTCTGATACCATGTTAAACACACATGGACAGCAAAGACAATGTGAAAGATAAAACATGTGAGTACTTTTTTTTTTATTAACAGGAGATATACATTTATAGTACATTATGTGACTCTTGGGTTTGAAATCCCAAGGTCTCTTGGACTGATTTTGTCCATTCGACTTCCAGACTAACCCATTTATGATTAGGTGTCCAACAAACATCAAGAAATGGAATCAACTTACCTTTGGAAATATCTTCCAAGCACAAAATTCTCCAGATCAAGAAATGAAAAGACTACAGCAGATGATCATCACGGAGGGAAGATCTGATGCACTCTCAGAGCAGGAAAAACACCTTCATACACAAATATCAGAAAGAGAAAGGCAAGAAGAAATACTTTGGAAACAAAAATCAAGAGTTAGATGACTTAAGGAAGGTCAAAGAAACACAAAAAATTTTCATCACTCCACTATCCAAGGAAGAATGCATAACAACATCACTCACATCCAGAATCGGGAAGGAGAACGATTGGAAAAACATGAGGATGTAGAACAAGAGCTTCTTACTTATTTCAAGCAGGTACACCAAGAACCTCAAGTGGATAGACAACCAGCCATAGAGAAGATCACCAAGAATATCCCAAAAATCATAACAAAGGAACACAATCAGCTCCTCCTCAGGCCAATATCTTTACAGGAAGTGGAGAATGCAATGCGACAACTCAAAGAAGGAAAGGCGCCTGGCCCTGATGGTTTCACATCCAATTTCTTCCACAACTTTTGGGATCTAATTAAAGAGGAGGTCTGGCAGGTTGTTGAGGAATCCAGGACTAATAGATGGATGTTTCCCTCTATGAACGCGACCTTCATTTCCCTCATCCCCAAGGAAGCGCAATCTCAGACTCCTGATAAATTCAAGCCTATCGCACTTTGTAATGTAATTTACAAAATCATTTCCAAAGTTATTGCCTCAAGAATAAAGCCGCTGCTACCATTACTTATATTTCCAGAGCAATTAGGCTATGTGGAAGGTCAGAAAATCATGGATGGTATCATTCTCACCCACGCAATTATTCACTCCTTGAAGCAGTCCAAAAAAGTAGGTATGCTTCTAAACGTTGACCTCTCTAAAGATTTTGATAGTTTAAGCTGGAATTACATTTAAAAGATGCTTATTGCCTTTGGATTCTCCCCCCTAAGTTAGATGGGTCATGAGTCTCATATCTTCCACCTTCTTCTCCATTCTGGTCAATGGAATCGCTTCCACCCCCTTCCATACCTCTAGAGGAATCCAACAAGGCGATCCCCTATCCCCTTTTCTGTTCATCTTAATGGCAGAATGGCTTGGAAGAAACATCAAATAAGCTCTTCACTCCCAGCAGCTAAGAGGCCTCTCCTTTCCCAACACCCCTGCTTTTACCCACCAACAATTCGTGGATGATAACATGCTATTGGGCCATCCTTCGGTTCAGGAAGCTCTCAAATTAAAATCCCTTTTCACTGAGTTCTTGGATGCCTCTGGTGCCAACATTAATAAGGCTAAATCCCAAAAAAAAATCTTTCATACCCCTGTTATCACTCAAACGTCAATAGCTCGTATCCTTGGATTCACGATAGCATCTCTCCCTCTAAATATCGGGGGGCACCCATGACTGATATTGCTTTAAAGCACTCATCTTGGAAACTGCTCTTAGAAAAATTGGAAGCTCGTCTCTCCTCGTGGACTTACAGAGCCCTTAATATGGCCAACCATCTAGTTTTAATCAAAGTTGTCTTGAAATCCATGCCTCTTTATCATTTTTCAGTTCTAGCAGCGCCAAAATGGGTACTCAAGGAAATCAAACATCTTCATAGAACCTTTATGTGGGGGAATTCAAGACAAAAGCGAAAATGGGCACTAGTGAAATGGGCCACAATATGCCTTCCAAAAGTCTTAGGAGGTACTCGACTTCGTGATCCTCAACACAGTAATGCTGTCAAGGGAGCACGCATCTGGTGGAAATGGATCTCGGTGCCGCATACTCCCTGGGCCATCCTCTAGACAGTAAAATATGCCAACAACTGACCATTTGATGATCTAATTTGACTCATAGAAGTAGGCTCAAGATCCTTGATCTGGAATGCAGCCAAACAACACAAGGATTTAATCCAACAACACAACTTCTGGGAAGTTAGGGATGGTAATAATTCCAGGTTTTGGGAAGACTCTTGGCAGCAAAGACCCAAGCTGAGGAGCTTGATCAAACCCCACCAAATACTAGATTGAGAAGAGAAACTAAGGGACAAGGTCAACTAGCACTGGATGCCCACTCTCACATAGGGATATAGACAATGGATAAGCTCAGACCACATCATTAGGCAAGGCACAAAGTCCATTCAGAAAAATTTGGAGGCAGAACTTTTTAATAGGAAAATACGCTATTCCGATAAGAAGGATATAATAAGATGGGGTTACAAGGCAAGAGGTACCTTCACTACACACGAGGCATACAATATAATTATAAGGAATCACACAGTCAAGGATCCTCTTTGGAAAAAAAATTTGGCCCCCAACATTTGGCAAAAAGTATCCACTTTCCTCTGGTTTCTATGTAAAAATAAAATCCTCACTTGAGACAATCTACAAAAAAGAAGCTTTCATGGGCCCTCCATTTGTCCCAACTGTAAACAATAGGAAGACACCACTGTGCATCTAATGAACTCATGCCCATTGGAAAACAGACTCTAGGAAAAAGCAAGATTCAGTTGCCAAAAAGAAGGATGAATTAAAGAGGATATCACCAACACTATACGCAACTGGGCAATCAATCCATATAAGAGCAAACTGTTAAATTCTCTATGGAAACTTATCCCAAGTCTTCTCATGTGGAAAATATGGAAAGAAAGAAACCGTCGCATCTTCAAGGACCAATCCTCACCGTCCAAAGCAGTCACCTTCAAACACATCCGCAGGGATGGAAACAAAGTGGCTAATCTTTTAGCTAACATAGGAGTGGATAGTGGACGAACTCTACATGCAGGCTCGCTTAACACTATTGCCACTACACCCCAGCTAAAGGATTACAAGGAATTGGTGCAGAGTGAATTGGTACATGGTGAAGAAGCACACCTGGATGCGGGTGATAAACATGCCATTAATGGTGATTAGATGGACGGGCGATGGGAGGATTGGCCACATGGCCGCCTACATCCCCTCCCAAGCCAGCTTGAAAGGTATTCATGGCACCTTGCAAGTGACATTAATTGGGTGCTCCAGTCGAGATTTCTCCATCAAGTTCATGGAAATGGCCTCCATAGACCATAACGTTGTTCTTCCTCCTCTGCTCCACAACATTTTCCCTCCTCAGGCAGCTGAGCCTTGTTCATGCACAGTCACTTGAAGCTGCTGTTGGTTGCTCACTTGCGTGGTCCTTGGTAATGGGTATCATTTCTCCCACACCAGGCATTGCAATCTGAATCTAGCTTAGACTTCCTCTACTCACTCTCTGCTTAGCCATTCCGCCAATCTCCCCACTGGTAGATCTGCATTGAATCCCTCCATGGTTCGCATCCGCCACCGAATGCGTAGCAGAAGAGGGGGTAGTCATGGCAGAGGTATTTGACCTCCTATTATGCCCAACCCAGAATCTACCTTCCCCTCCTCTTCTCCTGACATTTTAAATCCTCATAGCTTCTTCTATGGTCAGTATCCTGATACTTGCAGTGGTAGAGGACGGGCTCAGCTCCAAGGTGCCAGCAGGAGGGACTCAATGATTCATCCAGCCAATTTTCCCCTGCCCCCTCACCCTGCTTCCCACACAACGCAATTTCATTTCCACAGCACCCTACACAGCCTTGTTATCACTGCCACAGTCACCATCTCCTTCTCTAAGGAAAATGACCCACAAGAAGCTCTCCCAGAGAACAATGGTCAGTGGTAGAGGGCTGCTCAAAGGAACAGGGGTGCCCGCGACCCAGGAAAGTAGCAGCTGGTCGAGGATGATTCCACCCTGCATGGAAAGGAGATGGTTGGCAATCAGCAGGCTATTGAAGGCATAGCTAGAGACACGCAGGCACCAAGAGGTAGGGCAGGATACACGTCCAGGCCGCATGCAGCAAAGGGCAGCTCTGTTGGCACTCAAACGGCTTGTGAAATTCAGGGCGGCACATCAGCAGAGGAGGAGGAGTGGTATAAGTATGTGTGTCTTATCGAGGAAGATCCTACCCCAGTCAACCTCCAGGATTGATACTTGGCAGCTAGATGTCGCCCTTCTGTTAGCTGGCATGTTATTTTGCTGGCTCGATGATTACTGTTATGATTTGTTTTGTTAAAACTTTCCCCTTGGTTATTGTTTGAAAAATTTTGGTTTTTTTGGTTAAAACTGGTAAACCCTGTGAGGGTTTTTTCTGCTTTCATAGACTGGTTTCCCCATCGATGGGGCAGTCGAGCTTAGACTGTTATATTTTTTGGACAAATGATGTTCAGCATTGCTGAGGCCAGAGCCTCGATGTACTTATATTTTGTTTCATATTAATAGAATAGCTTTACTTAGAAAAAAAAAAAAGATATATATATATCTATATATATATATATATCTATATATATATAGATAGATAGATATATAAGTACAATTAATAAAGATGAGGTTTGTGATAGTTCCATTTCAAGTGAGTAGTTTTTACATGAGCTTTATGAAATTTCATTTTGATATTTAAAAAAAATGATTCATTTTGACAATCTTAAAAAAAATCCTAACTTATTTTAACTCAGAAATTATGAAGTGTTAAAAGGATAGACATAGTAGATGCACAAACGTGAGTGAAAGCTTTGAACAAAAGTTTACACCTCCACAATTTTACTTACTTCTCTATCATATTGATAAATTAAGAAATCACTTGTTAATATACAAATAGCCTCATTTGAATATATTTATTTTATTTTCAATCTACAATAAACATTTATGATCCCAATGGTGATATTATTGTGGCGATATTATTATTCCACGAGGTAGAAAAAAAATTATGCGCAAATAACTAACCCTAGTAATGCAAATCACAACCCATGAACTTTTCATTTTCCCGAACAGTATCAAACACGATAACTCATATTTAGGCTCTTGCCTAGTAACCATAACTCTCCTTAACCCTAGAATCCAAATCTCAACCCAAGGAAAAAACACTAAAATCGCAACTAACACATAATTAGCCTTACATCATACATAAAAAAGGAGATGGTTTTAGAAGCTACTAACACACAATCAACCTCTTTTGCACAATTAGAATACATAGCCATGCCTACAACCTTCCCTCTCAAATGTTCCACTTGATAGCATAGCCATTGAATGTTCCACACACTTATTCCACTGATGGTCTTCCACCCTCAAATTCTTCCTTTAGCTTCAAGCGCTAAGTCTAAATGCTAAACCCTATATCGACAAGTCACAACCACAAAAACGCCATTAAATCTCACAAACATGTATAATGCTGGTAGCTGAAAGCTCTGATACCAATTGAAAGAATTCAAAGTAAACATCGCTCTGATACCAATTGAAGGTTCAGATAGTTCACAATGGACAAACTAAAGGTTCAAATTTCCAAATCCCAAGGAAACACAATTATAATGGTCATCTCCTACTGCAACAAACTACTCATCTAGTAATGCAATAGTATGCAGCTACTGCTGCCTTGCAACACTCACTAGAATACCTTGCATCTACTATTGCGTTACAACACTGACTATGAATACATGCTATGCTTATGCTTCGTCTCAATTTATACAAAAATTGAGTTGGTTAATTTTCCATTTCTACATTGAATAGGTTGAGGCAGTGATGGTTATTTGAAAGTTGAAGAGATCATGGCGGTGGCACTTCTTCGACACAGGATAAGTTGTGGTGGTGAGGTGGTGAGGATGTGTTCGACAATTAATCTGTGACGCGGGGGTAATTATTTCCAACACTCCACCTTAATTAGGACCCACAACTTAACCTTTAATCAATATAACTCAAACATGCCTCCTCGTCTAAGTTTCACCGAGGCTTATAATGATTCAAAAGCTTTGGCATCAGCTCTTCTGCTAGATTTATTTTTCCTTTTCTTCCACATCATGTATAGTGTGAACTGCTTCATCTTTGTGTTTTTGGCGTAGGTTCCAAATTTAAATTTCTTCATTTTTTGTTGCATCTCTACCATCTTTATAACTTTATTTATCATAAAAGCATATAAAATCATTTGAAGATATCCATGGATGTCCTCTATGTCTTCAAAAAATTGTTTGTATGTGGATCGCTACCACATGCCATATTTTATAGTTTTTTTTCATCATGAATCTTTTGATTATCAATTTGCTGCAACATAAGTTCATAATAGAATTTAATCTCTTCAAAGCTCCAATACATTAAAATTTCATTTTCAATTTCAATATCATCCATACTGTCTTCAATATTCATAGCTGCAACTTCTATGTAGGCATCATCAATACATGGTTTTCCAGACCATGTTTCAAGGAACTTTGATTCTTCTTCATAGTCATTTCGTGTATGTGTACAGTGGAAATCAATGTTATAATTAAAAATATTTTCAAAACCACATTGGTTATATTCCTTCTCTCACTTTTCCATGTCTTTGTTTTCTCCTTGTGAGCTTCCTTCTTTGTTTCTCACTTTATTTCTACCTCTATCTCTATCTCTATCTCTATCTCTATCTCTGTTTATCTCTCTGTCTCTTCCACTTGGCTTTGAGACGCAAGTGGGCTTCTCTCACCAAATAACAGTGTATCAATAAGATGTTTATGTTGCATCATTTGCAACCACTCGTCACTAGTCAATTGTTCTTCATCAAATTTAACATGAACAATTTCAATTTCTCGATCCACTAAACCAGATGCTTCTCTGTTATGAACCCAACTCACAAAAAAATAGAAAATATAGATCAATGCCTTATAAATGAGCCTCTTCGAGGGGGAAACCTCCTTTACATTACACAAATGAACAATTCTTGGATGATACAAATGACAAGAACTCGTTTCTATATATAGGAGTCTAAGGGGTCATAATATAATTAGAGTCGACATAACAATAATAATGTAAGGGCACAATCATAACAATAGTGGGCTTCTATTGGGCACAATAATAACAATATGGGGACTACATGGGCACAACAATATAATAAGGGGGTTGTACTAATAACAATAAGGGGTTACACTAGTAGTATAGGGACCTAACATGCCCCTCTCCTTAAAAAAGTGTTGTCCTCAACTCTTGAGTAGTTTGGGATGCTTTTGTATAAAATTCTTGTCCTCCCATGTGGAATATTCAGTGGGTAAGTTCTTCCACTTGATGAGATACTCTGAAATTGATCGATTTTGTAGCTCTCAAGTTCTTGTTTATGTGACTCATTGAGATTCCAATATGATTTTTCCTTTTTTGTCAAGTTTTGGCAATATTTTTTGAATTGGGATCTTCTCATTATGTAAGGTCACCATTTCTTAAGTGCATGTAGTCTTGCCAACATTTCCTTCTCATAAATAGCTTTGTGTAAATACTTTCCTTTGATTCGACAACTTTCAAAAGCAATGGGTCTTTCTTCTAACATTAAAACATCACCAATTCCATTTCCTAATGCATCATATTCCACAATAAAGGTTTTTGTGAAATCTGGCGTAACTAAGACCAGTGCTTGGCACATTGGAGTCCATGAAAATGCATATTTCTTCAATAATGTTGTTTTTAGAATGTCTTCAGTCTTCATTCTTATTTGATGATATCCTGAACAAAGATATAACTTGGTGAAGTAAATTAATCCATACAATTCTTCCAATAATTCATCAATTACAGGAATGAGAAATTTATCTTTAATTATGAGTTTGTTGAGCTCTCTATAATACACACACATGCACCATGACCCATCCTTCTTGTGCATCAATATTATTGGAGAAGAGAAAGAACTTTGACTAGGTTGAATTATACCATCCTCTAGCATTTTGGCAACCATATGTTCAATTTCACTCTTTTGGGCATAGGGATATCTGTAAGGCCTGATGTTTGGAGGAGCACTTCCTGGAATCAAATGAATAGAATGATCATGATCACGAATAGGTGGGAGGCCTTTGATAGTCTCAATTACCTTGGAATGATTGTCCAAGACTTTTTGGAGATCTTTAGAAATAGATGATCTCAATGTGGGAACCTCTAACGAACATAATTGTGCAATTACACCTCGTTTTTATTTCTTTAGAAGCTTTTTCATTCTATTAGAGCTGATTATATTTCCTAGTTTCCCTATGATACCCCTTAATTCAACTTCCTTTCCTTCTGAAAAAACTTTCATGAAAAGTACATGAAAATTAAGACCTATTGTACCCAAGGATTGTAACCATTGGACTCCTAGTACAATATCAGTACCATGTTGGGTTGTGTTATATTCTTTCCACAACTAGTCGACGTAGTTAACCAGGGGGTTAGAAGGGGGCAGAGCCCCCCCTTCGTCGCGTCAATTGCATAGCAGGGGGGTCACATGGGGTTTGAGGGGTGTAGGTAACCCCACTTTATGGGGTCCTATATTAGGTTGGGCAGACCTACCTATGGTTTTGTGTATGTTTTTCACACATGGTCTTCGACGTGATGGTTTTCGGTCCATGGTTTTGGATGCGATGATTTTCAGTTCATGGTATTGGATGCTTCGGCATGTATAAATATTTATTGTAACATTGAAAGGAACATAATGAAAAATCAAGCTGGTAGTCCTAGTTTTGGGATGCAGGGGAAAATCTTTGTGTATATGTGTTTTATGTGTTATGCTCTCGCATTGTTTATTTTCTATGTTTTAGAATTCATATGTTGGTAATTTTTGTACAAGGTTAAAACTTAAATTTGGTATCAGAGCTATTTTGGCTTCAAGGGGATGCCTTTGTTGCTGAGGGGTTTCACTCGGGCCTATGGTAGACCCTGTTCAGTGGGAGATATGCAAGATCGATTCTGGTGGTGAAAGAAGATTGCGAGCAGTGGAAAGATAGAGGTCGAGAAATTTAATGGTCAAAGTTTTGAGTTGTGGAAACTCAAGATGGAGGATTTGTTGGTGGATAAAGATCAATGAATCGCGGTAGATCCAGGTACTAAACCAACGGGAGTGTCCGATGAATAATGGAAGAAGTTAGATCATAAGGCAAAGAGCACAATATGATTGTGTGTCTCATATTTAGTATTGCTAAATGTATCAAGGGAGGCTACAACTAAGGCTTTGTGGGACAAGTTAGGGAATTTGTACCAATATACGTCTCTAGTGAATAAACTTTTCCTACGGAAAAATTTGTATAACCTGAGGATGAAAGATGGAGACTTGGTGATAGAGCATCTGAACGCATTTAATACTATGGTAATTCAGTTATTATCTATTCATATTAAAATTTCAAATGAAGATAAGTGAATCAGTTTGTTGTGTTCTCTACCAGATTCGTGGGATAGTTTGGTTATTGCAATAGGTAGCAATGAAACTGCCTTGCAGTTTGATGAAATAGTCTCATCCTTGTTGATGGAGGAGATGATGTGGAAAAATATGGAGAGCCAGAATGGTGATGCCTTGTCTGCACAAGGATGGTCCCAGTATAGAAACAAAAATAAGTCATCGAGTGGGAGATCTAAATCTAGAGGGGGATTCAAATCTCTAGGAAAACCTATAAAGGTGGTTTACTAGAAATGCGGAAAGGAAGGGCACTACAAAAGGGAATGTAAATCTAAGACTCTTGAGAAAGGAAATGTATCTGATGATGCTACTTATACAGAGGTGAAAACCACCTCAGATGAAGGTGGGGATGTGTACTTGGCTTCTTCAAGTACACATGTAGATCATGAAGCATGGTTGATTGACTGAGGTGCGTCCTTTCACTTCACTCCCCATAGAGAGTGGTTCTGCAAGTATGATAAATACGATGGTGGTGATGTCTTCTTAGGGGATGATAAGAAGGCTAGAATCGTTGGTTGTGGAAACGTAAAGTTGAAGTTGCAAGGTGGAAGGGTTAGAACACTTTAGGGTGTTCTACATATTCTTGCATTGGCCAGAAATCTGATTTCTATAAGAAAGTTGGATGATGCAGGTGTAAAAATAGTGTTCGAGAAGGATAACTGCAAGATGGTTCAGGGGGAACTCATATTGATGCGTGGAGTTTGAATTGGAACTCTGTACAAGCTGCAAGGTAGCGCTGTTGTTGATGGGTGCAACAGTTCCATGGTTCCTGAAAGTGGAGTAGAAAATCTAGTGGTCTCTGGAGAGAAGACCATGTTGTGGCATCAAAGGCTTGGACATATTGGAGAGAAGGGCCTTCGAATAATTCATGGTAAAGGTATTCTAGAAGGTATGAGTAATGCCTCTCTAGATTTTGATTTCTGTGAAAATTGTGTATATGGGAGGCAGATTCGGGTGAGTTTCCCCTCTGGTGATAAGAGGGTGAAACAGATATTAGAGCTTGTGCAGAGTGATGCGTTTAGACCTATGAAGGTTCCATCACTCAGTAAGTCTGTGTATTATGTATCATTTATAGATGACTTCTCAAGGAATACATGGATATATTTCCTTAAGAAGAAATCTGAAGTCTTTGACAGGTTTTAAGAATTTAAGGCTCTGGTGGAAATCCAGACAGAGAAGAAGATAAAGGTCTCGAGGACAGATAACGATGGAGAGTTTTGCAGTAAAGAATTTGAAGAATTCTATAAGAAGTGTGGTATAGCACGATATAAGACTACTCCATATACACCTCAGCAAAATGGAGTTGCAGAAAGACTGAACAAGACGTTGATGGAAAGGGAAAGAAGCATGCTCAGTGGTGTCAGGTTAGGGCAGGAACTCTGGACAGAGGCAGCGGAGACAACATGTTACCTGGTCAACAAATCACATTCATCAACATTGGAGGATAAGACTCCACAAGAGGTATGGACTAGTAAGAAACCCTCTCTTCACATCTGAGGGTATTTGGATGTGATGCATATGTGCAGGTTCCAAATGAGAAACAAACCAAGTTGGATAGTAAATCTGAAAAGTGCATTTTTATTGGGTATAAGGATGGTTTAAAGGGTTATAAGCTATGGAACCCATTAACAAGGAAGGTTGTGTACAGCCGAGATGTGGTGTTCAGAGAGGTGAAAGATGTTATTAAACATGAAGAACAACTAAAGGAACATGAGAAGACAGAGTTTGAGCTAAAGGAAGAAGAAAAGGACTCTACAACAGAGGAGGAATCAGAAGATGAAGAGCCACAAACTCCGGGTGTGAGAAGATTAGTTCAAGAAAGAAGGCAGCCAAAAATTTATAGTCCATATTCTTTCTATTCAAATTTTTCTTTATCTATTACTGATGATGATCCCAGAACTGTGAAGGAAGCAGTAGATTCAAAGGATGGAAAACTATGGAAAGAGGCCATGGTTGATGAAATGGCATCTTTGCACAAAAATGAGGCTTGGGATCTGGTGGAGTTGCCGACTGGAAGGAAACCCATTGGCAGCAAATGGGTGTTGAAGAAGAAGAAAAATGTAGAAGGAAAGGTGGAGAAATAAAAAGCTCAGTTGGTAGCAAAAGGTTATTACCAAGTGTCAAGAATTGATTTTGGTGATCTTTCTTCTCCTATTGCCAAGGTAACTTCTATTAGATTACTTTTATCTGTTGTTGTTGCTTTTTATTTTGAGGTAGAACAGATGGATGTGAAGACAACATATCTTCATGGGGATCTATAAGAGGAGATCTACATGAAGCAACATGAAGGCTTTGTGGTTAAGGGTAAGAATGAACTGGTATGCAAGTTAAAGAAGTCTCTGTATGGGTTAAAATAGTCACCAAGGATGTGGTATCAGAAATTTGATACATTTATACGGGGACTTGGCTTCACCATAAGAAAATCATATCATTGTGTGTATTTTAAATTAATTGGTGACTATGTTATTTATCTAGTCTTGTATGTGGATGATATGTTGCTCATTGGAAATGACAAAGAAATTATCCAGGATTTGAAGACCCAATTGTCCTCCAAATTCGACATGAAAGATCTTGGTGCTGCAAAATATATTTTGGGCATGGAAATTAAAAGAGATCAGTAAAAGAGGAAGCTCTCATTAAACTAGAGGAAGTATCTTGAGACAATAATGAAAAGGTTTAATATGCAGGATAGTAAACCGATGAAGCTTCTTATTCTTGTAGGTGTAAAGTTATCCACTAAATAGTGTCCCAAGACACAAGAAGAGGAAGAGGACATGTCCCGTGTTCCATATGAAAATGAAATCGGTAGCCTCATGTATGTGATGGTCTGTACTAAACTAGACATTGCACATGTAGTGGGAGTATTGAGCAGGTTTATGTCAAAACCAGGGAAGGAGAAATGGACATCAGTGAAGTAGGTTTTTAGGTATTTGCATGGCACTAGTGATTATGGTTTGTGCTACCAAGGAAGACCAGGATTGGACAGAGTGTTGGATATTCATGGCTTTGTTGATGCAGACTGGGCTGGAGATCTGGATCAAAGAAGATCTACAAGTGGGTATGTGTTTAACCTATTGGGAGGTGTAGTTAGTTGGATAAGTAAGAAACAATCTATAGTGACAGTATCAACTATAGAGGCAGAATACATGGCAGCCACTCATGTAGGCAAGGAAGTAGTTTGATTTCAGAGATTGTGTTCAAGTATGGGGTTAGTATAAGGAGCTATAAGGATATACTGTGATAGCCAAAGTGCAATTTTCTTGGCAAATAAACCTGCATATCATTCAAAGACAAAGCATATTGAAGTTCAGTATCACTTTGTGAGGGATATGATAGAAGACAAAAAGATGTTGCTGGTAAAGGTGGACACTTTGAAGAATAATGTAGATGCATTAACAAAATATGTGAGCTCTGAGAAATTCTCTTGGTTTAGAGAAACAATGGGCGTTGTAGGGCTGGATAAATGACTAAGCTCTCCTGTGTCGCCCTGTGGAAAGAAAACAACAAGTGGGAGAATGTTGGGTTGTGTTATATTCTTTCCATGACTAGCTGACGTAGTTAACCGGCGGGTTAGAAGGGGGGTAGAGCCCCCCCTTCTTTGCGCCGATTGCGTAGAGGGGGGGATCACAGGGGGTTTGAGGGGTGCAAGTAACCCCACTCTATGGGGTCTGGGGCAGCACCCTGGAAAATTTTGGTTTTGGACTCTATATTAGGTTGGGTGGACCTACCTATGGTTTTGTGCATGTTTTTTGCACATGGCTTTGGATGTGATGGTTTTCGTTCCATGGTTTTGGACGCGATGGTTTTCGGTCCAAGGTATTGGATGCTTCGGCATGTATAAATATGTATTGTAACATTGAAAGTAACATAATGAAAAATCAAGCTGGTAGTACCATTTTTGGGATGCAGGGGAAAATCTCTATGTATATGCGTTTTATGTGTTATCCTCTCGCATTGTTTATTTTCTATGTTTTAGAATTCATATGCAGGTAATTTCTGTATGGGATTAAACTTACACACCACCCGTTGGAATGAAAATAATTGGGTTATTCAATACATATTCTCCCATGGATAGCTTGATATTGTGGCACTTTTCAAAGCAATTTATTGTTCCTCCACTTGCAAACATCACTTGACACTCTCGTGTTGGATATAGGCAGAAATTCAGTTCCTTGGCTATCTTACAATGAATAAAATTATGGGTATTGCCCAAATCAATCAACACTATTACCTTTTTATTCTTAATATGTCCTTCTATCTTAATAGTTTTAGGAGTGGTAATTTTGTCCAATGCATTACAAGATATGATTAGATTCATTTCTTATTTTTATAAGGTTGTTTCCTGTTGTATATCCACTTATTTTGATGTTTCTTGATCATATTCTTCCTCCTCTCCATAATCTATGTAAAATAATTTCTTCTCATCACACTTATGACCTTTAGTGTATTTGCTATCAAAAATGTAAGAAATCCCTTTTTCTATTTTTTCTTCCAGTTTTTGTGGTGTAAACCTTGTACGTTGTAGAAGGCTATGAGAAAAAACACTTCCATATTTATAGTTGTGAGTGGTGGGATTCCTTGTTTCCCTAATTTCGTTTTCAATTTTTCTTTCCAACCTTAATGCCTTCTCCAACGAATCAGGTTCCCAAAGACGAACCTCATGTTGAATGTTATCCTTTAAAGTCCTTATGAAGACATCAATCCTTTGCTTCTTTGGGATATCATTTACCCTTATATTCAAGTTTTTGAAGTCCTCAATGTGCTATAACATTGAACCCTTTTGTTTGAGATTAATCAATTGGCTAAAGAAGGTGTTACTCTTTGTATCCTCACAATGTGCTATCATTTACTCCGTGAAAATTGACCAAGTGATAAGTGGTTTACAAGAACAAAGGCATTTATACCATAAAAATTGATTCAAATCTAAATATAAAGAAGAAATATGTACCTTATGTAATAGTTGTACACCATGTAGATCAAAATATTGTTCCATCTGTAGTATCCAATTTACCAGATCCTTTCCATCAAACTTCCTCATATTGATTTTTATTGATCTTAGGAGATCGATCTTGAATATTATGTATCTCTGTAATTTCAAATCTCCAAGGTCTGAAATTGAGTCCTGGAGTATCCCTATGAGTCATCTTTCTAATGCCACCATTCTCATCGAAATTTCATTCTACAAGAAAGATTTATGCACAACCTACCAAGATGATCTAATTATATATCTTTTCAGAATAGAAAACTTGTACGAAGTGTCAGGTGTCATTGTTTCAAGATTTAGACCTTAAACATATACACAGAAATCTGCAGGTCGTCCTCTTTTTGTAACTTCTTACGAAACTTCAATCTGGTGCTCAGAAGGAAAGTTATGATGATTTTCCCAAGGTCGCATGTTTGGGATGTAATTTGAGAGCCTGCAAAAACCCTAATGTACTTGGATTGTATCTCTAAAAATGTCGTGAAACAAGATCTGAAATACGGGCGTGAGATTGAGCAAGTTTTTTCCTAAAATGGGTTTTAATTTCAGATTCTCAGACTTTGTAGAAAAAGAATTATAGAGAAAAATGAGCATTGACCTCTTTGAGTTGGAATTCTTGAGCTTTCAAAAACCCTAACTTCCTCACATCATATCTCCAAAAATATAGTGAGACAAGATCTAGAATTCATACCCGAGGTTCAATAAGATTTCGTCTCAAATGGTTTTTTTTCTTCGGAAACATCATAGAAAAACGTTATAGCGAAAATTCCATGATGACATGTTTGGAGTAACGAAACCCTAGAATCCAAAGCTCTCATACCAAATGTTATGAAACCATCTCACAAAAAGATAGAAAATATAGATCAACACCTTAGAAATAAACCTCTTCGAAGGGACAACCTCCTTTACGTTACACAAATGAACAATTCTTGGATGATACAAATGACAAGACCTCCTTTCTATATATAGGAGTCTAAGGGGTCATAATATAATAAGAGCCGACATAACAATAATAATGTAAGGGCACAATAATAACAATAGTGGGATTATATGGGGCACAATAATAACAATATTGGGACTACATGGCCACAAAAATATAAAAAGTGTGTTGCAATAAGAACATAATAGGTTACAGTAGTAGTATAGGGACCTAACATTCTCCATTGGCAACATTATCTATGCCAAAATCGCCAATGACACACCATCAACATTGTGATCCAATTTCAAGTGAGATTCAAAAAATATTGCTGCTACAGATCCATCTTCGTTCTCATTTTCAAGGACTACTACAATAGCTTGAGCAACAGGACTATATTAGACTTGATTATTCCCCCTTGCACCAAATTGTGCTTCCCATCTAATCCTTGTTTTGTAAAATCTAATGCTAAATTATCACATACTTCATCATATGGGTTATTAGACCAATGTCCAATTAAGTAGAAATCAAAATATTTACCAATAAACTTAGGTGGTGGTAGGAGATCAAGGCTACAGCAATCACCTTTGATTTCTTCTTTGTCTTTCCCTAGAATTTTGAGTTCCTAGGCTCCTACCTGAACTTCTCTAAACATGGCAACCATATTTTCCTTTTCTTTTGCATTCATTTTCTTAATGTGCTTCAGTTGTGATTTGCAACCTATCATTTATGATTTCATGAGGATATCTTCCCTATCACCCTAAAAAAAGAAATATTTAATATGCCCCTAGTAAAGCTTAATCTTCACCCAAAAAACTGTGATGGTGGACAAAATACAAAACTTTGATGAATTCTAAAAAAGCCAAAACACTCTCTTCAAATAAAAAATCAAACTTGAAATCTATGTTCAAACCTTCAACTTGTTGTCTCTAGGGCTATGACCCTTTGCCCAAAATGTTTTTCACTCTAAATCACACTTCTGTGAAAACATGAGGAAGGCTTCTCAATCTTTTGAGAACAGCTACTCTGCCACACACAAATTTATTTTCACAATGTTGAATGAGTGACAACCAGTGATCTTACATCTTCAACACAATGATCAACTTTCAATATGACTTTGAGCGGACTTTTCACACTGAATTTATGCCTCCTTTTAATTTACACAAACGTACACATTTTTTTTTAAGGACAAAGATTTCCAATCCTATGCTTTGACTCTTCAATGTTAACAACTTAGGCATTCAACCACACAAAACCTGCGACTACTCTTCTCAGCTCAATCCATGAAACCTCCTCAATATGGCGAGCTACTTTGCAAGCCCGTACAGAATCACATATGCAACGAGGGTTCAAGATATTATTACAGAGAAACAAATCTTAACTCTTCATGCAGAATGAAGTTGTAAACCCTTGGAGAGTTTAGCTCAATCTCGGCTCTGTTAAACTCACTTCCCACGATGTTGTTGGCTCTTGAATAATTAACTTTTGTGTTCTGGGAACTCTCCAGATGACATAATCGAAATTACAATGTCTCCTCTACCAATCCATTCAACTCTTGGGTCAGGCATTTGATCAGAGAAGACAAATGTTCCTTCTTCTTCTAGTGGTGTTAGTTGCATAGTGAGAGATAATAATATCTTGAAAAATCTGAGGTGGAGGGAAAATATAAATATTCTGAACACAGTTGTTGTTCTCATTATATGTTAACTTCGATAACAACGATGGATAGCCAATAAATTAAATGGGCGAAACATAGCAGATCAATTTCCACTTTACCGATTGATCCAGGTGGATGTTGGTGGCCACCCACCTATCCCATTTGGACCCCCACAACTATCTCTTTCAGTTTTTCACTTTCCTTAATTATAGTGCAGTTTACTATTTTTAGCAGTTTTTCGGGTCCTAAACTTCCGGAGCCGTTTTGAGGCCCTAAACAACGTTTTTTGGGAAATCCACCGCCAGCGATTATTTTGATAAAAATTGTCTTTTCCTTCATAGTCCTCGGAGAGATCTTTCCAACGGGCTATCATGCGCATCAAACGGAGATAAGACGACCAATTCGCGGCCCCGGGAAGTTGGCTGTCCAACTCACCCCGAAACGGGGCCCACAATTTGGCGTTTCATCTTCTAGGGTTAGGTTTTGGAATGTGAAGGGTTTTCCATTGTTTCTCAATAATAAATAGGCCTTTGAGCCTCATTGTAAAGACAGTTCGAAACAGTTCAGAGGCATGTAGCCGACACATCTCTTCTCAGAGATAAGCTACCATCGCCCTAGCTGGGTTATTTCTATTTGTAACCATATTTCAGTATTCTCCATTAATGAAATGAAGTATTATTTCCGCTGCATCTCTGTTTTTATGGTTATCACATCTCTGTATTTATGGTTATCTCTGTAATCTATTGCATTCCTGCTTAAATCCGGATCAGTGGTATCAGAGCGGTGTGCTTTTTCTTTGTTTTTCTTTGCATGTCCCCAACGATGTCGGGATATAAGGAGTTAGGGCTTGAATTGGTCGAACCTTTGCAAGACCAGCCTCGCAAATCTCGACGACCTCCCATGGCGGATGAGAAGAAAGACGAGGGGGCAGGAGATCCTATCACAATCTTGCTCGAAGAAGCCCTTGAGCGGCAAAGGAACGCGATGATGGATAACATTGCGCAGATCCTTCAGCGGCTACCCAAAGGCGATACATCGGCTTCCAACAACTACTCTGGAAACGCCACACCGTTTAAGGTACAAGTTAATTTTGAAATCCTCATCTTCGAGGGTCAAATAGACGCAGATGCCGTAGATAAATGGTTAAATCTGCTAGATGGGTATTTTTCTGTTCATGAATTTTCAAGTCGGGAAAAGATTATTTTCGCTCTTCTCAAAGCAGCCCCGCACGTCAAGGACTGGTGGGAAACATACTGCGAACAGAAGGATGAAAGTACAGGCTCACTGTTTTCAGCCGCCCCCACTTGGAATGACTTCCGAGGTGCCATCAAGGATCAGTACTACCCTGTCAAAAGCTATGAGGACAAATACATCAAATGGACCACACTGCGGCAGGGACGAGACCAAGATGTGCCAGAGTTCACAAATATTTTTCATACCCTTCGCACACAGTTGGGTATCAAATATTATGAACTGCATCTGGTACTCAAATACCGCGGCTGCCTACACAGATACATCCAGGAAGAGATGGAGTTCTTGAACATCTCCTCACTCGGCACAGCATACCGATACACTGTCAAAATCAGGCAAAAGTTCAAACAGAAGAAGCGAGACTTTGGATCTACAAATCCGAAGCCTAAAGGACAAAGCCAAGGCGGGGTGACCCAAGACAACCCCTCGAAGCCGCAAGAAAAGAACACCACCACGAAGCCGAAGAAGGACACAGGAAAGTGGTGTGAGTTCCACAAGAGTTCCACTCATAACACAAGTGAGTGTCGGACCAAGCAGTCGCTGGTGGCCGAGTTGAAGGCTTCTGAATCAGATGCATGTTCCGACTCTGAGCCAGAACCCGACAAGGGGAATGGCAAAGGGAAACAAATCATTGATGCGGATCCTAGTGCCACTGTTGCCACTGCCAAGATCCAGAAGAATGAGCTCGAAGAGCCAGAGGAGGGGGAACGTCTTTTCCACTCACAAATGTGGGTGAAGGGTTTGCCACTGCAATTCATTGTCGACAGTGGCAGCCAAAAGAACCTCATTTCAGCAGAGGTCGTGAAGCGTTTAGGTCTATCGACTACACCACACCCGCAGCCGTACAGTATCGGGTGGCTTCACGAAGGACAAGATCTCAAAGTTCGCCAGCAGTGCCGCCTTCCCTACAGCATCAAGCCCTTCACAGACGAGGTATTATGTGATGTTACACCTCTGGATGTTTTTGATGTACTATTAGGCCAGCCATACTTGTGGAGGCGACATGCTGTGTATGAGTCAAGGCCTCACGCTGTCATTATTTCTTTGGATAATTCATTATACAGGATACCAGAGGTAGCCCCACCTACTGCCACCTCTTTGATCACTACTAAGAAAGGCAGCAAGCTCATCTCACAGACTACAAAATTTATTTTCTATCTGGTTCGCTCCCAAAGTAAGGGGAAGATCGTTGCTACATCCATGACCCCCACGAAGGGTTCCTCCACGCAGCAGCAACAACAGAGGGATACAGTCAGAACAGAACACATGAACAACTTCTTCTCACCCACGGGGGTACCACACAAGTTTCAGGTGGGGAACAAATTTTGGTTGCATCCACAGAAAGAACACCTTACCAGAACCCATCAGAAGCTCAGGCCACTCCGACATGGTCCTTACACCAGTACCAAGGCTACGGGCAACAATGCTTTGAAGCAAAGCATTCCTCCATTCCTTCGCTTGCACCGAGTGTTTAATGTGGACCGTCGTCGACCATGCTTCCCACCATTTCAGGACACATTAGAGATTGCAGAACAGCTCACCAGAGACCTAGCTCAGCATAAGCTTCCTCATCTCAGGGAGGAACTCAACGCAATGGGGACCATTGCTTCCTAAGGGGGGAGGAATACTGATCCGGATTTAAGTAGGAACGCAATAGATTACAAAGATAACCATAAATACAGAGATGTGATAACCATAAAAACAGAGATGCAGCGGAAATAATACTTCATTTCATTAATGGAGAATACTGAAATATGCTTACAAATAGAAATAACCCAACTAGGGCGATGGTAGCTTATCTCTGAGAAGAGATGTGTCGGCTACATGCCTCTGAACTATTTCTAACTGTCTTTACAATGAGGCTCGAAGGCCTATTTATTATTGAGAAACAATGGAAAACCCTTCACATTCCAAAACCTAACCCTAGAAGATGAAACGCCAAATTGTGGGCCCCGTTTTGGGGTGAGTTGGACAGCCAACTTCCCGGGGTCGCGAATTGGTCGTCTTATCTCCGTTTGACGCGCATGATAGCCCGTTGGAAAGATCCCTCTGAGGACTACGAAGGAGAAGACGATTTTTATTAGAAAAATTGTTGGTGGTGGATTTCCCAAAAAATGTCGTTTAGGGCCTCAAAACGGCTCCGGAAGTTTAGGACCCGAAAAATTGCTAAAAATAGTAAACTGCACTATAATTAAGGAAAGTGAAAAACTGAAAGAGACAGTTGTGGGGGTCCAAATGGGATAGGTGGGTGGCCACCAACATCCACCTAGATCACCGATGGATTCTATTAAGATATAGATACAAATCGTAGGCACCTCTAGATTCGGAGTCCTCCTCACACAAGCAGTTATAGTAAGCCTCACACAGGGCCATGCTACACACAATTTACTTTTGAACACTGTAGAGCACACTCAGCTATGGGATGATTTGCAAAAATCACACAACATGTTCTCCAAAATTTAGAGCAGCTTCATGTAAATTGCACTCAGCACTTGACCATACCTCCTTTCACCAAACCACGACAGTGTTAGGGAATTAATCTGTCAGGCTAGCATAATTATTTCCCAGAGGAGCTGCTCCATTTACGGGATATCATAGAAATATTTCAAAACCTTGTCCATTTATGCATTCAAAGCATATTTGAAAACCCCATCCTTGACATTTTAACACCACTCTATGATTCAACTGTTTTCACCAATAAATCGCCCCACTATTTGCTGCGTCATTGTAAATATTATAGTCGAGTAACACACTGTTATAAGATCAACTGTAATCACTGGCACAAGGACTTGAGAGAGAGCTTGCCACTGAGATTATCAGTGCCCTCGGCGAGGTGTGCATGCTCATAACCCTCGTTTGATGGTGAAAAGTTTTTACAGTTTTATCAGTTGTGAATCCCTTTTGTCTCATGGAATAACGGTTTACACGAAGGGAGGAAAATTTTCATAGGAGAAGGAGGAAAGTTTTTTGGGGGAAAACTCACTGAGAGGGAAGGCACTATCAGGACATAGAGGAAAGTTTTATATTTGGGTGAAATTCACCATTAGACACCTTGGTTTCAGAAAGATATTGTTCTATGAGGGAAAGACATAATTGAACCACGACTGCACAGAACAAAGGGGTTTTTGATTCTTTGATGTGTTCTAGAGTCGAATGGCCGGGAAGTAAGGAAATGTGGCAAACTGTTTCAATAATTTTACATTACCTCCCGTCCATGTTTAAGTTTGTGTTTATCAGTGTCCTCAACGAGGTGTGTCCGCATAGGACCTCGTTTCGATGTTGAATTCGGCTGCGTAACTCTACTTGCCTCATGACCACACATAAATACTGGAAGGGAGACAAAACTCTCTCAATTCAAGGTGGAAAAGGTTGGGGGAGAATAAACCGAGGACCTATCAAGTTACAGAAGGAGAACGACCTGAGAGTGGGGGGTTCTAACTCTTTATCGCGCCTCGGAGGAAATGGTCGGGAAGAATAATATTGTTTTTGGTGACTCGATGTAAGGTATGCCTAGTCTCCACATGATATTGTTACAAATATATATGTAATCCACATTGTTATTAGCCCCCATTCTGGTTTTTCCTTCCCGGTTCCTGGCCTCAAATTTTTTTGTCCATCAACAAGTTTTTTCTCGTTTCTACAAAATTATTAGGATTCATGCCTTTCTATATAGATATGAAAATTTTCATCTGTCTTAAATTTACTGTGTTCGAACCATTTATAGCCCACCATTTTTGGTGTTGGCTATCAAGTATTTGTATTATTTCTCGTCCATGCTTAGGATTCAGTTTCAAGACAGGGAAGTTTTGGTGTAATTGCAAATGATGTTATTGTTGTTGCATAGTGTTTAAAACAAAAAACAGTAACGTCATGACTATTGCATAGTTTTTCCAATTCTCCTTACTTAATCTATAATCCATTTTTCATGGCAATTTCACTGTCATCTTAGACCATACTATTTCCAAAATTGAAGTTTAAAGGAGTGTCTTGACTAAATCTTGTATTATTTCCGTCTTCAGCATCCTTTCCCTTACACTATCTCATTTCTGCACTAGTAACTCATCTCTGGTTCCATTTCTCACTTTGCATGGTTTTTCTGGTTTTTTCGGTGACTGAAAATACTTCTCAGATGAACGTTTTCTCTTCATTCTAGGTGGGTGGATGAGCGCGTGTTAGATGACACCGGCCACATGGCCGGCTCACGTCATTGTCCCATTCCCCACATTGTCATCGCCTAAAGTCTACGACCCACGTCATCCTTTTCACATCCACATACAATTCTCTAACATCACACAGTCCTCATCAGGAAGGTTGCAATGTGAAAAGTACACTTGTTTACGCATCCATTTTTGGTCTTGTACTATGACAGTGGTATTTATTTCTGTGCCAGGGAAGATCTATTAGAAATTTAAATGGTCATTCACACACTCCCCTCGTGTACAGGGCTGCATCCTTTCCAATATTATTCTTTGGGAGTATAATCTACCCACACATGTTACCTTACACCTAGATCTAATTCATTACCTTCAGGTCAGTCGACGCCTTTTCTCCCGATATCCATTATGGCAGACCTCATGACTCCCACCCTCGACACGCTCATATCTAGGACCACTATGGAAATTGAGTCTGACATGTCTGCCTCATCTACTCTGGTCCGCGCAACTATTGAAGCGGAAATTCTCCATGCTGGATCACGCCACCCAAATGCCTAGCAATCCACGTTAGGTGAATTTAATATATCCTCTCCGACTCTTTCGACAAAATCAACTCAGGGTGATGAGCATGCACTCCAACATTGAAAACATAGACAACGTCCCATAAAACCATCCTGCCTCCCCTTGTTATCAATCTGGACAGTAGTTTGCCGTTGGTATTTCTTGGATATGGAGGATTCCAAAATGAGGATTTGGTTGGCAACGAAGTGGAAATCATTGCTAGGATACATCCCCCTGATCATTAGGCTCATGAAAAATTGGTACAGCTTCCATTTCCTCAGTATGGAGTATCTGGAGACTATCATGTCCATTCCCTAGGTTCATGGCAAGAGTTTCCTCACCATACATAACTAGTACATTGGCTATAATCCCCTGCATAATACCCCCACTAATAAGCTCATATGGGTCAAATTACCTAGTTTTCCAATTGAATTATGGACAAAGGATGCATTAACTGATATCAGAAATGCCATTGGAAAATTTGTCTACGTGGACCCGAAATGTCTTGGTGCAAAAGACAAGAGAGTTGCCTGGATCTTAATTGAGAAGGAATACCATGGCAATTTTCCTGATCACATTAATCTCCATTGGGGGGACATCAATCTCCATTAGAGGCTGGACTTGTGTGGGGTGCCTTTTCACTGCTCTACCTGCCATAGAACAGGGCATCTATAAGATGAGTGCCCGTTTTATCTCGGTGGCCACCTACAAGGAAGGAAAATCCTAAAGGAGATCGAGATTGAGAAAAGGCCGAACAATCTTAATAGGGATGATGGCTGGAAGATTAGCAGTTGCTGGGTCCCAGCCTTATCTTCCTAGCCTTTTGCTTTGTCTTAGGGTTTCTGTCTTCCCCCTCCTTTAATTTTTCTTTTGGCAGTTTTGTCCAATTATTATGGAGTGTTTAAGTCCTTAATAAGTTAGGAATTAGTTTCGAGCTAATCATTGTATTATCCTTAACCCGTTTACGATACTATTGGGCATGTTAGAATTAGATTTGATTTCTTCCATAATTTCATTATTTATACATTTATAATTATTTCCAGTATAACCTTAGAATTGAGTTTTCCCTTTAACTAGTGTCTAAGAAACCCCTTTTTAAACCTTATAATGAATAATATATTTACCTAATGACGTAGTTAACTTTATTATTTATTATTTTTTGGAATAAATAAATATTAAATAAATAATGTTTATTAATAAAAATTTGACCATTAGGTTATGATATACCAATAATAGTAGTTATACTATTAGTAAAAAACATGGGGTTTATCAACCCTAGAGGTAATAATATATTTACCTAAGGGCTTAGTTACCTTTAATATTCTTATTGAATAAAAAAGTATTGAACGAATATTGATTATTTGACCATTAGAATTAAAAGGATAAATTATGATGTACCAACAATATTAGTTATACTTTACCCTAAATTATGGTATTTACCTAATATATCTAAATTCTAGGAATGATAATGTTTTAACAATTTGTTTGGAATTATAAATTATTAAGTAGATATAGATTTTTTAATAAACATATATTATTTTATATAACTTATTATTTTAATGAACCTTTATATTTAATAAGAAATATGTTATATTTTAAAGAACTAAATAGTGAAGATCTAACTTATCAATGGACCATTAAATAATTATTACACAATTACCTAGTGTAACTAAACTATAAAATAATAGTGATTTATTACCATTCCTTGTAATTAAATAATATTGGAATAATATTAAATATAGATTATTTGACCATTTTAATTAAAATAATAATATTATGGATTCTCTTAATATTTGAGATATTAATAATAATATATCTATTCGATTTCAGAGATCTGTGGTTTGTGCTTTTTGAATTTTTGACCGGAGAATCCACAGTTGTAGAATTTATACACCAACGTTTCGAATCCCAAATGGGATCCATCATCAGGGAACAGAGAAAGATGATAAGAGAAAGATGATAAAAAGAAGAGCCAGATGAAGGAAATAAATACTCATGAGGGATGAATGTTAAAGGAACAGCACAGGTCGGCCAGAGAGATTTATAATGAAACCTAATTTTAATTTTAATTTTAAATTAATATCATTCAATTAATATCTATAAAATAAAAACTTTAAACTAAAATCTAAATTAATATTAATATTAAAAACATTAAAAACCTAAAATCTATAATGATAATGATATCTAAAACTAAAATATAAGTTAATATTGATAACATAAATCCTAATATATAACATTAAAATTTTTATATAACTTTATATTTGTGAAAAATGATTAATATATAACTTAATAATTGTATAACCTAAAATCTATATAATCTATATAACTTAAAAATATCAATTAACTAATTTAGTGGTTGGACGAGGATCATTAGGTCAAATTAGCCGTTAGCATTATAGCTGTTGGAGTCTCTGCACACTCTATTTAATCAAGCATAAGCCGGATCGGTTCTTCAACTTGTCCTCACGATGAACCACACTGGTTGGTTCGAAACGCGTCAACAAAAGATTGGTTATGTGATTTTGCCAAAGATTATCTAAACAAATCAAAGGTGGCATATCGAAGGAAGAGACCAGAAATATCACTCAAAGGATGGCGTCATATTAGGAAGCGACACATCTAGATTATTCTCACTGTACTTTGTCCCATTTTACTCCTTTTGTAGGCTCTAGGGGTATCTCGCCTATACCTATTCCATCTTCACCTTACAGCTCATCCTAGCTCCCCCCTCCCCCCACCTGAACCTATCCCATGCCAGGAAATTACTGCCCCTTTACCTTTCTCTCACCCTTTCAACAATATCCCGTCATCATAGCACATCACCTACATACCTCACCTACACCTTCCCCTACTATGGCCTCTCATAAAATAAAAGGCAAAGAACCTTGTGTTTCTGTCACCCCTCCAAAATCTCCCACTTCAACATCTCCTAACTCGGTGGGAAGTGACCCAGATTTTCTCTTAAAAAGACTCTGGACCTGCATACCCTCACCATTCATAAACCTTGTATACTTGGCTCCCCTCACATCAGCGCAACTTCGAATGGTAGTATAACTATGAGGTGGAAGAAAAATAGGGGTAAAAGGCATTTCCGCAGAAGGAAATCTAGTATTTCCCACTCCAAATCGATGGATCGTTTCCTTACAGACATTCCTATTACAGATCTTTCTTCTCATGGGACTCTTAGAGCAAGGTAGCCCGTTGATCCTACTCCATGACTCGAATTATGTCTATTAATATCAAGGGGCTGGGAGAGAACCCAAAATTCATAGCTCTCAAAGACTTGTTCATTTCCTTATATCCTAATCTCATTCTCATTCAGGAAACTATGCATAAGTGTACTGAAGTTGTCTCATATTTTCGAAAAATGTTTCCGAGCTGGCATATCACAGCAACTGACTTCACTGGACTCTCTGGGGTTTGGTTGCTTTATGGGATCCATCATGGGTCTCGGTCAAGGCTTTCACATGTTTTTTTGGCATTTTGCTTGAAGCCAGTTTTCACGGCACTCCCGGTTTCATCCACATTCTTAATGTATATGACTCTTACAAGGACCGTCTCATTTTCTCAAATCGGTTTCTCTCACGTGAGATAATGGAACTGGAATCCTTAATGACTGTGGGAGATTTAAACTATACTTTAAGCAGTGATGAAGTATGGGGTTGCAGTAGGAAGGTGGATCCTCTGGCCGACTTTTTATAAGACGTCATGCTCACTTATAATTTTGTAGACGTCTATCCTACAAAAATAGCCCCCACGTGGGATAATGGAAGATCTCGTTCTACCTATTTAGCCAAATGACTGGATCATTTCTTAGTTCATGAAAAGTTGTTGGAACGTCTCGGTCTTCTAGGTATGGAAATCATTAACAACTTCACTTCAGATCATAGGCCCATCTCATTGCAATGGAGAAACACTTGAATCTGAAAGGGCTTTCCTTTCAAATTCAATAGAACTTGGTTGGATGACCCAGAGTTCAATGAACTTGTTTAGGAAACCTGGGAATGTCACACTTCTCTCACAAGCACCTCCCCTTCACAACATCTCCTTGAAAATTTAGTTTCCCTTCGGAAAGTGGTAAAGCCCTAGCAAATTCGGAAGCAAAAATCTAATATAAAAGCCCTAGAGGACATTTAAATGGAACTGGATAAGATTGGCTCAAGGATGATAGCTCAATATCTTCCCTTAAAGTTTCGCCTCCGCATAGAAGAACTGGAATTTAGGAAAAAAAATTACTGTCTATTGAAGAAGCCACATGGAGATTAAAAAGAAGGGCTATATGGCTAAATGAAGGAGATGGTAATGCAAAATTCTTTCACCCATATGCAAACCATCGACGAAACATTAACACAATCTGGGAGATTAGGAACAGGGAGGGAAAAACTTTTCAAACTTAGGAAGATATTTGCAATGCAGCTGTACAACACTTCCAGGAATCCTACAGTAGGAATGAGAACATAATGGCTGAAGATATCATCTGGGGAATTGATCCATACCCTACAATGTTCAGAGATGAATAGAATGAAGAACTATACAGACTTGTTTCCAAAGAAGAACTTTTGAAAGTAATGAAATCTTTTAAGAAAGATAAATGTCCAGGTCCGGATGGATGGACGATTGAATTCCTCATTCACTTTTTTGATCTAGTAAATAAAGATCTTCTGAGTATGGTGGAGGAATCTAGAATGTTAGGTAAAATCCATGAATATATATCATCAACCTACATTGCCCTTATTCCAAAGAAAAAAAACAGCAACTCCTTCTTGGATTTTAGAATGATATCTTTTTGCAACTCAATCTATAAAATTATCTCTAAGATCATTGCTAGCAAAATATGAGATACTCTCTTGCACTATATCTCACACGAACAACATGGTTTCCTAAAAGATAGACTTATTCATGATGTTGTTGCAAACAGACAGGAAAGTTTGCATTCCACCCACACAAAAAAACTTGAACCAACCATTTTTCAAATTGATTTAAAGAAGGCATATGATTGCCTATATTGGGGATTTTTAAGATGTGTTCTTACCAAAATTGGCCTCAGTCCAAACTGTACAAACTGGATTATGGCTTGTGTTGAAAAGGTAAATTTTTCCATTCTTATAAATGGACATCCTACTAACTTCTTCTGTGCTGCTAGAGGATTGAGGCAGGGATGCTCGATATCCCCGTTACTGTTCATCCTTGCAATGGATTACCTAAGCCTGCATATCGAAAGAGTTGTTACAGAGGGACATTTCCAGCCTCTGATGATTAGAAAAACAACAACATATCTCACAGCCTTTTTTTTTATGATATCTTGATTTTGGGAATGCTCTGTAGTTTCACCTAGACATGTCTTTATAACATCGTAAAGAAATTCACAATAGCTACAGGTTTACAAATCAATGAAATGAAATCTATTATCTTTCATGGAAAATGTGACAGGGAAATCATTGATTACATTGCACATTGCATGGTTATATGACATCAAAGAAACTCCTATTCAAGAGGGAATGAAGTATAGTGGATATCACCTTAAACCCTCTTGCTACACTAGAGCGGACTAGCAATGGATCTATAAAAGAATCTCTGGATGGAAATGCAAGTGCGTGTCAATGGGAGGGAGAGCTATACTTGCCCAAGCAGTTTTAGCATAGCTAACTGTATATTGGGCTCAGCTTTTTTATATACCAGCTAGCATTGTTAACATGCTAAATCTACTGACAAATTTTATTTGGGGAGGCTGCAAGGAAAAGAAGAAATTTCATTTAATCAAACTTTATAATATTACTATTCCAAAGGAATTGGGAGGTTGGGGGATAATGAATATTAGTAAATTTGGAATAGCCTTATTATGTAAATCCTTATGGAGGGGCCTATATGGGGAAGGCACCTGGAGTATGTCCATCCAAAAAAAGTAAGGCGCTATTGGATCCATTCAAGGCTCTTCTATCTCACAAAGATTCTGCAAAATACAATCCTTCTTACAACTCTCATGGAGCCTCCAGATAATTTTCATTGATTTGGACCCAATTTTTGGAGCTCGGAAGGATTGCTCTACTCCTAGAAATTATAAACGTCTTACAACTAGCTGGCATCTTTTTTTGGGGACAGGTCATTGACCTTCTCCTATATGGAAAGAAGCACAAGTTTTGGGTCTACAAGGACACTTGGCTTTACAATCGAACAAGATTTTGACAATCATAAAAAATATTGGAATCTGCTTCACATGGAAGGGGAAAAGGAGGACAGATAGTATAAGTGTTGCTAATACGTATTTAACCTTATCCAATATAAAACCTCCCCAAAAAGGTTAGCAATTCCCCACTGCGTTATGGAAAACAGGAATTCCAAACAAAATCATAATATTCTCTTAGTTATTTTTTCACAATAAAAACCTCATATGGCAGGGGCCATCTTCTGCAAATAATGAGCATATATTCTTACAATGCAATCTCACTTCTCAGGTATGGAAAAACTTATCAAATTTATTTGGGTTCAATTTTATAATGCACTCTTCTATAAAGGACTCACTAGAATGGTCGAGTGTGGAGAAGGTTTTGTGGAGATCCATCCCCCAAATAGTTATATGGACAATTTGGAAATGGAGGAACAATTTTTTGTTCCAAAACAAAAAGGAAGAGTTTCAGCAAATAACTCATAAGGCTATCTCATATTACAAAGTTTCCATGCCATAACTCAAACAGCTAAGTAGTAAGCCCTGTGGACATAACAACCTTTTGCTAGAATACCCAATGGGTTTTTTTTATGGTGCAACACAAAAAGGTATATGTGCTTGTGGTGTTTTCATTTCCATGAATGAACATCTAAAATATAACCTTTACTGGAATGGAGGGAAAGGTACCAACAACAAAGCAGAGAAGATATCCATAAATAACCCTTTTCTAATAGGATGGATGAAGAGAATTGAGATATTCTGGCAAGCACAAAATGGATTCTCTATTTAGCATGTTAACAAATCCCATAATTAGCAAGCTGACATATTATCAAAGAAAGGTCTATCTCAAGAACTTGGCAAATGGCATTTGGATATTATTATGGAAAACATCACCTATAACGTGGAAGACTCTCTCCTTCCAGGAACATAGCTCTGAACTTATTTTCTCCTTTTTTATCCCTGTTGATGGACTACTGCTGCTTGGCCACTGGGCATTTCACAGTGTGCTCTACTAAGTGGGGTTTCTCCTTAGTAGGTGGTGACTATGTTTTTCTTTTTCAACAGTGTTTATTTTTAGCTCAAAGATTAGGGTTGTACTATTGCTATTTCACACAGCTTCCATATATTAGCTTTATCTGTTCCTTCCTTCTAATGTTTTAGGGGAAGATGACTCATGCTGTTACTACATGAAGCTTACTCTATTTGATTACTATTTTTGATTGGCATGTTTTGCTAGACTATCTATAATTTTTGTGAATTTCTCTGTGATATTAATATAAATAGCCCTATTTTCTTACTGAAAAAAATATTATAGTAGAGTTCTGCAATATTTGGCTGAAATGAAAGTAGATCAGCAGCAAAGGGTCAGGGTTTCTTCAGTCCATTGTAGAGAACAATACAATTATTCAACAATTAATGAGGGTTTCTTTGGTCCATAGTATGTACATGGAATAACACAATGCAAATATTCAACCATAATGAGATTTATGAAGAAGATAATGGTTTAATATTGTGTTATTGCATATTTTTTATCAACTAGTACAATTATATTACAATATGTTTTTTTTAATTCCAGATTTCATTCTAAAGATTCAGAAGCTCTCAGAAGATCAATTATATTTTCACCCCAAAAATTTGATTCTCTTAGATATTGGTACATCCATATTTATTAATTATAATTAGGATTCTATTGAAAACCTATCAAATAAGTTTTACATGGTGTTATCCATGAACTAGATATTGTTTTAGATTATGTTACCAACTATCAAAAATATTATGGGACATTGTTTTATGTTGTGCATCAACATATTGTATAGGTTAAGATTGTGATAGTGTTGATTCAACATTGTACTTTGAGGTTCCCAACTATAAAATGAAAAATTCAACGGTTATGATAACAATCATTTCATTCATCCAACTATAAAATTAAAGATTCAAGGGTTGTGATAACAATCATTTCATTTTAGCAATAAACTGGTATAAGCAATAAATCTAAATTTATACTACTTTATTTTATTTTAAATATTTTTCCTAAGTTAAGCAACTTATCAACATAACATTTATAATAGAGTTACATAAGCTATACTTTAAATAAAATAAATTTATTATTTCTTCTTCTTGGTGATTGACAAGACTCATATTGAAGTAATTTTCTATTGCATGTCGTTATTTAACATAACAATTCCTAATGGTAGTACATTTTCTTTTAGATTTCCATGGTAGTATAGATTATATTTTTGTACTAGAATCTTGATCTGGGCTTGAGATTTGATCAAAGTATTATTGGTATCCATGGTATGATGTTGCTGGTGAGCCCCAGTATTGTAGCAATAATGCTACAACTCCTGGAACTCCCTTCTTTAATTTTATCAATCCGGTAGTTCGTAACAAACTTGGAAGCGACGGTGTTGTATGCACAAGTACTAGCTCTTGCCGCAGGTGTCACTTGGTCAGGTGGCACAAGTCCGCTAGGAGCTTAAGCCAACTTCTATGAGATCTTAGAAGAAGCTTTTTAATTGATGGATGAAAGCTAACTCAAAGGAAGCTAATCTACTTGCGGAAAGAAACTGAAAGCCAAACAAAAACGCAAACCCTAGCAAACCCTAATTCTACCAGCTAGACCTACTTACGCAAAGGAGAGCATGCAAACTACTGAAAGAGATGCCATTACTTCTATGAAGGTAAAATACATGTGTCTATACTACCTCTATCTGAAGAAAACATCTTTTTGTATTTTTGTTCAAGTTGTTAGAATTATCATGCATGTGCTTTTAACTGGCTTTTCAGTGTGCAGAGGTGGATCAAGGAGGAGAAATGCTTGGGAAATGTTGGGAAGGTTCAGAGAGGGTCTAAGGGGTCCCTAACACCCTTCCAGAGAGTCTCACAAAGTTTGGCTGCCAAGAAACCGTGTTTATGAGCTTCTACAGGAAGTCTGCACGGGTTCTACAGGATGTTCAGGATTTCTACAAGATGTTCTGTAATTCTTCTACAAGATGTTTCGAAATGGGATTTTGGAGCATGGATGGAGGGAAAAAGATGGAGGAATGAGTATGGAGGTGAAATAGGGGTGTGAAGAGGTCTAGGACTTGGTGGATGAGGCTAAGGAGCGATTGGGTTTGTTCAAGGATGGAGGAAGCGATGAGGCACAAGAATGTAGGAATTAGGGCATGGTGGGGAAAGTATGGCAAATGAAGGGTACAAATCATGGAATAAGGGTTGGAGCAGATTATCTGATGGATTATGGGTAGATGGAGAAGTATAACAGGTGCTCTGCAAGTTATTTTTCGTATTTAACAAATGAAGACTTGGAAAATCAAGAACCTAATTACCTTGACCTAATCTGACCTAGATAATAGCAAAAGAAATGGAACAGAAGTTTATTTGCACAAAATCAGATGAACTAACTATGCAACTAAGCAATCATAACCCTAAGCATGCAGTCAAAACTGATATCAAGTTTGACAACTAAGAATCCAACACTAATACTTGCATGGTGAAGCAAAACAACGTTTTTGTGGGCAGCAAGGTCACCTTTGTCCCAACTCACGATCCCACTGAGGGAGAGGTAAGATCAGAGGTGCTTGAGCCCCTTTTTCCAAGGATCCTTGATGTTATTAATCTATCCAAATCAATCTGAACATGAAAATCTACTTTAATCATCAAAAGAAACCTAAATAACACAACAAGTTTTAAATCTAAATAGCAGATTTTACTCTAAGAATGCAGCACAGACACATGAAAGTAAACAAAGGAGGTACCGGGCGCTTGAGATGGGCCCAACCCCAAGAGCTACAGCCTCCTAAGAGAGATTTAGAGATGGTGCAAAGCTAGATTCATCTTTATTGAGCAAGAAAAGAAGAGTTACATCAAAACTGTCCACAATGGAAACTTGAAAATGTGCTGAAAGCAAAGCTGATCTACTGCATAAAAATCGAACTACAAACCAACTAACTTCTGCCTACAAAATGACTAACCATTGGCTACAAAATGACTAGCCACTAGCTAACCAAAATGAGACCCTAAGCCTTCTTATTTATACAAATTGAGGACCCCAACAGTCCTCCTAAACTTTAGGGACTCGGCTACCCAAGACTTGTAGTTAACAGCAGTCCTACTTGACTTGCTTGGCTGCCCTTGTGCTAATTGATTTGGTGGCCCTTGAACTCCGAGCTGATGGTGGATAATTTGAGGTAAGGGCCCATAAATGAAGGGGACACCTTCCTACAAATCCTCTCCCTTGTTCTCCCACGAATTTGGCTGCCAAGTGCTCATTAAAACCTTCAATTTTGTCTCCAAGTTGACCAAAGAGGCTACACAAAGCACCCATTAGACTTGTTGGCATAATGACTAACCCAATTCACTCTATTAGCATAAATATAATCAAAAACATGCAATAAACTAATGAGAATGGTGGATTAAGTTGAATTAGGAGGTTGAATGAGCCCAAATAATTATCCATTTTTGGGGCTCATCATCACCCCCTATTGAAAGTGTTGCTCATCCTCTGAGCAACCAATCTATCTCCTCATTTTTGATGGCCTTGGTGGCCTCCTTGTCATGCCAAGCTTCTGAAGTGATGTCCTTTTCTCTGTCATGAAATCATGCTTTTCTCTTTGCTTCTTCCCACTATCTGCTCCTTTTCCTAGTGAATTCTCAACCTTGGTATGATTGTGCAAGTATATTCAATCTGATGGTGGCAATGGTGGTGAAAGGAGATGAAACCATTGAAGGATGGAAGAAAAGACTGGTTGCATGCCTCCTCAAAAGACTTCTAGCTTCAAATACCTCTCCATAATTGATTATGGCATGCCCAAAGGCTTCTACAGGATGTTTTTGGTAAAAATACAGAACTTCCTATAGAAAGTCCTGTAGCTTCCTGTAGAAGGTTGAACCGTGACTAAATTGTGCCGGAACCCTAAAAAAATGAGTGTTCATGGAGGGGGTGGATGTGAGGATGCCTCGGAAATTGGTAGGGACACTTTTGCTTGTGGTGGGAGGCCGTTTTTTGGCTTCCTGTAGAAACAGTTCTTTGTCTTCATGTAGAAACAGTCTGCTAACTTCCTGTAGAACTAGTTTTCTCTCATTTGGCTTGCTTGGCTGGGGTGCCTTCTCCTTGACCTGTGTTGTGGTTGCCTTGGGTGTGTCCCTACGTGTTTGGCCTTTTCCAATCTTGTAGCTTCATGACCCGGATTATCCACAGTTTCTTGTTTATTCTGCCAACACGTTTCAAACCCCAAAGGGGGTCCATCATTAGGACAAAACAGAAAGAATATGAATGAGAAATTATTGAGAGAAGAGAGGAGATATAAATAAATTATGAACCCTAATTTTATATAATGGCCTACACATGATTTCAAAAATTAATGATAATAATTTTATTTTAAATTTATTTAAACAAATCTTAATTCTTTTTATTTAATTAATTCTTTCTATTTAATTAATTAAATTAATTTATCTATTAATTTTATTAATAAATTGGTTAGTTAATAATTTTTTGTTTAATTAATAAAATAAATTTGTTTTTTATTTTGTTTGTTTTTAATTAATAAAATAAATTGTTTTTAACCAATTAATAAGACTCTATTAAATTTTATTAAAATTTTTAATCCAAATGAAATTTTTTTATTAAAATTATTATTTTTAAATTTTTTTTTTTATTTTTTATTTTATTAAAATTATTTAAAATTGAATTTTTTGTTGATTAAAATTATTATTTCATTAAAATTATTTCATTAATTTTTTTTTTTTTGTATTAAAATTTTATTTAATTTTCAATTTCATTAAAATTTTTATTCAATAGATTAAATCACTTTAAATTAAATTAATTAATTAATTTATATTGATTAAAAGATTTTGATAATTGAATATAATTAAAATTAATAAATTTTTATACAAAAGATTAACTTCAAATTCATTTCTTTTAATTTAGGAATTAAATCATTAATTTAATTAATTTAATTAATATAATTAATTAAATTAAATTAAATTAAAATTAATTAAAATAAATTAATATAATTAATATAATTAATTAGTTAAATTAAATTAAATAAATTAAATTAAATAAATTGGATTAATTTAATTTAATTAATTAAACCATTAATTTAATTAATTTAATTAATATAATTGATTAGATTAAATTAAATTAGATTAATTAGATTAATTAGATTTAATTGTTTTTAAATTAATTAATTAAACTTACTGAACTTAATCAAAGACCTCTTATTTCTATCTTATGCTTCCAAGGGACAGGGGTTTATTTGCTTGATCAGAGGAAGCCAATTTCCACTGATTTCAGTCTTCTCTCCTCTCTTGTGCAATCCTTTTCCAAGGTGTTTGTGCCATGGTTCCTCCCACAGTTTTAGGCTTAGCAATTTCGCCCATTTCTCCTTTTCCTCTCTGTTTCTTCCTTCTTTTTCTTTCTTGCTTTTCCTCTTGCTTTCCTTGTGGCTTTTTTTCAATTAGTTGATTGCATGTTGTACCATAGGCCTCAGGAATCAAGAGCGCCACCACAATAATTTGAGGTTTGATGTCCAATCCTTGATGTGTTGTTCTCAGCAACATTTCATTCTCCAATGCACAAACTTGATCAAGTATATACACAACCTGTCCAGCAGTATCTGGCATTCCTAAAACAATTGCTTGGCCAAAATAACCCTGAGGTGAAAGAATCACAACATTAAAGACCATAGGAATCCTTCCTAGAAATGTTTCTAAAGTTGATGGATGAGGGGCCTCCAAAGTCTCCAAGAGAAAATGAATCATATGCAAGACATGTTCTTCATTGTCTCCCCATCCTTTTTCCAATCCCACTTCTTGTAATCTATATTCAAACTCTGTATGTGGTGTATTCTTGTGGAACTTTTTAAGATATTCCACTGCCTTTACCAAGACTCGCTTGGACAAACTTTGTATTCTCTCATTGAGCATCAGCTTCTGGCCTCTGTAGCTGTGTGCTCGAAGGAAATGCGGCAAGGGCTGCATGCTTTCTCTATCATGGAATAAACTTGAGGACAAATGCTGATGGAGAAATTGAACTCCACTACCAATGGAAGATGGCCGTGTTGGGCGAGGAAAAGATTCATTGAAGGGCTCAGGTCTAGCTTCAATGCATATTTATCCTTGACACTTTCATCCACAAGGTGCTCCTTGAATTCCAAATATTCACCCACAGAAAGTTGTTCAACAACAAGTTCATCAACATTTGACACAGACATAATCCCATATACCAGACCTCGGTCGTACTGCAAGGACAATCTATGGTGGAAGAATGATGTCCTCCTATGTCTTAACACATCTCCAAATAGCCCTTCTTTGAGCATTTGAAGTTCATAATTCTCTCCTAATACCTCTGTTAGTCATCTAATAAATGATGAGGCCGCAAAATCTTCTTCCCTTGTGCTACATATCTCTCTTCAGGCTCCAAATTTAATGAAGAAAACTCGGGCTTTTCTGCTCTAGATGGCTTTGCTATACTTTCCTGTAGGACGTCTTCCTGTATAAACGCGTGTACAATGCCCCTGCGCCTCTGTGCGAGCTTGATACACAATAGAATATCGAAGAGAGGTAGAAAAACCCAGCGGAGGACGATAGGTTAATCATTTTGTGGAAGCAGAGGATGCATACTTCAGTTGAAAATGTTGCAAGTGCAAGTTAACACCAATCTGTGAGTTTCAACTGAGCGTTCATTAATTGTTGCGTGATTTGTGGTGAAGGAGTGAGGTGGCCAGGTGTACGTGGCCACATGCAGACGGTAGTGCTATGATGAGCTGCATGTCCTCTTCTTGTTAATCAGTTGCACTGGAGTTAGAGCCTCTACCACTGTCTGTTTTTTTTTTTTTTTCACGTGAGTTGTCTAACACGTACGCTGCATGATTCCTGGCTGATTGCTAGAGAATTGGAAAAGGAACTATCGACTTAATCTTGTTATATTCGTGCCTTAATTCCAATATTCCATTTGTTCATGCAGTTTTTAAATTAGATCTGTGCAATAGAAGAACGAGTTTCAGTCACGTACCTGAAGTCAAATGGTTGTCGTGAGCTGTCATTTGCTACATGCACTGGTTTTTGTGGTTGCATGTGGCTTGGCTGCTAATTTATGGTTGTTTTCCTTGTGCAGGTGTCCTCTGGCCGGATGCATGCTGCAGGAGTTCATTTCCACGTTCAGATCTGCACCCTCAAGCTGCTCCTGCTGAATTTTCACTAGACATAAACTTGTTTTCACCATTTCTCCCAAACGGTAAACCGGATCGATCTGAAACTTGTTGAGCATGTTCCTATCATCATGATGCACCTCCCACAACAAAATCACGATCAATGGATGCACAGATTTCGAGAAAAATGGAAAATTGCTAAAGATTTCAGAGATCAATTTCTTAGAAACGGTGCATCGGAATTGGCTGAAACTGCTTGGGTAGGTTACTATCACCCATATGCATGTCCCCATGAAACGGGTTTTGAAATGAATCCACGAATGTGGAGAAAATGCAAAAATGGCTTATGGTGATGGAGGCTGATTTCTTGGAAACCGTGCACCAGAATGGCCTGAAACTGCTTGAGCATGTTGCCATCATCCCTATACAATTCTCTGTAAAACAGTTTTTCAAATGGATGCATGGTTTTCAAGTTATGGCAAAAACAAATTTTGTTCTAGGTATTTTTGCTTCAAGGCATTTTGCAGTTTTGTTGCATGGTATGAAAAACTGATCTTGGGTTGTGATGCAGGCATGGAGATGATGGAGGAGGAGTTTGAAAAGTGCAGGAGGACTTCTGAACCCTTGAGGAAGCTACCATGTTCGCCAAACCACCTTTTTGAAATCCATTTCTAGCTTCCTACAATTTCTACAGGAACTTCCTGTAGAAGCACAATGAAGAAGCACAATGAGGTGGAAAAGATGATGGAAAAGGGTGAGGAATGGGAAGATGGATGCTTGCAAGCATAGCCAATGGATTCCAAGCTTTAGATCCCCTTCCAAAATCAAATCTGGCTCGCTTGAAGGTTCTACAAGATGTTTCCTATAGAAATATAGAACACTCCTCTAGAAGGCACAAAAACTCCTTTGTCTTTGTTTTGAGTGATCCTCCTGACCTGCAATGTCATTGCTGCAACTTGAAATTATTCAATGAAAATTAGATTTATTTTTCTTTTTCTTTTTCTCTCTTTTTTTTTTTGAAAAATGACTAGGGCGCCTCATGGAGGTTTTCACCCTAATTGTCTGCCGTGGGCGCCTCCAAGGGAGGTTTTAACCCAGAGATCTTATTCTCTTTTCTCTTTTTTCCAACCCATTGACCGCCTCATGGAGGTTTTCAATCAATGAGCCAATCTAAGGCACCTCCGAGGAGGTTTTCACCTTAGATTTCTATTTTCCTCTTTTTTCATTTTTTCTTTTTCTTTTTTCTCTTTTTTTTTTTTTTACCCTACCCTACTTGAAAAACAAAATCGTTCTCAAGTATAATAATACTTCCAATGGAGCCATGTGCACATCGAGATTAGAGATAAACTGATGTGGAGGCTTGAAATGCATGCTTTGACAGCTATCCGGATCTCAAAGACCAAATGATTTGACTTTGAAGGGATCAAACATAGCTGAAGAAGAGAGTACTGCTACAACTTAGTGACCTTCTGAAACCATATCTCAATATAGCTCTGATATCCTTGGTTCTTTTGCTGATCTGGATCACGTTTCATGTCACCTTCCACTATGACTTCCTCATCTTCCTCTTTTTGTTGATCTTTCTCTTGAATACATGGAAGATTTGACGGTAACCATGAGGGAACTCTCTCGATCTCTGATTTTGATGCCTTCTCTTCGTCAAGTGCAGCCCATGGTTCTCTAATCTTTTCTTTTGAATCTTCTTCTGTTGGATATGGTCCTTCAATGCTTGCAATATAGTCTCTTTTTTGCAGTACTCTTCCTGAGCTATGGTGAAGATCATTGAGGTCAAGAGCAGTTGTTTGGACATGTTGTGCCTCAGCTTTGCAATTGGGTTGAGATGCTCCATGGTATGGTTTTGGAAATGGTGGTACGGGTAATTGAGTGGAGGTGTGTATTTGAGATGGATGCGGATGGGGTTGTGGTTAGGTAGGCATTTGGGGTTGCCTTGGTGGAGGAGGAGGTGATGGTTGCGGTTGAGGAGGTGGTGGAGAAAAAGAAGTGGGAGGAGCATTGTACTAGGGCCTCCACCCCTCATGAGGTGCATTCCACTGAGGCTGTGGATGAGCATAAGAGATGAAACGAATGAGCAACTGGTTTGGCATAATATGGATCTATGAAGGAACAAGGAGGAGGTGTGAACCAGGAAGGATGAGCAGGGGGACCCCAAGAAGGCATGAAAGTGGCTTGATAGGGGTTATAATAGGTCTCGTGTGTCCCTTGCAGTTCCTGCTGGTAAGATCTAGGTCCATGCGACCTCCTTTGGTTCATATAATAGAGTGATTCAGTGGCTCCTTTGGCTCGCTGCTATGCAGCTTTGATTCTGGGTAAGGAAGGGCACTGATCTGTAGGATGGTATTCTTCACATACAAAACACACTTCTATGGAGTACAATGGACATTCGTTCCTAGGATGCTTTCTAGTGCACCTAGGACAAAAAATGGCCAAAGCCCTCTTGGCTTCTTCTTGCTTCTTTTGGATCCACAAGGTATCCAGTTGCATGGCAAGAAACTGCCTCATATCACTCTTGAAATCTTCGATCTGATTTTCAAATTCGTATTTGGACAAAGTGTTGCTCCCAACATTTCTACTTGTAGCCATTTGCTCCAGAGGAATGGTTTCTTCTTCTTCTTCCCTTGAGGTTCTTCAAATATGTCTTGCTGTCCACCTAAGGGTTCTTCAATCACAACCATCGAAGAAGAGATAAGGTTGACTGTGTGAAGCAGTGGGGGTGTTGTGCAATCATTTTTATAACTTATCTCTACTCCTACAAGGCATGAAATGAAATCTTTTTGGTTGATTTTTTCTTTTTTCTACTTCTACATGCAAAACTGAAATAGATTGAACTGCAATTAACTATCTTGCTAAAATGAAAATTCGGAATTGAAATGAAAGCAAGAAAGGACTAATATATTTTGCTCAAATGAAATTGCAGGAATGAAATGCTAGTCTACGCTTGCGTAATTGAAATGCTAATATACACTTGCAGAAATGAAATTGCGGAATTGAAATGCTAATCTATGAAAGCGGGAAATGCTAATCTACTTTTGCATAAACGAAATTGCATAATGGAAATGAAATAAACTACTTATCAGAAGGTTGTAGTAGAAAATAGAAGAATAGCAACAATCACCAATACTCTGACGCTTCCCCGGCAACGGCGCCAAAAGGATGTTGAGCCCCAGTATTGTAGCAATAATGCTACAACTCCTGGAACTCCCTTCTTTAATTTTATCAACCCGGTAGTTCGTAACAAACTTGGAAGTGACGGTGCTGTATGCACAAGTACTAGCTCTTGCCGCAACTGTCACTTGGTCAACTGGCACAAGTCCGCTAGGAGCTTAAGCCAACTTCTATGAGCTCTTAGAAGAAGCTTTTTAATTGATGGATGAAAGCTAACTCAAAGGAAGCTAATCTACTTGCAGAAAGAAACTGAAAGCAAAACAAAAACGCAAACACTAGAAAACCCTAATTCTACCAGCTAGTCCTACTTACGCAAAGGAGAGCATGCAAACTACTGAAAGAGATGCCATTACTTCTATGAAGGTAAAATACATGTGTCTAGACTACCTCTATCTGAAGAAAATATCTTTTTGTATTTTTGTTCAAGTTGTTAGAATTATCATGCATGTGCTTTTAACGGGCTTTTCACTGTGCAGAGGTGGATCAAGGAGGAGAAATGCTTGGGAAAGGTTGGGAAGGTTCAGAGAGGGTCTAAGGGGTCCCTAACACCCTTCGAGAGAGTCTCACAAAGTTTGGCTGCCAAGAAACCATGTTTATGAGCTTCTACAGGAAGTCTGCAGGGGTTCTACAGGATGTTTAGGATTTCTACAGGATGTTCTGTAATTCTTCTACAGGATGTTTCAAAATGGGATTTTGGAGCATGGATGGAGGGAAAAAGATAGAGGAATGAGTATGGAGGTGAAATAGGGGTGCGAAGAGGTCTAGGACTTGGTGGATGAGGTTAAGGAGCGATTGGGTTTGTTCAAGGATGGAGGAAGAGATGAGGCACAAGAATGTAGGAATTAGGGCAAGGTCGGGAAAGTATGGCAAATGAAGGGTACGAATCATGGAATAAGGGTTGGAGCAGATTATCTGATGGATTATGGGTAGATAGAGAAGTATAACAGGTGCTCTTCAAGTTATTTTTCGAATTTAACAAATGAAGACTTGGAAAATCAAGAACCTAATTACCTTGACCTAATCTGACCTAGATAATAGCAAAAGAAATGAAACAAAAGTTTATTTGCACAAAATCAGATGAACTAACTATGCAAATAAGCAATCATAACCCTAATCATACAGTCAAAACTGATATCAAGTTTGAAAACTAAGAATCCAACACTAATACTTGCATGGTGAAGCAAAACAACGTTTTTGTGGGCAACAAGGTCACCTTTGTCCCAACTCACGATCCCACTGAGGGAGAGGTAAGATCACAGGTGCTTGAGCCCCTTTTTCCAAGTATCCTTGTTGTTATTAATCTATCCAAATCAATATGAACATGAAAATCTACTTTAGTCATCAAAAGCAACCTAAATAACACAACAAGTTTTAAATCTAAATAACAGATTTTACTCTAAGAATGCAGCAAAGACACATGAAAGTAAACAAAGGAGGTACTCGGCACTTGAGATGGGCCCAACCCCGACATCTACAGCCTCCTAAGAGAGATTTAGAGCTGGTGCAAAGCTATATTCATCTTTATTGAGCAAGAAAAGAAGAGTTACATCAAAACTGTCCACAATGGTAACTTGAAAATGTGCTGAAAGCAAAGCTGATCTACTGCATAAAAATCGAACTACAAACTAGCTAACTTCTGCCTACAAAATGACTAACCATTGGCTAAAAAATGACTAACCACTAGCTAACCAAAATGAGACCCTAAGCCTTCTTATTTATACAAATTGAGGACCCCAACAGTCCTCCTAAACTTTAGGGACTCGGCTGCCCAATACTTGTAGTTAACAGCAGTCCTACTTGACTTGCTTGGCTGCCCTTGTGCTAATTGATTTGGTGGCCCTTGAACTCCAAGCTGATGGTGGAGAATTCGAGGTAAGGGCCCATAAATGAAGGGGACACCTTCCTACAAATCCTATCCCTTGTTCTCCCACGAATTTGGCTGCCAAGTGCTAATTAAAACCTTCAATTTTGTCTCCAAGTTGACCAAAGAGGCTACACAAAGCACCCATTAGACTTGTTGGCATAATGACTAACCCAATTCACTCTATTAGCATAAATACAATAAAAAACATGCAATAAACTAATGAGAATGGTGGATTAAGTTGAATTAGGAGGTTGAATGAGCCCAAATAATTATCCATTTTTGGGGCTCATTAGTTGCTATGATGTTTGGAGTAACGAAACCCTAGAATCCAAAGTTCTCATACCAAATGTTATGAAATCATCTCACAGAAAGATAGAAAATATAGATCAACACCTTAGAAATAAGCTTCTTCAAGGGAACAACTTCCTTTAAATTACACAAATGAACAATTCTTGGATGATACAAATAACAATACCTCTTTTCTATGTATAGGAGTGTAAGAGGTCATAATATAATGAGAGCAGACATAACAATAATAATGTAAGGGCACAATAATAACAATAGTGGGATTCTATGGGACCCGGATGCCGGTGACTCTACCAGCATTCAATGATGGACTCCGCCAAACAGACATCTGGCCTGACGGATGGAAGGTGAAAGGTTTGCAGGGTACACGTCATAGGATGGCGTATCAAGTTCAGGGCAGAGGAATTAAATCCTGAGCAGTCTCGAATTTGGTTTGAAATCAATGCAAGCATGGCTGCACTGCACACAATTTGGCTCATTGGCATGGATCCGCTCAACGCCCCTGTCGCAGTTAATGACTCTATTTATTATGAAGCAAAGCTGCTTCAGATCCCCTGTCTGGTCATTCGGGTCTGGATGTTAGATTGGCTCTGGAAACGCCCTGAATTTTTCAGCGCTCTCACTACTTCTGGTTTGCTCTGTTTCAATCGTTCTCCCAGTTCTTTTTCCTCTGTAATCATGTCTCGCAGCCAAGGAATCCTGCATTGAGGAAGTCATTCAGGGAACAGAGGTCGCCCTTTTCGACCTGCTCCTCAGAATGTTGCTCCCATTACCTTTGCTCCTCCTTCATCTCCGCCTTTGGATCAAGATAGGCTTCTCCCAAATAATTCTTACCAGACCTCCAGGTTTACATTCCAAAGTCGGCTCAACAGGCCTGTGGTGACAGTAAATTTTACCATATTTGTCTCGGAGGAGGAGAGCAACCAGCTTAGTTCGATTCCTTCCGTCTCCTCACATTCTCAGGATGATAGTGTTCTGCTAGGGGACCTGACACGGATAATGTTTCATGCAGACCACATGCAAGAGGATGCCCCTGTTTCGAAAGCGCCTCAGCAGCCTGATCCAACTCAGAAAGATGCTTTAGTTTGCGGGCCATCTCAAAGAGCAGTTAGTATTCTACATTTGGTTACTAATCCTGATGGAGGTGCGCCGGCACTGGACGAAGACGGTCTCGTGACCTGGGCAGCTTCTACTAGCCAGGTAAAGGAGGATACGCCAGCTTCACCAAGTCATGCAGATTAATCACAGCTCCTTTCTGCCGGGTGGCCTTCTCGCTTATATGCTATGCAATTTTGGTCTTGTGTCTTTGATTCTGAAGTTAGAGGTCTATGTATGGTTCATTCTCATGCTTCAGGCAGTAACAACAGCCAATACAGGCTTTATTTTTTGTCTTAAAAATGGCTATGCTAGTTGCTACTTTGTTTTTTTGGTCAATGAAGGTTATGACGATTGTAGTCCTGGTAAATTTTGTCAGTATGTCAGGGACCAAAGCCAAATTTTTGAAGTCTGTACTGTAAATCTGGTTGAAGGTCTGAACTATAATGTCCCTGAGTTTTTGGTTGAGGAATGGCCTTGGCCTCCTCTGAGGTCTTGACCTCATTATATATATTTTTTCACCTTTTTTAATAGAATTAGTATTTACGGAGAAAAAAAAAATAGTGGGATTCTATGGGGCACAATAATAACAATATTGGGACTACATGGCCACAACAATATAATAAGGGTGTTGCAATAATAACATCATAGGTTACACTAGTAGTATAGTAACCCAACATTCTCGATTGGCAACATTATTTATGCCAAAATCACTAATAACACACCATCAACATTGTGATCCACTTTCAAGTGATATTCAAAAAAATCCTGCTTATCCATATTCATTCTCATTTTCAATGACTACTATAATAACTTGAACAAAAAAACTATCTTAGACTTGATTATTCCCCTCGCACCATATTCTGCTTCCCATCTAATACTTGTTTTATAAAATTTAATGCTAAATTATCACATACATCATCATATGGGTTATTAGACCAATGTTCAATTAAGTAGAAATCAAAATATTACCAATAAACTTAGGTGGTGGTAGGAGATCAAAGATACACCATTCACCTTTGATTTCTTCTTTGTCTTTCCTAGACTTATGAGTTAGTAGGATCCTATCTGAACTTCTCTAAACATGGCAACCATCTTTTACTTTTCTTTTGCATTCATTTTCTTAATGTGCTTCAGTTGTGATTTGCAGCCTATCACTTATGATTGCATGACCCTAAAAAAAAATAAAAAATAATCCCCCAGTATAGCTTAATCTTCACCCAAAAAAAACTATGATGCTGGATAAAATACAAAACTGATGAATTCTACAAAAGTCAAAACACTCTCTTCAAATAAAAAATCAAACTCGAAATCTATGTTCAGACCTTCAACTTGCTGCCTCTAGGCTACGATCCTTTGCACACAATGTTTTTCACTCTCACTCACACATGAGGAAGGCTTCTCAATCTTTTGAGAACAGCTACTCTGCCACAGACAAATGTATTTTCACAATGTTGAATCAGTGACAACTAGTCATCTTACATCTTCAACACAATTATCAACTTTCAATATGACTTTGAGCGGACTTCTCACGCTAAATATACGCCTCCTTTTAATTTACACAAACTTACCCACTTTTTTCTTAAAGGAGAAAAATTTCCAATCGTATGCTCTAACTCTTCAATGTTAACATCTTAGACATTCAACCACACAAAACCTGCGACTACTCTTCTCGGCTCAATCGACGAATCCTCCCCAATATGGCAAGCTGCTCTGCAAGCCCGTACAGAATCACATATGCAGCGAGGGTTCAAGGTATTATTACAGAGAAACAAATCTTAACTCTTCATGCAGAATGCAACTCCATACCTTTGGAGACTTTAGCTCAATCCCGGCTCTGTTAAACTCGCTTCCCACAACGCTGTTGGCTTTTGATTAATTAACTTCTTGGCTGTTAAACTCGCTTCCCACGATGTTGTTGGCTCTTGAATAATTAACTTCTTTGTCTTCTAGAGGACAAAATTGAAATTACAATGTCTCCTCTACCGATCCCTTCAACTCTTGGATCAGGCATTTGATCAGAGAAGACAAATGTGTTGGGAATTTTCTGTCTAATTCCAAAACAAAATAACTTGAACAGAGAATGATACTCTATTTTATCACAGGATCTTAAACACGGAAGCTTAAAATTGTTTGTTGAAGAAGAACAAAGTTTTTCAACACACATAAAAATGTTTTGTATTCATTAATAAAAGACTGCATGTTACAGACTTCTTCCACTCATAAAGGGATCTACACAAAAACACTTTGGTTCCTCACAAAAAAAATTACTCTGTCTCCTTGCAAACTTTACTCTGTCTCAACTGAAAATTTTTACACTACTATGTGTAAAAATAAACTTACATTTACTGCTGTAAAAATATCTTACATTTTCTTGCTTATTCTATTGCATTTCATATGCAACTACAAGAAAAATAATTACCTTACAATTGCGCTACTGCGCATTCTCTTTTGTTTCAACGAACAACACAAAATCCAATTGTTACACTAAAATTTGTCACCATGACTATTTGCAGTCAGTATGGCTCCATCAATAACCATACTGTCCTCCTTGGCAAGTCTTATACCTCTGCTCCTCATGTCAAACTCCAAGAAAGAGAGAAAGTCTTTAAAAATCAATATAACTCTGGTTACGCAGTTTCTCTTACCCTTACCTGCATGTACGCACCTCTTGTTCATAATACCTGCGTACTTGTACGCCCTGTCTATAAAGGGGTGGGTGTGTACTCCTGTAAAGGTCAAAAGGTGCAAGTTTTACTCCAAAAAACTTACTTGTGGTTGATTCTAGAGCATTCTAGAAGATGGTTTGACGTGGATTGAGCGCCTCCAGATGGTTCATGCATCCCAATGAAAGATGAACTTATCCCATCAAGAGGGGAGCTATCCCACTGAAAGAGGGGCTTATCCCATTGATGGTGGACCTGATTAAATTCCTCCAAAGCACTATAAATACAGGCATTGGGCCAGAGGGAGGGAAGGTTGAAAGCTGAACATTCCTAAGGGTAGATGCTGCTGAAATTAGGACTCCCTTATAGAGCTTGAGAGGAGAGATTCCAATCCTTTCTTAGCTTCATTTGGAAGTGGGTGAGCTGATCAAAGTAAAGGAGAACTCTTGCTGGACCCTGGGAGGGACCTGCACAACACCAAGGCACTGGTTGTAATGGTTTCTTTTGTTTCCAATTAATCCAATTAAGTTCATTTTTCTCAACAAGTTGTTATATATAATTTGTTTCATAAACTCCTTGGTATTTATGATGAATATGTTTTATTATATGAGTTATTCAGGTGCTATGTAATCGTTTGTTTGTTTTTGAATGCAAGCTTCAAGGAGAAGGAGCTCATCTGGATCGAAGAGTCTTGGCTGCTGCAAACAAGCGTTGGACTAGAGGTAAGCCTTAAACACCTGGTTGCTTTTATTTTAATGCATATTTAGGGAGAGATAGTGCTTGATTGTTTTGTTTGTCACTAGAAAGCCTTAGCTTCTAGGGAGGTCGGTTTTTGTCCGCAAACTTGACTCTTTCCGCATGACAAAATGGTGACTCCACTGGGGAATCCATGGATTTGATTCATTTATCTTTTGATTGGTACTTTGATTTGAGAAAATCTGATTTCTTTCTAGTTTTTGACTGATTGACTGTGAATTTGGGTGGAATAGCTTAGGGTTGAGTTAGTTTTTTTTTTTCTTGATTTTGAGAGCAGTACACACCCTCTGCGTTAAGCATAGTGCGTACCTGTACGCACTTCTGATTTCTACACAGAGCGTGGCCGCACCTGTTCAAACAGGCTGCCTGCGTACCTTGTCAAGAGCTTAGAAAATTTCCATTTTTTCCTTTTTACCTATTAGATTTTGTTTATAGCTTGTTTTTGCTGCCCAGATCCACTGTTTACCTATCAAAAGTTTTCATCTAAGCTTGTTTCATTAGCATCAAGGGTTTTAGTGAAGGTCATAGAAATTCTAGCCCTAGGTTTGATTTTTACATTGGTCTTGTAGTGACTTTGGCTTTAGAAGTTGTAAAAACCTTGGATATCCCCGGTCGTTTCAATCTTCTTAGGAGTCGTACCTTTCGTAAAATCCACCTTTGTGAGAAACCTACCTTTGTGTTGTCTCTTTGCGGAATTTCGAGAAGGCTTGTTGGTTAAGCTGTGAATTTCATTCTTAAGAAAAAGAACAAGAACTTTTTGATTTTTTGTTTTTGACTAGTTTATGGTTCTGCATGAATTAGTCCTTGGTTGAATTTTGACTGAGTAAAACATCCTGGAATTATATTTTGTAGGCTTTTACCTCATTAGATTTGTTTTTAGGTAATTTTCTCTTAGATTTCATAGATCTTAAACTTGATTTGATTTTCATAGATCTTAAAATTGATTTTTTGTTAAGTAGTTTTACATGCTTTGTTAAATAGGAAAAAATACAAAATCTCTTTTGAGGAAAGTTTGTTTTAGTAGCGTTTGAAGTCTTTGAAAAGAGAAAGGAAGTTTTCGTGAAATAATTAGTGGTCATGTGTTGTGTGCTTTGGAAAAGATAAAGAGATTGTTTCTTTGATTTTCATTGCCAAGAAAGTTGTTTTCATAAATTTTGCATTCTCCAACTCTCTTAGCTAGGGAATTCATTGAAAAGGAAAGATTGTTTTGTTTCATCTTGGGTGCATCTTTTTAGTGGATTTGAGTCGAGTCTACACACCATCAGTTTCATCTCCGCTACCTTTTGTCCTAAAGAAAAGCCATAAAAATTAACACTTAAAGTAAAATCAACTTAGTAATTTTTTATTTACGAGGGCTCTGATACACCAATATAGATCAGGCTAGTGTCTTGAAGTAGGAGAGTAGTTAACTCTCCAAGACAGTAAAACCAAACAAGTAGCTTATCTTGTGGTAGGATAAATCCAACTGTTACATTTATGCTCTGGGAAAGCTCCTCTTAAAGGAGAAGCACGAGATCGTGTCCGAACCAGTGAGGGAATCAATCCTCCTTCATTGGGAACGACGCCAGATATGCACGTACTACAAACGGTAAACCTCGGATTAACCATTGTCGAGGAGCCTGGGGTCACTTGTCGGTGAACCTTGGATTATTGTCAAGGAGCTGGCAAGGGTATTGAGCTTGTTACTCTGCCCTTGCGTGCTATCAGATCGTAGACTGTTCCCCTAGGTATATTCGTTGCTGTTGGTGACCTTAGTGACTATTATCTTTAGGATTCTTCCTAAGGTGACGGTGGAGGGAAGATCCCACTATACCTGGAGCAGACGTCGGCTAGACTCAATTGGATTTTCTGGGGGGTTCACTTCACTCGAGACGGTTAAAGTGGAGGAACTTGGTCCAGTCTATTCTTTAAGCAGGTTGTCGGGGTAATTGTTCCACCCGCCACTTCTGTACTGAATTCGGCGATGTTGGATTTCATCGCAAACTAGTGTTTTCGGTCTGGAAGGTTACTGTTTGTGTGTGGTTTGACGCCCTAGATTCTTTAGGCATGTGATTCGAATTTGTTTGGTTCTTTAGAGACTTTAGGCAGTTTGCTTTGATATTTTACTTTGTTTGCGTGTGTAGTAGTTAAAAGTTTTTAGCTGTGGCTGAATTACCAAGACAGTCCCGTAGACTTCGGGGCCAGTCTCCTGAGGTTGTAACCGTGGCTGATTTGTTGAGGAAGTCCCGTAGACTTCGGGGCCAACCTCCTAAAGATGTCCCGGGCCATTACAAAGGTTTGAAAGTCCTCGTAACTCCTAGTGGTAGTAAAGTAGGGTCACCTGAAGAAGGAAAGTCTTCGTTGGTTGTTCATCCTGATTACCAAACTCTAGAAACAGGTTATAATCCTGAAGTTGTTTCGGTTTCCGATCTTGCTGGTAGTTTTTTATCTACTAGTGATATAGGCGAAGAACCTGAGATATCTGAACCTGTTACTCCAACATCGGGGTTAGTTTCTCCGACTTCTAGTGCTCCTAATTCACATAGGGTAGAAAGATTCATCACCGAAAATCTTCCTTCTGGTTTGGTAGCTATTGAAGAGCTTGCTCCGGAAGAAAAAATAGGCATCCCTATCCCTGAAGATCAACCTACTATTGATCTAATGGAGTGTGAATCCATTTTTTACAGTCCACCTAGAAGTACTACTTGGTATCTTTCTTTAACGAATTATTTGGACAACTCAGTGTCGATTTTTTCACCACCTCGTGTTTCTTATCCACCTAGGGGTATTTATACTCCCGTAAATATGTCAGGTCAGTCGTCCATGTTTACTCAATCACCTGGATCTTTTTTGTACGACGGTCCTTCTGTTCCTGCTGGGTATCAGTCTCTGTCTGGTACTTTTTCGGGAGCATCTCCTCAACCCATTGAACAAAGGATGTTCAGTGGAAGCAATGGTGCAAAGCCATTGAGTGTAGAAGACATTCTTATGATGTCAGGTTCTATTCTCGCTTCTCAACCTCAGGGTGTTCAGTTACCGCCTGGGGGGCAACCTCAAGGTACACAATTTGCATCTGGGGGGCAACCTCAAGGACACTATGTGCCTACGGTACATTACCTTCCTCAAGGTCAACCCCAGACTCAATATGTACCCCAATGTCAACCCCAGTATCAATTTATACCTCAAGGTCAACCCCAGTATCAGTACATGCCTCAAGGGTATCTACCCCAAGGTCAGTACTCGAACCAAGGTTTCCAACCACCCCAAGGTCAATCTTATGTTCAGGGAAATGTACCTTTCAATTATCAATCCTACCCTCAACCCGGTTATGGATCTCAATATCCTCAACCTGTTATGGGTCAATACCCCGGAATGAACATAGTGTGGGATCCATTGCAAGTTCAATAGGTGTTGCAGCCAAATGTACAGTTGTCATCTCAAACTGGACAACCCTTGGTTTCTGGTTCACCCTAGCAACCAGTCCAGTCTAATATTCAAACTTATGTACCTTTGGTAGTTTCTCAGTCTGGGCCAATTTCGCCTCGTACTCCATCTCAAACGACTGCTGCAACTGCCACAACATCTGTTCCATCTACCCCACTTACTTCTGGAGTATCGACAGCTCTGGTTTCTACTGTCCCTGTATCTACTCCTCAGACCTCTTTACCATCATTTGGATCTATGATTCAAACTACGGTTCAGATGCCTGTAGGACAACCTGGTTTAAGTACGGTTGTCACAAGTCAACCACAATTCACTTACCAACCGTACCAGGGACAGTACCAATTCGGTCCTTCTGTACAACAGCCAGTTTACCAGTATCAACCGTATCCTGGGTACACTTATCAACAATCACAACAACCCCAGTACGGTCCGGTTAATCCTAGTTTTCCAGGAGGATACAATATCCCGAACGCGATTCCTATTCATAGTTATCCTGGATATCCTCCTCCTGGGGCTGGTATAGTGACCCAGAGTTTTAGGGATCCTAATCGACAACTACCGTTTATCACAACTTTGGATTTACCAGACTTGTCGCACCTAACGAACGATTCAATTAATTATCTTCCGTTCTGGCCGCCAATGCCGAATAAGTTGCCCAGTGACATTCCCAAGTTCGAGGGTAAGTCTGGAGAGGACCCGTCGAATCATGTGATGACTTACCACCTCTGGTGTGCCTCTAATTCCATCTCGGATGATTCGATCTGCTTACGTCTTTTCCAGCACACTCTCATTGGTCTCGCGGCCAAGTGGTACATTGAGTTACCATGGGCCTCTTTTTATAATTTTAGTCAGTTAGCTACCTCGTTTTTAACTCATTTTCAGTTGCGGGTCAGATATGATAATGGCACGGAGTTACTAACTTCATTAAAGCAATCAACGTCTACTTATATTTCCGATCATATTCATGAATGGAGACGTCGAAGGCAGTTAGTGAAAGTTTTTATCCCGGACCAGATCTTAGCTGAATGGTTTGTTAAATTATTGTTACCGAAGAATACTGAAGACGTAGCTAAGGCCGGAGTAGTTACTGAGGAGCAAGTGATTGCTCAAGCGCAGTACCTTGACTTAGTTTATACTCAGTCAGGTACGTTACACGAAAAGATCCCAGATCTTCCAAAGTCAAATCAAATCATTGCTGCTCCTTTAGGGTCTCATGCTGCTGATGGCATGATTAGTACGGTGAACACTAAAATTAAGAAGAAATACTCAAAGAATTCTTCTCCTATTATAACCTTACGAGACTCCCTGACGGGAGATTCTTCCGCTGAACTCTCTGCCAATATTCACGTTGTAGAGTCATCTACGGCTAAATCAAAATCCGGTGGGAAGAAGAAAGGGAAGAAGAAGAATAAAGCAGACAAAACTCCAAAGGAGAAAACTGAAAAGGCGGAATCCAGTGATGAAAAGCGCAAGCCTCGTTATCCATGTCTTATTTGTGAAGAAGAACACTTTACAAGAGACTGCCCTCATCGAGCAGAGGTTGCGAAAATAATCAAAGGTTCCGAAATTCCTGTTGTCTTGAAGGATCCATTTCCAAAAGATAGCAAAATGATAGGTTCTTCCTCGAGTGCCAATGAAGAACCCATATTGATGATGTCTCATGTAAGGATTGCGACTCGATCGCAAGATTATGGTAGTAAAAGTCTTGTTGATGGCAAAGAAGCAGAATCTTCTTGTTCTAATCCATCAACTTGAGCTCCCGGTTCCGATCCACTATAGATCGAGAAGCCTAACCCAGACTTAGTAATCAAACCGCCCACCAAGGGTGTACTTCGAAGGTCTGCTTTCAATCCACATGTGAGAGCGGCCCAAAATTACAACATTGTTGAGGACTTAGCTGTTTCACCCTCAGCGATGTCGGCTTTGGAAGTGCTGCAATCATGCCCAGCACAGAGAGAATTACTCTTGTCGACTATAGGAGCTGTTGATGTTCAGGACCCGAACCTAATAATCTTTGATCAAGAAAATAGTACGCCGCGTTTACCTCATCAAATTGCTTTCCAGATCCCAGTGATAGTCAAAAACAGGCCTATTCATTGGATTGTAATTGATGAGGGAGCTTCAACGTGTATTATGTCGATACAATGTTGGAGATCGCTTGGTTCTCCTTCACTAAATCAATCCCCGACAATTCTTAAGGCCTTTGATGGCCGTGGGTTTCATCCTTTGGGCATTTTACAGGATTTTCCTATAGGGGTTGAAGGAAAAACCATTAGTTTAGATGTGGAGGTGGTTGATGCCCCTCTAGACTACAACCTTCTCTTGGGTTGAAGTTGGACTTACGCTATGACAGCGGTTGTTTCATCGGTCTTCCGAGTAATAAAGTTTCCACATAATGGAAAGAACGTAACAATAGACCACCTGGCTTACTTTTCATCTGACCCAACCTCTTCAGAGAGTATTCAGCATGTCAGTAAAACGACTATCCCATATAAGGATGTTGGTGTAGGGTTAGTTAAAGATGCTGGTTTACTGGGAACTTTTCCTTTTCCTCCACTCAACACATCATCTTCATTTGCAACCATTCATATGATTACATCAGACACTATTTATTACGACGATCCTTGGATCATTCCTTCTGAATCTGAAATAGACTCATTTGGTAATTCTATGCCGTTGAGTCCATATGAAATTGCCTATTAAGCCGTGTAGTCTTTTACCGACCCCTGTTCAACCAAAATCGACCAAATGAATGTGGTCCATGAGGAATCACTTTTCACATCAACCTCGGAGTTAATAGCGTTTCCTGAAGTTGTATCATCTGACGAGCAACTTCGTGAAGTCCTATGTGTAGACGATTTACCATGGGAATATCTCCATCATAGATCTTCATTTTTACTCGAGGATGATCATTTTGAAAATGATTTCTCATCAATTTTTACAGCTGAATATGTCAAGGAAGCTCAGAATCCCATGAAACATCCTGATTCAGAGCTGAATTTGGGAAATATCTCTCATACTATTCCCATTGACATTTCAGTTAAGCCTGGAATTGTTGAGAACATTCATATAGGTGCCTCGTGTATAGATGACGAAATTCAGACATACAAGGACCTGTTTCAAGAATTCTGCAACGTGTTTGCCTGGTCCTACAAGGAAATGCAAGGAATTGATCCCGCGATTGTTGTTCATGAGATCAAGACTTACCCGGATGCTAAACTCGTCCGGCAACGTTTGCGTCAGATTCACCCACAAAAAGCTGTTGCAATTAAAGCAGAAGTTGAAAAACTGTTGAAAGCAGGTTTCATCTATCTGATCCCGTTAACGGATTGGGTATCGAATATTGTTCCGGTTAACAAAAAATAGGGAACAATAAGAATATGCATCGATTATAGGGACATTAATCGAGCTTGTCCAAAGGAAAACTACCCAACACCCTATATCGATCAAATCATTGACGATTCTGCTGGCAGCGAAATATTTTCCTTTATGGACGGTTTTTTCGGTTACAATCAAATCAATATTCTACATGCCGATCAACCAAAAACGGCTTTCATTTGTCCATGGGGGACATTTGCTTACTGCAAATTACCTTTTGGGCTTAAGAATGCTAGAGAAACTTTTCAAAGGGCGATGTCTTATACATTTCATGACATCAAACAAATTGTGCAACCGTATCTCGATGATTTGCCCGCTCATTCATTACATCGAGCTGACCACCTTGTCCATTTACGAGCCATCTTCATGAGGTGTAGGCATTATCGTATTCGGTTGAACCCACACAAATGTGTCTTCTGTATAGAAGTGGGACGATTGCTAGGATTTGTAGTTTCGAAAGCTGGCATTCGCGTCGATCCCTCGAAGGTAGAAGCTATCATCAAATTGCCTCCTCCTTTGAGTCTTCGCCAACTCCAAAGTTTGCAGGGGAAAGCAAACTTTTTACGACGATTCATTCCTAACTACGCCGAGGTTACAAAGGGTTTTACACGGTTGTTGAAACAGAACGCTCAATTCTCTTGGGATGAGATAGCTTAGAAATCTTTTGATGCACTCAAACACGCGTTGACCCATGCGCCGTTGTTGCATCCTCCCAACTACAACCAGAATTACTTTTTGTACCTCGCCACCGCTCATTCCACCATTGGGATGGTCTTAGTTTAGGAAGACGAATTCGGAATGGAACATGTGATATATTACCTTAGTCGGACGTTAAATCCCACTGAACTCAAATATTCACATGTGGAGAAATTGGCATTGGCAGCCGTTCAAGCTGTCCAACGTTTTCGTCACTACATTTTACTCCGTAAAACTACAGTAATTTCGGATTGCAACCCTATGATTTACATTTTGACTAAACAATTGCTAGGGGGCAAGTACTCTAAATGGATTGTTATCCTGCAAGAGTTCGACTTGGAGTTTGAGAAATCTAAGTCTAAGAAATCTTTAGTTTTTGCAGAGTTAATGTGTGACTTCCCGCGTGCTGACACGGAAACTGTGGCAGAGGAGCCCATTGCGGACGAATCTTTGTTTCTAATTAGCACTTTACATCCGTGGTATGGGGATATCATCGTCTATCTCCAGACCCAATCCTTTCGGCCCGAAGCTTCAAATTCGTAACGTCGGAAAATTCGATTCCAATCCCAACAATACAAAATTATTGGAGATACTCTTTATCGCCGTGGGGCAGACTCTGTTTTTCAACGTTGTTTAACTCACGAAGAGGCTGAAAGGGTTCTAAATGACTGTCACTCTGGAGCGTGTGGCGGTCATATGTCTGGGTATGCCACAACCCAAAAGATATTGCGCGCTGGCTACTTCTGGCCGTCCTTGTTTAAAGATTGTATTATTGCAGTCCAAAAATGCCACAACTGTCAAGTGTTCGATCGAAAGATGTGTGCTCCACCTGCTCCTCTCCACCCTATAATTACCGTTGGTCCTTTTGCTAAATCGGGTATCGATTTCATTACATGTAACCCTCACTCGGTCGGGGGGCATGCGTATATCATCCTTGCGGTAGATTATTTTACTAAGTGGGCCGAGGCGATGCCTACATTCGAGGCAGACGGCAAGACAACTGCAATTTTCGTATTCAATCATATAATTGCTAGGTTTGGTGTCCCACAACCGATAATCACTAACCATGGGCGCCATTTTCGAAACGTTATGATGACAGAACTTACAGGCCAGCTTGGTTTGCGTCACGATAGTTCAACTCCTTATTATCCACAAGCAAATGGTCTGGTTGAGTCCATCAACAAAGTTTTGGTTATCATGATCCGATGAATCATTGGTATTCATCGGTCAAATTGGCACAACATGTTATTTTCAGCGCTTTGGGCGTACCGAACCTCAGTGAAAACATCAACAGGGTTCACTCCTTTCCAACTAGTTTATGGTTTGGAAGCCGTGCTACCCATTGAATGCGAAATCCCGTCAATGAAAATGGCCATCGAGTTACTTCCAGCTACTTCCGAAGAGGAGAAACGTGTATTATACTTAGCTCAATTAGATGAGAATCGACGTGATGCTGCATTGGCGATCGAGACTCATGCAAAACGTATGAAAGCTCAGTATGATTGAAATGTGACCCCTCGAAATTTTTAGAAAGGAGACCTAGTATTATTATATGATCAAGCTAATGATAAATTAGGTGCTAGAAAATTCGTTCCTATGTGGCATGGGACTTATATTGTCAAGCGAAAGCTAGCAAAAGGGGCCTATGAGCTGGTAGATTTTGACGGGGACTATTTGGGTAAACCGAGAAATGGACTTTACCTAAAGAAGTATTACGCTTAAAAGAGTGGGTATGGAGATTTTTACTTAGGTTAGTTTTTTCTTTCTAGCTGGTGTGTTTGTTAGTTTAGACAGTGTGCTTAGCTTAGAAAGTGTGTTTTCGTCGTTATTCTGGCTTATCTTGGTTTTACTCTTGATGATGCAGATGTCGATGCCTCTCCAAACATACATTGGTTTTGCTGATGGTGCTTGTCGTAGTACACGGAATATCTCTTCTGCAGCTTGGGTTATCTATTCGCCCTCTGACGAGTTAGTTTCTATGCATGGGGTGAGCCTCGGTCAAACAACAAACAACATTGCAGAATACAGTGCAGTGATTGAGTTATTGTCTGAATCTATTTCATTTAGGATTCAGAGTTTGATAGTGAGGTTAGATTCTGAACTCGTTGTATTACAACTTAATAGAGTATATGCCATTAGAAATCTAGTTTTATTAAGTTTATTTTTGAGAGTGCGTCTCTTGGAACGTGAGTTTGATTACATTGAATATCAACATATTCCAAGGTCTTTAAATACATTAGCAGATGCAATTGCTTCTCCAATCATACATGTAAATTTAAAACCATTTCAGAACATGATTTACAAGATAAGCCGATAATAATGATATATATAGATAGGAGTGTGTCAAAAAAATACATCGTCTTCGATCATAGGTTGAAAAACACCTTATGATCGGCAAAAATGAAAAGTAAAAAAACCCAAAATGTCACATGTGTCTACAAAAACGACCATCCAATCACTGGTGATGATCTCTATATGACACCACTACACAGGCCACACTACACAAGAACCTCCTAAAAGGTCCTGGGACCCCGACTACATAGCGCTGAAGCCTGATAGGAATATCATCTATGGTAGTCTCCGGTATATCTGTTGTAAGACCCTCTAGGTCATGTTCTAACTTAGCTAAAGTCTCTGTGGCCTTGTCCTGTGGGGCCAGTGCCACTGCAACTGGTAGTCTCCTCTCGAAAGGCCGGAGATTCGCTGGACAACGTGGGCCTACATCTACATTTTGAAAATTATTACTATCAGTTTTGAGACGATATAAAAACAAAAAAAATAGATAGTTTAAAAACTTGTGGAAAATGAAGTTACCTGTATCATCCCATTGTTCTCCCCGTGGAAGAACCATGTCCGGATCTCCACGAAAATCAACTCCGGCATAAGGAAAATCCTGTATAGAAAAGACCTGGTCCTCTAACCAGTGAAAGTACTCCGAAGTAAATTGAACAACCTCCGTTCCCTCGTCAGTATGATGGACCATAACCGCAACCCATCGCATCAATTTGGGCTCTCGAGGAAGCCCAACACCAACAGTGAGTTGTTGTGGGATCAGCATCGGAACCCTCTCTAAGCCAAAACTCACAACCAAAGGCCCATAACCAAAAGTCTTCAGCTGTCCATTTTTGGCTCTAGTTAGTTGGCCTTTTACATTGGCCAACACAGCATCACACCAGTTGAAAATGGTACCTCGATAGCAATCAATCACCATCCGCATATGGGATCCAGTGGCAATGTGTAAAGCGGTAGCCCCGCAAAGTTTGGTAACTGTAAAGGAAATCACCATAAGTTCAGGTCGGGATATAGTTTTGATCTCTTTCCCATTCTCCTGAGTCTGAGTGTTACACCACTCTAGTCGGAGACTAGCGATGGACTGGCCACCCGGCCTAGTCCCGAACAGAGTCAAGTGTTCGCCTCTCTTGGGTAAGCTAGTGAGAAAGTAGATATCTGTGGGCTCTATCTCGAGCTGGTGCCCTCCAATATAAAAAAACTGGTCCTGAACATTCCACCTTTCTACCAGCCACTCTAGAAATCTCACTTGGGCCCTCATGCCAGGTATGGCCCAGTATTTATAAAAGCCACATGCCTTCAAAGCATCAATTGATGGTTGATGATTAATGGTGGCCAAATCAACATCTTCGTGCTCTCTCTCGTGCCAATCAAGCATGGTGAACAATCTACACACTAGAAAACATCCATTAGATTCCATAAAATCAAAAAAATTTGGTCCATTTTGGAGAAATTGGGGTTTGAAAACTCGTTTTGCGGGGTATGCACCCTGCCTTTAGGAACAGAGCGTGGGTATGCAGGTTCCCTTAAGGCAAGGTGCGTACGCCCGACATTTTCTCAACTGAGAAAATGTCGGGGTACGCGGGTCCCTATTGTGGCACCTCCGTACCCCGAGAGGCGGTTCTTGAAACCCCAAAACCTCCAAAAAATGAAATTATGGGCCTAAAAAAGAATTCTAAACGGATGAAATTGAAGAGGAGGATGTTGTAGAATACCTGAAAGAGATGGCATTCGATTTCGATAGTCGGATTCTCCGCAATGTCCACGGGAAGTTTCTTGCCAAAAGCCCTTCTTCTCTCCTCAACAGTAAAATGGTGAAAATGAATTGGTAAAAGCCTTTTTTATAGGTTTCTTGGGTAAATAAATGGTAAATTTGTTTATTTTTCACCATGAAAAGATATTTTTCAAAGTATTTTTATCTATCTTCAACAGGTATGAGTAATGTGTTGGTTTTTGTGCAGGATAAAGGATTTTCAGGGAAAATTGTCATTTTTTACAAACAAAAACATCAGAGTCATCTTTAAGCCCTTTTCTGACTCCTAAAAAATGAAAAGATTTCCGAGCGTTTCTTTTACACTCGTTAAAACGGAATTAAAAGACGGTCCTCTTACATCCCTTTTCTGACCATAAAAACATGAAAAGATTGCCAGATTTTTGTCGTTTCAAATTCGATATTGGAAATAAAACGACGTGTCTTTAATCGCTTTTTACTTTTCAGGTCAGAGACACTAATCATGAAAGTACTCCTTGGTCGTAAAGATCAAGCGGTTCTCTCAAGTATTATTTTACACTTTTTCGGGCTTGGGAGACACAAATTTACGAAAAAGGTCAACCCTGGAGTCTTCTTAAGTTTTTCAGACTCTCTAAAATTGAAAAACGCCAAGTTTCTCCTATACTAGACTAGTTAAAATTTCACAGTAAAGAACTTGTTCGATTACAAACAGGGACAGACCACTCCTTCTTAGGGTTCGAATCTAAACTAAGTTGGACTCATCTGAAGGATGAGCTTATAATCAAGAAAATGTTATCCTCCTCAAGCTTGTAAAAAATAAAGAGGTACTTTCCAGAAATGGTGGGGGAAAAGAGAGAAAAATGAGCCTATTTGTTATCCTTTGTCTCAGAAAAACCTTATCACCACTCTTGAACACGACACTTTTCATTCACCTGGGTTGGGAAATCCTTTACCTCACAGTTGATTAAACCACATTGAAAGTCTTCAGCCGGGTTTTGGGTGTTAACTTTGGGTCAATGGTCACCAAGCCATCTGTTGTGTTGTTATGTGTTCAATAGGTCACTGCAAACAAACCATTCATCTGCAAAATATCTGTCATCCATCTTGATCATCCCTGAGTCAGTCCTTACAGCTACATTTCTTCAACTTGATCTATGATTTCGTGTTGTGGGCTTGCCTGCAACGGATCGCTTTCTATCGACATCAGCACATTATCTAGAAAGATGATCTAGGAATCGTCAGTACCTTTAAATCTGCATGCATCAATGGCAGGGTTCTCGCCTTTAACGATAGTTTACATCATTGAATTTCGATCGAAGGATTCCGTGACATGTTCGACATCAATACATTCATTCACATCTCATGGATTGTACTGGGTACTTTGAGAACCATTGACATCACTGGTGGTCTCTCTCACACTTGTTAACAGTTTGCATGATTGAGTGGTAATCAAGTGGTTTCTACCATGTTCGACATCAACTCATTTATTCGCATGGATAAAATCGTACTATTTCGGGAAGTAGAAACGAAGATCATCGATCTAGTTTCCGCCATCCAGGCTGCGAGGAGCTTTGTATTCATTATATAGTAGACTAATTATAAACAAATGGCTGCGTCCATACTGTGTCTACATGAGTCTATGATTATGATGTACTGCGAAATCATTCCTATATCAGAGCAGTAGTTAGTTTGTTAGTTAAATTTTTTGATCTGAGTATGGGAATGCCTACCTCAGCGATGACATGATCTCATATATGTATTTTGTGTTGAATATTTGCAGGTTCCAACTGGGCTCTCCACAGGATAATCCTTGAAATGATAAAGTGCTTCACCCTTCCTAGATGATATGAAACCCTAATCTACTACTGGCTTCGCACTTTAGGGGGCAATCTGTTACACTAAAATTTGTCACCATGACTATTTACAGTCAGTATGGCTCCATCAATAACCATACTGTCCTCCTTGGCAAGTCTTATACCTCTGCTCCTCATGTCAAACTCCAAGAAAGAGAGAAAGTCTTTAAAAATCAATATAACTCTGGTTACGCAGTTTCTCTTACCCTTACCTGCGTGTATGCACCTCTTTTTCATAATACCTGTGTACTTGTACTCCTTGTCTGTAAATGGGTGGGTGCATACTCCTGTAAAGGTCAAAAGGCGCAAGTTTTACTCCAAAAAACTTACTTTTGGTTGATTCTAGAGCATTCTAGAATATGGTTTGACGTGGATTGAGTGCCTCCAGATGGTTCATGCATCCCAATGAAAGAGGAACTTATCCCATCAAGAAGGGAGCTATCCCATTGATGGTGGAACTGATTAACTTCCTCCAAAGCACTATAAATACAGGCATTGGGCCAGAGGGAGGGAAGGTTGAAAGCTGAACATTCCTAAGGGTAGATGCTGCTGAAATTAGGACTCCCTTATAGAGCTTGAGAGGAGAGATTCCAATCCTTTCTTAGCTTCACTTGGAAGTGGGTGAGCTGATCAAAGTAAAGAAAAACTCTTGCTGGACCGTGGGAGGGACCTGCACAACACCAAGGCACTGGTTGTAATGGTTTCTTTTGTTTCCAATTAATACAATTAAGTTCATTTTTCTCAACAAGTTGTTATATATAATTTGTTTCATAAACTTCTTGGTCTTTATGATGAATATGTTTTATTATATGAGTTATTCAGGTGCTATGTAATCGTTGGCTTGTTAGTGAATGCAGGCTTCAAGGAGAAGGAGCTCATCTGGATCGAAGAGGCTTGGCTGCTGCAAACAAGCATTGGACTAGAGGTAAGCCTTAAACACATGGTTGCTTTTATTTTAATGCATATTTAGGGAGAGATAGTACTTGATTGTTTTGTTTGTCACTAGAAAGCCTTAGCTTCTAGGGAGGTCGGTTTTTGTCCACAAAATTGACTCTTTCCGCATGACACCCATTTACGTTGTTGCGTCTATTTTTCATTACATTACATATATGTTCTCTCAACAAAACATTTCCCTTACCCTCACACTGTTGTGTGCATTACATACAACCTGCTGGAAAAATTCTCCTTTCACCTTCACTGCTGCGAGTTTCACATTTTTTTCATATACAATGAACAACCGAAACTAAAACATAACAATACATTTTTTGTGCCATACTGCTGTGAGCAATAAAAAAATAAACTTAAAAAAAACTTTACCAACTTTTACCTATCACATTAAATTTACATTAATTACTTTTACGGAGAAAGTCGCGGTCAAAACAAAACTTTCACTTCATGCAAATTCATTGTTGCAGACTTGTATCAATTGTTGATTTAATTCGACGGTTTTCAACCATATCGCGTGGCCCATTTCTGCTGAAGTTTACGTTCCATTGAAAAGCGGTTTTCGAAAATTTGCTATGGACATGCGTCAGACAATGAATGTGATCGGAGCCGTTTGAGAAAATACCACCATTGCGAGAAAGGTGGTGCAATGGAGAACACGCGGTTTTCGGAAATACATGTTGTTTGCAGTCGTTGTTTCCATGGTGGAATCCAGACAACACTACAGTTGAAATTATTATTTCAACACTCCCCTTTAATTTCAACTACTGGGTTATCAGTTAAACCCAAACACTTCCTCAAAAATTCAAAACTTTTCTGCCCCAAAGGCTTGGTCATAATGTCAGCAACCTGCTCATGAGTTCTTCAATGTTCTAAGACAATTTCTCCATTGTTTACCAATTCCTTGATGTAATGAAACTTTGTGTCAATGTGTTTCGTTCTCTTATGAAACACTGAATTCTTGGATAATGCAATAGGTGAGCTATTGTCACAAAAAATCACAGTTCCTTTTACTTGCTCTTGACATAAGCTCCTTAACATCCTTCTCATCCAAACTGCTTGACACGCTGCTGCTGTAGCTGCCACATATTTTGCCTCTGTTGTAGACAATGCTACAATAGGTTGTTTTTTAGAAGCCCATGAAATAGCTCCTAAACCCATGTCAAAAACATAACCAGATGTGCTTTTCCGATCATCTACACTTCCAGCCCAATTATTATCTGTGTATCCAATCAAATCTGAACATTCTGAAGCAGAATATAAAATGCCAAACCTTTTAGTACCTTTAATATACCTCAGAATCCTTTTTGCTGCCTGCCAATGTGCTTCTTTTGGCCTCTCCATGAATCTGGAAATTAAACTAACAGCAAACATTATATCTGGCCTAGTTGCAGTTAAATACATGAGGCTCCCAACTATGCTTTTGTACACACTAGGATCAAAATCCTTGCTGATGTCCTCTTTGTTGAGTTTTAATCCCATCACTGTGGGAGTGATTGATGCCTTGCTCTCCTGCATGTTAAATCTTTCCAACACTTCCTTAACATATTTTGCTTGTGAGATAAAAATCCCATTTCCATTTTGTTCTACTTCTATTCCTAAGAAGTATCTCAACAAAACCATGTGAGTCATTTCAAATTCTTCTTTCATGACTGTTTTAAAATTTTCAATAAGATAAACATCATTGCGTGTGAAAATAACATCATCAACATACAACACAACAATTAGTAATTTACTATCCTTTTTTATGATGTAGAGGGTGGGTTCTCCCTCACACTTTTCAAATCCATTTTCCAGTAGATAGGAATCTATCCTACTGTACCATGCTCTTGGTGCTTGCTTCAGCCCATAAAGAGCTTTCTTCAATCTACACACTTTGTGTTCATGTGCTTTCTTTTCATAGCTTAGATGTTGTTCAATGTAAACGTCTTCCATTAACACTCCATTTAGGAATGCTGATTTCACGTCCATTTGGTAAACTTTCCACTTGTTTTGTGCTGCTATGGATAGCACTGCTCTCACTATTTCGATTCTTGCAACCGGTGCAAAATTTTCCTCATAGTCTCTCCCATACTGTTGCTTATATCCTTTGACAACAAGTCTTGCCTTGTGTCTTTCTATTTTGCCTTCAGCATTACTCTTGCTCTTGTAGACCCATTTAACTCCAATGACTTCTTTACCTTTTGGTAGCTCAAATAAATCCCATGTCTTGTTTATTTCTATGGCATTGATTTCCTCATCCATATCTTCTATCTATTTCCTATCCTTAATTGCATCTTCGAAATGAACAGGGTCATCAACATGACAATATAGAACAAACAAAGAGTTCATACCTTCATTTGCTGCTTCTTGTTCATAAATATCACTTAAATTTCTGAATTTCTTACCTCTTTCATTTGGTGTACAAGTGCTTGAAGAAGCACTTGAATTTCATCCTTCTCGTGTGCTTGAAGAAGCACTTTCATTTCTCGTCAAGGGTGTCCCTTGCTGTCCTTGTGTTGGTGCTGCTGTTTGGGGATGTATTTCAACCATCTCCTCATCATTTACATCATGTGACAAAGAGATTTTAGGTTCACTGTTTTCTCTATGCTTCCATCCCAAGCTTCCTCCTCAATGAACTGAACATCTCTACTCACAATAAGCTTCTTGATGGATGGGTTATACAACCTGTAAGCTTTGGATTCCTCACTGTATCCAATGAAAATACATTTCTCCCCTTTGCTATCCAACTTCTTCCTTAGCTGATCTCGAATGTGTGCATAGGCCACACATCCAAAAACTTTCATGTGGGTGACTCCTTGCTTTCTCCCACTCCATGCTTCTTCTGGCACTCTGTTCATCACTGCTTTTGTAGGGCATCTATTCAAAATGTACGCTGCACAATGTACAGCTTCAGCCCAATAATCATTTGGCAAATGCTTTTCCTTTAACATACTCCTCGCCATGTCCATGATTGTCCTACTCTTCCTTTCGGCAACTCCATTTTGTTGTGGAGTGTACCTAGGTGTAAACTGCTTATGAATTCCATTTTCTCTACAAAACCGTAGAAATTCTTTGGAGATATACTCACCTCCTCTATGAGTTCTCAGAACTTTGATATGCAGCCCACTTTGGTTTTCCACAAGTGCCTTGAAACTGCAAAATCTTTCAAACACTTCACTTTTGTTCTTCAAGAAATAAACCCAAGTTTTTCTAGTAAAATCATCAATGAATGTTAATATGTAGTGGTTTCCTGCAAGTGATGGAGTTTTGCATCGGTCCACATAAATCTGAGTGGACAATTTCTAAGGGTGTTTTTTCCCTTATGCTTTTCCCTGATGGAAAACTTTTTTTGTGTTGTTTCCCCAAGATGCAACCTTCACAAAGGCTCTCTCGTTTCTCTATCAATGGTAATCCTCTTACCATTCCTTTTCTACTCAACAAATTAAGACCTCCAAAGTTGAGATGTCTAAATCTCAAGTGCCACAACCAATTTTCATCCTTTGGTTCGCTTTGGAAAGCCTCTTGAGTCACTGCTACAATTAATTCTTTATTTTTTAAATCTGCTTTCATTCTGAGAGGGAACATCATGTTCCTTGTCATCTTCACTTCAACAATACATTGTTTGTTGGGTGCTCTATCCATGATGGTTCATACATCATTCACAAAGAAAACATTGTAACCCTTTTGAACAAGCTGTCCAATACTTAAGATGTTACATTTCATTCCACGAACATAATAAACATCTCATATGGTTTTCTTTTCACATTTCTTTGTTAAAAATTTTACTTCTCCTTTTCCCATAACAGAAACTTTATTATGAGTCCCTAGTGTGACTTGTGACTTTACGTTCTGATCTAACATAGAAAACAGGGCTATGTTTCCTGTCATATGGTTGCTGCAAACAGAGTCTAGGAACCATACATATTCACTCTTTTCTTCAACAATATTACAGGATAAAAGAAAATTGTTTTGGCTAATATTTTCTCTAGTGAAATTTGCACTAGTTTTATTACTCATATCATGCTACTTCTTCCTACATTCATTTGCATAATGCCCATATTTTTTACAGTAGTAACATTGGACATTGGATTTTTCATACCTTTGTCCTTAAGCATGATGTTGTCCACTTTGTTGGTTGTTGCCTTGGCCTTGGTTCTAATTTGCATTGTTGCCTCTTCCTTAAGCATTTGCTCGATTGTTTCTTCCACCTTTGTTTTGGCTTCTGCCTCTTCCTCTTTTTTTTCCTCTGCCTTGACCTCTTCCTCTCCCAAAGGACATATGGGTCTTGAAGGCATGCTCTAGAGATGAGTTTTCATTCCTACTCAACCTCTGCTCATGTGTTATCAGTGATGCATGTAGTTCATCAACTCAGAAGTTTGTGAGATCCTTTGTCTCTTCTATGGTGGTAACAATCACATCAAACCTTGAGGGTAGGATCCTCAATAGTTTCTCCACAATCATCCTTTCTTCAAAAATATCTCCATGAGACCTTATCTGTGTGACCAGACCAATCACATGTGTGAAAAATGAGTCAATATTATCTGACTCCTTCATGCATAGATTCTCAAAATCTCTCCTTGGCAATTGTAGTTTTGTTGTCTTCACTTTCTCCATGCCTTGATAGGTTGTCTTGAGAGTTTGCCATGCTTCTTTGGATGTCTTGGTTGCTGCTATCCTTGGAAACACACTCTCATGCACTGCTTGATACAAAAATAAGAGGGCTTTAGAATCCTTCTTCTTATAGCTCTTCAACAGATCTTTCTCTGCCTATGTCAAGTTATTAAACTAATCTTCATCTGCTGACTCTTCAAATCAATCCTCAACAAATTCCCATAAGTCTTGTGAGGCAATCAAAGGTTTCATGGTTATTGCCCAATATTCATAATTTTTCCCATTAAAGTGTGGGAGTTGAGTATTAAAGATACCCATGCAAGTCATCCCTCCACCCATTCTTGCACTCTTCAAGATACTTGACTGTGTATTAAAATAATTGACTCTCTTCAACAGCGACACAAAAACCTAGCTTGAGAAATAGCTTGGATTTTCTTGACTAAGTCTTCACTCTCCTCGAGACGCTGCTCCAGCAAGAAACCCTTTCTTCAGCTTCTTTGACACCTTCAAAGAGTGTGGACAAGCTCTGATACCACTATTGGAAATTTTTCTATTTAATTCCAAAACAAAATAACTTGAACAGAAAATAATACTATGTTTTCTCACAGGATCTTAATGCACGGAAGCTTAAAATTGTTTGGTCAAGAAGAACAGAGTTTTTCAACACACATAATTTTTTTTTGTATTCATTAATAAAAGAATGCCTCTTAGAGACTTCTTCCTCTCACAGAGGGATCTACACAAAAACACTTTTGTTCCTCACAAAAAAAATTACTCTGTCTCCTTGCAAACTTTACTCTATCTCAGTCGAAAATTTTTACACTACTGTGTGAAAATAAAACTTACATTTACTACTGTAATTTTTTTTTACATTTTCTTGTTGATTCTATTGCATTTCATATGCAACTACAAGAAAAATAATTACCTTACAATTGTGCTACTGCGCATTCTCTTTTGTTTCAACGAACAATACAAAAATCCCATTTACGCTAGTGCGTCTATTTTTCATTACATTGCATATATGTTCTCTCAACAAAAAATTTCCCTTACCCTCACACTCGTGTGTGCATTACATCCAACTTGCTGGAAAAATTCTCCTTTCACCTTCATTGCTCCGAGTTTAACGTTTTTTTCATATACAATGAACAACCAAAACTAAAACATAACAATACATTTTTTTGTTCCATACTCGCGTGAGTAATAAAAAAAAAAAAACTTAAAAAAAACTTTACCAACTTTAACCTATCACATTAAATTTACATTAATTACTTTTACAGAGAAACTCGCGGTCAAAACAAAACTTTCACTTAAAGCAAGTTCATTGTTGGAGGCTTGTATCAACCTGTTGTCAACCATATGGCGCGGTCCATTTCTGCTGAAGTTTACGCTCCGATGAAAAGCGGTTTTAGAAAAGTTGTTGTGGACACTCATTAGTGAGTGAATGTGATCGGAGGAGTTTGAGAAAATACCACCATTGCAATAAAGGCGGTGCGATGGAGAAGAGGAAGTTTTCGGAAATAAATGTTGTTTGCAGTCGCTATTGCCATGGCAGATTCCGGACAGCGCTGAAGTTGAAATTATTATTTCAAAAAAATGTTCCTTCTTCTTCTAGTGGTGTTTTTTTTACTCAATTGGACTAATTCTATTAATCAAAAATATGGTACAAGAAGGTACATTCAAGAGAGACAGAAAACCGACAACCAACAATGATAGGACTATCAACGTAGGTTCTCGAGAAGAAGTGAAACAAGCAAGAAGGTACAACATATGGCTGGAAGCACAAGAAGAGTGACTTCTACCTAGAATGGGTAGAAGCCTCATCTGAATCAGAGGAGGAGGTCAAATGGATGCGTTTCTGAGCGGTAGCTGTGTCGGAGGGGAGGACTGTGCCGGACCATAGGTGGAAGGGACCACATGATGAGGGGCTTGATCCATTTCTGCATCGCTACTTTCATCTTCAGAGCTGGAGGAATTAGAATCCACGACTGGAGGTGGAGAGCAAAGGGCCCATCCTTTGGACTTGGGCTTGGAGAGGTTATCCTTATTGTTTTTTGCTCTCCAAATGTAGTGATTGGTGGCAATGGGGGCAACAGAATGCAGTATTTTAGTAATCCAGTTTCTGGGACGAGACAAAGGCGTTTATCTTGAGATTGATTTGGTGTGGAAGTCCTTTGCTCAAATCTAAGTCCACACATACTCTGGCATATGAGTAGACACCTTTGGATTCCCGCTAGTAGTCTCCCATCATGAAACTGCCCAAGGTGTTGCCTATAGCTCTATAGACAAGAGTATGCCATAAGTGGGTAGGTAAGTTTGGAAGCCTCATCCATACAGCTGTCATGGTAATGAGTGCAGTTTCTCGATCAAAATCTCGGAACCAAGGAGTGAAGAAGAGCCCCGTAGTTCCCATGAACCACGTTCATTCTTCTAAGGGCTTTTGATAATGCTTACTATTATCAAATAGGACAATGAAGTAACCTTTTGAACAAAAACTAACCTTACAATGATGAGTCCAGTTTGCATGGATCCATGCATGAGATGGCAGCCACAGTCGGAAATCTGCAAATGATGGCTCTTTCTGCAAATTCTTGAAGTCGGGTTGCAAGATCTTCATTGTTGAGTTCAAGAGAGGGAACTTCTTTGATCTTATCAACCAAAAAGGGCTTAGGTTTAACGGGGTTTGGGGTTCTAAGAGTGTACTGCATCTTTGTATGAAAAGGGACGACCAGAGAATGACTATCCCGCTGCACCTCCTCATGGGTTACGACCAAAGAGTTATTCCTAGTTATGCGGTACAAAGAGAGGGGAAGAATGTCTTCAAGTTTTTTACGTTGAAATAGAAGTCTCTCAAGTGGCCTGAAGGGATCCCGATCCCGCCATTCTAGATCCAAAAGGCATCCCGATCCGCAGTTCTAGATCGAGTTTGACATACAACACTAGATATTAAGAACTGACCCATTACATGATGGTTCTACCTGTAGGCTGAGAAATTTGGATCAATGAAGTGCCTAGACCAAGTGCCAGGGCTTCTTGTGCTTTCTTCAATCGTGGTGTCAGACCTGCAAGATCATGGCTGTGTCTATTGAGAACCCGATCTGATTGATCTATGGCGGATCTGGGGTTTTTAAGGCGCAGTATTGAGGGCTTTGATCCGTGCAAGAGGCTTCTTGTCGGGGAGAAAATCCACTTCTGTCCGGCAAGTTTGCACCCAGACGATGTGACCACAACGCTGTCGGCCTTTGAGCAAGCCCTCAGAACATTCAGCGTTCCGTTGATTGCTGGCTTCATCACGTCGCCCTCGGGATCGTTGGTGTTGAAGTTGACGGGACATGGAAAACGCCATCACAACGGTCTATGGCAGCATCGAAACTGCCTTCTTCCACCAGATCCGCACTGAAGGTTTTGAGCCTCTCCCCAGAGCCCGGAATGTCCAGGAGATGCCGCACCTTAGCTACGTTCCCTGGGACATGCACAGTAGCGTGGACAGTGTGAGCCCGTTGCAGTAGGAGCTTGACCAGCGAGGAGGCCACAAACCCTGTTGCTTCGGTCACACAAAAGGAGGTTTTGCAACTCCTGTCCAGGAGATGCCGCACCTTAGCTACGTTCCCTGGGACATGCACAGTAGCGTGGACAGTGTGAGCCCGTTGCAGTAGGAGCTTGACCAGCGAGGAGGCCACAAACCCTGTTGCTTCGGTCACACAAAAGGAGGTTTTGCATGCGGGAGTTGCAGAGGCCATTTTTCTTTTCTCGGTGTCTACTCAAGATTATTTAATATATCGCGTATATTCTTTGTTAGAGAGCGAAGTGATTTAAGTTGTTCCCGCAGCCGGTGTTCATATGTCATTCTTCTGGTGGTGTTAGTTGCATAGTGAGAAACAATAATATCTTGAAACAATAATATGTTGAAAAATCTGAGGTGGAGGGAGAATATAAATATTCTGAACACAGTTGTTGTTCTCAGTAACAATGATGGATAGCTAATAAATTAAATGGGCAAAACATAGCAGATCAATTTCCGCTTTACCAAATCCATGGATAGCTAATAAATTCAATGGGCAAAACATAGCAGATCAATTTCCACTTTACCGATGGTTTCTATTTAGATATAGATACAAATCGTAGGCGCCTCCAGATTTGGAGTCGTCACACAAGCAGTTATAGTGAGCCTCACACAGGGCCACGCTACACACAATTTACTTTTGAACGCTGTAGAGCACACTCAGCTTTTACAGCAGCTTCATGCAAATTGCACTCAGCACTTAACCACACCTCCTTTCACCAAACCAGCGGCGGTGTTAGGGAATTAATCTGTCAGGCTGGCGTAATTAATTCCCAGAGGAGATGCTCCATTTACGGGATATCATAGAAATATTTCAAAACCCCATCCATTTACGCATTCGAAGCATATTTGAAAACCCCATCCCTGACATTTAAACGCCACTCTATGATTCTGCTGTTTTCACCAATAAATCGCCCCACTGTTTGCTGCGTCATGGTAAATATTATAGTCGAGTTCTGCAATATCTGGCAGAAATGAAAGCAGATCAGCTGCAAAGGGTGATGGTTTCTTCGGTCCGTGGTAGAGAAGAATACAATTGTACAATTATTCAACAACAAATGAGGGTTTCTTCGGTCCATGGTAGAGAACAATACAATTATACAATTATTCAACAACTAATGAGGGTTTCTTTGGTCCATAGTATGTACATGGTGTAGCACAATGCAAATATTCAACTATAATGAGATTTATGCAAATATTCAACTATAATGAGATTTATGAAAATATTCAACTATAATGAGATTTATGAAGAAGATAATGGGTTAATATTGTGTTATTTAATATATTATAGGCGAGTTGTGCAATATTTGGCAGAAATGAAAGCACATCAGCAGAAGGGTCATGGTTTAGTCTGTCCATGGTAGAGAACAATATAATTATTCAACAACTAAGTAGGGTTTCTTTGGTCTGTAGTATGTACATGGTATAGCACAATGCAAATATACAACTATAATGAGATTTATGAAGAAGATAATGGCTTAATATTGTGTTATTTAATAATATATTTGAGCATATTTTTTATCTAATTAGTAGAATTATATTATAATATGTTTTTTTTTTTAATTTCAGATTACATTTTAAAGATTTAGAAGCTTTAGTAAGATTAAATATATTTTCATCTCAAATTTCATCCAACTATAAAATTAAAGATTCAAGGGTTGTGATAACAATCATTTCATTTCAGCAATAAACTAGTATAAGCAATAAATCTAAATTTATACTACTTTATTTTATTTGAAATATTTTTCCTAAGTTAAGCAACTTATCAACATAACATTTATCATAGAGTTACATAAGCTATACTTTAAATAAAATAAATTTATTATTTCTTCTTCTTGGTGATGGACAAGACTCATATTGAAGTAATTTTCTGTTGCATGTCATTATTTAACATAACAATTCCTAATGGTAGTACAGTTTCTTTCAGATTTCTATGGCAGTATAGATTATATTTTTGTACTAGAATCTTGATCTTGGCTTGAGATTTGATCAAAGTATTATTGGTATCCATGGTATGATGTTGTTATTATTTATTTTTAAAGATTATGTATAACAAATTTGAATCAATAGTTTTTGGTTAGTAAAATTGTAATTCAATATTATTTAAAATATGTTTTTAAATATATAAAATTTAAAAAAACAAATAAGTAAAAACATTTCATTTTTTTTTTAAATTCATCAAAATGTGAAAGAAATCACACAACACAAACAAAAATTGTTGCTACTAAAAAATAAAATTAGTAGATTAGGTTACAATTCAGTTTCATGGATAATAGTATGGAGAAAACATAGGCATATCACAAAAATGAGATGGAGTCAACTAAAAACACCTATGGTGCATTTTTCCCAACAATTTTTTATTATTAAATTAAAATATAATTCCTTTCAAGAAAAAATAGACATGGATTTTTCACAACACAACTAATTTCATAAATAATAGCATGAAAAAAACATAGGCATATCAGATAAATAAAAAGGAATCACTGTAATTCAACTAATCCCCGTTAAAATATAATTCAACTGTACTATTCAATTTTTATTGAAACAAATCACTTCAAAACATCATCCAAAAAAAAATTGTTCGACCTACGAATATCCATATAACAATAACATGGAAAATATTCACTAAAGTTCAAAAGCATTATATCTTTAAATAACATATCAGTCAGAGTCTATAGATGTGCCTAATAAAGGCACCAGATGACCATATTTTTTATCTGCCATCTTTCTGTCCTTGTGCCGTTTATAACGTGGTACCCGATTTTCTCCATTGTTCATATAGAAAAGCGTGACGGCAACTGGGCGTCCAAGTTTATGGTCAGCCCCAAAACGTCTTGTACGGAAGTCTTCCCGCTTCTTCTTCGATTTCAAATCAAGGACGGACTGTCTGGACTCGATAGAGGTGTCGAATATGGTGACAACTAGCGTGTCTGCTTGAGTCCTCGGAGGTTCATACGAATAGATCTCCTCCTCTAAAATTACTAATATTGCAAGACAGCGAAACCATACGTATGTTAACATTACATTACCGGGGGATTCAATCTTTGAATGTAAATGTTGAGGTGAAACAAATACAAATAAAACAAAACATATCATACCTTCTTCGGCATCCATATTTATTTTCACCATGGTTAACCTGCAAAGCAACATAACGATTAATACTTTTATTGTGAAATGATGATAAGTGCAAAATAATGAAGGAGAAGTTGAGTGGAGGATTATAGCATACCACTGTACATATTCTCCACCAGGACAGTTACGATCGGTCATTACCTGTTAATGTGAATTTATTAACAAGTTATTAATTGATTCAATTGGACAAAATATAGATAATTATTTGAATATCATTGTGCAACATATGGATTGAAACAGAAACAAAGTTTAGGTTACCAATACTGCCGAGTTAAGATCCCTGAAATTTTCATAAGTCTTGTGTTTAATACTGATAGGTCTCTCTTCAATTTCCAAGTGTGTTACAGCTTTTTCACCGAATTTTATTTGCTTATTCTTGTAGCACAAAGTAAACTCCAAAAGGGGATCGAAAGGGTCGACGATGCATTCAATTACACAGGATTCCTCTAGCTTTCGCTTCATGTTCTCCATCGTTTGTCCAACTGGAACTGGAAGATCACCAATCACGAAGACAAAGGACAATTATTAAATCTTTGTGGTTATTAGTATATTTTTGTTGTATATAAAAAGCAGCCTAAGAAAATCAAATCAAGGGATTATAAGGAGAAACCATGTAATTCATAATTTAGATTTAGGAATAAATAGGTAATAAATGTGAGGAAGAAATAATATAATAATAATAAGTTGTTATTAAATAATTTAATGAAGAATATGGGTGTATTGTGTGATTTATTTATAATATATGGAATGAGAAACTGTATATATATTTTCCAAAAATATAATTAATAAATTTATAAGAGAAATAATATAATAGTAAAAAATATCTGTTACATAATTTAATTAAGAATATAGATACTTTGTAGTTTATTATTATATTTTTTTGGAGGATTTTTAGGCATATGAGATATTTTGTAAAGTATTTAGAAATGATAATTCAGGAAAATATTATAAATAGAAATTATGTAATTAACAATATAAGTTGAAAAAAAGAAAACATATTATACCAAAAACTATATCATTGATAATATATACTCTTCCAAAAAAAATTAGAAAGGAAATAATATAATAATAAGTAGTTATTAAATAATTCAATGAAGAATATGATGTATTGATTAACAAATTTAAAAATGATAACACATGAAGGGATTATAGTCAGACTCTATAAAACTGATAATAAAAATATCTCAAATTTTTATGAAAGAAATAATATGATAATAAAATGTAGTTATTACTTAATTGAATGAAGAATATCATGGGGTGTTACTTAACCTATTTAAAAATGATAACAAAAGTAAGTATTACAGGGAGAAGTTGGTTTTTCCCGGAGGAAGAGAAGGACTAGACTGCTAGGGTTCTGAGAAAAGAACGCCCTCGGAAGAGAAGAACTCCAGTGGGAAGAGAAGAACTAGACTGCTAGGGTTCTGAGAGAAGAAAGAGCTGGGAAGAGAAGAACTGGACTGCTAGGGTTTTGACCACATCTCACAGGGCGCAGTCTGCTCAGTTCAGAAAGCCAAACCTCTTGCTCTACTCAGTTGTTCAGTGACAGATCAAAGGCTAATGGACATTCCAGGGGGGTCAAGGCCCTCCCCCAAAGCAAGTAACCCACAACAAGGACTTGAAAGGACCATTCTTTTTGGTTCTGTTAATGAGGAAGTGACAAACAGTTAATGAGGAAGTGATAAACAAGGAGATCCTGTGACGGAATGAGCACACTGAAACATGCAGTCAGGGATACAAGACAGAAGGAATACCGGGACTGCTAGGGTTCTGAGAGAAGAAAGAGCTGGGAAGAGAAGAACTGGACTGCTAGGGTTCTGACCACATCTCAGATGGCCCAGTATGCTCAGTTCAGAAAGCCATCACTGACCTGCCCTCTTGCTCTACTCAGTTGTTCACTGACAGATCAAAGGAGAATGGACATTCACATGGGGGCCCTCCCCCAAAGCATGAGGACCTCACCATGACAGAAGGAATACCGGGACCTAAGGACAAACAAGAAAGGAGCTCGTAAGGTCTCATCTACTAACAGATCACCCAGAATGGGAGGACAGAAAATAGAAGAACTAATCCAATATATGAGAGATCATGTTCTCATTGGGAAATTTATAGGGTTCTAGCTGACCTAAAAAGCCCTATATGGTTGGATTGCAGCCAAGTGGAAACCTAAAGGAGATGTTACTCTGCACCTAGGCCCTAAAGGATTCTTCATTGAGATTTTCTTTTGGGTGGAAGACAAATACAAAATCCTGGTTGAAGGATCCTACTTCTTCAACTCAGCTGGCCTATACTTAAAGGAATGGACAGCCATATTTAATCCGGACAAGTAAGACGTCACCCATAAGAATGTACTCACTTCTAGATGAGTACTAGGATGAAGATATTCTCAAAAGACATAGGAAATGGTCTAGGGGAATACATAAAGGCAGCAGAAGACACAAAAATGGGAAGACTTGTCCATCATAGTAGAGAGAACTTGCAAAAACACCAAGCTGTTTATGTACTGAATTTATCTATAATAATAAAGAGAGTTTTTCTCTTCTAGAAAAAGAGAAAGGAAAAATGCCAAATAATTGATACTGTGTTCTTATATTTCAACACCTAGAATTTATAAGAAATCAGACCTCAAGATGATTTTAAGACATGGTCTATGATAGCATGGATTCAGTTTGTCAATGAATGTCACTAGCCACCTTCATATTGTCAATGAATGTCACTAGCCACCCTCATATGAAACAACCAGCAACCATAACAATGAATAATTGAATTCTTTTGTTATAAGTTAGGTGAATGGCTCCACAATGAACATAATGCTTATTTCACATTGTCAAAACAAAATGCAGTCAAATAACAAGTGAAATGCTTTGATTCTAGCAGCTTTGACAGACATATCAGTAAAGAGAATGATAGGAGTTTTCAGGTGTGAACAAGATTTAACAAATTATACAATTACATGTCAGAGAGTGTTCTGACTACAACTTTCATTAATTTTGGGCATGGATCTCAATCTGTAGCTTTAAGATCCTATTAACATTCTACAGTCAACCGTAGATCTAGATCCATACACCTTGTTTTTCGTTCTAATGCACACAAGCATGCTCTACCATGAGTTCATTATGGCCTGAATTCGTATTTAACAAAAGTATTGATGAGATGGGATAATCAGAGGTGCCTTTAAGGCTCAACCAAAGCCCGTTAGGAATTTCTTGCTTGACTACCCCTCTTCGAGCTGTCAAACCCAATACCCCTCGTCGAGCTCGTCAAACCAAAAGGTAAGGGTGGGCGTTAAGGCTTAACTGTTATGGGAGAGGAAAAGGTAAGGGTGGGCGTTAAGGTTTAACTGTTATGGGAGAGGAAAATGATGGAACCTCACTTGGGCCATATTTGTAATTATCTCTATATACATGTGGTCTAAAGCTCTCAAGGCTATTGGGGAATTGGCCATTACATGCTGTGCATATTATGCGAGATCGACTTTGGACATCCATATGGGGTTTCTTTTAAAGTAGAGGAAGAATTCAGCAGAGTATTTAGGGTTCAGTTAAGGTTTTGAAAAGTATTCAAAAATCATGAGAAATTAGTACCTCTCATGGAAATGGTCATACGTCAAATGACTTACTTAAACCAGTTGAATCCCAAAAATGATATCTAATATAATGCACTGCTAAACCCAAGTAAAAAATAATTAAAATAGGGAAAATATCTATGGTCAAATATCTTCAAAATTATGATAATAAAAATCAATAAACATGGAATAGGCTGAAAACTATTATCAAAAGTAAATAGAATACATACGTGTTGGATGAGAATAGGATAGGACTCCTTCGGCAACCTTGAAATTTTCTGATAGATATATTTCTTCACGGACCTTGAAATGTTTTTAGATACTAGTACTTTAGGTAATTATATATGGTTACATTCTACATGAATACCACGGTTCAATCCCACTAGTTCTTAATACCAGGGGTCGGTCAATATAATGAGACATTTTTTCATTTTTTTATTGTTATTTTATTTTTATAGGGTTATTTTTATTTTTTTTAACTTAATTTAAAATGTTTAGTGTACATTACATTATATTAATATTTTTATTTTATTTTATTTTTAAAATTTAATTCAATTTTATTTTTTTATAATTTTACTTAGTCAAAATATTAACTATTTAATATTTTTATTTTATTTTATTTTTAAATTTTAATTCAATTTTATTTTTTTTATAATTTTACTTAGTCAAAATGTTAACTATTACATTAACACAAATAAAATAACAAAAAATAAATATCCATTTAAATAAACAATTAGCTCCAAGTTGTTAAGTACCTCTCCAATTGGGAGGTCACATGGTAAATTCTCCTCTACGCCCTTAGGGTTAAGTTGTGCTAGTCTTGCCTATAGGCTTTAAAAGATTCCCTTCCCACATTTTCCTTGGATGTCCCAGTGTGGACCACCACATTTTCCTTGGATGTAAAAAAAAAATGAAAGTAATGTTTACCTTGGTAAATAAAAAAAAAAATGAAAGTAATGTTTACCTTGGTAGAATATTTAAATGCTAGAACCGAAAAATTAATGGAGTCTAACTAGGGGGAGGAATTGCAGGGATTGTGAAAGTGGCTAGAATCTAGCTAAAAAAATTTCAAAAAATCACTCGGTGGAATCCATGTAAAAAAATTTTAAAACATTTTCCTTGAATGTAAAAAAAAAAATGAAAGTAATGTTTACCTTGGTAAAATATTTAAATGCTCCAAAGGAAAAATTAATGGAGGGAGGAATTGCAGGGATTGTTGACTTAATCTAGCTAAAAAAATAAAAAAAAATCAGTGGACGGAATCCATGTAAAAAAAATTTAAAACATCTTCTAGAGGGAGTGTTTGTGTTTTCTATGGTGGAAATGGATTCACCACTATCAAAAACATCTAAAATTTTGAAGTTTAACAACTATAACTTGGATTTACAAAAATCCTTGCCTAATTTTCTTTAAATATGACCTGAATTTCCATAACTTCTCACCCTCATTTTTTAATCACATATTTATCAAGTACTAAAAGGGATTAAATTTATTTACATCTAAATCTTTTTTCAACTTTGAGATTTGTTCTATTGGCTCTTCTTAGGGTGGTTAAAATTAATATAACAATATTGTAAACAACAATATCCACACCTACTTTACTATAGATATTATTAACTTTTAAATATACTTTTTTAAATAACTTTAAATATTTAAATGTTGAGTCAATTAATAATAAAAATTTAAAAGTAATAAAAATAATAAAATTCAATGAATTATAATGTAATTTTATTTTTATTAATAAAATAAACATTTGATTAGATAAAGGAAAACCATAATATATAAATATATATCCCACTTTTAAGCTATAAATTAAAATAATGATTTAGTAACCTGTTGTGGTCACCAACAACCCCCCCCCCCTTTTTGTTTGATATTAGCAATAACACCAAGCAAAGGGGGGACCCTCAATAAAAAATCCAAAAAATATTTTTGTTAATTTTTTTGTGTTTTAGACTCCCTAAGGCTTGATCGCATCGCGTTTCCTAAGCGCAAAAAACAATCTACGAAGAAGCGACGCGAAGTTCATCGCGTCGCATACATTCAAAGCGCTCTTAAAAAAGAAAATCTTAAAACGTCGCTTGAAACATCATAAGTAACTGAATGAAAATCTGCGATGTGCGATCTGCGATATCAACGATCTGCGATATTGGCAATTTGCAATAACACTTAATGACGTCGCAGTCCTTGATACTGCGATTCCAATCGTAGAAAGGACTCATCGCAAGAATTCTCCGACATAAACGGTAAACCCAAAATTGAGCGCGCACCTTAAGGGAAATTAATGATCGCATGCTTGAGTATCCAAGAATGATTGTATCGCGTTTTTCGAAGAGTCAAATCATGATGAGTGTCAGAATTACGCATTCATTAGAACTTAATGCTTTCATGTCAATCTTTTCGTCATTTCTCTTCTTCTTTGCGTAAACTGCAAGACATGTAACTGATATAAATCTATATGCAGGAAACATCTAAGGAAAAGAGGAAAGCGCCAATGGGGTAACAGAGAGAAGATGCCTCTGCAAATGGATGCCGCATGCAGCAGGACCGCGGATTCCAGAGTATCACCCAACAGGCGCTGATAAAAATAGACTATCTAAGACTCAGAGTCAAAGGCGCACAAAAGCAGCGTGTTTGCAAAAGATCTTGAAGCTCAGACTGGGTAAAGCAAAAAGAGAAACCCAAAAGAAGGAGGACGCTCCAGAAAAGCCATGAACAAAGAACGGAAGCAATTCTCGATACAGGGGATTGTCCAGACAACGCGACTCCTAACTCATTGAGTCATTCGCGCGACCGGAAACCGAAATAGCAACAGCAAAATGAGTCCGAAAGGAACGTGGGTTGTACTAAGTATACGCACAGCGAATACACCGAGCTAGAGAAAGGTTTTCGAAAATATCTTCTAGTCTGTCAGAAAGAGGTGCCAGCTCTTGTTGTTTCCACTTTTATCACTCAAATGAAAGAAGAAGACAGCGAGCCGACTCTTCCCACGCAAACGTTTCATTGCTTACAGCACTAAGGAGCAGATACAGAAACGGTTAGAAATTAGATTTGATTTTTAGAAATAAATTTGCTTTTAGTAAAAGGGCGGTCATTTGAAGCCGTTCCCTAAATTTGTGTAATTAAGATTAATTAGTTAGTAGTATTTAACCCTTCTCATGGCATTTGGAGAAGGGTCCGGAAATCTGTCAAAAAACGTGTCCTCAGAACATGCACTTTTGCACCCTCGGAGGGGGTTTTTGATGAATGGATGGATCGAGATTTATTTATGTTTGCATTTTAATGTCTGTTACTGATTTTGCACTTTTGTACTCTTAGTAGATATTAGAACAAGTAGAAATAAATCATTATTGCTTGAAGTTTATTAGTGAAATCAGTCATAAATGGTACTTTTATCTCTTGATTAATTTCTGCTTATATTCCTAAAGTGATATGCAGCTGAGTTCTTTATATGTTAATGTATGAATGTGTGTATTACCATTTGGCACTTCTGTACGGTGGAGTCATTTATTTGTGCTTGACATATGAATAACTAATTATGCGATATGTTGTTCACAACTGTTTTGCCTAACGTTTTATGCAGAATGGTTTATCTTAATGGATTTCTATTCTTATGATAGCTGAATGAGCTTTATTACCAACTATTGTTCGAAATATTTTTAGATCGCATAATAGAAGAAAAATACCCCTGTGTTAGCGTAGATTAGATGTATTGTTTTTCATTAGATTACAATAGCATAGAGTTAGTTTAGAAGTTAGAATTAAATTAGCTTAAAATACCCCTAGATCAATACCATCAAACTCTACACACACACACACACCCCTCACATTGGGAAACTGGTCCCATTACCCCCAGTCGGACCCGCTACTCCAAACGGGCAAGGAGCCGCCAACCAGGTTCCGGACTGGGTGGGTATCCCCCTTGTTGTTGACCCGATTTCGGGGCCCTCAACATATTTGGTGCTAGAAGGAGGGCACGAGCTATGAATGGCGCATAAACCAAAATCTAAATACCATTCTGAGAGCAAATCACCCTCACCAACTCCCCCGACTTCTCCGGTACGATTAAACTCGAAGCTAGAAGTCGCTCGGGCATCCACCGCTACTACACACCCTAATATATCAGACCAACTTATCATTGATCCCCCTGAACTTCAAACTTTGATTCGTAAATTCCAGGGATTCTCTATTTTTACTGAGAGGTCTGATAAATCTAAAGGCAGCGTGACTTCGCAGTACAATCCTGCTCATCCCCTGACCAGATTGAAGAGTGAAAAGTTTGGCATCCAGCCAACTGAAATCCCTCTCCCCACTAGGAAAAGAGCAAGGAAAGCACTTCCAGAGTCTGACAGAGAGACTCTTTCATCTACCTCGTCCATTTCAACTCCCTCATCGCGAAGTCAGCCACCCACATCTTCACCCCAGATCACTCATCCTTCTTCCGCAACCCTTCCTCCGCGATCATCGAAGATCATAATATCTCCATATTCTGAGCATCAGAGATCATCTTCTGCACTTCTATTAACTAGCAGCTCAACGATGGCCCAGTCTCCATGGAACAACCCTGGGGCGGTTTTAATGCCTCCACCCTTGAGTCCAATACCGGCCCATCCTGAGAAATGGCTACCTAAATTCAATCCAGAAACAGGCATGCTAGCTGAAGAACATATCAATAATTTCATGCTTTCTGTTAATCTCAACGGAGTTACCAACGAAGATGCTGTTATCTGGCTTTTTCCCTATACAATGCAAGGAACAGCCGGGTCATGGTACTTTTCATTACCTTCCGGATCTATCACGAGCTGGGACATTTTTCAAAGTCAATTTCTAACCAAGTTCGGTGATGATAGATCAACAGCGACATTGATCAACGACTTATCCAATCTTAAAGCTGAGTCTAGAGAACCCATTAAAGATTTCAATTTACGGTTCAATAAGATCCTCAACAAAATCCCCGCTGCTTCTCAACCTAGCGAGGAAGTAAGATGTGAATGGTATATTACGGCCTTACCATCAAACTTGGCCATCTTCGTAGATAGGGCAAGCAAGACAACCTTAGTTGAAAACTTAACAGAGGCGTTAGCAGTTGAAAAACGCGTAGTATCCCTTGAAAAGAGATCTGCAATTGAAGAACGTAAATCTAAGAAAATCTCTTTCAAAGAAGACACCAAGAAGAAACAAACGAAAGATCCTTTCGATATGGAAGGATTACAAAAAGTATTAAAGGCCATGTCCAATGAGATGATTGATATAAGAAAACAAGTAGCAGAAACGTCTTCAAAAAAGCCTTTCAGGACTTTTAAAAGAAACCCTCCCATGGAGACGAAGCCACCCAACGTTGTCTCAAACGTTGAATCTGAAGAAGAAGAAGAAGAGAACACCATCGAAGCATAGACCGACGATGAAGAAGTGGTGGAACTACAAGGAATGTGGGATTTCATCCTCCCACAAGAAGAGGATCAAGAAGCATTTCCGGTTAGCACACGAAGCAAAAATCAACTTGATCCTCCCCAAACTACCCCTAAACAGAAGGGCGCAAGCCCTGCAGCAAAAGATAAGGTCGCAACAAAGAAAACAATCGCCAGAGCGACCCAATTTAGCCCAGTCCAATCAGACCAATCGCCTCCATCAAGAACACTGATAGTGTCAGATGAAATGGAGTATAACATCATCGATGACATGAAAAAGACTAGGGCTAATATCACCCTTTACGAGTTGAGCAAATTGAAACATCAACAGAAAATAATGATGAAAGAGTTACATGTCGTGCCTACTACACCTTTACCTACGGCTGTAGCTTCCCACAATGTGGGAAGACCTCCAATCAACACAATCAATAAGATTGATCCAAAAGACATCGCCTTAATTGGAGGAAGATCTAGATCTCATACTCCTCATTTCCTCCTCACTTATGAAATTTTCAATAAAAACGTGCACAATTGCTTGGTTGATTCTGGTGCTTCAACCAATATTTTACCCAGGTCAATATGTGCCAAATTGAATTTTCAACCGCAAAAATCCGCAGTGCGCATAGTTCAACTTGATCGATCGCAAGTCGAAGTGATAGGTGAACTTAATCAAGTGACCATAAGACTGTCGTCTAACCCCAAGGTATGCCAGGTTATCGACATTCTAGTAGCTGATATCCCTGAATTCTATGGTTTGATTCTTAGCAGGGACTGGTCCGAAAAACTCCACGGATACTTTTCAACCGACTGGTCGCACATGTGGTTACCCTACAATGGTAAACCAAATCAAATAAAGGTTGAACGAGAGTTGCACCAAAAATACATAGTGACAGAATTGGAAGGAGAGAATGAAGCAATAGCATATAACAACAACATCATAGGCAACTACTCGGTAGATTCTTTCCTCGGAAATTTCAATGCTCATATATCACCTTATTTGGAAAATTCAGTTTTGTCCCAAGTAGAAAACTTTTCCCAAATTGATGATTCAAAATGTGTTAGTTTTTTAGATAACCCTGTAAATACATCTTTATTTTGGAAATTATATTTTGATGGCTCTAAGTCCAACGAGGGAGCAGTAGCGGGATGCGTTCTGATTAGCCCAGACGGAAATAAGACCATGCTTACATGCAGACTTGAGTTCGATTGTACAAACAATACAGCGGAATACGAGGCCTTGGTGCAAGGCCTATACAAAGCAATCAGATTGAACGTTAAGTATCTTCAAGTCTTTGGAGATTCTGAGATTGTCGTCAAACAGGTACGTAACACCATACACTGCCTGTCAAGTCATTTGAAGCACTATCAATCTTTAGTACAAGATCTGACTGCACATTTCATAGCATTCAATATTTCGTCAATCCCGAGACTCCAAAATGCAAGCGCAGACTTGTTAGCTAACGTAGCCTCTAGACTTATTCCCTCCGAAGATTTCAGTCCAGATAGATTCTCAATAGAATTAATCTTGAGACCGTCCATCCCTGAGAACATCACCAACTGGAGAGTATTCAACGACGATCCGAACATCGTAAGTTTCCTCACCTCTGAAGGATCCTACTCAAACCACATAATCGACGAAGACTGTCATGATCACCAAATACAACAAAGTAGCACTGATAATGCTATACCCAAATTGGTGGTCAAGTTAGAAGACCTATATGATTTGAAAAGTCGGTTCAAAAGGTCAGCTAATGCCAAACTCTATAGTTCAACTCTGAACTATGAATCGGTGAACCTAGGAACCAATGAGAAGCCACAAAACGTTAATCTAGGCCAGGGCCTAGCCCCTGAAGAAAAATCAGCATATATCCGTCTTCTGAGACAGTACAAAAATGTTTTTGCCTGGAATTATGATGAGCTGAAGACTTACAACACTTCTATCATTCAACACACTATCCCTATGATTGACAATGAAAAACATGTCCAACAGAAGCTCAGGAAAATCCACCCCAACTTGGAAAATCAGATAAAGACTGAGCTGAACAAGTTGTTGAGAGCCAGAATAATTTTTCCAGTCAGACATTCCAAATGGGTATCCAATATGGTACCCGCTAGAAAGAAAAACGGAGATATTAGGATCTGTATCGACTTTCGGAATCTCAACAAAGCCTGCCAGAAAGACAATTTTCCCCTCCCACCTATGGAGCAAATATTACAGGCAGTAGGAGGCTCAGAGTTAATGTCTTTTTTGGATGGATTTTCAGGATACAATCAAGTGCTGGTACATCCCGATGATCAGTTAAAAACCACCTTCTGAACCAAATGGGGTACCTACGCGTATCGGAAGATGCCATTTGGTCTGATCAATGCCGGCGCCACCTTTCAAAGAGCCATGGACATTGCATTTAAAGGTTTAGTCAATAAATCGGTAGTGATTTACCTGGACGATATAACAGTGTACTCCAAGAACCGAAGCGACCACCTCAAAGATTTGAAACAAATCTTTCAAAGATGTTTAAGGTATGGGATCTCACTTAACCTGAAGAAATATTTTTTCGCATTAAGTGAAGGGAAATTGCTAGGATTCATAGTGTCAAAATCTGGTATTCACATTGAACCTGATAGAATCAAAGAAATTTCTGAGATATCCATGCCCCATAACAAAAAGACCATGCAATCTTTCCTGGGACAGATCAATTTTGTAAAAAGGTTTGTCCCAGATTTTTCACGTATTATTTTTCCTTTACAAAAAATGATAAAAAAGAATTCAAACTTTAAATGGGGTCTAGACGAGCATGAAGCATTCAACTTAATCAAACAAGCCATCATCAACGCTCCATCTTTAGCAACCCCAAATTTTTCAGAACCTTTTATCTTATACATGTTTGCCTCAGAGAAATCTTATGCTGCGATTTTAACTCAAGCGAATCAAGAAAAGGAAGAAGCTCCAATCGCATTTTTGAGCTCGAACTTACAAGGTGCTGAACTCAATTATTCAGACGTGGAGAAACAGGCATATGCTATTTTCAAAGCAATCAAATATTTAAGACCTTTCTTGCTAAAAGCCCATACCAAAGTCATAGTACCGTTCCCAGCGGTAAGAAACCTCCTGATACAGAAGGATGTGGAAGAAAAGAGAGCGAATAGGATCACCGCCTTACAAGAATACGATCTTGAGATCAAGCCAGCACACATCGTGAGAGGTCAAGGCTTCTGCAAGATGTTAGTTGGAGCATCGCAAATTCCTGAGAACTCGTCTGAAGAGGTAGACACGTGTGAGGTAAGCCTAAACGATGCAGAATCATTATATGCTGACCCCATTTATTTTCTTAAGAACGGGTATGCTCCATTTCACCTCGATCACACCAAGAAGAGAGCCCTGAGATTGAAAGCTAAACAATACCAGCTCATAAATGATGTTCTGTTTAAAAGAAATTACGATTCTGTGCTTCTTAGATGTCTTGAGAAAACTGAAGCCGAAAAGGTTTTGCAGGAACTTCACGATGGACACTATGCTGGAGAAGCCACCGCACATAAAATATTGCGTGCAGGATATTACTGGCCCACGCTGTTCAAAAACTCATACAATTACGTAAGGAAATGCTAAGTCTGCCAGACTGCTGCAGGGAAACAAAAGAAGTCATCCATGCCACTGCAGCCGGTTAACATTGAGCAACCGTTCAGTCAATGGGGCCTGGACATAATAGGTGAGATCGTTCCTCACTCTTCTAAACAGCATAGGTATATCCTCACGGAAACTGACTATTTTACCAAATGGGTAGAAGCAGTTCCTCTCAAGACAGCTAATTCTGAAAACATTATTGAATTCATAGATCAGTTTATCATCACTAGGTTTGGATTGCCAACGGCCTTAATGTTTGATAATGCATCATATTTTTCTGGAAATGCAATGACTGAGTTTGCGCTCAAAAGAGGGTTCAAACTGAAGTATTCTACCAACTACTATCCGCAAGGTAACGGGTTGGCCGAATCAACAAACAAGAACCTAATCAGGATTATTGAAAAGACAGTCGACCAAAACCAAAAGAATTGGCACAAAGCACTGGTAAATGCCTTATGGGCAGATAGAATTACAAAGAAAGCTTCTATCGGCACTTCTCCCTTTAATTTAGTTTATGGGAGAGAAGCGGTTCTTCCTACTCACTTAGTCATCCCCTCTTTGTCCTTAGTTCAATACATCGATGAAGTACCTACTTCCTCCTTACAATTAAGACAAATGGAAATAACCAAACTAGAAGAACGACGAGAACAAGCTAAGAAAACCCATGCTCACCACCAAGCGCTAATAAAATCCTCTTTTGACTCAAACATAATGACCAAATTTTTTTTTCAGATGGGAGATTTAGTTTTAAAATGGGATAAGGCTCATGAAGAAAAGGGCAAACATACGAAATTCCAGAAGCTGTGGCTTGGTCCTTTTCAGATTGTAGAGGTCATAGGCCCATCGAATTTTGTGTTGCAGGATTTAAAAGGTAGGAGAGATTCTCTGCCTGTGAATGGACAAATTCCCAAAATGTATTTTCCATAGAAGATCATTCTTCTATTTTTGTAGGATAGTTTTAGTTTTATTTTTGTTTTTCTTTTCTTATAAATAAGACTGGTTGTGAATGATCATAAATAGTATTCATGAAAGAGCACACCATTTCTCTATCAGATTTTATTTTCACTTGTATAAATAGCAAAACTTTTCGAAAAATCTGACTCTTATTATTGACAAATAAAGTTAACTTTAACCTGAATATGATGTTAGTTTCAACTTCGAAAATCTTGGATGAAAGCAACTTTTGGTAAAATATTGTTTTATGCCAACACAATGAAAGGTATCATCAATAATAAAATAAATATTCTCTGTAAAACTATTGTTTTCAAACTCTATTATTGTCGTCCAGAGCTTTCTTAAGGAAAAACAATGACTTCCTCCCTGCTGAGGGAAATCGCAGCATCCAGAGAAACAATCCGAGAAAACACTATATCTCAAAGAATAAGAGGTCTCATCACGAGCCGACTTATCATGATCACAGATATTATAACTTGCTGACTTTGCCAATACTGTCTATCAAAACAGGGCAACGACTCAAGATTGTTGCAATCAAAAGACAAGGGGTCTCATCACGAGCCAGCTTGTTCAGCAGAAGTGTAAATCAAGTGAATGACTGTGTCATAATTTTGCCACCAAACCAAGACATTGTTCTTTAGAGAATAAAAAAAAAAAAAAAGTGTCAAAAGGATTTTTCTCTGAAATGTTGTAAATAACCTCAAGCAGGAAAAAGGATCATTGCTGGATAACATGGTAACCCTGTCGAGGCTATGGACGCTTGCGGGCAGCAGAGGCTCTACCTACGACAAATGAGCATATTTTAGAAAGCCAGTACGCAGAGAAGACCTTATTTTATCTTTAAAAAGGACCGAGTAATGTCTGGTATGAATGCAAGAACTAACCCAGAGGAAGTAGACAATCAGAATAAAAAGGTTGTGACGAAATATCATTGACACGATAAGGGGTAATATACTCTATCTGTCCATAACAAAATTTAGACATACGAAAATTTTTCTGTTTTGGAAGTGAAAATGCAATAGAAAAGCAGAGATAACTGGTTCTTCACAGTGAATCGCCATTGTTGTGGTCACCAACAACCCCCCCCTTTTTGTTTGATATTAGCAATAACACCAAGCAAAGGGGGGACCTTGAATAAAAAATCCAAAAAATATTTTTGTTAAAGTTTTTGTGTTTTAGACTCCCTAAGGCTTGATCGCATCGCAAAGAGAGAGTGAAGCGTTTCCTAAGCGCAAAAAACAAGCTACGAAGAAGTGACGTGAAGTTCATCGCGTCGCATACATTCAAAGCGCTCTTAAAAAAGAAAATCTTAAGGAATCGCCGATCGCCGATATGCGACATCGCATATCGCAACGTTGCTTGAAACAACATAAGTAACTGAATGAAAATCTGCGATCTGCGATCTGCGATATCAACGATCTGCGATATTGGCAATTTGCGATAACACTTAATGACGTCGCAGTCCTCGATACTGCGATTCCAATCGCAGAAAGGACTCATCGCAAGAATTCTCCGACATAAACGGTAAACCCAAAATTGAGCGCGCACCTTAAGGGAAATTAATGATCGCATGCTTGAGTATCCAAGAATGATTGTATCGCGTTTTTCGAAGAGTCAAATCATGATGAGTGTCAGAATTACGCATTCATTAGAACTTAATGCTTTCATGTCAATCTTTTCGTCATTTCTCTTCTTCTTTGCGTAAACTGCAAGACATGTAACTGATATAAATCTATATGCAGGAAACATCTAAGGAAAAGAGGAAAGCGCCAATGGGGTAACAGAGAGAAGATGCCTCCGCAAATGGATGCCGCATGCAGCAGGACCGCGGATTCCAGAGTATCACCCAACAGGCACTGATGAAAATAGACTATCTAAGACTCAGAGTCAAAGGCGCACAAAAGCAGCGTGTTTGCAAAAGATCTTGAAGCTCAGACTGGGTAAAGCAAAAAGAGAAACGCAAAAGAAGGAGGACGCTCCAGAAAAGCCTGGAACAAAGAACAGAAGCAATTCTCGATACAGGGGATTGTCCAGACAACGCGACTCCTAACTCATTGAGTCATTCGCGCGACCGGGAACCAAAATAGCAACAGCAAAATCAGTTCGAAAGGAACCTGGGTTGTACTAAGTATACGCACAGCGACTACACCCAACTAGAGAAAGGTTTTCGAAAATATTTTCTAGTCTGTCAGAAAGAGGTGCCAGCTCTTGTTGTTTCCACTTTTATCACTCAAACGAAACAAGAAGATAGCCAGCCGACTCTTACCAGGCAAACGTTGCATTGCTTACAGCACTAAGGAGCAGATACAGAAACTGTTAGAAATTAGATTTGATTTTTAGAAATAAATTTGCTTTTAGTAAAAGGGCAGTCATTTGAAGTCGTTCCCTAAATTTGTGTAATTAAGATTAATTAGTTAGTAGTATTTAACCCTTCTCATGGCATTTGGAGAAGGGTCCGGAAATCTGTCAAAAAACTTGTCCTCAGAACATGCAATTTTGCACCCTCGGAGGGGGTTTTTGATGAATGGATGGATCGAGATTTATTTATGTTTGCATTTTAATGTCTGTTACTGATGTTGCACTTCTTTACTCTTAGCAGATATTAGAACAAGTAGAAATAAATCGTTATTGCTTGAAGTTTATTAGTGAAATCAGTCATAAATGGTACTTTTATCTCTTGATTAATTTCTGCTTATATTCCTAAAGTGATATGCAGGTGAGTTCTTTATATGTTAATGTATGAATGTGTGTATTACCATTTGGCACTTTTGTACGGTGGAGTCATTTATTTGTGCTTGACATATGAATAACTAATTATGCAATATGCTGTTCACAACTGTTTTGCCTAACTTTTTATGCAGAATGGTTTATCTTAATGGATTTCTATTCTTATGATAGCTGAATGATCTTTATTACCAGCTATTGTTTGAAATCTTTTTAGATCGCATAATAGAAGAAAAATACCCCGGGTTATCGTAGATTAGATGTATTGTTTTCCATTAGATTACAATAGCATAGAGTTAGTTTAGAAGTTAGAATTAAATTAGCTTAAAATACCCCTAGATCAATACCATCAAACTCTACACACACACACACCCCTCACATTGGGAAACTGGTCCCATTACCCCCAGTCGGACCCGCTACTCCAAACGGGCAAGGAGCCGCCAACCAGGTTTCGGACCGGGTGGGTATCCCCCTTATTGTTGACCCGATTTCGGGGCCCTCAACATAACCATATTTAAATTTAATTTATAAGCACATAAAACTTAATAGTTAGACTATAAAAATATTCTAACCATGCATACTCCTCCCATTTTATGGTGGATATTATTGACTTCTATAAAGAATTAGTTACAATACCATTTATAAGTACACAAACCATAATTCATTTCAAAATGAAAATATTTCATCAATATTTTATTTAATGTTAAAGTAGGAGTTATCTTTTCAAGTTTTGTGGGTAATTGGACGAAAACATTTGTCACCAAATATTTGTTGTGAATTAGACATAAACATTTGTGGCCAAATAATTCAATACATAATATGGGATGTTTTTCCATGTCTATAGAAATGATAATACATGAATAGATGACATGGAGGAGCTATATAATCCATAATATAAGTAAAAAGAAAATTTATAAATTTATAACAAAAAGTAGTTATGAAATCATTTAATGAAGAATATGAATTATCGTGTGAATTATTTAGAAATGATAATAGAAAATTAATAGTTACTTAATGAATAAATATTAGTTATGTTTGAAATTGTAAAGAAGAAGATGTATGTTCTTAAAACGTTAATATATATATATATATATATATATATATATATATATATATATATATATATATATATATATATATATATATATATGTATATATATATATATATATATATATATATATATATATATATTGTTATTTTTGGACACCTAATCCACTAAGGATTAAGGTGTAGGAGCTGAAGGGTCTAAGTGAGTCCATGTGACGTTGGATTCATAATGTAAATCTATGTTAATAAGAAGAGTAACTCACTCTTCTATCATTCATGACTGTTCACATTCATGTGTGCCTAACATGCTATGAGAGCCATGATGTGTGGCCTTCTTCGTGGGTTTCTCAACCCCTAATTGTATAGTCTTCTTCCTTATCATTTATGCGTTAGGTTTTCTACCAACTCTATCATCCCTCACATTTCCTTGCATTTGTTGATTCTCCTTCTCCTTGATTAGTGCTCATCTCTCTTGCATGCAATTTTGTAAATAAATTTTTAAAAAAGGAAATGATTTATACTTTGTCCTCTATCCTCCGTGCATATCTCCATCCCCCCCTCAGCGTACCACTACCTCGGCCCTCATAATATGGTGTCACACTTGAGTTGCACACCCAATGTCACGCCCTTACACTAGCGATACTCTTCCAACTGCATTATAGGAGGTGCAACACCACCGACCCTTTTCTTTTTTAACAATACTAACTATCGTGGACTACACCTACTTTTGATACTTAGTTTATTTTTCAACAGCTAAGTATATTCATCTTTAAAACACAGCAGAAACATTCATATAACATTTATCATATTAACATAATTACCATTCAAGTGCATAAGATATTATCATCGGAGGGGCAACTCCCTCCAATTATGAGTTTGCTTGTATCAATAATGTTAATATTCATAATTACATATAAGCTTACATCTAAGGGAAACACCAAATTTCACCTTTATACTTATACAAATTAACTTCCTACGCATGTCGTGCAGCCTTGCCCAACCTTGGGCAAAGTCACCTAAACTTTCATTCAGCTCATTCACCTCGTGCACGGCTCGCTCGTTCGATAACACCTTCAACCATCACATGATTCTTTATTTCATCTCACCGGGGCGCATTTCACCAACTTTCCCTTCGTTCACTCCTCATCATTGCACATTTCTGCCCAAACATGTCATTCACCCAAACGCCCTGCCGCACCCTCTGTTTAATGCATCGTTTAGCTAGACGCCCTACTGCGTCTTCGCCTAATGTTCGACGAGACACCCTACCACACCCTCGCCCGACTCGTCATTCACCCGGATGTCATGCCGCGCCCTTGAACGATTTCTCAAACAAATGCCCTACCACACCCTCGCTTGATGTTTTAACTAACCTTTTAGCTTGATGCCTTTCTGTGCCTTTTCCTAACTCATTTTTCACCTGAACGCCATGCTGCGTCCTCAAACGACTTCTCGAACGAATGCCCTACCACGCCCTCATCTTGTTTAGCAACCCATGTACCTATGCATCCACCCGCGCCCTTACTCATTCAGATGCACCTTGGCTTGCACTTCTTGTTCCAATGTAGGTGCTTCGGCCCGTGTCCACCTGCACCATGCCTTAGACTTCAAACCTTCACTTCACGCTTCACCTTTTCCTTACTTGAAGACTTGTCCTCCTCGCCGGTTAATGGTTGGATGACTCTCCAATGCCACCAACTTATACCCATTCATCGTCATGGAAGGTCACATCAACTTGCCCAACCAACCTCCTCTTCAGCCCAATGTTTTAACAATCAAACGCTTCGAATCACCCCTCGACCGACATAACTCCTCAACTATCATGCCCGTTCGCTTGGTTGGCTTTTCCCGCCCGTCGGCCCACTCAGACTGCACATTGGCCTATAAACCAAATGACCCAACAATTGGTTATTTTTGTGTTTTCCTCCATCGCATTGCTACTCGCTTGGCTCGTCACCTTTGCGCACCCTCGTCATGTTGCTTACATCTCATGGGCGATACATTCTCCCCCACTTGAAATCATTGTCATCCTCAAAAATCCCTTTCCACCCCAACAACCATCTGTCACCAAGATGTCCATACCGATATCAAATAATCCATTAGTATGTGCTCCATTCTTGATCCATAACTTCAACCACTCTATATATTACAAACATCCTTGTAATATATATAATATGTCAGTCTCCATCATGTGTCATTCCATCATGTGAGCTCCTCTGCATAATACTCCAGTCAACACAACATCTCAATTGAAACCAAGACATCTATCTAACACAAACCTAGTGCACTGCATGCCCCCATGTCATCGAACTGATTGGGTAGCTACACAACCATAACACTCAACCCACGAGAATGTACCTTCTCCATGCCACCTTGGTTGTTTCTTCAACATCCTGTTACAATCTCAAACTCAACCACGAATCTTCTCAAAACCCATGCTTAGGTCCATGGTGTCTCCATCCCATCTGCAACATGTTGTCCATGATGCTAATGTCAATGTGCTGCCATGCAGTCACATTCATTCTGGCACCATCCACTTGTTATCATAAAGAAGCCTCGTCCAAGGACCCTTGTCAAGGTGGTGCAACCCCTTCCAACCAAGGTCCCTGCACCAACCCCTCGACAAGGTTGTCTATCGAGAAAGGAGGGCCATGAAGTTTCCTCCCTCACTCTCATCAACCCATGTATCAGATTAGTACTGTATCCTCAAGTATTTGTGCATAGCCTTAACCTCTTCACATGTACACCCAAGCTTCCCAAGCTTGTCTTTTGTCAATTGAAAGTCATATATGCCCATAGCATACCTAAAAAATTCCACTATGCCAGCCGGATCTCTACCTGCATAATCCTCGCCAACCATTGACACTAAAAAAGTATTCAGACTTTCTTCATCTGCAACTACATCATGAAGGTCTCTGGTAGAAGATGTCTCTCACAAGTGCTTTAGGATTCATGAGATTGATCTCCCACTTCCTTCTTTATTCTTCACTCTTGCAATGAAGTCGACTAACTTCTCTCCCTTCATTGTTTGAGTCATACTCCCAAGTCCTCATTGCTCCACATCCTCATGCTTCACATTCGGATGTTTGGGATAGAAAGTCATAGAAGCCATCCTTGGTCTATACCCCAAGCAACTCCTTCTATTCATCGAAACCAACATGGTTCTCCCTTCAGCTGTGATCAAGAGAATGTCCGAGTCCACCATTGGTATGGCTTGTGCAAGCCTCAGAAAATCTTGCCATAGCACCATAGAATGATCATCCAAGTCCATGATCCTCAAGTCAAACTTTCCAAACCACAAGCCCACTATCACCTCAGTGTTCTCCATCACACTAATAACAGCTTTCATGGTATATTTGACTGCTTTGAAAGCACTCCACTCTCTTTTCATCTTAGCTTTCTTTCCAAAAGACTTTGCTGCTTTCTTTCTCAGGAAACTATGAGTATCTCCTATGTCTACCAAAGATGCCAATATCTTGCCATACATAATCACCTGTACAAAACTAAACTTCAAGAAATTACCATCCTCTTTCGGTTTGATCATGCACCTTACATCAGCAACCTTTTTCAACAATTCAACCTTAGAAGAGTCTATCGACTTATGCTTCAACCTCACTTCTTTCTTAAGGTATTTCACCTCCTTGTTTGGCTCTTCTAAGCAATTTGATCCTTGTTTGGCTTGAATTCCCTCAATCTTGTCCTTCATCGCATTCTGCTCAAGTGCACCAACAAAGTGCCCATTAACTTCTTCCATCGAACTAAGCCTCCGAACATCTCCTTGATTGTCTCAGTAGTAGATCCCAAGTTTTTCAATGTAGTCAAGCTCATCTTGCTCTATTACAATGACCTTCTTACCATGAATGTCCTTCTTTATCGCATTGTCGTATTGGTCTTTAAGTTCTTCAAGTTCTTCCTTTATCTTCGCATAGCCTTTTTGCATCTACATGTTCTTGACTTTCATCGAAGCTCATTATAACTCCATTCCCTCATTTGTTCCAATACCTTGTAATGGAAAGTTTCTTCTACATTGTTGCTAGATTCACCTATCATAGGTCCTTTCACCATCTCTGCTATCTGCTTTCTTTGCAACCCTGAATCACTTTTCACAAGCCTTGATACCAACTTGTCATGAAGAGCAGTGGGACCGGCTTCCCTGCAAATCCTGCACCTCTGAATCAACAAAGTCCTCAGAACTTCTGAAACCACCTATCACGAAGTGTAGTGGGATTAAATTCTCGTCTCCAAGCTTTGATACCACTTGTCACGGAGTGACAGTGGGATCAGTTCTTTTTGCAAATACGATTCCACTTAACCACCCGTGTCACCATAGTTCCGTAGAATGCGGAGGGCTCTGATACCACTTGTCACGCCCCTACACTGGTGGTACTCTTCCAACCGCATTATAGAAAGTGTGGGACCACCGAACCTTTTCTTTTTAACAATACTAACGGTTGTGGACTACCACTTTCGATAGTTTATTTTTCAGCAACTAAGCATATTCATCTTTAAAACATAGTGGAAACATTCATATACCATTTATCATATTAACATTATTACCATTCAAGTGCATAGTGGATTATCATGTGAGGGGCAACTCCCTGTAATTATGAGTCTCCCCATATCAATAATGTTAATATTCAGAATTACATATAAGCTTACATCCAAGGAAAACCCCAAATTTCACCTTTACATATATACAAATTCACTTCCTGCACCTGTCATGCAACCTTGCCCAACCTTGGGCAAAGTCGCCTGAACTGTCATTCAGCTCGTTTGCCTCGTGCACGACTCACCTATTCGCCAACACCTTCAACCGTCGCATGATTCTTCATTTTGTTTTACCTGAGTGAATTTCACCAACTTACCTTTCATTCACCATCGCACGTTTCTGCCCAAACGTGTCGTTCACCCGAATGCCCTACCACACCCTTCGTTTGACCTATCGTTCAGGGAGACGCCCTATCGTGCTTTCGCCCAGCATTCGACCAGATTCCCTATTGCACCCTCACCAGACTTGTCGTTCGCCTGGATGCCTTTTCGCGCCCTCGAACAATTTCTTGAAAGAATGCCCTACCATGACCTTGCCCAACATTTCAACTAACCATTCAGTCGGACGCCCTACCGCAACTTCACCCGGCTCGTCGTTCGCCCAGACACCCTGTCGTGCCCTCAAACGACTTCTTGAATGAACACCCTACTGTGCCCTTGGCTCGTTCAACAACCCATGTGTATGTGCATCCACCCGCGCCAAAATTTGAAAGAAATCACACAACACAAACAAAAATTGTTGCTACTAAAAAATAAAATTAGTAGATTAGCTTACAATTCAGTTTCATGGATAATAGTATGGAAAAAACATAGGCATATCACAAAAATGAGATGGAATCAACTAAAAACACCTATCATGCATTTTTCCCAACAATTTTTTATTATTAAATTAAAATATAATTCCTTTCAAGAAAAAGTAGACATAGATTTTTCAACACACAACTAATTTCATAAATAATAGCATGGAAAAAACATAGACATATCCGACTAATCACTGTTAAAATATAATTCAACTGATCACTGTACTATTCAATTTTTATTGAAACAAATCACTTGAAAACATCATCAAAAAAAATTGTTCGACCTACAAATATCCATATAACAATAACATGGAAAATATTCACTAAAGTTCAAAATCATTATATCTTTAAATAACATATCAGTCAGAGTCTATAGATGTGCATAATAAAGGCACCAGATGACCATATTTTTTATCTGCCATCTTTCTGTGCTTGTGCCCTTTATAACGTGGTACCCGATTTGCTCCATTGTTCATATAGAAAAGCGTGACAGCAACTGGGCGTCCAAGTTTATGGTCAGCCCCAAAACGTTTTGTACGGAAGTCTTCCCGCTTCTTCTTCGATTTCAAATCAAGGATGGACTGTCTGGACTCGATAGAGGTGTCGAATATGGTGACAAATACCGTGTCTTCTTCAGTCCTCGGAGGTTCATACGAATAGATCTCCTGCTCTAAAATTACTAATATTGCAAGACAGCGAAACCATACGTATGTTAACATTACCGGGGGATTCAATCTTTGAATGTAAATGTTGAGGTGAAACAAATAAAACAAAACATATCATAAAATTCAATGAGTTATAATGTAATTTTATTTTTATTAATAAAATAAAAATTTGATTAGATAAAGGAAAACCATAATATATAAATATATATCCCACTTTTAAGCTATAAATTAAAATAATGATTTAGTAACCATATTTAAATTTAATTTATAAGCACATAAAACTTAATAGTTAGGCTATAAAAATATTCTTAACCATGCATACTCCTCCCATTTTATGGTGGATATTATTGACTTCTATAAAGACTTAGTTACAATACCATTTATAAGTACACAAACCATAATTCATTTCAAAATAAAAATATTTTATCAATATTTTATTTAATGTTAAAGTAGGAGTTATCTTTTCAAGTTTTGTGGGTAATTGGACGAAAACATTTGTCACCAAATATTTGTGGCGAATTAGACATAAAAATTTGTGGCCAAATTGTTACACTAAAAAATGTCACCATGACTATTTACAGTTAGTATGGCTCCATCCACTGTCATACTATCCTCCTTGGCAAGTCTCATGCCTCTGCTCTCCATGTCAAACTTCAAGAAAGAGAGAAAATTCATTTAAAGTCAATTATCTCTGGTACATAGTTTCTCTTAGCCTTACCTGCGTGTACGCAACCCAAGTTCACAATACCTGCGTACTTGTACGCTCTGTATGTAAAGGGGTGGGTGCGTACTCCTATAAAGGTCAAAAGGCGCAAGTTTCACTCCAAAAAAGTTACTTGTGGTCATTTCTAGAGTCTTCTAGAAGCTTGTTTGACGTGTATGAAGCGCCTCCAGATGGTTCATGTATCCCTACCAAAGAGGAACTTATCCCATCAATAGGGGAGCCATCCCATCCAAAGAGGGGCTTATCCCATTGATGGTGGACCTAAATAACTTCCTCTAGAGCACTATAAATACAGGCATTGGGCCAAAGGGAGGAGAGGTTGAAAGGTGAACATTCCTAAGGGTAGATGCTGCTGGAACTAGGACTTCCTTGTAGAAGCTTGTAAGGAGAGATTACCATCTTTACTTGTTTCCATTGGGAGGTGGGTGAGCTGATCAGAGTAAGGGAGAACTCTTGTGGACCCTGGGAGGAGCTTGCACAACACCAAGGCTCAGGTTGTAATGGTTCCTTTTGTTACCTTTTAATACAAATTAGTCCATTCTTCTCAACAATTTGTTATTAATGAGTTGTTTCATATACTCCTTGGTCTATATGTTAAATATGTTTTATTTTATGTGATATTCAGGTGCTATTTAAACGTTTGATTGTTAGTGAATGCAGGTTTCGAAGGGAAGGAGGAGCTCATCCGGATCAACGAAGCTGGACTACTACAACAGCGTTGGATTACAGGTAGGATCTAAACACTTGATTTCTCATATTGTAAAGGCATATTTAGGGAAGGATTGCTCTTATTTGTCTTGTTTGTCATTAGAAAGTCTTAGGCTTCTAGGAAGGTCGGTTGTGTCTGCACTAACGACTCTTTCCGCGTGATACAAATAATTCAATACATAATATGGGATGTTTTGCCATGTCTATAGAAATGATAATACATGAATAGATGACATGGAGGAGCTATATAATCCATAATATAAGTAAAAAGAAAATTTATAAATTTATAACAAAAAGTAGTTATGAAATCATTTAATGAAGAATATGAATTATCATGTGAATTATTTAGAAATGATAATAGAAAATTAATAGTTACTTAATGAATAAAGATTAGTTATGTTTGAAATTGTAAAGAAGAAGATGTATGTTCTTAAAAAGTTAATTTAATATATATGTATATATATATATATATATATATATATATATATATATATATATATATATATTGTTATTTTTGGACACCTAATCCACTAAGGATTAAGGTGTAGGAGATGAAGGGTCAAAGTGAGTCCATGTGACCTTGGATTCATAATGTACATCTATGTTAATAAGAAGAGTAACTCACTCTTCTATCATTCATGACTGTTCACATTCATGTGTGCCTAACATGCTATGAGAGCCATGATGTGTGGCCTTCTTCGTGGGTTTCTCAACCCCTAATTGTATAGTCTTCTTCCTTATCATTTATGCATTAGGTTTTCTACCAACTCTATCATCCCTCACATTTCCTCTCATTTGTTGATTCCCCTTCTCCTTGATTAGTGCTCATCTCTCTAGCATGCAATTTTGTAAATAAATTTTTAAAAAAGGAAATGATTTATACTTTGTCCTCTATCCTCCGTGCATATCTCCATCCACCCCTCAGCGTACCACTACCTCAGCCCTCATAATATGGTGTCACACTTGAGTTGCACACCCAATGTCACGCCCTTACACTAGTGATACTCTTCCAACCGTATTATAGGAGGTGCAGCACCACCGACCCTTTTCTTTTTTAACAATACTAACGATCATGGACTACACCTACTTTCGATACTTAGTTTATTTTTCAACAGCTAAGTATATTCATCTTTAAAACACAGCAGAAACATTCATATAACATTTATCATATTAACATAATTACCATTCAAGTGCATAAGAGATTATCATCGGAGAGGCAACTCCCTCCAATTATGAGTTTGCTTGTATCAATAATCTTAATATTCATAACTACATATAAGCTTACATCTAAGGGAAACACCAAATTTCACCTTTACACTTATACAAATTCACTTCCTATGCATGCCGTGCAGCCTTGCCCAACCTTGGGCAAAGTCACCTGAACTTTCGTTCAGCTCATTCGCCTCGTGCACGACTCGCTCGTTCGATAACACCTTCAACCATCGCATGATTCTTTATTTCATCTCACCGGGGCGCATTTCACCAACTTTCCCTTCGTTCACTCCTCATCATTGCACATTTGTGCCCAAACATGTCATTCACCCGAACTCCCTGCCGCACCCTCTGTTTAACCCGTCGTTTAGCTAGACGACCTACTGCACCTTTGCCTAACGTTTGACCAGACACACTACCACACCCTCGCCCGACTCGTCATTCACCTGGATGTCATGCCGCGCCCTTGAACGATTTCTCAAACAAATGCCCTACCGCACCCTCGCTCGATGTTTTAACTGACCTTTTAGCTCGATGCCTTTCTGTGCCTTTGCCTAACTCATTGTTCACCTGAATGCCATGCTGCGTCCTCAAACGACTTCTCGAACGAATGCCCTACCATGCCCTCATCTTGTTTAGCAACCAATATACCTATGCATCCACCTGCGCCCTTACTCATTTAGATGCACCTTGGCTTGCACTTCTTGTTCCAATGTAGGTGCTTCGGCCAGTGTCCACCTGCACCATGCCTTAGACTTCAAACCTTCACTTCACGCTTCACCTTTTCCTTACTTGAAGATTTGTCCTCCTCGTTGGTTAATGGTGGGATGACTCTCCAATGCCACCAACTTATACCCATTCATCGTCATGGAAGGTCACATCAACTTGCCCAACCAACCTCCTATTCAGCCCAATGTTTTAACAATCAAACGCTTCGAATCACCCCTCGACCGACCTAACTCCTCAACTATCATGCCGTTCGCTTGGTTGGCTTTGCCCGCCCGTCGGCCCACTCGGACTGCACATTGGCCTATAAAACAAATGACGCAACAATTGGTTATTTTTGTGTTTTCCTCCATCGCATTGCTACTCGCTTGGCTCGTCACCTTTGCGCACCCTGGTCATGTTGCTTACATCTCATGGGCGATACATTCTCCCCCACTTGAAATCATTGTCATCCTCAAAAATCCCTTTCCACCCCAACAACCATCCGTCACCAAGATGTCCATACCAATATCAAATAATCCATTAGTATGTGCTCCATTCTTGATCCATAACTTCAACCACTCTATATATTACAAACATCCTTGTAATATATATAATATGTCAGTCTCCATCATGTGTCGTTCCATCATGTGAGCTCCTCTGCATAATACTCCAGTCAACACAACATCTCAGTTGAAACCAAGACATCTGTCTAACACAAACCTAGTGCAGTGCATGCCCCCATGTCATCGAACTGATTGGGTAGCTACACAACCATAACACTCAACCCACGAGAATGTACCTTCTCCATGCCACCTTGGTTGTTTCTTCAACATCCTGTCACAATCTCAAACTCAACCACGAATCTTCTCAAAACCCATGCTCAGGTCCATGGTGTCTCCATCCCATCTGCAACATGTTGTCCATGATGCTAATGTCAATGTGCTGCCACACAGTCGCATTCATTCTGGCATCATCCACTTGTTATCATAAAGAAGCCTCCTCCAAGGACCCTTGTCAATGTGGTGCAACCCCTTCCAACCAAGGTCCCTGCACCAACCCCTCTCCAAGGTTTTCTATCGAGAAAGGAGGGCCATGAAGTTTCCTCCCTCACTCTCATCAACCCATGTATCAGATTAGTACTGTATCCTCAAATATCTGTGCATAGCCTCAACCTCTTCACATCTACACCCAAGCTTCCCAAGCTTGTCTTTTGTCAACTGAAAGTCATATATGCCCATAGCATACCTACAAAATTCCACTATGCCAGACGGATCTCTACCTGCATAATCCTCGCCAACCATTGCCACTAAAAAAGTATTCAGACTTTTTTCATCTGCAACTACATCATGAAGGTCTCTGGTAGAAGATGCCTCTCACAAGTGCTTTAGGATTCATGAGATTGATCTCCCACTTCCTTCTTTCTTCTTCACTCTTGCAATGAAGTCGACTAACTTCTCTCCCTTCGTTGTTTGAGTCATACTCCCAAGTCCTCATTGCTCCACATCCTCATGCTTCACATTCAGATGTTTGGGATACAAAGTCATAGAAGCCATCCTTGGTCTATACCCCAAGCAACTCCTTCTATTCATCGGAACCAACATGGTTCTCCCTTCAGCTGTGATCAAGATAATGTCCGAGTCCACCATTGGTATGGCTTGTGCAAGCCTCAGAAAATCTTGCCCTAGCACCATAGAATGATCATCCAAGTCCATGATCCTCAAGTCAAACTTTCCAAACCACAAGCCCACTCTCACCTCAGTGTTCGCCATCACACTAATAACAGCTTTCATGCTAGATTTGACTGGTTTGAAAGCACTCCACTCTCTTTTCATCTTAGCTTTCTTTCCAAAAGACTTTGCTGCTTTCTTTCTCAGGAAACTATGAGTAGCTCCTATGTCTACCAAAGATGCAAATATCTTGCCATACATAATCACCTGTACAAAACTAAACTTCAAGAAATTACCATCCTCTTTGAGTTTGATCATGCACCTTACATCAGAAACCTTTTTCAACAATTCAACCTTAGAAGAGTCTATCGACTTATGCTTCAACCTCACTTCTTTCTTAAGGTATTTCACCTCCTTGTTTGGCTCTTCTAAGCAATTCGATCCTTGTTTGGCTTGAATTCCCTCAATCTTGTCCTTCATCGCATTCTGCTCAAGTGCACCAACAAAGTGCCCATTAACTTCTTCCATCGAACTAAGCCTCCGAACATCTCCTTGATTGTCTCAGTAGTAGTTCCCAAGTTTTTCAATGTAGTCAAGCTCATCTTGCTCTATTACAATGACCTTCTTACCATGAATGTCCTTCTTTATCGCATTGTCGTATTGGTCTTTAAGTTCTTCAAGTTCTTCCTTTATCTTCGCATAGCCTTTTTGCATCTACATGTTCTTGACTTTCATCGAAGCTCATTTAGAACTCCATTCCCTCATTTGTTCCAATACCTTGTAATGGAAAGCTTCTTCTACAATGTGGCTAGATTCACCTATCATAGGTCCTTCCACCATCTCTGCTATCTGCTTTCTTTGCAACCCTGAATCACTTTTCACAAGTCTTGATACCAACTTGTCACGAAGAGCAGTGGGACCGGTTTCCCTGCAAATCCTGCACCTCTGAATCAACAAAGTCCTCTGAACTTCTGAAACCACCTATCATGAAGTGTAGTGGGATTAACTTCTCGTCTCCAAGCTTTGATACCACTTGTCACAGAGTGACAGTGGGATCAGTTCTTTCTACAAATACGATTCCACTGAACCACCCGTGTCACCATAGTTCCATAGAATGCGGAGGGCTCTGAAACCACTTGTCACACCCCTACACTGGTGGTACTCTTCCAACCGCATTATAGAAGGTGTGGCACCACCGAACCTTTTCTTTTTAACAATACTAACGGTTGTGGACTATTACTTTCGATAGTTTATTTTTCAACAGCTAAGCATATTCATCTTTAAAACACAGTGGAAACATTCATATACCATTTATCATATTAACATTATTACCATTCAAGTGCACAGTGGATTATCATGTGAGGGGCAACTCCCTGCAATTATGAGTCTCCCCATATCAATAATGTTAATATTTAGAATTACATATAAGCTTACATCCAAGGAAAACCCCAAATTTCACCTTTACATATATACAAATTCACTTCCTGCACCTGTCATGCAGCCTTGCCCAACCTTGGTCAAAGTCGCCTGAACTGTCATTCAGCTTGTTCGCCTCGTGCACGGCTCACCTATTCGCCAACACCTTCAACCGTCGCATGATTCTTCATTTTGTTTGACTTGAGTGAATTTCACCAACTTACCTTTCATTCACCATCGCACGTTTCTGCCCAAACGTGTCGTTCACCCGAATGCCCTACCACACCCTTCGTTTGACCTATCGTTCAGCGAGATGCCCTATCGTGCTTTTGCCCAACATTCGACTAGATTCCCTATTGCACCCTGACCCGACTTGTCGTTCGCCTGGATTCCTTTTCGCGCCCTTGAACAATTTCTTGAAAGAACGCCCTACCATGCCCTTGCCCAACATTTCAACTAACCATTCAGTCGGACGCCCTACTGCAACTTTGCATGACTCGTCGTTCACCGAGACACTCTTGTGGACCCTGGGAGGAGCTTGCACAACACCAAGGCTCAGGTTGTAATGGTTCCTTTTGTTACCTTTTAATACAAATTAGTCCATTCTTCTCAACAATTTGTTATTAATGAGTTGTTTCATATACTCCTTGGTCTATATGTTAAATATGTTTTATTTTATGTGATATTCAGGTGCTATTTAAACGTTTGATTGTTAGTGAATGCAGGTTTCGAAGCGAAGGAGGAGCTCATCCGGATCAACGAAGCTGGACTACTACAAC